>JACATO010000634.1:0-600000 GCA_018389105.1 Nautilus pompilius | reverse complement strand
TTTCAGCAATGCCCTTTTTGAGTTCTATTAGCTTGCTTTTTCTTCTTTCATTTCCATATAAGCTGAAACCTTTTTCATTAAATCCATTACAATATACACCAGTTAAGTAGAACCATTAACAAACAAGATTTCTGTTTGTCATAACTCAGATGAGTTTCAACATTTACCTATTTTCACTGCAGTTATGGGAATGTAGACATTTAATGACACCTCCAACTAAATTTTCCCTAAAACCTGTAAAACTAAATAAAAATAACAAATAGTATACATATATTATATAAATGCTATTTCTAACAGATCAATTTATTATAAATTCAGCCCTTGGCTCCAGTTTTAGATTTAAGCAAATACAGAAAATACTATAATATTATAGTAATAAAGCCATAATCGTATTTTGTACAACACTGAACAGTATATGAAAGACATACTCACGAGCAGTCTTTCTGCATGCAGCAGACATCTAAGAATAGATATTCTTCATGTCTCATTACTACCATATAAAAGTTGCTCTAGTAAATATTGGTAACTTGCTAGCATCAATGATCAAACATGACAGAAGATAAAATATTCCTTATCTGATCTTTTATTGTTCATTATTTGTGTCATAGTATTTTTTTAAAAAAATTTTCATCTTTAACATTGTAGTCATATCTTTAATTAAGTCAGGATCACATGTGGCTACCCAAGACTAAACAAAGCTGGCTACACCGACTGTGTAGACTATTATGGAGCCCTCTGATAGCCCCCCCCCTCTCCCCGATATAATTCCCCATTCCTGGGTCAAGACCACAACCCCATGAAATTTCTGTGGAAAGTTAGTTCTGTTGAATTCATCTATTTTCCTGGCAACAGTGTTGGCCAATCATTACACTGAGATTTCTAATATTCTATTTCCATTTAATTCAAAATACTGTAACACACATTTTTGCATGAAACAAAATAATGTAAAATGATATGAACCTTTATATTTCAGACCTAATTGACCTGAAAGCAGTTTTGAGTTGCTTAAAACCTCTGAGGGTAAAAAGATCTTTTAACAGTTTTTTTTATGACTTTTCCTAATTTTGGGTGACAAAAATATTACAAAAAATTGGAACCATTTGTTTGATCCTTACTTTTTTTTCACACATTTTATTTATGTACATCTCATCACATCACAATGACCCAAAGTGACTGAGTGCGTGCTTTGTTCAGGCAAAATTAGCTTCTTTTTTGCGTGTTTTTAAATTTTTGTTTTCACACTTTTAATTTAATTCATTGTTTTTATTTATAGTTGAGAGTTTATAAGCGTCATATTTTCCTTAATATTACCTACCATAACAACATCTCTCTGGGTTTGAGGTAAAATATTAGTTGCAGGCACTTTTCAGTTAAAAATGTTTAGCAGATGGAGACAGATAGTGAGTGATGAGGAGGAAGTATCAGAAATTGAGGACATTGTTGATGATGATTCAGACTTCTGCAATTCATTCCCTTCAGAGTATAAGGATTTAGATAACTTATCTACCTTAAGCTGTAATGAGATCCAGAGATTTAAAAAAAATACAGTGAGAAGCATCTTCACAACCAAGTCAAGGTAGGCTATCAAATGCATATATTATCCAGATGGTTTCAGGGTCTACTCAATACACTGCAACATGTATACATGACATGAAATCATTTGATCTTTTCATGCTACTGACAATCATGAGTGTCATTCAGGAAATGGCTAACTTAGAAAGCAGTATCCTCTGAACATGCAACCTTATTTCAAATTACTTTTGTTGGCAGGCATTTACAGGTCTAACAAAGAAGTAACTGCTATTCTTTGGAGTGCTGAAACTGGCCAGGCTATATTTCTTGCACCTATGTCTCTGGAAGCATTCCACAAGATTGCTTGGCTAATTCAAATTGACAATCCAGGGCCTGGTGTAAACAAAACACTAGTTTCCATTCATGAATGAAATAAATGAGTTGAAATTTTGCCTCTGCTGTACATCCCATGGCCAACAGTTACTACAGACAAACATTTAGTGCCCTTCAGGGGACACTGTCCTTTTAGGCAGAACATGCCTAAAAAGCCACATTTTATTATACTTATAGCATATGGATGTATACTGGAAAAGTGCCCAGCAAAGCCCCAGAATGTTATCAGAGGATGTTAGAGATACTGAATGCATCACAGGCATTGCAAGACCATAACATCATTGGGGTAAATTTTTTTTTCAAATCATACTAACTTGGGTCAAACTTCTTAATAAAAAAACTCACAATCCTGGGGATTGTTCTACAAATGAAAGATCACCAGGTTCATTTATTAATATTTGCATTCATGTGGATAGCCACTTCATTTCCTACCAGGAAAGGAAGAACAAAAAAATTCTTCTCATGAGCACATTACAAAAGATGCAATTGTGAATAGAGCAAATAAGAATCCCCACATTATCCTTGACTACAGTGCCATAAATGTAGGTGCAGATAACATCAACAAACTATTGCTACACCTTTCAATCAAAAATCTGCCAGAATGTATCTGCATATAATGCCTTTGTCTTGTAGATGGAAATCTATCAAAGTTAACCAATGCAGACTTTTTTGTTGGAAATGTTGAGAAATGCCCTAGTTGAACTGCTCATCAAAACCATATCTGCAATGCCTAGAAGATCTATAGCAATTGCTATGGTGCAAAATGTTCAGGGAAAGATGAATGAGCATGTATCAACAGCAAATGAAATGAGCTAGATGCTGCTTTTGCCCATCCAGCAATGGCAAGAGAAACATCTTTGCAAACAACATAGTTTCACATTGTGCCCGTCCTGTGCTAAAAAAAAAATAAACAACAACAACACACTCTCTCTCTCTCTCTCTCATGGTCTTTCTACTTAATCCTTGGCACATTAAAATTTTTTTTTTTTCATTTTATTGTTAATGGGAAGCTTTTTTGGTCATATGCATCTACTAAGCCTATGTTTTTGACTTTACGTTGAAACAAGTTTTTAAAATCATGCATAAAAAAGTTTTTCATTAAATAAATTTACCTCTCACATAGTTAAATTAAGAGCATTAACCATTATTTTTTGATTTAAGCACTAAAAATGCATGCAAATGTTTTGGATCATATTCAGACCTGCCAATGTTAAATTTTCAAAGATAGGAACCTTAACCAAAAATAGCTATTCCTTGCTGGGAAAAGGAAAAGAATGCAAAAAATATATAAAAGTGATTTTGCTATTGTTGTTGTTTTATTTAATAAATAATACTTAATAATTGCAGTGTATTACTAATTAATAGCCCTGTAAGTGGTACTCTTGGCTTTTCTTTCAGGAAATTATCTGTAAATTATTGGGAGAAACATGGATTTTGTGCTATCTCCATCTTCCTTGTCAAGACTGACATTGATCCTCTAAAGTCTGTCTGGTTTTAATATTACTCTCAATTCTTTTAGTTGCACAGCTGGCCATTTCTCCAACTACTGTAATGGTTTTAGTTCTATAGCAACTGTCCTTTATCCATTTCCGAAGACATCAAAGGAAGACAATGAAGGAAGTGAATAAACATTCTGCCATGGTAATATTGTATTTTCTGATTTGCTATCAGGTTTTATAAAAATTTAATTCAGTTTATTAGTTCCAGATGCTTTCAAACAATTTTGCTGGTTTAAATGTTGATATGTTTTTATTTTGTCATTTTCACTTCCATGAGAAATAGAGAAATCACAAACGCAAATTGTACATTTTGCATAACTTATACCTTTTGAGGATGATACAATATCGATGAACTTCTATGAATGCTCTTGCCTAAATTTTGCTCTCTATAAAATAAATCTTTCTATTTGTTGGAAGCCAAGCAAAACAAACCGTGTTTTTTTTTTAGCCATTTTTCTCTAATGATCAGTGCACTTAGATGCTTACTAATAGGTGTACAGAAAAACTGGAATACATTGAAACACGGAAATAATACAATGAAATACACAAGATTATATACATAAAAAGCATAAGTACTCATTGAAATGCCCTGGTTTACATTACTTACACACTTTTTAAATCAATATTTCCAGCGGTTGTATGACTGAGATGCAAAGCAGAGAGCAGTGCATCATTTCCAGAAAATTCTGAGTCAGTAAAAAACTTCTGGAATTTTGCACAAAATTCTAAAATAGCAACAATTTGTACAGGCATACAATTTTTTTTTTAAAATTGGAATAATTATGCCTAAATGGTAAGAGTTGGCAGGTTTGCATATTGACCTGAATCACAACAAACATACCTAAATTCTCAACGTAATGACGGTTAAAACAAAACAATCCATAAAACATTTTATGTTAAAAGCTACTGCATTCTCATTCAAACAGACTAGCTATCCAGAATACAATTCATTAAAAAAATAAATAAAATATAACAGAATTGAGAAAATTGAATGTGTCCATACTTTGGATTTTAAAGATTTATTAAAACTGTTAATCAATAGTTTTAATTAGAATTTAATTAAAATATAACATCACAACCAGTAATTCACTACTCAGTCAAAATGTGACCACTAACAACCATATCTGTGGTATACAAATAAAATTACAGATATCAGAACAAATTATACACACATGCACACACAGTTTGCAGAAGAAAAAAAATTGGTTTATATTAACAATGGTTGCTCGAGCCAGCCTGGAGAGTTTTCATGAACTCCAAACAGGTGAGATTTGCAAAATTATTTGACTTGATAAAAAAAAATATTTTCGTAAATTTTGTTTGGTTCCATAAACAGCCAAATCCAATGAGTTTTCCCCATCGCACCATCGCCAAGGCTAAATAACCCTCTCTCTTTTGGTCAAGCCCTACCCGTTCATGAACCAAGAAGAAAATAAAAGCATTATACAATGGCCATTTCATGCACCTGACATAGAGCGAAATGCTATAATTGTTAAGAATGCAGTAAATGCACATGCAGGTGCCAACTGACCAGAAGGTGACAGCCAAGACGTGGTCAATCCAAATCAATTTACAGAGAAATTGACGACTACAAATAGATTGAACGGTGATGTGAAAAGAAAGCACACAAAGCAGCCTTTTAAGGGATCAGAGAGGCAAAGGATGCCAACTGTATCAGATATTTGAAAATTTTTGCAAATAGCAGCCAACATTGGACACAGAGTGCAAAACAGCAAAACTGATCATATCAATGATGGATTTGGAAGAATCAGTCAGCTGAATGATCCACTATATAAACATTGTTTGATAGAATTTGTGAGGTGATATATCCTCATTCGTTGAAAAAAAGTGCGTGTGCGCATAATAACCTACTGGTGTGTGCTTCAAACAACGAACTGTTGATGAACATGATGAAATCAGCAGTTTGGCCAAATGGAATATTCAAAAGCATGTATTATTGGTTCCGATATGCAAAACTTTCACGTGGAAATTGTTGAGAGAGATGTTTGGCATTGGTGAAGAATATGTAACAACTTCCAGGCGACATTCCAAATACACAGTTGAAGGTAATGATGAATTGACAATGAACAGAGCTGTCAAATTTTTACTGCACAAATTAAATGTACAAATGGTATCCTGGGGAACGAAAAAGATCTTAATGGACAGTAATGAAGTAGATTTTCCGAAGCTGATTTGAAGACAGCTGTCCAGACACAGTGTTTGGACAAATATCCAGATCCAATTGATTGAATTGGTGTTACTTCACTATTGGTCAAGCTCTAACATTCAAAGAGATAAAGGAAAAAATGGCTGTCAACTATGCATCGGGAATTCTATTATATGATAATTTTGACAAGATAAATTGCATTGTATCTTCTTCAACCACTCATGCTGTTGAATTGAAGAAGTTAGTCTGTGCATTGGAAGCATTTATGAAATCAATGTTTGAAAATCATGTGTCAAAGTGTAGCTAAACATCAGTGGATTATGCATTGAATACTAATAGCAGTTCAATGTCAACTAATTGTGAAACCTGCTGCCTGCTGTTCAAAGCATTCAAGTTTATTAAGGAAAGGATTGCCTCAGAACACAAGCAGTTATTATTAGATTGCATTGATAGGATTAAACACCACACGGGACATAGGATCTGAGTCCACAGCCAGCAGGTTCATATTGATAGAATTCTAGTATCCCTTACTCAGAAACAGGCATACTTTGTAATGGATTTCAAGATGAAATTTGAGGTGATGTACTTAATCCATAGATCACTATGGCAAAAAAGAAATTCGTGGCAAAGTGATGATCTATACAAGATACGATCCAAACAAGAGCGAGCAAAATTTGGATGCAACCAAATTTTGTCAGTTGACACAAAACAAGATTGGCTGTCAGTGTTAACCTACTTTGAAGCATTGAGGCATGATTGAGCTAAAGTAGAAGAGATCTATGTCCAAATGGACAATGCAAAGTGCTATCAAACACTGGAGCTAGTGTAATATTATGAATGCGGTTGCAAAACATCATGGGTTGAACTTAGTTTCTTACATCTATATAGATACTCAAGGTGGAAAAAGTCCTCTTGATGGTCATTTTTCTATCATGATGAAACATGTATCAAGGTATTGTAACATGGGTAACAATGTCATCACTTAATGTTATTTGATTGAAGCTCTACATTCGAATGGAGGTATAAACTCAGCTGCAGAAATGCTCTGCTCCAATCAAAATAAACTGCAGCAACTTCAGTGGAACATGAGCATGTTTTGTAGCATTTCAAGTGTGTGATTCGATGTAATGAGGTCCATGTTGAGCACGAGTATGTACTTATGAGTATTCAGAAATCAATTCAGGCAAAGTAATTAGCATCGACTCTGAAGCTGTGGGTGATGGTAGAGCTAATGATGAAGCTAATGAGGTGGTACTTGATTCTGATGATGAAGATGACAATGTGGATGAAAATGAGGGGTGTATTATTGATGAAGATGATACAGTGCTGTATCTGACACCAAGTTTGTTGGACCAATAACAAATTGCACTATATTTGGTGACCACATAGCACATCGATGACTACGAATTAAGATGACACAAACCAATCTTGATGCAATGGAAGCATGTGCCAACATGAAGGGAGACCCATTACAGTGCCCAATTTGTCAGAAGGCAGTTCAGCTCTGTTGTGCGGGAAATCAGCTCACCTGCAAAGGAGTTCTGGACAAAGGGATTTAGTACACTATGCATGGAAATATGCAATCGATCAGATCGATCAACACCAAGTTGAATACACTGATGTGGATCCTGATAGAGGTGATATTGAGGAATTGAGTTTCATTCAAAGTATTGTGTGTTTGGAAGACTTTGGACCAAGCTGGGCTGGTTGGCCGCCCTGGAGTAAAGGACACAGTAAGAAATACATTGAAGATTTCAAAGCTGATGTCGAGATGTTCTTGGATGGGGTTCAAGACAAGTCACTGAAGATAGGCCCTGATAAAATACAAGACAAACTATTGCAAATGTATCCTTGTCACCTAAATATCCCTTTGGAAACTGATATTAGAGCAGCAATTCAAATTCTTTTCAATAAACAAAAGAAAGAGCAGGCAGTGACATTGCAATCAAGCACAAGGGGATTGAAGAAGCCTTACACCTCCACCATGCTGCTTATATTTGTAGAGTCTAACGGAGCCATAGCAGGGAATGCAACCTGGAGTTTCAAAAAGCTCACTCATCTTTTGAAGCAAACTATCGTTCAAAAGGACAAGTTATGTCCAAAATAAACTCATTAAAGGTCAGATTAAAAAAAAAACTGGTGAACTACTGGTCATGAGAAGGCACTAAAAGGCATTCATTTGCCATAAGTTATTTGATGGACAACAATTAATGTATATCTCCATAACTACATAACTAGGACGTTTCTGGAGAAGACAAAAGTATATGCATGATTAGAATGATCATAGCCTTTGTTTAAACCACTAGACAAGACTTTTTATGCAGTTTCTGCTTAAGTCAAATTCTGACAGTCTCACAACACACCTTTAAACTCTTTTGTCTGGCTTGTTCACCAACAGTTAAAATTATTTTTATAAAGGATTAAAGTGTATGATCAAAAAATATGATCACATTTAATTTTAAAATGTTTTGTTTGCAATGAATACTTAAAATAACTAAAAAAATTTTTTATTTATTAACAGATTTTACTAATTGGATCAAAAGAAAAAAATTGGAAATTTACTTCACAGTACAACCATGACCAGAATTATATTTGATTCAAAATCTATTTATTACATAATTTACAATAAAAAAACAAACAAAAATTTTAAAAATTGTCAAAATATTTTGAAAAGGAAAGCAACTAAGTGCACATTTTATCCTGACTTATATGAAGGTTCTAATCCATTAAAAGTCTCACATGTGTATTTGGAAAACATTTCTTCAAGAGAGAGAGAGAGAGAAAATTGCGAGTAAATTTTAGTAATGTTTCAACCGAAAGTTGATAAATTAAATTCTTTTAATCTGAAATCACTGGCTTTCTTACTATAGTAATTATTTTTTTGTTGTTTTGATGCTATAGTTCTTAGCTGTAACCAGAGGCATGTAAAAAATACATTTAGTTTGAAAATATTTATCTGTTGATACACAATTTCATCAGGACATCTTTTCATACGCACATTAACAAAAAAAAAAAAAAAAAATAAAAGCTACTAATTTCTCTATTGACAGAGAGATAAAAATTTTCTTTTATCTGATTTGCATGTCTTCCAATCTGACAACTCAATCCTGAACACAAATTTCATTTATGAAAAACATTTTGTTTTTATTTTGCTTCGTTCCCTCCCACCTCCAATACCATGTAACAATCGAAGTGAGGCAGTAACAGGTTGTCAAACACTCAGACATTATCTGTTACATACCCCACAAATCCAATGAGAATAAACAAACCCATGTGTCCAAGAGAAGAAAGTGTGCACTATTTACCTTAACCGAACAACTTCAGTCATTGTCTTGAAACAAAAACTACATTCACAAGTAAATCTACAAGGATAACATTTAAAAAAAAAAAAAAAAAAAACTTTTCAAAACTGACGCTGGTGTTTTTGATTTATGTAAAAGTCTAGTACACATTCTGAATATGACAAAATATACAACAATGAATACTGGGTGCATAGCAGTGGTGTCTCAGCAGTACAAACTAACGATAGATAATAGACAATGACCATGTATAAGTGATTCAAATATTCCAGCTAAAACCACGCGCGCACGCACACACACACACACAGTGGTTGCTTGATCTGGATAAATAATTTAAAATAGATTAGAGTCAGTCTTACTAATTAAAAGCATATGGAGACCATCAGAAAATACCAATCTATAACTGCTACATCATCATTTGCTTATCTAAACAAAAGCAATGACAATTATATTGAAAAAATGGTACAAAACAAACAAAATACAATGTACATAGGCAAACAATATGTTCTAGAAAAAAAAAAGGCATTCATTGCTTATGCTTGAAGATAAAGTTAGAAAGTTTTATCACACTCAGGTTCCACAATGTGATTGTTATGAGAAAAAAAAAAAGTGTTTAAATATAAAAGATCGGAAATAAAAAGGAAAAAAAAAAAAAAACAAACTTGCCCACTTTACAACAAATTAGAAGTTAAATAATCACATACCTCAGTCATCCTGATCAGCCTCTGTAGGTTGTGTGGGGGTTAGTTTGAATTACCACTCGGCAACTTCAACTGTTCCATATTTGTAGTTATGCAACGTAAAGTCCAATCAAGAAACTACGCTTTTGTCGTGTTCAGCAGTCCTGAGAACCAGAAGAGTCCCTATCTTTTTTGGCTTCTAAAAGATATACATTTTTCTTAGTTTGAGAAAAAGGAATTCGTATGAACTCCTTGCCTGTACTCTAATCTTCTGCGCTTTGCTGTGTAGCAGTGGCTTCTCCATTTTCTTGCCCAAACTGCTCATGGTAAGTTAGCCAGGCTGGACACAAACATCTTTTGTTGAAGCAAAGCACCTTTTCTGCCCAAAATCTTATCTAGATCATATATGCACACCCTTTTCCTTTTCTATTTCACTTCTTTCTCTTGCATATCAAAAGAATTTAAAATTTTTTTTTATTATTTGGACTTCAGAGTAATGCTGAAAACCACATCCATCCCCAAATACGATGTCCAAATAAGAAAGACTGTGACAGATAAATTGATCTTCTTAAGGCAGACTGGTTTTTGTGGTAATTCTTGCGCTAATGGATTCTGGTGTCAAAAGTGATCAGCTCATGAAAATATGCAGCTGAATGGTATCAGCAGCAGCAACATAGGCAGGGCACGAGAAATGAAACAGCTGGCACGGTAATCTGGCAGAAATATCTAGCTGAGAAAAATCTGGCAGGCCACCCCTGGCAGCAAATATGACAGAAATTGTGTGTGTTTATGTGTGTGTGTGTATATCTTTAAAAAATTCAGATCTGACAGGAACACATTCAGTTGAGAAATCTAGCAGAAATCTGGCAGGAACACATCATAATATGAAAAAGTGGAGTGAAATCATTTGAAGACACATCAGGTAAAAAATTCTAGCAGCATAATCCAGTCAGTATGTGTAGAATGTGTAGTTAGATGGTAGGCTGCCTGAAACTTAAACTTTTGTTGCTGTTTTGTTCGCTGTTTTTTTTTTTTCTCTTTTAAAAAAACCAACCATGTATCATGAACTATCTGCCACTGCACAGTGCTCAAATAGTCTGATATGTGAGAATCTATGGCCATACTTTAAAAGACGGCTGCTACAGCCTGGAGAGAACATCTCTTGATACTTCCTTGCCAAGGCTGCTGCTTCTCAACCTCTGATGCTGTAGCAGATTGTTGAGTTGTTTTATTGCAAATCTGATCTCAAGCCAATTCAAAAGTCCTTTTCATTCATAACTAATTAACTGAGAATTTGTTCTGAACTTTTCAAACTGGGTCCTTGCTGCTACCCTTTTCCCCTTCTCATTTACATGTAAGACAATTAATTAAAACAGCCAGAGTGATCCTTCAGTTTTGTTCTACAATCCTGATGTCAATGGTGAAGATGATGAAACTTGGCTGTAAGAGAGAGAGATCCTTTGACAAATGGCTGAAAAGCTTCCTCGCTATCACTCAAAGCTCCACTCCATCCACCCCACAGCAGCATGGACCAACATCACCTTACCTCCCCAATCAGACACTTCCCCAGCTCTTTCCAAACAGATGATCTCATACAAATGTGCAGCCCCAGCTGCATTAGTAGTAAATTACCATACTTTTTTCTTCTTCCTGTTGTAGCTGTTGCAGCCACCTGGGTTCACAATGTGACAACCAGTCAATTTCTGTAAGGAAGAAGTCTTCTGCCCACTGAACGATCACGCACCATGGTAGATAAAAGATACAGCCCGCTTCCTCCTCTGTCCAGGAATGAACGACGTCTACTACCCTAGCATTCTTCAAGTCCTTAATCAGAGACATCCATACTAACCTTAGATGATGATGATGTTGCTGATTCCATCTTTCTCCGCTTGGGATCTGATGATGATAACAAAAATTTATAACTTGAATGTATTCCTGATATAAATAAAACAAATGCTAATTTCAACAATGCCAACACACACTTTCTCTCTCTAGAAAACCAGCTGTTTAACTATAATAATTTTTTGCTGCTGTTTTGTTGTTTCAGTTATAAATTCAAAAGTAATCTAATATTTCATGTGTTTAAAATAAAAGTTCAGGACAGTTAACTATCACCACTCATGGACCAGCAAGAGAGCTTTAACTCCACCAAAAAATATTTAGAATGCAAGAACTGATGCTAGAAACAAGGGGAGGCACCTCAGCCTGCTTTATAATACACCATAAAAACCTAAATACAGATCTGGTTGCATCAAAAAGAAAACAACAACAACAACAAAATGACTAAAGTAGTTAAATAAACAATAAAAATTTCAAAGAATGTAAGACAAAGAATATCATCACTGATTAATCTTTTAAGCTCAGACAAGGGTGAGTGCTAAGAATAATATGATGCAAATAACGACAATAGTTATTAGGCAGACAGAAAAAAAACCAACCAACCTCTGTCCTCAGGAATTTTAGGAGAAGATTCAGCACTGCGACGATGACTTCCCGAAGATACCACACCACTCACTCTCTCCATGTGACGACTCTCCTTGTCCTTGTAATGGCTGCTGTCTTTTACCTTCTCCTCTTGCTCTTCCTTTCTCATCTTCTCCTCATGGCCCTTGCTATGCCGTTTCTCCTCCTTGTGTCGGTTTTCCTTGTCACTGTTTTTTTCTGGAGACTTTTCCTTGCCCAGTTTATCCTTCAAAGGATTTACCTTCTCTTCCCGCAAGGCACTAGATAAACAAACCAGAGACAGCAGTCTGCCAGTAAACTTTCTGTGACCATAAGAAACAGCAAACTTTATTTAATGCCTCATTAAAATCATTTTCAGTTATTTCACATGGTTACTTTCTAAATCTGGCAATACTCTAATACTACTACTTTTTCAAACAAAAAAATTCAGTCTTTCCACTTTGTTCTGATTCTTTATACAAATGTGGAAATAAAAATATATTTCTAAAATGCCAGCTATCAATCATAAGATAAATAAAAATAAATCAATTCATTTTGACATTTTAATGAAGCATCCAGGAATTGACCAATGTAAACTTTATCTGTTATTTCACATTAAGATTCAATATGAAGTTGCTACCCATTGCCCTCAGAAGATGGATTCAAATTTAATAAATATGTAGCTATTCTTCTTGAATTGGCAAACTTCTCCAGATTTTGCACAGCATCATTCCTGGCTCATTGCAGGAGTATGAATAGTGTTGGCTTTCAACATTGCTAAATTGCTGCTGTTCTGGGGGTTCAGGCATTATCATCCAGAAAAAATTGGGCACCTAGTAAAGATGTTGTGTTCAAAACAAGGAATAACTGAAACTGATAGTTTGTTTTCTTGGTAACATCTTTCATTTAATATGCATGGCACAAGAACAGAAGTGTGCATGGTTATAGGCTTCCTCTAGATTCTTGCATGACCAACAATACAGCCTAGCAGAAGCTCATTTTCATCTAACCAATGGACTTTCCTTAAGTTCTCCCCCACCCACCTTTCATATATTGGTCCAAAGACTACAATGTTTGTAGCATTTAGTCAGCTGGGGGCATCTTCACTGGGAAAGATAACTAAGTACATCTGAGGTCACTTATGATAGCAAAAGGATTGTATTGCAGATAAGGCAATGTCATCCTATTGACAGGTCTTCTTTGGATGTTCAGATTGAGAGCAATGAGCAACAGCAATGGTCTTCTATATTTAGACCGAATGTTGATGACTATGGTTGATAACCAGCTGACAACCAACACTTTGACCTAAGAATCTGGTTCTTTTCAAGCTAATGGTATACCATATTTTCTTCATTAAAGGGCCTTCAAGTTACAATAGGGTATATTGATGAAATTCATGATTTTCATTGCATATTTTACCTGGCAAGGGCAAATAAAATTCATAAGGTAGTTCAAAAAGGAAAAAAATCCTCTATGCACAAGCACCATTTGTGAAACCCAATGAATGAATGTACACGAAATTGCAAGTAAAATGGCATGACCATAGAGTCATGATTTTATCCCAATAATTTTACAGGATTATTACATAAGTGCAATGACATCTAATTTTTTTCTTCTATATGTATAAGCTTATCATTTCCGTAGCAAGTTAGAAGCAAAAATAGTATAGCATGTAAGCAAAAGGGGAAGAGAAAAGATTGCATGTGAAAAGCACAAGATTTACACAAAAATATGTAGCACTTTTGAATATTACACATTTTCTGAGCAGAGCGTATATTTCTTGAGGAATAAAGGTGGACTGGTTTCAGAAGCTTTCTACCAATAATGTCCTTTCACCATCTCAAGGTAGCAGAGGCAGGAGGGAAAAAAAAAAAAAAAATTACCTATTGAACACAGTTTTCTTTTCAGTGTCAGATTTTTTCCCATCAAGCAAAGAACTCGTTTTGGATTTTTCTAGAATCACTTCCTTTCTTTCAAGTTTCTTTTCAGTTTTCTTCTCCTTCCCATCTCGGTTTTCTTTTGGTTTAGCTGTTAAAATATGATTGCATATAAAACAGTTTGAAATTTTATCATTCACACAAAAATGTAATGTAATAACTGACTACATAGTTCTTAATGTCCAAAAATGTTCAGTACGCACTAATCAGGCTGCCATTCTAATGTTGAAATGTCAACTAAGGTGAAATGGTAATTTATAATATAAAATGCATTTAGGATGTAAACAGTTCAAATGCTGGTGATAAAGAAAAATATAAAATGGGCAATTACTGCAGTGCATCTGTTAGTGTTGTAAATGCCAGGTTTCCAGTTAGCAGTAACAATATGGCCAGATAGGCAAACTCAGGTAATTGAAAAAAAGAAACTCTTAACCACCACCTCACATTCACCCAGATTGCCACCCTCCCCAATAACTCTGTCATAAAAGAATGCCATACTTTAAATAACAGTTAACCTGTCAGTCTTGCAAAAGTCTGTGAAATAACTTTTAAATTGCGCTTGAAATGAACATTTCAGCTTAATTTTTATACATCCACACAGACCTGTGTACTCACCTTCTGCTACCTTTTTGGAAAATAACTGTTCCTTTGCTGGAAAGGAAGATATGTCTTGCTTCTGGCCATGGTAGTTATTCTTGTTTTGATTCTTCTGCTGTTTAGGTGGGGGAAAGAGAGACAATTATAAGCATATATAAAGATGGTAGAAACTACTACTATCCATTTATTATTACATTTGTGGAAACACAGGCAGGCAGGCAGGTGAATATTAAGTTACTAAGCTATTAATCACAAAATACTTTGACTAATTTCATTACTTTACTGCTGTTTTTGTTTCCTTATTTCAATTGTGTCTTGTCTTTGAAAACATCAATATAGTTGACAACATGCTGGAAAGCTAAATAATAGTTTTAAAAAAGCAACTTTCCCCTACCAACTGCATAAAGGACAATGTTTAAAAGGTAAAGAAAAAATCTGAAACTTGAGGTTAACAACATATATCTGTCTATCTAGAAATGAGTCTTCCAGACTAAAAATTTCAGGATTATGTACATACCACCAGTGGTATAAAGTATTGAAAAACATTTCTGCTCAGATAATTTGAATACTGATATTTTTTAAACTGACAAACCAATGATTATGTTAATTACCCACAACAATGTTGTTTTTACACAAATATTAAAGGGGTTATTTAATCACCCTAAAAATTAAAATCTACCCAACTGCAGTTTATTTGGAGAGTCTGAAAGGTGACAAAATCTTTAAACCAAAATTTATTACCTTTATATGAATATGCCAGACATATATGATTACAATTTTCTGAACAGCACTATTTTCAATACTTTATCCTTTATATAATCTCTTACTGCACACTGATATATAATTACAACCACTGCAGCCCACATCTAAACAATTATAGAAGCTAAACAGGTTTACAAGAGGAGAAACCAGTAAACACACTAGCAAATGCAAACTTTTAGCAGACCTACTACTTTCCCATATAACACTTTCAGTTTGAAGAGAAGCTGATAATAATCAAAGCTTAAAATCATAGAACTTAATATATATCAACTGCATATATTAAAATAGTCTAGGAATCATAGACTTTTAAAACAGAAATTTAAATATTGTTGCTTCCTGTTTGGTTTACCTACAATTAAGTAAAAAACAAAACAAAAGAGACAAGGAGGTTAACAACACAGCAAATGCCAAAATAAAGATCCATTTCTTCTATCTTCATCAGAACTAAATCAGTTAGTAATGTGTAAAAAAAAAAAGATTAAATGTATTTTAATATATAAAACTGATGAATATTCGTTTTTCCTTCAGGTAATGAATAAAAGCAACCTTTCAAAAAACAGGCAGACCATATACTGAAAGATTACTTTACAGAAGTGTTCAGCATTTCAATTTATCATATCGTTACTTTCCTATCTACTCAGAATGAAGTGTGATGGTGTCATAATACAGCATGACTAGATAATAAATTTACTTTGCAAGCAGTAATTAAACAAACTAGTACTGCCTGAGATCACAGCAGTAACTGAGGAAAAGTTACCTAAACAAACACTGACAATCTACTAGAAAATTTAATCACAGAAAAATATGCAGGCATCGAAAAGAATGTAATATTTGCAAAGTCCTAGGGTTAAATATATATATAAAAAAACAGAAACTAGACTATCATGTTTGTTTTTTTTTTGTGCTCTCTAAAACATTTTCTATGAATAGTATCTGCGCATGCTATACAATAAAAACTCTGATGACATTTTCTCCCCTAAAGATACCCTACATTTCAATCTGATATTTAGCAATACTGATTTTCATACACACTGCATCCAGGTAAACAACTAAACAAAGACAACTTGTTATAAGGAGGAGACACACAGAGAGAAATAAAAAAAAAAAGCAAAAATGAATTCAGCTGTTTTTCAATGTTTCCTACACTAAACTCTCTTCATTTAACTTTACTAAACTATGGCAGTCTTTCTCACCAATAGTAAAGTTTCTATTATTGTTACTATAGGAATCATTTCTAGCATTTTAAATGTTATTGGTTTTCCTAAATGATAGGCTTTAATGTAATCATTTCAGGTTACTTTCCTTGGCAGTTCCAGTAGTTAAATGGTTAAAATTGTACATGAAAGGCAGCAATAAAAGGTTGCTGCTGGTCTTTCAGTAAAACCATACTGTGAATATGTATACAAAAGAAGTGATCAGTAGATAACCAAGTCATAACAAAACAATATACAACTGCAGTAGCACAGTGCTCCACCATATATTAGGAACTTTTCTTTTCTTGATGTAGTCAAGTTTCCTTTTGTTTTGTTTTTTTTACATGACAAGTCTTTTGTTTATGAACATGTTAGAATTTGGATTTTTATCCAAACGTAACTATTAGCTAATTTATTTTTAACTCAAAATCATAATGCAAATTTAAGATGAAAACTGTAAGAATGGTTTTAATCTGTTTACATAGCAATCTTTTTTCTCCCTTAGTGATGCATATATATGTAACTTGATATTTGCTGGCTACTGTGTGTATATATATATACAGGGTCATTTCAAAACTAAATTGTTCCATTAAAAAAAAAAACAAACAAGCCGTCTCTATACTATACAGGTGTGTAAATACATATTAGCATCATAAAAAAACTCAGGTATCTATTTATACACAACCCATTTTTGAAAACAATGTCTACTAGGGATGTTCAAATGAAACCAGACCAGATATGATTATAGCGATTGTATTTTCAGTCTGGTTTCATTGAAACCACCCTGGTATGTACAAAGTTGTTTTAATAAACATTGTAGGATATTTAGTTATTACACGAGCAACACAAAATAGTCATTGCATAAAATATGAATTTACAAAAAAAAAAAATCAAAAGTAAATTTAGGCCAGATGTTTCAAATACAATTTTCAAATTTATTGAGCATTTAGGTTGTTGTCAAAATCAAATTTTTGTGCAGTGGTACAATTTTTTATCATGCTAATTAATACTAAAACAATGGGAACCAGCATTTTGATAGTTTAATAATTCTTCTCAGCATTAACTAGACCCTTTCCTCTCAATAACTCCTCCTGAAGCTGCCAGTCTTCTTAGAGAGGCCCACAGGCTCAGTGTAAAAAAAAAAAAAACCCAGATATCTGCTGCTGTCTTTAACTTTATGTAGGATATTGATGATAGTACTGCATGGCAGGTGGGGGAGTTCATTGAGCCCACATCCTTCTCATGCCTCAATAGCCAGTTCAGGAACAGAAAGGCCTTCATCCTATTATTGCTGCAGGCAGGAAAAGTTGAATTGGAGCAGCAACTTTTGCAGGTTAACCAGGTAATCTTTTAAAGACATTGCATACATAATCAACTATCTGTAATTAGTCGGTTGTCTCTCTTATTTAGTTTTGCTTATAATAATATATACCTACATCATTATGACATAGGTTTTGAACATAGTAGTTGGCAACCATGAAAAAAATTCAAAGTAGCAAACAATTAAAACTTGGTGACATAAACAAATAGCAGTTAGCAGCTTTATCTGAACACGAGAAGGATAGCCTTCCTACCCTGGACCATTTATAGACTTAAAGCATGGATCAAATGTAGTCTTTTGTACACAAATATCCAGTACAACTGGAAATAAGACCAACAATTCTCCTGGTGAGATAAGCTGCAGAAATTGTTGTTATTTATTTATTCATTAAATGAACTTATTAGATTTGGGTTTTAATTTTTTTTTCTTTTATACATGTTAAAAAGTGAATTATATAATGTAGTTGTAAGAGTTCACACAGACAGTTAGGCCTGGTCTTAGTCATTTCCCAGTCGCTCTGCAGTCAAAAGGCTTTGTAACAACAGGTTTATCAGTGTTGGAACAAGAACCACACGATTTGAGGTTTACGTTACAGCATAAGCACAGAAATTATTTAAATAAACAATGGTTTTAAAATTGTTTCACATTCAGTGGCTACCTCACTGAAAACTATAAGAATCAACTAAACACACTAACAACCTGTGACAGTAGCATCTTTTTACAATCTGAAAACATTCTGCACCTGTGCTATGCTCAATGTCTGTCTACAAATCCAAATGCTAAAAAAAAAAATTGATTTATGTAAGATGCAGTTAATTTAATTTTCAATGTTTACTGAAAACTTCAGAAAGATGATGCGACTTAGTTAATATACCATTACCTGCAATGATGCAGCTATAGACATGATCAGAGCCTACACAGGAATGATGGAAACTGCCTGAAACTTTTAATTACAAAGCTAAAGCCAGTCAATTACATGACAACAACCCCTCACATGACTGTACTAGCCAGGTGGAAAACAAGGCATGTTGTACAGACACCACTGAAGGGATGGCCTGTCAGCATCCTATAAAAATCTTGATACTTCAGGAAAATGCAATGCTGTCCACATCTAACTGAAATGAACAAACAAACAGGTGAAATATATGCTGGGCTGTCACATAATACCAGGAAGCCAAAGTGTGCAGAATGAGTGGATGTGACAGAAGAATGAGCTGGTTGATGGGATCCATTCGTGCTGGAGATAAGCACACCTTTATCTGACATTCTTTCAATAGCACAGGTACAGAGATACACATGGCATGTACAGACTAACTTTCACAAGACCATTAATAACAATAATAATCTGGCAAACTTGGTGTTGCATTTCTAAATTATTTCACTATGTTGTATGAGTAATAGACAACATTTTACCAGAAGCTTCCTGTCATAAATTTCAAAGGTTTCTGCCACTGGAAATCATCTTGTAGGCTTTAAGGCCATGACTGACAGACAGTAGGTTAATCACTAGTTATTATTACTTACTCAGCAAAGGTCTACAAGGAATACTTCCATCAAACAGAATTCCATCTTTTTTTTTTCTTATCAGACTTTTAACAAGCAAAAAAAGTGTTAAGACTTACATGCATAAGTTCAGGCAACCGAACCATTTTCTGAGGAAAAATATAGATATGTGAAAGATTTTCAACATGAAGTATAGAAAATAATGGGTAGGTACAACAAGAAATACAGACACTCGATCTACCCAGCCAGCTATTTAGGTATTAAATTTGATGATATAAAACTATAATGGTTTGTCACAGTCAGAAGTGTTTGTACAAGGTAGGCAGATTTTCTTGAGAAATGTTCAATTTACAGCCACTGCCAATATTTCAAAGGTCCAAATTAATGTTTTCATGCAGCCACTATTTGGCTTAAACACAACACTAATAATTTTTTCATCACCTTTATACAAAATTTGTAATCTGGCAGAGGCTGGCAAAGCTAATTCAGTTACAGCTTTGTTGACTTTCTGAATATCCTAACATACCACTTAAAACCAAGCAATGTTAAAAAAAGTTAAACATTTTATCTGCTTTCTGCAGAAGTCCTGATATTTGAAATAAACCTAGCCCTTTTCTTCCAATTTAATATACTATTACTCTAAAAGTAAAATAAGCTTTTGGGGGTGTCACACTCAAAAAAAGAAAACAAACTGGTAACAAACTTGTAAGCATTACACAACATTATTCAGGTTGATTAGCTTCACATTTTGAAATTAATTTCCATCTGTATATGTTAAGTGGTATTATTAAACTTAATGCCTTTTGTTCTACCATTCTGAACAAATGCACTTGAAAAACAACAACAATGTAAACAAAGTGTATTCAGGTAAAGAGAAAGACTTGGCATAAGTAAATAGACACCAAAGTTTGAAATCACTTTTCTTCTTCCTGGAACCATACAAAAGCACTACATGTTAATACTTTGTGGTGTTAGCTCTTTTCCTCATGCAAGGCAGTATGCAGATGAGATGAGAAGTGATTTGTATCTTGCTAATTATCAGGGTTCAGTTTCCACACTCCTCTTCACAGCACCAATTTGTTCTATTGGCTTTGGGCATCCAGGATGTATATCAACAGCTGTCTTGTGGCTTCTCTTGAACTGAACCACCACCCAGTTAATAGCTGATAGTAGAATATTTAGTACCTTAGAGATTTTTTTTAACCAAGGTTCATTTCCCAATTATGCATCCTCTTTCAAAGTCAAATAGCTTCTGAAAACCCACCTATCATGGTAGGATTGTCTGCAGCCTGAGGCTTCCTCTGGCCTGTACTTGTCTGTACAGCTTATAATCATGTGCTTACCATGTGACAAGAAAGGCTTATTCAAGTCTCAAGGGGTATCTATTTACTTGTCCAGAAGCTGCAGTCTTGATGAATCAGAACAATCCATGTAGATCATAATTTTATATAACATCTATTTTTAATAATTCTTGAAAGAGAGCATAAACAGTTGTGTTTATATTTGGTTTCTTAAAAGCAGATAACCTGTTTATTGACAGAGCATTATAACAAAAACAGTTGAACAACCACTTTCTACACCATAAATCAATTTTTTGAAGATGTGCTTGTGTGGTTTTTGATGAAAGAGAATTAAATCTTTTTACCCAATGAGTGGGGGTTAAAAAATAGCCCTTATTATAGCAGTTAATAATATTGTATATCCATTTTCTAAAGAACTATTCAATAAATCAATACATAACTACAACAGGGACAGTGATGGTAAGCCAACCAATTAGCAAAAGTAGATCAGTCTGCTGGAACACAGATATCCTGAAAGATGCTGTTGTTTTGGTGTCATTTTAAAGCAAGTGTTCCTTTAACAAAAAACAATTTTTAAAAAATGTATTATTAAATACATTATGAAAGATATTGAAAACATCAACATTTTTAGATGAAGTCCTTCACATTAATAAACCCACAGAACAAAATAAAAAACAGCAGCAACAATACAATTCTTTGTATTCAACCTAGTTTGGCAAGCTGAAATATGATCTTACCTCTTCAGCTACTAAAACTGCCAATGAGAGAAGATAACCTGTTTATGTTGTCTTAATAAGTAGTACATTTTTTTTTTCCCCAAAGTTTGTATGAAAAATCTGAATAGAACAAACTTCTAATACACCACCACATTCCAGACTGCAAATCTGAATGTATTCTAAAGGACACATTCTGGTATAGTGATATAAACCATTGTGGTCAAAACTTTTAATATCTCAATGAAATTGCTGATACGAAATCTGCTTTATCATTTGCCAAATGTAATTATGGATACTGTTGCAAAAACTGCTTTTTTATGAAACATCTCACTCAAAAATATTGTGTAGAATGATATTTCCCTGTGTGTACTCATAACACCCAGAAACACTCATACAACAGAACTATCGAACATATAGTAAAAAAACAAAACAAAACTACTGGCACACAGGTTTGAGATAAAAAGAATATAAATAAAAATTATAATGCATCTGCTTGATGTTTATTGCAGTTTATTGGATAATGTCTTGGTCTAAAAGACTAAGTCAAAGTATTTGAAATATACTCTTTAAGCTTGGTGAAGGCCTTGGTGATCCATAGGATAGTGTGTTTGATTAGCAACCAATAGTTCATGGGTTCTAATCCAGCATGCAAAAAAAAAAAAAATTTTTTTTAATTTCTAACCATCGCTCAGGCCATCATTTTATGAATAGTGCATATATACAAGGAATTCCCCAAGTAATACTCAAACAATGTTAATTCATTGTTTCAACAAGTAACTGAAAATCAACTGGCAGAGAGATTGAAAAGTACCATAATACCTCACTTATAAAGGCATGCCATTATAAGTCCATTTATTTTATAATGGTTCCCTTGCATAATGTTCAAAATACAAAAAATAAGTTATTTTTCACCAAAAGTGCCAAAACCAAGCTAGTACAGCTCAGTATAATTTACAAAGCAGACAAAACCCTATTTTTTGACAAAACATTTCAGGATTTCTTCTTTGTTTTTCTCTTAGTCGTCCAATTAAACTACTAAAAGCCTCACTGCCTTCAACATGAACGATCTCGTCAGAGCCGCTCTCACACTTGATCAACTTAACATCAACAGATGCCATGTTTGAAAAGTTGGATTTTACGCAAACATCATGTATTGGGTGACAAAGCCAAAAGTCCGAGGCATTGGTTGCTTCACTACAAAAAAAATTGGCCTCACTCAAGACAAAAAAGTGTTTCACTTATAATGAAGTGCTGTGAGGTAATACAGTAGCTATCAGTATTTCCTGGCTTGGATCAGATTAATTATTGGCCATAAGCTGATCTGTTGTGCTTAAGCTGTCAAGTAAAATTATTACATGCAAAAGTAGAAACCTTATCAATTTAATGTTTAGATGCACAAGAGCTTCAAACTGCAGCACAGGAAAATCCTAAACTAACTTTTATAGTAAAAAATGCATTCAATTAAATAGTATATTTTGATGCTAGAAGTATGTTACACAGAAATAGAGAACATAAATTAAAATGGCTGTTTCAGCTTAGAATGCTGTACCAATTCTGAAAAAATCAATGCTTTCAAGAAAAGACTGGATGCTCATTTTTATGCAAAAGGGGCATTGAATAGATTTTAAAACTCCTTGACCCTCTGACTTTCTATATCTATACCACTGATCAAAATTGAATCCACAATACAAAAAAAATGCAGCATATCAGAAGAAGAAAAATCTGATTCACCATGTATCTGAACAAACTGAGGTATTATAATCAATTCAAGCTTTTTTTTTTCCTTTTTTGCATAATTATGGAACTGACCACAACTCCTCTGCAAGTTAGCCTTTACCACCAAAAGACAGCCAAGAGAAGTTGGAATGATTGGCAATTAGTAGTTAAAGACATGGAAATAAGTATAAGAGCAGCTGCATTTGTTTTACTGTTGACACAAAAATTCATGGGATTCTAAGAGAGAGATATCATAATATTATCCTGCAATGTCATGAAATTCCATAGAGGTATTGTTTGATGGATGAAGGGCTTATGCAACAACATGATGATGATACAAAGTACACCATAAGGCTAAATAAACAATACTTTGCTAGAAAGAACCAAGATGGCTTAAAACCATGGTTTTGCTCCATAAATCTACTGCGAGATGAACTAGATTGAAGAGTCAAGGAAAAAGGTAAATCCAATGTCACTCAGCTATAAAATTCATCACAAGAGTAATTGGGGCTACTTATGAAATATTTTGAAAACTTACTAAATAAGATGCCCAAAATATCTGCAGCAGTTACTCACATGAAAGGTACCTATCTTGATTTTATAAATGGTTTATATCTGCTGATACGTGGTTCATCCATTTTTTTTACATGATATTTTTGACCGAACAATGCAGTAATAAAGAGACAATTGTTTTTTGTATGGTTTGCTCACAATTTTGAATGCCAATGTATATACATAGAAATTATCACTATATCATGTACCCTGAAACAGTTAGTATTACTACAGTGCTAAACAGAATTAAATCATAAGAACTCAGCTTAAGCAATGAGTGGATGACCAAATGGTAGGTTAGAAGAGAGATAATTTAATCTTATCCAAACTGTTTTCTATATTCCCAACACCACCTGATTACCTTCTTTAGATGGTACTTATTGTTTTCTGTGTTTAGTGATAGTTATGTTGCATTGTTTGTACCTCATTAATACTGCAGACGTGCTGTTACAGAAATAGTTTCCATCTGCATTTTG
The DNA here is from genome assembly GCA_018389105.1 of Nautilus pompilius. Classification (NCBI taxonomy): domain Eukaryota; kingdom Metazoa; phylum Mollusca; class Cephalopoda; order Nautilida; family Nautilidae; genus Nautilus; species Nautilus pompilius. The sequence continues at coordinate 575,934 of JACATO010000634.1, read as the reverse complement.
ACCATTTCTCAGCAACTGCCATTGGAAATTACCAAATGAAACTAATAAAGCCAAGTTATTAGATATTTAGCTACTATTCTTGGAGTATATTTGTTTGAAAATTAATTCTAAAAAATAAAACAGCTTTACTGCTGCTGAAAAGATGCCTGCTGTCCTGAAAGAGACAAATGACCAGTCCATGGTGGCAGGCCACACATTAAAATAAAATGTAGTCTTGTCAAAGGTCCCATGTGTTTTACATGAATACAGAAATTTTGAAAAAAGGATGGCATTTACTACAAAAAAAAAAAAAACCAACTAAGCAACCGTTACTGTAGCCAAACTCACATTGTCCTTGTCCTTGGCTTTGCAGTGAAATTCATTTTCTGGAACCCACAGAGGCTTCTTACTTTTTAGCTGTCCAGAGTATCTGAGACAAAGAGAGTGGTGTTTTTTTTACACAGAAAACAGAAACTACTGATCCATGTTTTAAACAACAAAATACTTGCAGATCAGATTTACCTGATTCTGTCCTGTTAACACACTACTAACAACATACATGTAAAATGATATTATCTGTGAATAATGAAGAAACATTGGGGAATTTCATCTTATGGATCACTTATAACTATTCAGTGAAAAACATCTCATTTATAACCAATCTGTTCAAAATTTAATATTTAATATTAAAAATTGATACTGTACTTCTTCACAAAGATATTTTAGAAAAAAGAGGGGGTAGGGAGGATCTCAGTTATTACAAGAGAGGGTTTTTCCAAACAATACTTACCCCATTGCCAATGCATATATATCTGGTCTTTTCTCTTTCTCATCTTGACGAATCCTGTTGACCCTTCTCTCCAATGCCTGACCAAATTGCATAATTTTAGGATAGTGGGGCAGAATCTAGAAGAATGTTATTTTGGGAAGTAAGGATAATCAAAATTAAGAACAGAAACTAATGTTTCAGGAAATAGTAAACATACTGTGAAAACAAGACAGGTGTTAATTAGCAAAGAAAAACCCTCTGTGAATAAGTGTAAAGATCAAATTTCTCTTTTATATTTTATTATAACCACACTGGCTTAAGATAAATCTATTTCACTGTGTGTTTCTCACAGAACTTCCTATTATTTTCTTAAAATTGCCTGTCCAACTTATTCCTACATAAATATATATTATCATGTGTTTGTCTAGCTTCTGTTTTGTTCTAAAAGAAGAAAACAATAGTCAGTTAATAAAACCCTTCAGTTATTATAGAAATGTGATGTAATCAATAGCAAAAAATGTTCCAGTGCAGGTAGAGTTTATTTTAAGGTTACACAAGTATTTGAAAAAAAAAAAAAAAAAACAGATGACCCTGACTTTAAAAATAATTAACAGACCTTAAGAGTTTTACCTGTTCTGGATGGAATATACAAATGCAAAAAAACTACTTTTGTAAATTGCATTTTCACCTTGTAACTTTTGTTGTTGGCCAATAAATGTTGAACACCACTCAACATCTCATAAAATGTTCACTTACAGTTAGACAGTAACTGGCCACTTTATTAGGACCTATGTACTTTTAAGAGGTGGTGGCCTGAGCTGCAGATGCAAATTAGGTTGATCACATGATGTGAAAGGTGATTCCTGCAACACTGTGTGTGATTTGGACAAGCAAATTTGCAGCCAATCTAACAGATATGGAGCATCCAAAACAGGCATGATAGTGGATGCCCAACTAGCAGGTGCCAGTGGCCAAAAGTTTCATTGGTAAGCTACTCCAAGGCATCAGTCATTTGAGTTTATCAGCAATGGCAAAAGACAAAGAAAACATTGGTTGAAAGGGGAAAATGTAACCTTGAACAAATAGTGAAGGAGGTGAAAGACTGTTAGATAAGATAGTAAAGTCCTTCCATCATCAAACAATAGACCAATTGACAGAGACATTCAATGTAGGCAATCTACACTCATTTCCATCCATACCTTGCAAAGAATGAACTACAACAGTAAAAGGCCATTGGTTAGAAACTACCAATCAGCTACCAACATGAAAAGACATTTTATGGTGTGTTATGTAAAGACATTGGACTAAGGACCACAGGCAAAAAGTAATGTGATGAGCCTGAATGCTTTTTCCTGATAAGTTCTGTTTTACTGACATGGCAAACAAAATAAAGAGAAGTGTTCTGAAACAGCTACCATTGAAAAGCCAGAATTGTAGGTTACATCAGAATATTTTTAATAGTTTATCTTTCTAGTAATGCATAAAATTAAAATTCCACAAAGTTGCTCAGCAGAAAACCTTTTCAGGGTGTGGCATTGATAAAAACTGATAGTATACAAATGAAACTGAGCCTTTAATTTTTTTTGGCAATACCAGCATCCTTTTAACCAATGAAATTTCCTTTTACATAAAAGTTATGGCTACCAAGAAAGAGAAAATTCAGATTTCATCATCATTATATAGTATGATTATTGTTAACTCTACAATTAATTTTAACAATTTTTACCATTTTCAGAGATAAATTACACACATTTTTTTCTTCTTCAGATAAGTAAATAGCTCAAAAAATTTCAAAAAACAAACAAAAACATTACTTTTGGAGGTTTTAGAAATTTAAATATGAAGTCTTGATCTTAATATAAAACTTGAAATGCATTTTTTTCCCTCCAAATGTCTATCAGCTAAGCTGGAAAGTTTGACTAAAAGCTTGTGCATTCAGAGATATATTTTGGAGTTATATCATGTTTAAGTACAAATGTTTCCAGAAAAAAAATTCAGATTAAAAGAAAATTAAAATAAATAAATAACGGTTAACAAGGGCCATTCACTTGTTGGGTAAAAAAAAAATAGAAAAGAAAAAGCAGAATAAAATGAAAGTTCAAACTGAGCTAATTGTGAATAGATTACCTTTGTGAGTATTATCAAAGAATTTCTGATCTGGATATAATTCCCGGACTCCAGGCAAGCAACCATAGCCTAAAGAAAATCCAACAAAAACATATTGCTTGTTATGAGTTTTGTAACTCTTGCCACTTAACTGACAAATATAACATGCATATACATCATCATCTTTCCTCTTGATATAGTATACTTAAACAATACTATTCTTTTTTAATGCAATTGATTTTGATGAACCAGCTCCTAAACTAAGTTTGTTTACATTATCGCTCAGCAATTAAATGTGGCGGTCAGAGTTACAAAATATATAAAATCATCCAAGATTTCAATAAAACTAAAAATCATGTTTAACTTTCATCTGTCAACCATAATTTCAACAAAACCTCAGCTGAAATGGCAGAGCACAAAAGTTAAAGAGGAGAAATTTCTAAGGAATAATACCTTGTTTAAAAATACATAAAATGTTTTTCAACATATCTGCATTACATTTAAGGTTGAGTTCAAAATATTCCAAGTACATTATTTTTACTATTTTCGTTAGCTGTACTGTTATCATTTCTGTCTTCACAGCTCACCTTGGTTATCCTGAAATGCCACTTGTGACAAACATGCCTATAATTCTCATAATCTAGGTGATCAGCCATGTTGTTGCTGTCTGTGCCTTTGCGAAATACAGTCACAAAACCTGGGTACTTGGCACACTCCTGTAGGGAGACAAATCCAGCAAGAAACAGATAAATAAACACAAAACATTAGTCATGAAGGGCTATGGTATTTTCCATCTCCTCTAACCCATTTACCAATCAGTATTAAATAAAACCAGATCTACTCATCAACCCAGCATTGCTTAATATGCTCAAATATATTTAAACGACAATGGTTTCTTGGTAAAAAAAATACCAGAAATCTAACTATTCTTTTGTTAGCTGATAAAAAAAAAAAACAGCACTAACTTTAATGCCTTTTTTTTCCCTTTTGAAAATTTAAAAAATAAAAATACCTTTTCATAAATAGTCTTGTCACTGTGCCATTTCATAATGGTTTCCATAGCAGCACAAAGAAATCGTCCATACCGATGAGCTTCATTTTCAGTACAGCTTGTCACAGTGTAGGTAACATCACATAGTATCTGTAAGCACACACAACCAATCTGTCTTATCAATGGGAAAAACAGTAATGGTTATTAATTATCCTTAACAAAGATTGCCTGCAAGACTTTATAATAAAAAACTATCAAAGCTATCCAATTAAAAAAAAACAAACATCAACCATAACATTTTTGTCTAATTTCCTCTAGTTATAACAAGGGAAGATTTGCATAAAAAAGATGTCAAACAAGCTTCTGCTCCAAAGTGTTGTAATAAAGCATGAAAACTCAGGTAAACCTGGAGTAATTTTGAATAATATAAAGACTTGAAATTAGCAGAGTGAAAAGGCAAACCTTCAATAACCTAAAAAGTTATATGTAAAACATCAATCAAAATCAAAGTTTTATTAAATGCAAAGTTGGTTGCCAGTTCACCACTGAAGACCAACAAATTCTGGCTGGGGACTCTCATTTCTGATAATCATCAATGACACCAATAGTGAAAACCATGAACAGGTTAATATGAGGGTCTTATTAAAACTGCACAAAACATTATTTTGTAAATTTACAGACAACTGAAAGACTAAATAAAGTGATATACTCTCAATTATGAATCACATTATATCTAGTTTTAAGGAATAAGCAAGTAGTGATGTGATGAGCAAAATGACTTGTGCATATCACAAAAAATATAACATCACAAGAGGATGAAAGTAGGAGAAAAACAAAGGAAGTGACAGTTGCAATATAAAAACTTGTGACCTTGTTCAACTTTTGATACAGACAGTCTCTAAGGGCATGCCTTTGGGTTCACCCTTGATAACAAAAAAATAGACTTCTGAAGCTTTTCGCCTTCTCTGCTCAACAAGCAGCTTGAAGTAGTCACGTCTGTGCCACTGGAATGACTTTGGCAAAAGAGTCAGACCAAAAGTGTCAACTAGAATAAGACTTACCAGACCCCATCCCACTTAGATTGGTTGAGTTACTCACTCTGTCATAGCAGATCAAGGTGGAGAAATTTGGTGTCCTCAGCTCATGTAAGATGTAGATGAACTTTGCACAGAACAGGGCATCACTGGCTGTGAAGCAGCATCGAGGAAAGATGCATAACTGCAAAAACTGTGTGATCATCTCATTCTTAGTAGATCCTGTAAACAGATTAGTGTTGCAAATGTCAGAAGTTACCGAAAATCTATCTGATATACAGTAAGCACCAACTTCTGTAGTTATTAGGGATATGCTAAAGCAGAATTATTATTTTTTGTTTTAAATCTTATTTAGTGTTTATAACAACATTCAAAATTATATTTGTCAAAATCAGAGTATATACTGTATAATGCTATAAATGTGTGAAATTAATTGTTAATAATCAAAACTACTAAATAATCTTCGAAAATGAAAGAAAGTTTAAATTAGCCTAATCAATTTGATATTTAAACTTTATTTATAAAAATTTCCAATGAATTATGCACCAACATCTATGTCAAATCACTTAAACAGAACATGCTATCCTCTACCTGACGTTTTAGTGTTGTATGTGCATGCTTATTTATTTCATTTTTAAAATTTCATACTTGAGAGGAACCATAACTCCTTCTCTTGCGTCAGTCGCATCATCACGTGCTGAACATGATCCATCTGTTTCCTTTCTTCCTCGTTCAGTTTGTCTGTCAATGTACTGCAGCGCTCTTTCTCTTTTTTCTTCTTACTCTGAGGCTAGGAAGAGTAAGAGAAATGTTAATCTCAACCAAAAATTTGTTTAGAAAAATTCCAAACACCAAACTGCATCCACCTTTCAAAAAAAATGTAAATTGTGTTCATTAATAATTAAGAAAAAACTTCAAATACATTATAGCGCAAAAGTTTCTCTGTTATAAACCTTAAACTGAATTGATTACAAGACCAGAAAAGCTGGAGCCCAAAGTTAAATTTTTCATTTAATTATTAAGGATACAGGACATTTACCAACTTTGTACTTTTCACAAAACTACTTAGAAGTTATTCTATTACTATACTAAATCATATAACCATGCGTGAGTTAACAGTAACAAAAAAAGAACTTACCAAGTCATTGTCTTCAATGGCAGACATCTGAGTTTTCAATAACTGGGTCTGCTTTTCGTATGCTGCCCGTGGAACATGAAGGTCATACATTGAAAGGGACCAAAATGTGATATAAAAATGGGAACTGGAATAAACAAACAAACAAAGACTAAATCAATCCTATGAGAAATAAAATTCAAGCAAAAGCCGTCATTGATGAAAAGAAAAAAAAAATCACCACCACCTAGTTGCACTTCCGCATATTTTAATAATATTAATAGGTTTTGGAAAATCCTGCACGGTTTCCTTCCTTAGAAAAATTACCTCAAATCATCCCACACTTTAGAGGGATACAGAGGACACACAAGATCTATCAACGGAGCCATCACACTCTTACTGGCTTCAACATACTTCAGCATCTAAAAAAAAAAAAAATAGGTTGTTTAATCTTTACAGTATGCACTAAAACATTCAAATAAACAAATGAGACCTGTCTGAAATAGCTATCATCTAAATGTCCTTAGTATATAACCAAACATTCAGCATTCAGTCTCAGGATTAATAACAGCAAATGTTTTTATGATCATATAATTCACAAAAAAGGTAGTGCATCTAATATTTTCATTCTAGACAACTATGGTCTTTAATTATAACTAAAAATTGATTGAAATTATTTAAGAAAATACAAAATAAATATTATCATCTATTTACCTTGTTCTGACTTGATGGAGACAGCTGTTTAGATCTGTCCTGCTTTTTGAGTTCCTCAAACTTGGCCTGGCAATAAGAAATAAAAGTCAATTGAAGTTAGAGGTACCTAAAATACAAAAGATGATTCCTTGTGCACCTACATGGAATCCTGTATTGTTAAAGCATAAATCACCAACCATACTCTTAACTGTTAGATTAGAAAAACTACAGTTAAAAAGTAGTATTTCAAGTCTTTGATGCTGAGGTGTCTACACAGGATGGTACTTACATTAATGGCATATGAGTATAGAGGGCGAGACAAGAAGAAGGCTGCATCATGGGGCACGTGGTAGGTCCCAATCAGCACATTGATAGGTGGCAGTTTCTTCACAAATTCTTCAGTGCTTAGCTGCATGGACAAGAAACTTCCAAACTGAACAAGTGTGTCTTGGCACTGAAACAAAAACATGCCAATCTGTGTTCAGTTCACAAATAAAACTTTGATTAAAACAATTAGCAATCTGAAGATGAGGAGGACTCTGAATTTCACATTGCTACAATGATAGTAATCATCAGAATCATTTGAAAACAATGATTTAAAGTAGTTGGCACTCTGACTCTAATAACACAATTCATACAAACAAGATTTTCATCTTTTATTCTGTAACTAATATTGTTTACATGCAGTTGTGGAGGTAGTCTTAAAGCAGCCTGATTCTTGGTACAGAAAGAGTGGCAAAATATTTCTTACCATGATTCATTATTAGAAGAAATTCTTTTGCAATAAATATTGTAGGATTTTAAACAAATAAACATCGCCAGAAACCATGTAAAAAGATCAAATTGAAAAGTGCTTTTGCATGCTTGCTAAAAAAAAAAACAAAAAAACAAAAGACATGACAAAGTTAAAATGTCTGGTTATCCTAAGAACATCTTATAAATTCTCACCTGGTCATACAACTTTCCAGTCAACTTTAGGTGGCGTTCTGTGCCCTCTTGAAAGATAACACCATCCTTCTGCTGAGCCATGAGTAAACACAGAGATAATGCCAGGTCCTGTTCTAGCAATGCCTCCTTTAACCGTGTTGAAGACTTCTTAGTGTTCCTCACCTGAGCAAAGTAGCCACCCTGCAATCAACAAGCAAAGTCTAGAAAAATACAGCAGCAACACAAGGAAGATGCTAAGAGACTCCATTAGCTGATTTAGCACTGTCTTCCAGAGGCACTCATTATTACCACATGATCAATATTGAACCCTTTGGAGGTAGACACTTTTGGAAGTTTCTAACTAGAAAGATGGAGAAACTGAACCAATGATTTACCAGGATGTTGCTTTATTGAAAGGTCATTGCTGATTGGTACATACTATTATAAGAAAACATTCAGAAAATCTCTTATGGGGCACCCAGAAAGTTAAGTTCCATCAGTCAAGTGTAGTGGTGATATGTAGGATTTTTTTACCTCTTGTCGCAGAAGTTCACCACCAGCCATTGCTTCAAGCTGATCATCTGTGATTTCTTCGGAGATTTCGATACCTGCCATTTTTTGAACAACTTCACGTAACAGCAACAAGTCAAAGCTGAAAATAAAAAACAAAATCATTAGAGTACATGACACTCAAACTAATTTCTTCAACAAAAAGATAACACAAAAAACTGTTTTTATAAATCTATTTAAAAGGATCAAGAGAGTTTTTATTATTATTTTTTTTAAAAATTAGTATAACAACAATTGAAAATCTCAAAGTAGGGACATGCATTGCAAGTACATAACCAAGATACTTAGAAATATGAAGTTATTCCATAATAAATTTGCCAAAGGAAAAGGTTTTGTTAACTACTGACAAAAAAGAAAAGCAGCAAAATGCTAACTTTCAAAGGAAATAGGTAAAAATAGAGCAAATGAATAAACATATTTTCAGGCCAGGTGGAAAAAATGAGTGGCTTTGTATGCATGTTTAAATCCCAAACTTATACAGATCGAGATCCATTATCCAAAATTCTCAAAACTGAAAAGCTCCAAAATCTGAAATATTTTTGAAGCACCTACAGTGGAATATTCCAGAAGGTTCCTGAGCAACACGCAGGTCCCAACACACTTGACATACGCACAATACTCACCGTAATTTTTGTGCTTTGTTGCTGGTGTGAATATACTTTGAAAGTGTTGAAAGGCCTGCAAATACTCCTATGGTACCGGTAGGCCTACTGCAGTGATAGCTTACCTTTCCAATGGTTAAATGTACATCTTTTTCTTTTGGTTTCATGCACAAAATGATTATATTGCATAAAACTACTTGTAGGCTCTATGTATCCATATGCAGTTATAATGTTGTAAATGAACTTGTGCCCAGTCCCAACTCTCCAGTGGGTTAGCTACCAAATTATGCCAGTATATCTATATTCCAAAATCTGAAAAATGCCAGAATCCAAAGCACATTCTGCCCCAAGGATTTCAAATAAGCAATTCTCAACCTGTAGTACTTTAAGTAGCAACAACAAATAAAAAAAAAAGAATTTTTCTAAAAAGCAAAAATAAAACTGTCATCAGATTTAAAAGACAAGCAGTGTTTATATCAGTGACAATTAATTTCATTTACCTTTTCCCAGCTTTCAGTTGATTAGCTACATATTGCATCAATCCAGCAAGTTCCACTTGATATTTCCTGCAGATAGAGCCAGCAAAGCTAGCCAGGCCTAGAACAGATGAAAAAAGTCAAGTGCACCCAAAGCTTACATTTAGCAATGAATTTACATTTTCTTCCTTCACATTGACTATAAAATAATTTATCAAGGACATTTTACAGGTTTATATTTTCTCACATTAATATACTAACATATATGAAACTACATACATTAAATGATTAAAATTGAAATGTGAGATACTATTTCACTGGCAAGTCCTTAAGCTATCAGTATATATTTCCAAAAGTAAACAGTTTAATTAGTTTCTTATGCAAGTAAATACTGAATTACTTAAACTTATGATGCCAACCTGGTCCTAAAATTTTTCATCATCATAGCATGGAGTTGCATTATTGTTAAGCATCTTTTCATTCAACTTTAATCATTTATATGAAAAAGTTTAAGATAACTAATATTTAGATCTTTTGTACTGCCTATGTTCTTTATCAACAATCCAAATCCAAACTTTCCATGTCAACTAACTTGCCGTATCTTCCTCTGAAACTTTGCACCCCCTCTCAGAATTAAAAAACTTTCTCATTGACTTGATTTCTGACAAATTACAGACATGTCTGAGAGAAAACACAAAATAGCTCATTTACAATAATCTATCAGCAATGCAAGACCACCTGGTGTCATCAATTGCTACTTCCTGGGAAATTCACAAAAAATTCTAGTGTTTTCTTTCAGAGGTGCTTTACTTTGTGATTTTAAACAATAACTATCAAAGAGAAAATGACAGCAGCTCTACTATTTCTCTAATTATTCCATAAAAAATTAGTGTATACTGATACAAAAAAAGTGATTTATTATATTTTTGTGCAAGTTTATTCCCCCTGAAGAAGTGAGATTTGCACAATCTGCAGCCTGTATGAAACACTGCTAAGATTGTCGTTGTACCACAAAAGCAACTTTATTTGGGTTAACAATTCCTGACAGATGCAATGCTTCACTTTTAGAAAACTTTAAAAAACTAAAACTACCCACTAAATTATTACAAAAAAACTATTATTCTTTATCTATCTCTCTCTGTCTACATATTTTTTCTGCTCTAACATTTACCTATGAATTTTTTTTTTCATAATTGTAATGTAGGTTGGGCTAAAAAGCAGCTAGACATAAGGCTTTAATGGTAACACATAAACAGCACATTCAAACTTCATTCACAATATTAATCAACACTGAACAGATGTAATCTTTAAATAAGAATTAAACACCAGCAGTTATGGAAAGTGAGGTTTTGTTGACTTTGTATTCAGTCAAGACAAAAACAGAAAAAAGACATTTAAAGGGCTATAAAATGACCCAAATGTGAAAAAAAAAAATTGATAGAGCCTAAGTAGAATGTTTTCATTTGGAATTTGTTATTACTTCAGTGTAGAATTTCTGATAATAACTTTATCATGATCATGTAAGGAAATAAGGAAAGATTCTTTTGTTGAATTCATACACTAAAAATTTTCTGACAGATCAAAGAGAAGAACATTGGTGATTTACAGTTAACATGCAAAAATGTCAAATTGAGATAACTGCCATCACAGGCTGACATTCTGCTGCTCAGAGACTAGTATTTGAAGGATTGTTGTATTTGAATGACAGACTTGTTCACAAATACATGGAATGGAATATCAGGGATACATTTGTTTTGTATGGGGATCTTTTCACACACACACACACACGAAGATCTAACTTTACATGACAAGCATGTTTAATTTCACTGAGCAAACTCTCAGAATCACAAATTAGAATGACTCATCAAAGTAGATTGTAATTGTTTGGTTAACAGTAGAAGAATCTACAGAAAATTTAAATTTATTAGGAAGCAAGACTTGAAAGGCTGAATTTTAAAAAAATTTTTTTTAAGATAATAGTGTAGTCAGTACTTACTTTGAAGCCAAAGTGAGATGTTGGTGTCATCGTGTTTGAGCCTCTGCTTATCTGGGTTTGCCACAGCCTCTATGATACAGTCTAGCATCTGAGTTAAGAAACTGCTGCTTACCATCTGTATGCTTTAAAACCAGCAGAGACATCCTAGTCGCTCTCATTCAACTATTATAAATAAAGATTCTGAAAGCTTGTTTTATTTTAGCATTACATTTTTTTCTTCTTTTTCACTAACTGGACTAAGATTAAAAAAAAAAAAACAACAGCAGCAGCAGCAGCATTCCCTGTTGATATCTTCAATTAATTTAATTTTCCTCGTGTTTTTATTACATTTTTTTATAAGAAAGATAAACAGCACTGGTGTGCTACTTTCACAAGTGATTGATTCTAAAAATTAGAACATCTGGATTTTACTCTTTATTCCAAGACACAAAAAATAAAAAAAATTCACCCAGAAAAGAAGTTTGTTCAGCTGTACATTGAGGCATGCTACACAAGAAAAACTAAACTTTTCTTTAGATTGGTTACAACGATCAATTTTTATATGACATAAGAATAGCTTTTACATAACTAATAACTATACACAGCAAAAGAGTAGCTTTAAAGAAACAGTAGCTAGTCTAATCAAAAACTGAACTGTAAAATTATACTGAAAGTAATGTGTAAAAATTGGTGTTAAAACATTACAAATTATATGGTGTTTAAATTAATTATCTGTATTTAACCATTAGTAGATAAATCAGTTAAGTTAATTTTATCGCTAACCTAATGATTGAAACATTTGAATAAATAAGTACATTTTTAATAGTAGTCATTATGAGTGAGTGTATGGCAAGATTTCATTTCACTATTTTCTTGTTTCATATTTAGTAAGATCTCTCTGTGAAACATGAACTTATTTTTAAAAAGGACAATTAAAATGTATAAATTAAGACTAGCCAGTCAGGGTATGGATTTATTGACCAAGAAAACTAATTAAATTTTTAAAAATAAATGAATATACATTAAAAAAATTTTTTTTTAAATATTTACTGCAAAGATATAAAATAAAAATCTTACAATGTGTGTGGCAGAAGATTTAATACTTAAGTTTAACAAAAACAATATAAAATTAGTAGGCTAGTGGTAAACTTCTAGTGGCATGTATTTCTGAATCAACAGCAAGATAAATATAGGCTAAAAAGAGAAACACACCCCTACAGATGAACAAGAAAATGATAGTTTATCATTATTAGTCTAACATAATATAACTCCAAATCTGCATTCCAATAAGTCAATACTGTTCAGTCTTTCAATTAAGAAAACAAACAAAAACTTAGTTAATGACAAAAAAATAGCAATGAATCTATTTTCTTGAGCCAGTTTTATGATTAGAAAGCAAACAAGAGAAGTGATGTACAATAATGGTTCAGGTTCACAAATATAATGGCAAAAGTCTGAGATCAGTAGCAGAACTAGAAATGTTACAATAGACCATCAACTGTTGATTTTCCCCTTCCTTTCTCTCTTTTTAAAAAAAATTCTAAACCAACTTTTCCCAATTCATCAACCATAACCATAGCACAATACTACTATTACCTATTTGGTACTATTATTTAAAAATATATATATATATACACACATACATACAGGATTTCATAGAAGAATACAGATTTACAGTTCTGGCAGAAGTTTGGATCATGAAATAGAAAAAGAAAACACCACCTTTGAAATCAACCTAGCTATAATTGTGACAAATAATGTAAGCACCACCTAACTATGGGCACAATGGTTTTGGTTAAAAGTTCCCCAATATCAAAAATTCAAGTATTGTAAATTCACCCCTGTAGAGGATTCAATTTCCAAAACAAAAAAGGTTAAATCTAAAGAAAAAAATGCACACACACAAACAATTTGTGTATACACAAAGGATACATGCCAGGACATCATAGGAGAGAGATGTCAAATATTTGAGTGAGTCAACCACAGGTCCAATAAAATTGTCATACTTCTGAATCTGGGCCAGCACCTAAAAATTTAAGAGTACTTGAAAAATAACAAAGAAAAACCACCAGAAAATTTATAATAAATAGGTTATGATGAAGACTACCACCTTTCTGTGTAAACTAAAATGATGATGAAAGTAAAGAACATGGTCCCTCTCTACTTGAGATTAGGTCAATGATAAAAGGAAATCAAACAATGAGGTACTATATAGTAGCAGTTGAGTATGAAGAGGAAAAACATTATAACATAGCATAATTGATGAATACTTACATATTCAAACAGGACTCCAGGGTTGCTGTGACTGAGCTTGCCCAGCTGTCGGCCAGATGGCTTCACATTTTCCTTAGAAAGACGCCTACAGAAAGAAATGTACAGGGGATATAAATAAAAAAAAAATAAATAAATTACTGAGCAAATGTGGACAGAACACAAGAGAATGTTTCATATCTAATAAAACTAACTCTTCATGTACCACATCAGTTTTTGCTGTATACCACCTAGGGTCCATTAGCACCTAAGCGTAGATGCACCATTAGTATTTGTGTTGAACTAGCTGTACATTTAGTTAGCACATTAGTAATGTAAAAGTTGGAATAATATAGATATTTTGTCATAAAGGATTATATTAATGAGAAGGTACTGCTTGTCAGCTCCTGACTCAACCTGTGCTGAGTAATTCAATTTTGAAAGGTAGTGGAGTGAAAATACACCTTATGTGATATACAGAGGGTTAATCAGGTCTCTTTAATTGAGGAACTAAACTCAGATCACCACTTACTTCATGATATACCGAGCTTTCTCCAAGCACTGCACTCTAGCTTCTATCATCTTTGCATGTTGGTTGTATGTGTCATTCTTCCAGTGACCATAAAGGCGGTACCTAGAGAAGAGAATATAATTTTACACTTGCTCACTGGTAAATTACAGTGTACATTTTATCTAAGTACAGTATAGTATCCATGTTGATTACCACCAGTAATTAGTAGATAGTACAATGACAAGATCACAATCCAATCAAGGTCTCACCTGAGTTCATATGGATACAGTTTTAGCAGACTCCACAGCTCCTCTGACAGACAGCAGTTACATGGAAGCTGAGTTATGCTAGGCAGAAGAACTTCATCTAAAACTGTCAAGAACCCACAGTAGGCACTTTCATCATCTGGCCTAATCCCACCATCCAGTCTCTGAAAGGCACAAACACACGTAAACTGCAGACCAAACAAAATGGTAGCAGTATAATAATCCTATTAAACACAAAAGTGTAATCAAAGCTGAAATGAGTTAAGGGTGGGAAAAAAAAGAAGAAAAAGTAACAAAGTATTAAGAAAAATTCCTAGTTATCTCCCTTCTTTGGCTAAACTAATAAACTAGACGTTTAATTGTATTGATTAATAAAGAAAATCACTGATAGATTTCAAATTCTTTTACAGCAGTTCAAAACCTTTAAGAACCTAGAAACTTTTCTTATAAATGCAATCAGACAGCAGCTACTTACCTTTTTCATGAACATTTTGCCTAAACGAATTAACTTGACTAAGAGTACAACATCATAAGCAGCATGTGGCCCCAAACAGCTCAACATGGGAAAAATCCGATTGTTCAGCTGAGCAAATGTGTGAATCTTTTCCAAGGAAAGGTTCTGACTGCGGACCTTGCAGTTCTTTTTCAAAACAGTTGATGGTAAGCCAGTATTTCTGGAGAGAGAGGTAAACAACAATTTGTTGACATAGAAATACATAGTAATACATAGATGAGGGAGCAGTAAGCCATTGACTAGTGGGCACTGGGAAGTCAGGCTATGAAGAGAAAGGCAAACCAACTAACAGAAAGTTGTTTTTTTTTGGTGGGGAGCATCTAATCCAAAGTAATTCCAAAAGCTTTAATAATCAATGATATTTTGTCCATAAAACTACAATGAAAAATAAGCAGAGAAAAAAGCTGCCCACGATTGTTTTTTTAAAACCACCTTGGTACTGAATAAAATGCTGAAAATTAACTAACTTTTCCCTAACTCTAAACTGCCTGTAGTAGTTAGCTATACAGTCCTGAAACAACCTCATGCATCTTTACAAATGTCATGTATTTTCTTTTTACTACTGGCCAGTGTGTCAGGGAAAGGCTTTACTTTCGCAAAACAATCTTTAAGTTAGCAGCCTGATCCATACTTGGTTACCTTCTGATGGATCCCTTATTATTATAAAGGCATTCAATGATTAACAAAAATACAGAAATCTGGTAGATTTTAAAACTGGAAATGCATTATCACATTTATTTATAAGATCCGATGAAAGATGACCAAATAACCTTTTTCCATGCAATGCAATTTTGTAAATTTTTTTTAAAATGAATGTTAACTGACTATCATCATTTGGTGCCATCACTTTATTGAAGATTACTCAAAAAAAATTACACAACAGATCAAAAGAAAATTCTAGTTTAGCTAGATATTTAATTTAAATAAATAAAAAATTAAGTTTTCTGGAGTTACTGAAAAGAAAAAGAACAGTTAAAACATAAAGGAACAATTAAGTCCACACAAAAAGGTACAATAAAATAAGGATGAGCAATCCCGAGGACTCAGAAATCAGTGCATTCAGAAAGTGGTACACTAAGTTGGTGCATGCAGAAATAAGCTTTTCCAACTTTTTAAATTCCTCTGATGAACAAGTGAGCAGAACCAAGTTCTCTTTCCTATAGCAGTAATAACACTAGATAACAAAAATGTAGTTAACTTGATTTTTTTACATTTTCCATGGCATTTTTGTATGTTAAATACAGTTCTAGCATTGGATTTTGGTAAATGTCAAGTATATTAGAAATAATTATATTATTATAATTGATAGAATGAGTGCTTAATACAGAACACCCTAAACATTCCTAGATTTTTTTTAGAATATTCTAGCACTTTCTGGAACTTTCATCCATAAACCAAGGCATATAAACCCTTGTACACACTCAGCTCAGTATAAAATAAAAGCATTTAACAGGTGACTTTTTTATTCTGTTATTAGATAAGAATGGTTGCAAATCAAAAATGCAACCACTTCTGTGGACTCATTTTGTTATTTGTGGATTCTATATTGGCCCAAAGCAAGTAAGACATGTGATCACACTGGACAGTAAATTTTCACTGGCCTATGAATCATACTTTGGAATGAAGATTGGTGATCAAGGTAAAGCCTGGCCACCTCATGTGGCTTGTGGAACATGCAGATCGGCACTAGGAGGATGGCTAAGAGGAGATCATAAAGCAATGTCATTTGCAATCCCTTGGATATGGCGAGAGCCTAAAAATCACATAGATGACTGTTACTTTTGTCTAGTGGATGCATCAAGATTCAGGAACACCAAAAAAGCAACATATTGTGTATCTAAATATTCCATCATCCACTGCACCAGTTTCACACAGTAATGATCTTCCAGTGCGACAGCCACAATCCAAATCAAAAGAAACAGATTCATCATCAGAAAGTGAAAATTCACCTGTAGATGAAAACTATGATTTTGACTTAAATTCAAAGAAGCCTCATTGAATGACTTAGTACAAGATTTAGGTTTAACAAAATCTAATGCTAAACTTCCTATATCAAGGCTAAAAGAATGGAATCTCTTGGATAGCAGATGTAAATCTACATCTTCCAGAAAGAGGCGTGAAAAATTCTCAAGATACTTCATAGTGAATGGTAAATTGTGCTTTTGCAGTAACATTAATAGCTTGTTTTACAAAATGGGTATTGTGCACAATCCTACTGAATGGCATCTCTTCATTGACAGTTTGGCGAGAAGTCTCAAAGCAGTCCTTCTTCACAATGGAAATAAAATATCCATCGATACTCATTGGCCATTGTGTACATATGGAGGAGGATTACGAAAATGTTAAGTTTCTGCTGGAGACAATTGACTACAAAAAATATAACTGGGATGTTTGTGGAGATTATAAGATTGGTTTTTTTTTGAAAGAACTGTGAGGAAGATGGATGATTCACAAAATACTCGTGCTTTCTCTGTCTTTGGGATAGTTGTGCCACATCACAGCATTACAGAAGAAAAGTGTGGCCAGCCAGAGATCAGTTTATTCCTGGGACACAAAATGTTAAATATGAGCCCTTGGTGAGATCAGAAAAAATCCTCATGCCTCCACTGCATATAAAAATGGGGCTTGTGAAGTAGTCCATTAAAGATCTTAACACAGAAAGTGAATCATTCCAACACATTCGTGAATTGTTTCCAAATCTTTCAGAAGCAAAAGTAAAAGGTGGGATTTTTGGGCCACAAGTTCATCAAATGCCCAAATCAGAAGAATTAGAAGAAAAGATGTCAGAACAAGAAAAAAAGAGCATGGAAGACATTTCGTTTAGTCGTCGAAAATTTCCTGGGAAACAGAAGTGAAAATTATATACAATTGATTATTTAATCAATGAGTATGAAAAGTTTGGATGCAGAATGTCTCTCAAGCTTCACATCCTTCATTCTCATCTAGATTTATTCAAAGACAACATGGGAGATGTCATTGAAGAGCATGGTGAGAGATTTCACCAAGATATCCCAACAATGGAAAAGAGATATCAAAGATGGGATGTCAGAATGATGGGTGACTACATTTCAGATATAATTCATGATGATACTTTAATGCATAGAAGGAAAGCCTGAAAAGGTTGTGCATTTTTGATTTCTGCAACTGCAATTAAGATTTTTACTGTACTTAAGAATTAAATAAATGTAATGAATAAACTTTTTTCAAGAGGTAAAATGATTGTTTCTTTTTGGTTTGGGAAAAATTAGTTAGTTGTACCCATATTATCAGTAATGATGTGTTAAAATGTTTAAAGTAATATTCTGAGTGAAAAGCTAACACTTTAGAAAAAACAGTACTATATTAGTAATCAGCACACCAAAACTGACCATAACCAATTGAAAAATCAGGATAAATGAAAAGTTTTTGAAAACTTGTTACACTGAGTAATAGATAGAAATGGTAGTGGTACTCACTCCATGTACAGAGGATCTATGAGAGCATGTATCAAGGCAGTGAGGGCCTCTGCAGTATCTCTGTGAGAAGTGACAAAGAAGTTGGGAAGTTTATCCACGATTTCCTTAGCGTGCTCCCAGTCTCCAATAATGAGCAAAGCTTTACACAGACCCAGTTTCTGATTGTTTTCTTTCTGTAAAAAAATAATAATATTTAAAACAACAATACTGACAAAAATTCAAAGTTGAAACAGATAAACTGAGAACAAATGATATTACAGATATTCTGAGTAATAAGTACCTTTTGCTTAAATTTTATAATGCCAGCCAGATTTTTCATCCTTATTTCAAAAATAACCTTCCTTCACTTAGAGACTAATTTTCTTGTGGCTTTTTGTTGTTGTTTTATAACTATTAATTCAAAAAAGATCAGACATATATCTTCATATAATCACAAACAAATAAGCAACAAGTGTTTCAAAGCCTTTAGTGTTTGTATGGTAAACTGTTCACGTGTGTTCATATTCTGCTTGAAGAGAAGCTGCATACTGGTTCTAAACTCTCCATAATAAAAACTTGATGCCAGTGGAAACTGGCCTAAACTGTGAAAAATGGCTGTCTCAAGAGTGTGTTTAAAATGGCAGCAACACCAGTTTAAAAATGGTCACAGACAAAGTGACCAGGTTTGTACGTGCTTGGTAATGGCCAAAGCAGACAATCCAACTATCATTGTTGGATGTTGTGCCATTCTTTGACTAGGGTCACTTCCAGCTGATCATGAAACTGTAGGACAACTTGGCAACCACAAATGTAAGTCTGGAAATGATGACAGCATATGCATAGTGTGGATGGGCAATACCAGCCATAAAGATGAAGTTTGACCTTGCAATTAGGCCAGACTGCCTCCCCCCCAATGAAATCAGTCATGCTAAGTAAAGGCAGTTAGCCTTTCTCCTGATTCTGGCTTGTCTATCATTTATGGATGTTTAGACAGAATCTAAACTTGTCTTGAAAATAACGCAAAACCAAAAGTTCAACTTCTGGTTGCAATGTAGTGTCATCCATTGCATGCATGGTCGCCGACAGTACAGTGTTAAAGAGATATGCAGCAGTGGTGTTCAAAACCACACTAGCATGAAGTCTGTTGAAAACTGTGCGCCAAAATTCCATGGTTGGATACTCTTTGGAAGTCATTCTGAGAGATCGTGATGATGAAATATACTTTCTTGTGGCAATAGTGGCAAGATAAGTCCTAACCAGAGGTGGTTTGTAACCTGAAGGTTTCTCCTTGAACTTGCCAGTCTAACAGTACCTTGTTGGTGTCCTAATAATGGCACAGTAATGAATACTGTACTTGAAAGCAATGAGTATCTGTTCCTGATGGCATGAGCTACCTCATGTGTATAAAATGATACCTAAGCATTCTGAAACTGACTTACGCCATGTGTGATTAGTTTATAGAGGAAACGGTAATGGGATGTGTGCAAAGATGTATGCAGATTTAGTGGGAAAGTGATTTGCATATGAGGTTCTAAGGTGATTCAGTTCCAATGACGATGACTGTAACATTACACATTGTATGTGCAATGCCATATTTGGGTTTCTTTCCTCGATATGCAGGTCATCTTCAGCAAGATTATTAACATGTCTGAAAGTACCATACAAGCACTGCAAGCTCGAACACTTGTTGCTTAATTGTTTGTATATTTTGAAAATAGCTGACCGATAAAAGTAAACTATTCATTCAGCAAGAACTAAAATATAACATTATTCTCCAACAATAGTGCATTGTGAGAGAGAGAGAGAGAGTGTGTCTGTTTTATAGTTAATTTGACAAATAGATCAGCTTGTTGGATATAAGAATTCCCATAAATAACTATTTTAGACTCAAAGTTTTGTACAATCAAAATATTATGCAATTACTTTTGCATCTAAATTGCCAAAAGTTATTAGATAGATGAGAAGATGGATGATAATAATAATAATAATAATAAAATCCCTCTAGAGGTAGCTCACCAAATCAAGTTTTGTGTCAGAATCATTTTCCCTGTTTTGACTGTCATTGCCTTTGTCAGATACAACTGCCACATTCAGTTTTCGTGCCTGCTGTTTAGCTTCCAGTAACTCTCTCTGATGGAATTCAACTATGTTTATATCAGCAGGAGATAGCTATAAAATTTGAAAGATAAATAAAAATGCATAAATGATTGTAAGGGAGGGAAGGAGAACAGCAAGAGAGGAGGAAAAGAATATACAAATTTAGGAAATAAACTCTATTAAACATAAAATCCCAATTTTTAGTACCCATGGCTTGCCATAAGTAGCTTTGTACAAATATAAACCCTATGAGTAAATGGTAGCAGAACATACTTTTATTATTACTCTACATACAACTCTTAGGAAATTTCTTAAAAACTTTCAAGCAAAACCTGATGTATTCTTTGCTGTGAACATTTGAAAATAAATTTGTAAAATGAGAACAGATGCTTCTAGCTGCATGCTAAAACACTGATGTTTTTTATTTCACAAGATATATATGCTGGTGTTATCAGTAATGTTAAATGTGCTTTCTTTTTGTTCTAAATCTCACTAAATGAGTCGTGTACAGCTATTTTTGTAAACACAGCAGCATGGAAGCTAGAAAGAATCAACCTAAAACTGGAATTTGTTTTTTTAGTTTTTTTTTTTATACAAATGCTCTAAATACAGATCTCAACAAACTTTGAATACAAAACAATTTTTAAAAAGTGGTACTGTCAAGTTTATATATTCAAAAAAAAAAAAAAAATCCAAGAGAAAATAGCTAAAACTTGAATATCAAGAAAATGTCTTCTAAGCAGTGTGTATTAAAAAATCAGTACCCATTTAGAACCTGAGGACAAACAGCATTATAGAAATCTGTGATTCAGTTGGGATAACTTTAGATTAGAATATAAACTAAAATAGTAATTAGTAATAGTAAACAAACAAGTGTTTTTATTTATATTTACTTAGATATAATTTGGTTTTCATAAAAATACCAAAAACAAACCCATACATTGCTCTCGGCCAGATTCTGAAGTTTATGCATTGTGTAAATTGTTGTAGTAAAAAGTAAACTAGGCATTAAGAGACATAAATCTACTTAAAAGTGGTTGCTAAAAAAAAAATTTATTTATTTTAGTAGTCTCGATTATCCGACATTCTGATTTATCCGACATACCCACATGACCTGAGCTGTTTCAAGGCCGAGTGTCATCATTTCTATTTATAGTATTGAGATACTTGCACA
The DNA here is from genome assembly GCA_018389105.1 of Nautilus pompilius. Classification (NCBI taxonomy): domain Eukaryota; kingdom Metazoa; phylum Mollusca; class Cephalopoda; order Nautilida; family Nautilidae; genus Nautilus; species Nautilus pompilius. The sequence goes on along the minus strand of JACATO010000634.1, from coordinate 554,452 downwards.
TTTGTTTTTGTCTGTCTCAGTCTGTTGCTTTTCGCCACCAGAGTAAACTGTTTGTTCATCTGCTCTAGTAATTCGTGTCATACAAACTGTGATTGTGATTTATTTTTCAAGTGAAAAGAGAAAACAAAGTGGTTCTTTTAATTGAGCAAAAACTTGAAGCATTAAAAAGACCAGACAAAGGCGAGTCCATGCAAAGAATTGCATGCAAACTTCGCGTTGGGAGAGTTACTGTTAGCGATGGGAAGAGGAAAAGAAACGAGTTAGAGAATCGAGCCTCTGATTATGGAATAAACACTAGTAAAACTATGAAGAAATGCAAATATGAAAAGGTGAGCAAAGCTTTATTCCTATGGTTCACACAGCAAAGAGACAAAGGCATGCCTATATCAATCAGGCCCTATACTGAAAGAGAAAGAGCTCTGATTTTCCAAAAGGAATTAAATGAAGGGGACCATCATTTCACGGCTGGTGTAGGTTGGCTTCATCGCTGGAAAAAACGATACGGAATAAGACAGTTCGATATTTGTGGGGAAAAATTATCAGCAAGTTGAGGAATTTCTTGAATTTAAAACAAAATTCATTGTCTTATTGAAAATGAAGGAGTATCAAGGGAGCAGATATAATATAACTGCGATGAAACCGGATTAAACTATAAAATGTTGCCTGCAAAAACTCTAGCTTCCCGTCTTGAAGTTCCAGCTCCTGGGTATAAACGAAGTAAAGAAAGAGTGACTATTCTCGCTTGTAGTAACGCTACTGGTAACCATAAACTACAGCTCACATTTATTGGAAAGTCAAAAAAACCAATGGCTTTTAAAAACCTGGCTCCAGCTGCGCTTCCGGTTTCTTATAAGAACCAGAAGAATGCATGGATGGATTCAGACATTTTCTGAAGCTGGTTTTTCAATGAATTTGTTCCATCAGTAGAAAGGTTTTTGAAATTGCTAAACCTGCCAAGGAAAGCAGTCCACCTCATTGATAATGCACCATCTCATCCTGTCGAGGACAATCCAAAAAGTGGTGACATTAGAGCAATTTTTCTTCCTCCTAATGTCACCTCATTGTGTCAGCCAATGGATCAAGGTGTTCTTCAAGCATTAAAGAAAAAATATCGCCGTAAGATTTTAACTACGCTTATTTATGTGATGGACGATGGAAATGGTATGCTAGATATGCTAAAAAAAGTGAACCTTAAAAGATGTTATTTACTGGATCGCACAATCATGGGATGAAATTGAACAAACCCTGGCAAAATCATGGAGAAAGTTACTTTCTGAAGATGAAAATGAACAAGAAGATGGTGATAATCTGCTTCCTTTGTTACAAGAAATTCCAGGCTGTGAGAAAGCAAATGACGATGACATACAGGAATGGATGCAGAAAGATGAGCAAGAAAAACTGACCGACAGTGATGTAATTGCTATGGTGAATGGGAATGAGAATGAAGAAGAAGAAAATGGCATTGAGACTGTTCTGGGACTAGACAAAACAGAGAAAATGAGTCATAGTGAAGGAGTCAAGGCCTTTGAGGCGGCACTGGCTTACATAGAACAAGAGGAAGTGACTGCTGCTGACGTTATGTTATTGAGAGACTGGCATGATCTTGCCGCAAGGAAGAGAAATGAAACAGGAAAACAAACTTTAATCACCAAATTTTTTAAATAATAACTTTTTTGTTGACCATATTGTATACTCGGGCATTTGCTGTAATTACATGTAATTTAAAATGTGTTGTTCAATGAACTAAATGAATCTATATTTTTTTTTAAAATAGTTATGAATCTATTTCTGTAAAAATATCTATTACAGTACAAGTAGTTGTATAATGGTTACTGGACAGTATTAATAAACAAGATTTCAAGCTTATGTTGGACTTTCTATTCAATTTGCGTTTCTTTCATCCCGCATCTGCCTTTTCCGTATTATCTGACATTTTTGCTTATCCAACCACCTATCGGTCCTGTTTATGTCAGATAATCAAGACTCTACTGTATTTTAAAAATATTTCTTCTCTTTGTAATCTGTCATATTACATAGTAATTGCTTATGTTTGCATTAGACAAACAAAAGAATTTTTCAATTTTATTTGTACTGGTAGTTAGTACTTTTAAACAAAGAAGTGACTTATATCCTCTGCGTATATATAGGTGCATCTCAAAAAATTAGAATATCGTGGAAGAGTTCAATATTTTTTGTCAGTTATTTCAGAAAGTGAAAATTGTATATATTCTAGACTCATTACATGTAAACTAAAATGTTTCAAGCATTTTTTAATTTTAATTTTGATAATTATGGCCTACAGCTCGAAAAAATAGAAAAAACAAATCTCAAAATATTAGAATATTCCATTTCGAGTTTGAGTAAATCACTATTTATGCAGTATAAATACCATGGATTTCTCAGTCTGGTTCAGTACACACAACCACAATCATGGGGAAGACTGCTGACTTGACAGTTGTCCAGAAGACACACATTTACACCATCCACAAGGAGGATAAGCCACAGAAGGTCATTGCTGAAAGGGCTGGCTGTTCGCAGAGTGCTGTATCAAAGCATATTCATGTAAAGTTGACTGGAAGGGAAAAGTGTGGTAGGAAAAGGTGCACAAGCAAGAGGGATGACTGCAGCCTTGAGAGGATTGTCAAGCAAAGCCGATCCAAGAACTTGGGGGAGCTTCACAAGGAGTGGACTGAGGCTGGAGTCAGTTCATCAAGAGTCACCACGCATAGACGTGTCCAGGAAATGGGCTACAAATGTCGCATTCCTAGTGTCAAGCCACTCCTGAACCAGAGACAACGTCAGAAGCGTCTTACCTGGGCTAAGGAGAAAAAGAACTGGACCGTTGCTCAGTGGTCCAAAGTCCTCTTTTCAGATGAAAGTAAATTTTGCATTTCATTTGGAAATCAAGGTCCCACAGTCTGGAGGAAGAGTGGAGGAGAGGCACAGAATCCAAGTTGTGTGAATTCCAGTGTGAAGTTTCCACAGTCTGTGATGATTTGGGGTGCCATGTCATCTGCTGGTGTTGTTCCACTGTGTTTTATCAAGTCCAAAGTCAACGCAGCCGTCTACCAGGAGATTTTAGAGCACTTCATGCTTCCATCTGCTGACAAGCTTTATGGAGATGCTGATTTCCTTTTCCAGCAGGACTTGGCACCCGCCCACAGTAACAAAACTACTAGTAACTAGTTTGCTGACCATGGTACTATTGTGCTTGATTGGCCAGCCAACTCGCCTGACCTGAACCCCATAGAGAATCTATGGAGTATTGTCAAGAGGAAGATGAGAGATACCAGACCCAACAATACAAACGAGCTGAAGGCTGCTATCAAAGCAACCTGGACTTCCATAACACCTCAGCAGTGCCACAAGCTGATCGCCTCCATGTCATGCCGCATTGATGCAGTGATTCGTGCAAAAGGAGCCCCGACCAAGTATTGAGTGCATAAATGAACATACTGTTCAGAAGTTCAACATTTCTATATTATAAATCCTTTTTTTTATTATTGATCTTATGAAATATTCTAATATTTTGAGATAGTGGATTTTTGATTTTCATGAGCTGTAAGCCATAATCATCAAAATTAAAACAAAGGCTTGTAATATTTTACTTTGTGTAATGAATCTAGAATATATGAAGGTTTCACTGTTTGAATTAAATTACAGAAAAAATGAACTCTCCCGCGATATTCTAATTTTTTGAGATGCATCTGTACTATCTAATTAATGACCACTGATATTCATCTTGACAGAGACAAAATAAATATTACCTTTGTGTAATTTTAAAAAAATGTACTCTTTTTTCCCAAGTGAACAAAATACATAATAAATAACTAATTGTCATAAGAAAAAAATACAAATGCAGATCTAGTACAAGTTACATGTATTGGTAGCAAGATAATTTTGAATTCTATTCAAACTATGATTTAGCCATATTGCTTCACTTAATTTCAGAATCTGTGAAGTCAGTAACTTCATAATTTGAAGAAAAATTGCCTCACCAACCAACAGCACCAGAGAAAATAAAATCAGGAAATGTATCTGTAAAAGAAAGAGGAAGAAATCACTCACATGATAGTACATGCTTTCGAGGTCAACTAATCCATGTTTCACTAACAAGGCTGTGACTCGGTACAGTGAGAAAGGAGTTTCTTCTGTGGCAGACTAAAAATAAGCAAATACACATACAGACAAAAAGTAGACAGATCTGAAATAACAGAGAATATTTTATGTATTCTTTATAAAAGTCAACCAATAAGAGACAGAACCACTCACCTGGTAGAAGTGAAACTTGAAGCCCAGAATATGACAGAGTGTCTTTTGTTCAGTCATGTACGCACGGAAAACAGGAATGTAGAAGGCATAGTGTTCAGGACGGCACTCAAAAGATTCCAGCATAATGTCAAGCACCCTGTTAGGATCTAAGTCAAAGCACCCTGTTAAAAAAAACAAAACATTCAATTTATTAAATATAATTTTTTCCTTCTTTTTAAGCAAAAAAGTGTTTTTCAGAGCATTATGAACTGAAAGGCAGCAAGATTTTTTCTTTTTTTTTAGTATTTATCACCAAGTGAAGTAAGATCAAGTAAAACATTTCTCAAAACCGAGAACAGACCAGGTTATTTGAACTAGTTACTGAAGCCTGTAAATAAAGGGAAACTTGACCACAGTCAGGTGTTTATTTGTAAGTTTTATCTCAATTAGAAAATAGTGTTTCATAACTTATAATAAAACCCAATTTCCAGCCACTTACCTATAAGAGATTTTATACTTTCCAATACCTGGGTACAGGTAATTCTGCTGCTAATCTCTTGATTCAATTCTGTCATTAGCTTCCCATAGCCTTCACTTTCCTCTCTCAGTAAGTTGAATTTCTGTTGTTTATAGCTAAAACAAAGAGTAGGGAAGGAATTAAATATATTTTTTAGTAGATGGTGAGTCTAGTTAAGACACAGCTTTTTATAAAAAAATTTAAAGGTTTAACAGAAAGAGAAAATTCAGTCACTGGAATTTTTCCAAGTAAACTGCTTTCCTAAAGTTATACAAAGCAGCACAAAAAGTTTGATGTTTGAGTCAATCCATAAACTAGTGATGTAAACGTTTGCTAAAGGTTAAATGAAAATAAAAAAGTAATTGGTATACAACAAGAGTGAAATAAACATATACAAGTAACCTAAAAAAAAAAACTAATTTGAATCTTGTACATTAAACTTTCAGCAGTTTGTAAATACAACTGTGTATCAAAATTACATAGATTACAGCACATAATTACCCCCAATTTATACATAAAATAGTTTGCATATTTACTACATACAGTCATGGATATTGTCAGAGCATATCATACACAGTACTCACTAGAGTTTAGTCTTAGTTTTCACATATTTCTGTTGGAACTGCTGCTTTGACTGGATCAGCCCAACACTTTCCAACATATCCTGATCCAATCGTTCCTTCAGGATAGCTTCTGGAATAATTCCCTTATTAATCATAAAAAAAAAACAAAAACACGTATAATAACAAAGACAAAAAAAGTTTATTGATTGTATGGATAATTGATTTGCCATGCTACAAAACATACTTGGATCAACAGATAATTTTAAACTTACTATTTATAAAAACAGCAAGACAGTGAAAGATTAAACCAGTTAAGAACAGCATATGTATACAGCAGAAATCTCAACAGATTTTCATTTTTAAATATCAAAACTGAAAAGCTACTAATTTTTGCTCAGTCATATCAGTTGCAGGTCATAATTTTACTAATATCAGGGACATTTAAATGAAACCCAGCTTAAACAGAATTGTAGTAATGAAATCTATTCCACAGGTTTCATTTGAACTTCCCTAATGTGTCTGTAAAATTAGCAAAGCACACTTTTTGCAGTAATCAGTCAATGGTAACTAACATGACTTATTTTCTTCCTCTCAAGATATTAATTCTGAGATTTCTATCTAATTTAATTCAAACATTTTAACATAAAATTACTATTAAATGTACTGTGAATATTAAACAGAAATAAGTGATAAATTAATTGTAAGTTAAGAAGTTAAAATTAATTTTGTGAAGATGTAAATAAAAGACTATAATCAACAATTATAACTTAGTTAAAAAAACACAAGATGGCATTAAATGTCTCTATGAAGTCATGAATTGATACCAGCATCACATTGGATTTTCATTCACAACATTCTGCAGCTTTACTTCTTTTACTTGTGTTAGAAATTGCCTCGTATCAAGGCTAGTCAAAGCAACAAGTTCCATTCTCATTAATAAATGGACTGCTAAAGTCTCCAAAACTAACTGATCACTTACCATCATTTCAGTGACGAGAGACAAAAATCTGTCTCGCTGCAACTTGTCTTCTACACAGCTCGTTTCCACATCTGAAACATGCAGGTCAGGTTCCAGGGAAAACAAGACATTTAAAAGTTCTCCAGCCAATCTCTTAATAGCTTGTAACAAATAATCCTAGAAGACACTATCAAGGAAAAAAGTTTTATATGCACTATGTCAAGTACACACACTGCACAGATATCAATCAAGAAGACCGACAGGAACCAGAACTAAGAACTTCCTAAAAAAAAACTTTTTAATAGATTACACAATTCTTAGTGCTTTGATATATTTGATTTGAGTTCATAGAAACAAAAGGCATCATATCAACACAAGTAATTTTAATTAAGATATTTAAGGGAACACAAAAATTACAGTAAACTTTTTTTTTTTTTTTAACATTAATAATCTACAGGTGCATCTCAAAAAATTAGAATATTGTGGAAGAGTTCATTTTTTCCCGTAATTTAATTCAAACAGTGAAACCTTCATATATTCTAGATTCATTACACAAAGTAAAATATTACAAGCCTTTGTTTTAATTTTGATGATTATGGCTTACAGCTCATGAAAATCAAAAATCCACTATCTCAAAATATTAGAATATTTCATAAGATCAATAATAAAAAAAAGATTTATAATTTAGAAATGTTGAACTTCTGAAAAGTATGTTTATTTATGCACTCAATACTTGGTCGGGGCTCCTTTTGCACGAATCACTGCATCAATGCGGTGTGGTATGGAGGCGATCAACTGTGGCACTGCTGAGGTGTTATGGAAGTCCAGGTTGCTTTGATAGCAGCCTTCAGCTCGTTTGTATTGTTGGGTCTGGTGTTCATCCTCTTTTCTCTATGGGGTTCAGGTCAGGTGAGTTGGCTGGCCAATCAAGCACGGTAATACCACGGTCAGCAAACCAGTTACTAGTAGTTTTGTTACTGTGGGCGGGTGCCAAGTCCTGCTGGAAAAGGAAATCAGCATCTCCATAAAGCTTGTCAGCAGACGGAAGCATGAAGTGCTCTAAAATCTCCTGGTAGACGGCTGCGTTGACTTTGGACTTGATAAAACAGTGCAACACCACCAGCAGACGACATGGCACCCAAAATCATCAGTGACTATGGAAACTTCACACTGGACTTCAAGCAACTTGGATTCTGTGCCTCTCCTCTCTTCCTCCAGACTGTGGGACCTTGATTTCCAAATGAAATGCAAAATTTACTTTCATCTGAAAAGAGGACTTTGGACCACTGAGCAACGGTCCAGTTCTTTTTCTCCTTAGCCCAGGTAAGATGCTTCTGACGTTGTCTCTGGTTCAGGAGTGGCTTGACACTGGGAATGCGACACTTGTAGCCCATTTCCTGGACACGTCTGTGCGTGGTGACTCTTGATGAACTAACTCCAGCCTCAATCCACTCCTTGTGAAGCTCCCCCAAGTTCTTGAATCGGCTTTGCTTGACAATCCTCTCAAGGCTGCAGTCATCCCTCTTGCTTGTGCACCTTTTCCTACCACAGTTTTCCCTTCCAGTCAACTTTACATGAATATGCTTTGATACAGCACTCTGTGAACAGCCAGCCCTTTCAGCAATGACCTTCTGTGGCTTATCCTCCTTGTGGATGGTGTAAATGTGTCTCTTCTGGACAAATGTCAAGTCAGCTGATTGTGGTTGTGTGTACTGAACCAGACTGAGAAATTCATGGTATTTACACTGCATAAATAGTGATTTACTCAAACTCGAAATGGAATATTCTAATATTCTGAGATATGTTTTTTCTATTTTTTTGAGCTGTAGGCCATAATTATCAAAATTAAAATTAAAAAATGCTTGAAACATTTTAGTTTACATGTAATGAGTCTAGAATATATACAATTTTCACTTTCTGAAATAACTGACAAAAAATATTGAACTCTTCCACGATATTCTAATTTTTTGAGATGCACCTGTATATAAAATTTGCGTCTTACTTGTTCCCCCTTTAAAGAGATGGTAATTTAACTGGACCATTCCATAAATAACACTGGAAAACAACCAATTTGTTACTGAGGTAAAAGTATGTCTTAGACTAATTCAAGTATGTTGTTTTCAAATCTGAAATCATAACTAACCCAATACATAAGGATTTTTAGCTACACAAATAAATGGAAATCTAATGTTATATATTTTGAGTGTTCTTTTTATTAGTGTACACACAGCAGGCTATGCAGGAGGACCACATCGTTGCCTGCTTACATGTGCACATGAATACCGTGCCTCGTGCATCATAGTGAAGTGTCAGTTGTATGCTGTTCTTCTCAAATTTGGCAGCATTCTACCAGATGTAGAATAGTGCCTTGATGTGAACAGCCTCTTGAAGCAACTAGGATATGAACAACATTCTGATGAATGGAGGTTATTCATCGACTCCAGCAAGCTCAGTCTGAAAGCCATGCTTCTCCACAATGACAATGAAAAGCCATCTGTGCATGTGCTGTCGGTATGAGAGAGACGTACAAGTCCACAAAACTTCTACGAAACTCACCAAATATGCTGACCACAGGTGGGACACATGCAGTAATTTAAAAGTGATAGGCATATTGCTTGGTCTGCAGCTTGGGTATACCAAACATGTGCTTCTTGTGTTGCAGAATAGCTGAGATGACACAAATCATTATAAGATCAAATGGCCATCAAGAACAGATCATACTCTGGGAAAATTCAATGTGCAACATGTGCTACTGGTATGTCCACAAAGAATATTTCTTTCACCAATGTATATAAAGCTGGACCTAATGAAGAGCTTTGTAAAGGCAATGAGTGTTGAAGGTGCAGGATTTCTTTATCTGAAAGAAAAATTTGGAGCAATTTTAACTTTTGCCAAGTTGAAGGCTGGAATACTTGTCAGAACACAAATTCATGATTTATTTTCCAATCCAGTCTTCCAGTCAAAGCTTAACCCAACTGGAGCTGGCTGCATGGGAGGCTTTCAAACTGGTAGTCCACAATTCACTTGGGAAACAAGGCAGACAACTGTGCTGATTTGGTTCAAGACTTGATAAAAAAACCTTTGAGGAAATTGGTTGCTGTATGTCGCTGAAGTTGCATTTTCCTCATTCACAGTTGGGATTTCTTCTCAGCCAACCTTGGTGCTATCAATGATGAGCATGGAAAGAGGTTCCACTAACACATAAAGGAAATGGAGACACACTATCAGGGGAGATTCAATTCCAATGATGATGGGGGACTATTGTTGGATTCTTCAGACACAAACCACTGCTACTCAAGTGTAAAATCAAGTATTTAAAGCATTTCTGAACAGTTAATGTATACTTTATACAGTGTGTTTATGTTGTTCAATGTGCTTGAGCTTATGGATAACAGTTACTGTACAATATGCAATGTGTTTATATTGTAAAATGAATTTATTTTTTGCAATTTTGCAATGTGCTTGATTTATTAATAAACAATGACCAACAATGGCATTTTTCTGTAGCTACAAATCCTGACAGGCTTGGTAAATTTTGACTTCAGATTTGGAATCAACATGCTTAATTTGATAAAGGACACCTGCATGTACCTCAGTAGCAGACGAAAAGTTATTTTTTATTTTCCAGTGTTATCTAACTTTGTACACACAGACTAACTAATCCATGATATCAACCAAAGTAATTGGTCATTTAAAATATTCTTTCAAACTGTGTGTGCTCACTGCTAAGAAAATTTAGTTTCAGCTTGATGCAACAATAAATTTGATTTATTTAGACCTACAAAAAAATCTTAAAATTTTGCAAACTGGTTTCCATTAACATTTACAGTACTTTCAAACACAGCCAGACACTGCAGTGCAAAATGCAGCACATTAACCCCCACCCACCACCATGAGAAAGAAACCTTCATCAAGTATTTGCTTTCTTAAATCAATCAAAAATTGTTTTTAATTCATTCACCCACGACCAACACCTATAAGATTTGCTAAAGAGAAACGAATCAATCAGTAATACAGTAAACCTGACTGGAAGAAAAAGTCTCTGGACAGCACTGCTTTTTTTTTTTAAAGATATTTATAGTACACTCATCCTCTGCATAACAAACATTCGCTACCTCAAAGGGTTTTTTAAAATTTAATTTGCCACTTAACAAAGAATTCTCTTGCTACAACAAAGGGTAAGGAAGGTGGGGTCAACACATTTTAAATCTCACTTAACAACTGCTCCCGCCACACACACACAGTTGTTCTTGCTCATGTGTGTGGAAAACAGTCTCCGGGTATTGGTTTACATGATATCTTTGTTCTACATGCATCACCTTCCATAGCTAAGCAACCTTCTTATGAAGTTTTGTAGCCCATTCAAATAAATATAGCATCCAAATGTCCATCATCAAGTTCGACATCAACCCCAGTGAAAAGGAAAGCCATAACACTTGAGACAAAGCTGGAGATTGTGAAAAGGAAGGAAAAAGAAAAGAAAAGAGAAGACATCTGTTATTGCCTGGGAATTTGGCATGGCAGAGTCAACCATCGTCACCATCATGAAAACACAAAGTGGTGAAGAGAATAGCACAAACCTTGGTGACTGTTTTCATGCTGTAACATCACAAGAGGTATAGACTGGATAATGGAGATGATACTGAACATATGGATCGGGGATCAAAATGCCTGCCATTGCCCTCTCTTGTCTAACATCATTCAAGAGAAGGCACATATTATATGGGAGGATATTAAGCAGCAGCATGGTGGACAAGAGGAAGCATCGATATCTACAAGACAGAAGCAGCCTGCTGAAATGTTTATCACTAGCCATGGTTAGCTAGATCATTTCTGCAAGCGCTATAATTTGCTTGATAAAGATTACTGGAGAAACTGCCGGTGTGGTTACCACTGCCTAATGATATCCTGATGAGCTAAAAAAATTAAGGATGGTGGCTATGCCAGAACAAGCATTTAATTTTGACAAGATAGGAGTTAATTGGAAGAGATTACCAGAATGTACTTTCGTATCAACTCTGAGAAGTCTGCCCTGGGATTTAAAACAGCAAAGGATCATCTAACACTTGTTCTTGTGGGAGGTAATGCAAGTGGCAATTTTAAGTTAAAATCATACCTTATCTACCACTCCGAAAACCCTAGGGCACTAAAAGACTTAGTGAAAGGATGACTTCCAGTTTACAAGTCTAATAATAAGGCTTGGATAATGGGAAGCACGTGTTACAATTATATGAATGGGTATGTTGGACATGCAATTGAGCAATACAAGAAGAAAAATTTTGATGAGGCTTTACTGATTGCCAATAATGCTCCATGTCACCTGGAATCCATCCTTGATGTATGTAGCAACATTAATGTGGTATTTTTGCCATCTAATACTACAAGCATACTGCAACTTATGGACCAAAGTGTGATTTTGATATTTAAGGTGTATTATTTGCATCATGTGCTATCATGTGATTTGTGAAACGAACAACAATGATTCACTGTCTCTCAATGTGATATGGAAGTACATCATAAAAGATACAATACACAATACATTTTCTTCTTGGGATGAAGTGAAGCAAACAATGATGAATGGTTTGGCAAAAGTTATAGCCTGAAGCAGTGAATGATTTTAAAGGCTTCCCTGATGTAACCAGCATCAAGAACAGCAGTTTCCCTGGAAAGTGAGGCAGGCATTGGTGTTGTTGATGTGGAAGGAATCCAGGAATTCTTACATCATGTGCTAAGAAACTTATAATAAAAGACATTCAAGAGTTAACGAAGGAACAGGCTGCAGCTGAGACAGAAGATGAAAGTGAAGATCGCTCAAGAAAATAAGTGTGAAAATGTTGAAAGATTTCTTTTATAAACTAGAAGCTTTTGCTATTTGCAAAGAAAATGATCCCCAAAAGGAACGTAGCATAAAAGTTGTCCGTGGCATACAGCAAAATATTCAGTTATCACAAGTTGTATGAAGAAAAGTGGTGAAAATTACAAGTCTTCTCTCAACATGTTCTTTAAACTGTCAACATCTACTTCCGCCAAACCTGTACCTATATCCAAGAAACCCAAACCAGAGCCTGCTGCCTCATCTCCTCCTCCTCCACCAACTAAGGCGTATATCATCTGACCCCCTCTCACACCAACTTCTTGCGCAGAAACTGTTTGTTTTGTAATTGCGTGTGTTACATATAGATTCTACACAATTTTGTGCACACTTTTGCTTTGTATCTGCCATAGATATAAAGTATTATGAAATTAAAATCAACATTTTGATAGTTTCTTTTGAGCTTAGGTTACTAAAAATCTCAGCACAAGGAACCACTCCCGCATAACAATTTTTTTACATAACAAAGGGTTTGATAGGAACCTAACCACATCATTATGTGAGGGGATGAGTGTATTTGGTATTCTGAAGGGTCTACCTCAACAGGAATATTTATTCACATAAATAGTGTTATATAATTAAGCCAGTTAACTAGAATTTTAATGAAAAATATCAATGGTGAAAAAGTGCACATGGAGAATTAACTAATCTTTAAACCATGTATAGACAGTTGTGTTTCTTTTGTTTAAAACCTCATCTAGAATATAACATTTATACAAACCCAAATACATTGTTCACATTTATTTATTTTTAAAAAATGAGAGCATCATAACTTTAACTGCTCTTTAAATAGTTTGTGGGAGAAAGGGTTATTTTACAGGAATTCTCTGCCTAATAAAAGACAGTTCTGTAAACCCATATAACTGTTTCCCCTTCTACAAGCATTACATATCAAAATTTAGCTTTAATATTTTTACTTATTTTTGGCTTTATTTAAATTAAAATTGTTTCTAACAATTGTAATTATGATTGCATAAAACATATTTATTTCATTAACCTCTGCAGCTCCTCAGAATCCGTATGTCAAAAATCATTAAAAAAGAACCAACCAGTGGTATAGCCAAGCCCAGTGTAAGTCATCTCTCAATGATCACAGGTAGTTAAAATTGTGACAGGGAAAGGCAGAGGCATTCTGCAGCCACTCTGTTGCTGCTACAGCAATACTGTCTTAATAAATTGCCAGGAATCAATTAAGTGTCAAACTCAGATGTGTCATAGAGAGATAGCAAGCAGCCATTTGAGAAATAAATCCACATCTACAAATCTTCACTGCCAACTTATAAAGTTATGCCCTAACTTTTGATCATCAGTCAACCTTTACTGCAGTAAGGCAATGCTTGTTCTAATTCCAACAAAACTGAGGGGATGTTTTCACCTGTCAAAACCTGATTACAAGTTTTGTACAGTCCATTCCATACAACAACCAGTACAGCATTCAGCATACATTATCACTACCACACACACACACACAAGGGATATAGAGCTGTAGGTGCTCATTTAACCAATGTTAGATAAATGTTCAAAATATTGAAATGAACTCAGAATGTAAAGTCTTCAAAGTAGTACAAGACCCTAGAATATACATAAAAAGAACATTTTTATGTGGCCACACACATATAGCATAGTAGACATGTCTGTCTGTCTCAAAGGGTTGCTGCAGTAGAAACAAAATCTATTAGCAGAGATATCCCTTTATTCTAAAAGATTCATTCAAAATAACCAAAAATGTTAACATTTACATATACATAACCTAGCGGGTTGAGTTTTTCTTTCGTTATATCATCCGAAGATACACACAACAAATATATATGAATGTAGTAAAGGCAAAGATAAATGGATGGCTGCCAACTCTAACTGATGACTATAATCCACTTGTGGTAAAAGCTGTTAGTTAAGCTATCCTATGCTTTCAAAAACTATTAACAGCTGGTTATTATAGACAATTTTAAATTTTTATTTCTTTCTTTAGCAATTCAAATAGACTGCTACAAAATGAAAGATAGCTCCTTCATCTCACATATACATGTTAATTCGAGACTGATAGAACTGAGTTCTGGTACACACTTGACAATACTAGTGAACATGCACTAATGACTAAAATGAAAGAATGAAGCAATCTTCATCAGATTATTTAGGCACATTAGTCCAATTCACCACCTGCTAGTTGCTCATGAGATGGTAACAAATAGCCAAAAATCAATATGATGCTAAAATTTAATTTATAAAAACTAAAGCAGTTTCAAATTGTGGACAAACAATGCAATGTGTTAAAAAAATAAACATTTATATGGACAGTGGTGTTAAAGAGATGTTTCCACATCACACTAAAGTGAAAAGAAATCAGTTGCAATGCTTCTTTTTGATATAGTTCTACTCAAAGTAATCTGAATGCTGCCATTCATACACTAATCTATCTCACTGCTTGAGGACACTCATAGACACAACACTAATTACTGAAATGTTTCATACTTGTTTCATTAGCTAATGAAAAAACAAATACTAAACAAGTCAGTCAGTCAATCCTTTCTAGCAACACATGAGTTTACAAATTAAAAAAATAAATTATCATTTTCTTCGCATATTTTAAACATTGTTATTTTTCTAAGCTCAGATTCATTTTAATGTCTAGTGTTCCTTCTCTTTCCTTCATAGCATTATAATCAATTATTTATTCTAATAACATTTCTTTCTTTAATTCACAAATTAAAAGCCATTTTCTAACCTAAAAGTTACTCAAACAATTTACTTGTAATAAATAGTTAAAATAGTGATTAGTGATAAAAATGCAGAAAATTGTTTGTATTGCATATAGTATCATCCATTACACCAAGTGACTTATATCAACATCATTGCTAATAAGCAAGCACCAGAGAGAGAGAAAAGTTCATGCTTCCATAAATAATTGTAATTTTCTTTGGACCATATGAATATTTAATGTTTGCAATTTTAAAAAAAAAGACTAATAATTAATGGCATAGCATAGGGTTTGTCATTACTGTCATACTACTTATCTTATCTGTAAGCCTTTCAAAAATAATACATTGAGTTAAAACACCTTTACTTATTACTACCTTAAAAAACTTGGTTGTTGTTTTCATATGCTTGATATCTACTTTTACTGATCACAAAAATCTGTATTCACTTCTGATTACTTTGTTTCTTCTGAAGTTAAAAAAAAATTTCAATCCTTAGCCAAATTATAGACCATGGATTTTAGTATGACATAATGAAGGAATGATGCCATTATTTCTATTAGCATTCTAGAGCCAATCATCACTCAATGACATGACTGGCAGTTAGTATAGGGTAATATGCCTGAGGACTGTGTCTAGCTGGCAGTCTTCTGTTGCATTTAGTTTGAAGATGGTACTAATGCACAATACAATAATTTATTTATTAAATTTTTTTTAAAAAAACTAGATGGGTTGTCACTAATCTAGACTTGAAGTCTATTTTTTCTCCTTTCAGATCACCCTACTTAACACACAAACGCTATACAACAAAAAATACCTACATGAGACAAGTACATCATCTTGAATTCATATTTCCTGTTAGCAGATGAAAAAAAAGCTGTTATGCTGAGAATCAAACCTACCCAAGCATCCAGACTACGAGGTCTATCGAAAAAGTATCTGACCTTAGGCTGAGAAAAAAAAAATTATGTACTTGGTGGGCTTCAATTGCTAATCCCCTTTGAAGTAGGCCCCTTGTGCCTCCACACACTTAGCCCAGCGATCCTTCCACTGTTCGAAGCACGTCTGGAATGCTTCTTCCAGAATGGCTCTCAGCTCCACTGTCACATTCTGCATGATGTCCTCTCGGCTCTCAAAGCAGGAGCCTTTCAGTGGCATCTTCATTTCTGGGAACAACCAGAAGTCAGAAGGAGCCATGTCTGGAGAATAGGGAGCCTGGCGAATGAGCCAGGGCGTCGTCATGATGCAGCTGCCAGTTTTGCGGGGCCCACCGATCTGGTCTCTTGCACCGAACTGCATCATGAAGACATTGAAGGACTTCCTGATAGTACTCCTCTGTAACTGTTTTTCCTTCTGGTGTGTATTTGTGATGCACAACGCCTCGGTAGTCAAAGAAAACAGTCAGCCATCACCGTGATTTTGCTACAGACCTGACATGCTTTTTTGGGCCTTGGTGACCTTGGCTGCTTCCATTGTGATGACTGAGCTTTGGTTTCCAGGTCATACCCGTACACCCACGTCTCATCTCCAGTTATCACAGTATTCTGAAACTCAGGATCCCTGTCGGCAGTATCCAGCAGGTCCTGCACAACCTCAAGACAAAGTTGTTGTTGAGTCATCACAGGCGTCGAAGGATGATCCTTAGAAGCGCTAGTGCTGTGTGTGGGAGGTGCGTGAGTTCGAGTGAGGCTCAGAGTTGGTGGTGGTGTCACTCAACCATAAAGGCTGGACATCGGAGCCATAGATGTTTGGTAGATTCTTCTTCTTCACCACATAACCAGCACTGATTGGAATCGGATTTTCCTGTTAGGTGGAGCCATCTTCTCAGACTGGGGTGATGTCCACTTCTGAAGCAGATGAGGTCTACACGGTCTATTTTCGACAACTTCTTTTCTTCTTCTTCTTGTGAATTTATTGGTGAATGTTTGGATGAAGCGGGGATGTTGTAGCGGAGGAGTCTTGTCTTCACGGCAGATAATGGCACGGCGGATGCTCTCTTCAGCCATCGTCTCAGGTTTGTCCTCTGACAAACCTAGTTTTGCCTGCATATCCACCAGTTCGTTGCCTAGGAGGTTGCAATGTCCGGGGACCCAGGCAATCTGCAGCCGTTTATTCCTAGTGAGATCTGCAATGCTAGTCTGCAGCTTTCTAACGTGAACGTCAGACAATAGTGGGTTGCCCACAGCCTCAACCAGAGATTTGCAATCACATACTATAACAACAGACTTCCAATCTGGGTTGGTTTGAAGCCAGGAGACAGCTGCCTCCATGGCAGCCTTCTCTGAGTGGAACGAACTGCTCCTGCTGCCGGTTGGGGCATGCCACTGATGGACGATATCCTGGGCTTTCATTATCACTAATCCCACACCGCCATCCTTCATTCCATCGACCGTCAAGCCGTCTGTGAAAGTGAGAGATCTGGTTTGCCAATTTGTTCTAGTGTCTTCTTGGCGGCCTCAAGTTGTTGGGATGTGGGCATTTAATTTTGGGTCAGGGTTAAGACAGTATGTACAATGGGCGGGCTTTCCCACAAAGGGAGCATAAAAGTCTGGAAGTAGGTATCTGGGGAGGGAATGAGACCAAGGTGGGTAAGAACAGGGGTGGTGGAACTCCTCCGATCCTCTCTTTTAAGGCGCTTTCGTGTTGTAGCCAGTGTTAATTGTTTGCAATCATCGGTGGGTCCTAAGTGGGCCCAGGTGTCAGCTTTCAACAGTGACAGGGTACGGAAGCAGGCAGCTAGTGGTGTCAGACGAGACTCGTGCACGAAGTTGTTGTTGTTCCTGAGAAAGCAGCTTGGGCAAAAATTTCACTGCCACTCTGCGCAAGCCCAAATCCTCCTTTGAAATTGCATGTGCAGAATCATTACTGATCCCAACCTCGTCACCAATTTCCCGCACCATCAAACGACAATCCTCCGTTATCAAGGTCCGCACTTTCTCGATAACAACTGCATTGCGGCTTGTTGACGACTTCCCAGAACACTGGTCACTCTCCACCGATGTGCGGCCATCTTTGAACCTGTTGTACCATTTTTTTATTTGGATAACACCCATGGCATTGTCACCAAAAGCCTGTTGAATTTTGCAAATTGTTTCCGCTTGGGTATCTCCAAGCTTTTGGTAAAACTTGAAGATCGTTGCTCCACATGTTCCGTCATCACAGGCGAAATGAAAATGCGACGAGTAAGTAGTACAGCACCTCACACGCTGCCTGCCTGACAGCGACTGACGCATCCAGCAAACCCGCCAAAAACCACGCATGCACTTGAAGGCATGCGGCTCCACTATGCACACTTTCGCCTCCCTAACGACATTACTTCCAACGGGGAAAAAATAAAGTCAGATACTTTTTCGACAGACCTCGTAAATGCATTTTTTTACACTAGCTTTAAAACACAAGACGCAATCACTAATGAATGCACTTATGTTTCATTTAGCACTTCATGTTAGTTAGTGTTAGAAGGTTCTCCCTTCAATATAGTAACTTTTAATAGTTTCATATCCAGTACATACATGCACTATTGCACAGTAACATTAACTGTATTGATAGCTATTTCTAGAACAGAAAAAAGCTTCAGATCATTGTTATTTCTTGTATCAACTGAGCCAACTTTACAACCATGAGACAAACACTGATATTTCATAATCACTGGGTAAGTAAATGATGACTGTGACAAACGTTTAGTTTAACATTTATTTTAAAACAGATCACTAGTTGGACAAGAGAGCAAGCTTGTGGTTATTCCAAAACATATATGAAACTCAGATGCAAAAAATGTACATCTATTCTTATGTTTACTGAATTACATGCCAAGTTTAAAAATAGAAATATGTATTCAAGCCTTATATAGCATAAAGCTGAGGTTTAAGCTAGTTCTTAGTTCTTTGGGTAAAATCATTTATGAAACATTTACAGTACAAAACAACATACACTCTATTCAGACTAAATGAATTTTTAAAAATTACAAGCCACTGTCACTTGGTTTCTCCTCCTTTCCTTATGAGTATTGTTCTATTTTCTAAACTTAAAAATAAACAGAACTTGATGACAAAAAATAAATAATAAATGCTCTCTCACACACACACACACATCTGTATATGTATGGACACTAGGTTTCTTGTACCATTAGTCAACAACTTATGAATGAAAACATTACCAGACTTGGACATGATCCTTAGTGTGTAGACAGGCAAGCTACAAATCTGCCAGCATACCCAGGTGAGTACTTCGGAATTTAACAAACACATCTTGATGCTGTCATCTTCGCCACTTCACATGAAACTGTAGAATCAATCCACAATTGTCTCTTAGTGGCTTCATGTCAGTAGATCCTGTAGCTCCATTTTAACCAGATCAAGGACAGACAGACAAATGGCTCACAGCAGAACTGAAGGGAATTCATCCATAAACTCCTGCAGAGCACAAGGCAGACAGGCAGGCAAAGCTCCTAACTCAGCTGATTACTCTCTGTATCTCAAATCACAATCTTCATCTACTAGCCAGCCTCTAACAAATTTTGCACAAAGCCCAAAAAAGAAGACTAAAATATAATTTGTTTTAAAAATTAAAAAAGAAAAAAAAAGAGGAAAAGGTGATTTAGCCATTACCAATGATGTAAAGGATGTCTGCCAGTAGTGACGGCAATTCTCGATGAATTTTCTGAAAATAAACAAAAATTAAAAAGTTCAAATCATTAAGATGATCAAAGAAAACTTTTTTAATTCAGGTTTAGTAAAACAAAAAAAGTCCACAGCAAACAAAAATACAAATTTTGGTCAGACTCTTATTGCTTACAAATCTTTTACTTAAGCAAGGAAACTGAATATGACATCACAGCACAAATAAGCTAATCATGCTTATGCCTAAGCTTCAGTATTTTTTAAAAAATCTATTCAGCTTTTCTATTAATTTTTTTTAAAGACAAACAGCCAGGTGCTACTGTATATTATGCTATCTGCAGAAGACATTTTACAAGCAAATGTTTTAATAGAAAGTCTGAGTAAGCCAGGAATAATAATAAAAAAGCAAACCAACCTAAACTCAAAGAAAAATTCACTACAATGTGTCTGGAGAACCAAAATGAAACAAAGCACAGAAGTTTATGTGCAAGTCCAAATAAAATAAATATTTGATCAGTCATATTTATACAGTTAATATGTAAACATGTGATTATATCAATTATATTTACTTTTATAAATTTCTA
Source organism: Nautilus pompilius (assembly GCA_018389105.1). NCBI lineage: Eukaryota > Metazoa > Mollusca > Cephalopoda > Nautilida > Nautilidae > Nautilus > Nautilus pompilius. The sequence continues at coordinate 534,395 of JACATO010000634.1, read as the reverse complement.
GTGTAAATATAAATGAATTTATACAATTTATGGATAGTCATAATATTACTAAGTAACATCTGATAAATTGCATTGCTATATTATTGTGTCAAAACTTTTAAAGAAATCAAAATGATCTTAATTGATGATCAATTTAAAAATTATTATCTATTAGTGATCATGTAGCTATAATTTAGTAGATCTAAATTTTGCAGTGAAAATAAAGCACAATGATTTTAAGAATTAGTGAGGAAAATAATTTGAGAAAAAAATCCTTTTAAGATACATTATATTTTGATATGAAGAGAGTAACCTCTACTTGTTGCCCGTTTTACCAAGTGTCACATTCACCATGCATATAAGTATACAATTCAAAATGGCATGAAATTATTTTACACCTAGCCAAATTTTCTTTTTCTTTTTTTGCTATTAGCATAAAAATCCTTTTCAATGCTCACATTCCATTCAAAAAGCTACAAAATGATTACCAATTCACAATTAAAATGACAAGGGTTAATCAGCTAATTCCTGGAAACATTGTACCACCATCCAAACAACGGTTGCTTGGCTAACAACATCCCAATGAGCAACTAGCAGAACTCTTCTTAAACAATGGTTATCTATAGTGAACTGTCTGTATTAGGCCATTGAAGAATTTCTTGTGAGGAAAGCAGTTGTATGCCATGATTTCTAGCAATCAACTTCAAAAACACTTTCAAATGTGCAAACACAGCCAAATCATTCACCAGTTCTTCAAGGTTTAAAATCACCACAAAAGACAGCATACAACTAGGAGAAAACATCTATCTGTGGCTATTCAACTGTACCTATCATAATACAGACTTCATGAATACGTAGTCTTGAAGACACAGGCAGAGAAGATGTTTAAAAGGAAGCAGAATCCAAGAGCAATGACAATGCTCATACCAGTTTTAAGCTTCTATAAATAAAATTAATATGCTCTTGTGCATAAAGTTAATAGTAAAGCCTGATGATTTGTATTTACTCTTGGTACTTCTCTCTTAAATGCATTGCAATCAAAACCTGAAAAAATGTTTTAAACCACATTTTTTAAATTATAATTTCAAGATAAAAAATACATAAATAATGTGCCCCTTTTAACAATATACTGATCAAGAGCTTGTGCAAATATATAAATTGCACTGCTAACTGATATAAGTATGCATACTTCAAAACCCACTTTCAATAAATAATTAGTGTAAAGGTGTCCAGAAAAATCCAAGATTAGCATCCATGTTATGCAAATCTTCAGTTTCTAATAAAATTATTATGTTAAATCTATTCAAAACAAACAAAAGATGGTATATCGGGAATCTCTGGGTGCCAACATGATTTTTAAAATATTACTAACGTCTATAATTTGGTCTCACTGCTTAAATTTACTTATCATAAATTATAAAAAATATATAAGAAATACTCTTATAACAATATTATGAAGACACTTGTTTTCTTTTTTTAGCTCTTTTGAAGTGTGTATAGAGTAGTGACTCCTTAACACCAATGATGATGCAGATAGATCGATTTGTGACAGTGTCACTGATAGTCTTGTTTAAAAAGCATCAAAAGATTAACTATATTGAAATTTCCTTAAACATAATGATATGCATAAGTTACTACAAAAATATTTTTGGTAAAGCATATTATTTCTGTTTCTTTAAATAGTTTTGTCACAGTAGCATAAAAGCCCAGAAAATAACATGAATTTGGGAAGCCAGCTACCATCTGCCTTGAGGATCATAAATGTAACTGGTAAGATTGCTTAACAGACAATACAAACAATTACCAAAAGAAATTGAATCAATGGCATGCAACTTGTTGGTTATAGTAAGTTAAGTACATTAAACTGGCTTAGAGGAGAGATTTTAAAATACCAACCTCAACTTCCCTGATTGCTGAGACAGCATGCTCAAGTTTAAGATGACCACGAACCACACACCAAAACAACTCACACAGGGCTTGTCTGATTGGCTTTGTACTTGGTGCCCAAAGATCATCTGTAGCTGATGAACCTTTGAACAACTTCATGCTAATTAAATAAATAATTAAAAAATAAAAACAAGTATTATATTTCCTGTTCCAAAAAAAGAAGCAAGAATAAATTGTTTTATGACGTCATATTTTAAAATGGATACCAAGCTTAAAACTTCTAACTTGTCATACAAACCTTATAAGAAAGAAAAAAAAACAGTGAAAAGTTTTATTTCATTATTCTTCCAGCAAAAGGTTCTAACAACAAAAAAATAAATAAAAAGCGGTTAATAATTCAGGAAGAGAAAACACTTTTAATTACTTAATTACTCTTTCTATAATCTGAGTATTGTTTTGCTTAAGAACCAGGCCTGTAATAAATTAGTAATTTAAGCAGATCCTATTTAGAAAATTTAAAAAACCTGCCATTGCAAATTAAAATATCATCACATTATCATAAATTGATATTTACTTAAAACAAGAAAAACAATGTGCATGCTTATCACTAATCAGTCAGTCAGTCACTTCTTACATTTCATTTTCTTCCATGGGTTTCTCCATTTTGAATTAGACAAAAATGCTAGCCAATTACAGACCATTGACTTTTAAACCTTTACACAACCACTTATATTCTATTCATTAATTTTTTTTAAAATCCCTAGCTGTGTTTTCATCATTGAAGATTCTGCCCTTTCTGGAAATACCAAGCACACTCATTCTGTGTATACAGTGAACACTACTATAAATAATTATGGAAACAGAGGGAAAACTGGTTATAAAAAGTAAATAATACACAATACACATCTTATGTGTAAAAAATTCTCCATAGTACAGACATGTGTTGATATTATAGTACACAGTGATTGGTTGTCATCCAAGCAGTCAGAAAGTGTCATACCTTCAGGACTATAAAAGTACAGGTAGTAAAATTGTGGTGAATACTATGGCTCCTGAGAAAGAAATATCATATGACAGGTGTATGGAAATCAAAGTCTTAGCAAGTGAGACTAGTCCATACAGCAGATTGCAGCCAGACTTTGTGTTACAGGAGAAGCTGTATACAAGACTCTGAGAAGGATATGTAAAACTGGTATTGTTGACAATAGATGCAGAGAAGGAAAAAAGCCTAAACGCTCCAAAAGTGATGTTAAGTACCTCAGAGCATGTTCTTTATTTGATAGATGACAAACCAGAAGAGATCTTGCAAATAACCTAGCTATAAGTACAGGTGCTAATGTTTCTCCAAGGACAGTAATGTATACATTAGCATAAAGTGATCTCAATAGGTGTAGCTGCCTGAAAACTTTTACCAAGAGGAAACCAAACAGCAAAGCTGAAATTGGCAGCAGCTAGTAGGTGCTCTTTAAGGATGAGTCCAAACTGGAATTGTTTGGCAATAAACAGCAGTTTGCTTAAAGGCAGATGAGAGAGCAGTATAACAATCAGTGTACAAATCTACACTGAAGCATGGAGGAGGAACAATAAGAGTGTGTCTAAGACTTGCATAAAATCAAAGGTATACCTGCCAACAGATAATAGGCAGGTTCTCATCCATTTTCAAACATGAAAAATACCCCAATACAGCCAATGTGGTGGAAAACTATCTAGGGTGTACAGCTGCTGCTGTAACAATTACAAAAATGCCTTGGCCTACACAAATCCTGACATCAAAATCAATGAAACTATATGTGGTTATATGGTTACTGAGTGTGTCAAATGGCAACCAAACACTTTGAATGAATTGTGGAAAGTTCTAAAATATATTTGGAACATTCTAGTCATATACTGATCACCTGAATAAGAACATGAAAACAAGGGGTCATGCTCTGTATAAAGCAAAGAACTCACAAAGTAAACATTAATGAACTGTGTAATGTATTTATTTTGCTTTGTATATTTTCCATAATAATCCATTGTGTATGTATTATATACATCTCTCAGTTGAAATTACTCATTATTTTTGCATATCCTGTTTTTTTTTCCATAATTATTTCCAATACTGTATACATTTTTTTTTCACTCCATAAAATCAACACAAAAAATCCATCTATATTCAATTCTTTTCTAATTTTAATTATTGGTTTGTGTGTGTGTGTGCATGTATTCAAATTCCAGTATTTTACTGTATTCATGATTCCTTCCAATTTTCTTCTTAATAACATAGCAATCAATGATGGACCAGTACTGAGTGTGTGTAAATAATTCTTCAAAGTAATAGTTTGACAAATCAAGAAAACAAATGTGTTAAGCTTAGTTTAATCTGCCACCAGATTTACTTAAAATTCTTTGAAAAAACAAATTTAACATTTTTCAACAGTATCAAAATATACCAGTACAGATTTCATACCCATCATACAAACATTATAAATATATCTCTAACACATCAATAAAGTGTTAAAATTTACATTAATTTCAATTTCAAATCTTACAAATAAAAGTATGACTTTAAACGTAGCGATTTACTGTCATTTCATTGCCCATGAAGTCCTTTCAGTCTTATTTTGGGCAAAGCCAGAGGGTATCCTAATATTCTAACACCAACTTAGCAGACTTTTGAACTAAGTTGTTTTTTTTTTCTGTTCCTCCCCACCCCACCCCCAAAAAACAGACAATGAATGTAGTAAAACGGAGTTATTATACATAAAACATCATCAGAAGGCGCACAGTGAAGACCACACCACCCGACTTGGGCGATGTATTGTTAGGTACTAAGAAATCGGAGGGAAAGGAGCAAAGATCTGAACATCTCATCTTCGGTTTCACCTCTAAATAGGATAACTATATTTAATTTTCCTCCCAAATCAGGGCGCAGGTTCACTTTCAAGCGAATGGAATTCCTTCAAACTCTGCCGCCAGCTCCCAGATCTGATCAACCGGCCTCCAGAATTAGAATATATATATATATATCAATAATGTCTCAAATGTCGCCATACACGTACATAAATGCAAGGCTCATTTTTGAAGCCAAATGTATCATACCACACACAGGGAGAGGTATTTGTCTACCCACTTTCTGCTGTAAAGATAAATAAATCCCTAGGCCTAAAAATGCCGAGTTTATTCAGTTCAGTCGAAGCGTTTTGTTCCGTTCCGTTCCGCTCTCGTCTGCTGCAAGATAAGCCACGAACAGCAGTCCTGGCAACCGACCAGCGACAACGGACCAGACAGTTCACACCCGCCCGTGCTAACGGCGAAACGTAAATTTAAAAACGTGAAAAACATTACGCTTACAAATCGGACTTTCCACTTCTTTCCCATGTTTTACACACATCAGGATTAATGCGGAGACTCGACGCCATGTTTTTCCTCCTTCCTTCACGGGAACGTCACGTTTATTTTCCGCGGAATAAACCACCCAGAAATTAAAACAAACAGATCGTTTTAAAAAATAATAATAATTATTTAACCAGCGTATAATTACATTTTAAAAATAATAAAATAAAAAAATAACCTTAATTTTCTTTCTTTTAAAATTAATATTAAATTCAGATTTCCAATATGGCGGCTCCCACTCAGCGATGTCGGGGGAAATTTTCGAAATCCGAGAGACGGTGGCGCAAAAAACAGTCGAGATCAAAACATACTTTACGCAGGCTTGACAACTTGGATGCTTCCGATGGGCCGACAAACGTAAGACTAAGAAATATTCATCTGATCATTAAATAGAGGAAACTTACACTGTAACTACTATAGGTATTTACTAGATTCCTGTGTGCGATGACCACAGCTACTCGTGTAATCTGGCCAAACTCTTAGCAGTTTTTGTTAATTAAGAGTAGATAAAAACTGATCCAACACCACTGCAATAAATAACAGTTAGTTTTACCAGATGTGGGGCAAAGTCAAGATATTGTATGAAAGGATTAATCGGAAACCTTCTAAGAAAAAATTGGCTTGGGGCAGTCATAATAAAAACGTCGTTGGAAATACGGTATCGTATCGAAGTATGGGAGCATAACTAGACTTGTACTGTACCTAGGGGTTAGCATTACAGCCTGTTTAGTTCTTAATAGTGATGGAAGATTACCTTCAGTGCTACTGATGGTACAAATGTGCACATTAGACTGAATAACTAGAAAGATAGGTGAAGTATTTAACTCTTTTATATTACTCAGCACAGGTTGAGCCATAGAGGCTGTGACACACACACACACACACACATATACTGGTGCTTCTAGGATTAAGAATCATTTAAACACTTGATACAAATAGGCTTCCATCTGGTGATGTCTTGCATTGTTTTTAAATGTAAACAGCAACATTAACAGAATCCAGGTTTGACATTATTATTTTTTAGCATGTGAGATTGGGTTATAGTAGCATCATTGGATTTAAAGTGGATGTGACTAAGAAAGCGTAAAAAATCTTGATTGAGTTGAGTATAACTATTAAGCATAAAAGCAATGGTTAGGTCTTATTTTTAAAATGCAGTATGAGCTTGGTGATCTAGTGAAAACAAGTTTCTTTTTTTTCACATAACTGATGGAAGACATGAAACAGGTATTTAGAAAATTTAATGACTTTGAAAATGCACTTTGGTGTGTTTATTACATTGCAGATTCTAGTCAAAAAAGATCATCAGTTTAAGTTAGTTAAATATGGGGTAGCACATTAGATGTTTGAGAGTTGTTTGGAGGTTTATTGTACCCATCATAGGTTCTGTTTTTAGAAGTAGGCTTAAAAATGACTGACATACCATGCCAATTTTTTTTTCCTTTTTTATTCCATCTGGGCTGAAACCCAGCCTACAAGCATAAGTTAGTATTTGTTTTGAACTGGCAATATATTTAGTCAAAATGTCCATAATGCAAAGCCTGTCAGATTGGAGCAGTACAAATCTGTTGTTAGAGAAGGTTATGTTGGCTCAAGCTTTGCCAAGTAATATATATTTGAAGGATATTGGGCATAGGTAGTATACAGAGGGTTAAAATGTCAGCTTTCTATATTTAGGAGTAAAAATTAAAGTCAGTAGTCAGTCATTGTTTTAAAATATTATCTAAATGTTAATACAAGACTAGTGTGTTGGATTTTTAACAGTTAGATTTTGTTCTTGCTATTTTCAGATACTCTGTGTCAACAATGGGGGGCTTGATTCATGTGTCAGTAGAGAACAAATTGAAGACTTGTTTCACCAGTATGGATCAGTGGAAGATGTCATCATGTTACCAAGGCGACCATATTCTTTTGTCTGCTTTTCTCGTGTACTGGATGCTGAAATGGCTTACAGCAAGTTAAATGGAAAGAAACTTCAAGATGGAGGAAAACTTTATATTTTCTATGTTAAAGAATGTAAGAATTATTTTAAAAAATAAAAAAATTTGTCAAAAAGTAATTTTTAACAGTAGCAACTTCAAATATTAAAAAGAATGTAAATGCATCTCTTCACATGGTTAACAGGTGCTGTTTTTTTTTGTGTTTTCAGTTATATCTAATTTTTCAGTGCCATCCAGTTTAGTTCCAACAATAGAGCTGCCATCAGGGCTAATTCTGAGAAGAAACTTCATCAGTGAAGACTATGAGCAGAGGTTAATAGATTCAGTTGAGTGGCAGCAAGAAAACACTGAAAGTGAGAGACTGGTTTTCTTATGTTCTCTAATCTCTGGAAGAGGGCTTCATTGTAGCACTTGTCTTAGTTACTGTCCTTGTCTTGGAAGTTATGGCTTTGATTAAGCAATATCTTTATTAGCAATGTTACTACTTGATAACTGCAAGAAAAATAAACAAACATATAAGCAATGAAACAGCTCCTAATGACAAAAACTAACTCTATAAATGTGTGCATGCATGCATGTTGTCTTAAATGATATTTTTACTTTTTTTTTTATTTTGGTGAGAGGAATATGCTTAACTTGTTCTGACATCTATTATCTTCTCTTTCATTTTAGCTGGAAAAACTCTGAAACACAGAAAAGTGAAGCATTATGGTTTTGAATTTAAGTATGGGAGTAACAGTGTTGACTCTAATAATCCCTTACAGCAAAGTATCCCTGAAATCTGTGATCAATTGCTAAGGAAAATTCAGCTAGAAGGACTTGTCTGTCATTGGCCAGACCAACTGACTGTGAACCAGTATGAACCTGGCCAAGGTAACTGATTTGTAAATGAATCTTAAAATGATTTTTACTATTGTACATCAGATCTCTAGAGTGCAACGAGGTAGGTCTGAGTTCCTTTTCTTGGAATAGTGCAGTCTTCAAGAGTGAGCCATCACTTGCATTCTGGTAACTGGTCTGACCAAACAAGCCAAATTCCATTTATAACCCCTTTGGCATTATCAAGTAAAGAAACTAACAGTACAGTTTCTAAGGTGGAATAGCTATTTTTGCAGAGGATCATCAGAGTAATACGCTGTAATGATGAGGACCACAAGCAAGCAAAGAGACTTTGTTATTCCTTATGCAGGTATTGAATAGGTCAGCATTGTACATTTGTTAATTTTTTTTTTTTTTCAGTTAGCAACTATGAGAGGTTCATTTGCTTTGATTAGTTAGATGTGATGTCAGAAAAAATGTACAGATAAATTGGTGCATCCAGGTTGCAGGATTATGGAAATTTTGCTCCTTTCTAAGACAACCCAGAACAAAAAATAAATAAAAATGTAAGATTTTGGAGTAAATATTTTCTTACAAAAATGCTGGCACAAATATATTTCTGTTTTTTGTTATGTTCATTTTTTAAAGTTATCATCAGTCATTCTTTACTAACCACATCAGAGCAACATGTTTTAACTTTACTGTGTGTGTCTGTTAGGAATGATTTGATTGGTTAAAGCAAAGACACACTCACAACCTTATCTTATTACCAGGTATTCCTGCACACACAGATGCGCCTTCTGCCTTTGAAGATGGACTTATCTCTCTTAGCTTAGGATCTCAGGTGGGTACTCACAAGTGTAATTATGATGACTCCATCCTGACTCTTGTTAGTTGCCTGAAAACATCTAGTGTTTTAATTTTTTTTTTTTCAGTCTTATAATTATAAACAAAAGTTCACTAGTTCTATTTATCAAACTCAAGCTGTGCAAAAAGTGCAGTAGTTTGTATTTTCCTTGTTTTTACAACTGTTAATTAATTTATTTTTGATTTTGATAAAAATGATTTCATTGTACAATGAAATGATTTAAAGAAAGGAAAACTGCATTTATTCCACAGAATTTTTGTTTTAATTCAAATAATCAGCTTTAATTTAAAATCCATTATTACAACATGCACGTGCAGTTTACAAGCTGTTTTTATTTCAGCCAAGCAAAGCGTGGTAACAAACAACTAAAAACTTGCCAGTGAATGTTAGAACAGGCAGGAATATTCACTTTCTAAATTTCTAACTGATGCCCAGTCAGGATATTTACTGCACAAAATGTAATGCTACTCCAGCAACATTCAAATGATTGCAAAAAATGGCCAACGGGCACTTGTTGGTTGGTTGGTTGGCTTCTTGTGTGTGTGTGTGTGTGTGGACCAACTGCTTTAAAGTATCCATGGCACCCTTTGCTTTGTTGTAAAGTTTGATGATTTCTGGTTTATTATCCTCTTCAGCATTGAGATCTCCATCAAGACACATACTCAGCAGTGAGGCTACCGATTTTTCTACCTTCAGAGTGTATGAGAAAATTATATAGTTTTTCTGGAAAAGTGACAATGTTGCCATGAAGCAATGTCAGTCTATTTTCATGAAGTGTTACAACTAGTTGGTTCATTCTATTTACTGCCATAGAGTGGCTCTGTATGTTTCAAAACTTCTTTTCCAAGCCATATTGTGCATGTTGTCATTTGTGGGATTATATTCAGAATATGAATCCTGAATATTCTAAAATGATTCATTACAAAGACAGTTTACTCACTTTGGAGCTTCACAAGTCCCAGTTGCATTCTAGGAGGGCATCATAAAAAAGACTCAGACAAAGGTACAACTCATATGAGGACAACATTATACTGTTGAAAATGATCTACTGGGCCTGACAGGCCCTGTTTGCTCACTTAAGCATTAATATTAATGGTGAGCTTCCTTTTCACATCCCCACAAACTCAGCAGCATCTAAAACATAAGTACCCAATTTTTGCATATTGTATTAAAATTTTTTTCATCTGATGTATTGTTCTAACTAGACCTACAGACAAGCTACACTTAAGCATAATTTAATAGCTGATTTATCTTCAGGTAGTCATGGATTTCAGTCATCCAAATGGCTGCCATTTACCAGTGTTGCTGCTACCTAGGAGTTTGCTGGTGATGTCAGGAGAGTCAAGGTATATCTGGTCACATGGTATCACCCCTAGAAAATCTGACATCATGCCTGCATTGGACAAAGGGTTAACCCTACTAAAAAGAGGAACAAGGACATCATTTACATTTCGCAAACTAACCAATTCTACAGGAGATGTCAAAGGTTTTTATTGTTTTGTTTCTGTTTCTTCATAATCAATAGAATTTGTGCCTCCTGATTATTTTTGTGTGTATTTTGTTTGAGGCAAACTGTTCAAATATTTTTTGCTTACCAATGAATTTACTTTGTTATTATTTTGATTAGAGCAGTAAAGACACTTTTTTTTAATGCAGTAATGACATTGATTGTTTTTCTTGTAGTGACTTATGGGTAAAGGAAGTGTGTGATATCATTGTTGTGTTCTCAAAGCTATTCTCTGGTGTGATAGCTGTCACAGTATCTTTTTGTATATGACTTAAGATATGTGATGGGCTACACATTGTATTTAAACAAAAATAAGAAATAAATGAATTGATAATGTACACCATAGTGTTAAAAAAAATTTTCAAATTTAAATTATATCTTAGTTGACCATTATTTAGATTTTTCTTAATTTTGTTTAAATTGAAATAGCTTTCACTTAAATTTAATGACTTGTGGAAAACTCTGTTAAAAGAGATACCAGAAGCTCTACATCATGGGTCAGCAACCTACAGCTCCGACAGTCCAATCTGACCGGCCGGCCAGTACTTTGATCAAATATACTAGTTAATGGCCCAGTGCTCTATTTTCACCTACCTTAGCAGGGGCACCATTCATAGTCACTGAAATTAACTTTGAGGGATTCAAATTCGTCTTTTATACAGAGTAAGACAGATCTGGAATGTTTGCTCCAGTAGTATTTCCCTTGAGCGATACAAGTTGAGCAGATTCTTCCACAATTTCGAATTGTGAGTTGACACTTCACACAAATATTGCAAGCTGTGCAGTATCTTTTACATCAGTACTTTCATCCACTGCCACAGAAAATAATGGAATCTTTCAGACTGATATTAGAAAATAACTTATTATCAGGGCAGAAAATATCAGCCACAGTCATATTACTTCACATTTAAATAAGCTAAATTTGTAGCTACAAGGATGCAGTCAGCTAGTGAATGTACTTTACGAGAACATTATGGCATTTGAGAAGCTTTGACTCTGGGAATGTCAGCTTGAAAATTATAATTTTCTCACTTTCCACTGCTGTAGAAAAATCAACCCACTGACACTTTGATGTATGTGTCTGTTATACGTGAGCTAAAAAACTCAGTTTTTCTCACATTTTGCAGACATTCGGTCATACAAAGGGGATTTAAAGCTGTTTGCTACAACTTTTGATATAGAAGTGGACAGCGTTCCTGAAAAGGATCAGATGGAACTCATTGAGCTTCAAACCAGTGAACTTATGAAATCAAAATTCCATGCAGAAGGGGTTTTCTTACTGGACTTTTACCAAAAGTATGCAATGGAAGCTGGAATTTATCCAAATTTAGTAGATCATGCAAAAAAGGTGGCGTGCATATTTGGAAGTACCTACATGTGCGAGCAACTGTTTTCAAAAATGAAGTTCACCAAGAACAAGATGCGCGCACAACTCACAGACTCACATCTGGATGGCATACTCAGCCTCGCCTCATCCAACTTGAAACCTGGTATAGAAAAACTTTCAAAAGATACTGATGATATATTTTGGTAATTTCTAATACTTTATAATTTTAGGACTTGTACTTTTTTGTTAAATTATTATCATTATTATGTAAATCATGTTTCCAAAAACATGGTCCTTGCATGGATCCTTAGTCTCCTTTCATTGACTAGTGATGTAATGATAGCCCATTCATTGTTCCTGTTCTCCAGAATTTCTCTGAAGTTCTTGGTTGTGTCAAAATGTCTAAGGTGTTGTAGTTATTGACAGTCATACACAATATGTTTGATTGTTTCATCTGTGGATTTGCAGAGTGGACAGGTTGCATCAGGAGCCAAGTGAAGTCTATACAGGTAGCTCTGGCAAGGAAAGTGTTGGAATCTCAGTTGTGATAGAATTACTTGTTCCTGTCTATTGATGTTCTTGTATCTTACTGAGTTTGGTTTTCTTGTAGAGAAGAGTACGTTCTACCTCTTGTCTCATCTTGCCAATGATTTTTCCAAATATTGAGAGTTGACTGATTGACTGCACATTTGAGAGAAGCTATAGATTCCATAGGCTTGTTGATGGGTCCACTTTTTGTTGCTAACTTTGCCAGGGTGTATGTTCTTTCATTTTCACTGGTTCCCACATGGCTTGGTATCCATTGAAGTGTAACAGAGGCTTGCATGTTGTCAGTGAGGGTTAGGGTTAAGTCGTTGGTGTTTTCTCCTTTTGTTGATAACAGTTTATTCTGTCTTGTTTTTGGAGACTTTGAGTTTCCATTTGCTCGCCCAGGTGTCATTGGCAGCCATGCACTGATTAAATCTGGTGACAATAAAGTCTAGAATCTGTGAGTGATGGTGATGGTACTATCATCAGCATAAGTAATTTGAGAGCAGGGCTTTGGAATGATGGAGAGGAGATCATCATACATCATGATATTGAAAACTGTTGGACTCAGAACTGTACCTTGTGGTGTGCCAGTACTTATGTAAAATTGCTTCGAGATTTGATCAGATACTTGAACTGTAATGAATCTTTAATTTAGGAAGATTCTTATTGATTTTAACATGTTCCCTGCTATTCCAATTTCTGCTGCCTTAGTGATGAGACCCTCCCACCACACCTTATCAAAGGCACCTTCAAGATCAATTAAAACTACAACAGTATATTCCTTGTTGAACAGACCTTTGTGACACTGCTCGGTGATTTTCATTAGAGCATTAACAGTTCCAGCCTTTGGTCGGAATCCACATTGTGAGTGGTGGAAGACTTGATCTTTGTGTAGTCTCCAGTTCAAGCAGGTGTTAATGAGTCTTTCAAATAGCTTGCCTAGACAGGATGTGAGAGCTGTTGGTCTGTAAGACTTAGTTTTTTGTTTATCCTGATTAGGTTTTAGCAAAGGAATAATTTTACTAATCTTCCATGATGATGGGTAAGTTCCCTGTTTCCAGATGTCATTGAAGAGTGAAAATATGTCTTTCCCATTAATGGGTAAATCTTTAAGCATCTGGTTGTGGATCTTATCATCTCCAGTAGCTGAGTTGGAAAGTTTAGCAAGTCTAAGATTGAGCTCTTCCTCTGTGAAGGGATGATCACATATATCTTCTCTATCACACAGCAGGTCTACAGATTGGTTGATAAGACTATCTGTATCTGAAAATAATTTAGGATTGATTGAAGAATCCAAAATACTGCATTTTTCAGAATAATGCTCTCCAAATAAGTGGGCCTGGTCTTTAAGATCTTTGACAATTTTACCCTCATGCTCCAAAGCTGTTTGGATAGGTCAACTTTAGCCATTGATAGCCTTGTTTCTTTTCCAGCATGAAGGGGTATCTCGATTGATTGAGCCAACAAAATCTTTCTATGAGCTGCTTTTTGTTAGTTTGGTGATTCTTCTGACTACAGCTTGTTGTCTTTTGTAAGTAACCTTGTCTTTGATAGTGTATGATTTTTTCCACTTTCGCTTTGCTTTCCTTTTTATTTGGCACTCTCTGACAATCTCTTCATTGCACCTCGATATATATATATATATGGGGTATTGTTAGGGGATAACTTTCCTCTGCAGCATTGATTATGCAAGATGTGACAACTTCAACTTTTTGATCAATGTTCAGCTGCTGTTTACTTGAGATACTAACATCAGCTGCTTTTTTGCTGAATAACTGAACTAAATAGCTGCCTGTTTGCTTTTCTGATGTTCCATTTTGGCTGTGCTTGAATGCTTCTTTTCACTCCTGGATATTCTATGCAGGTTACTATTGGAAACTGGTCAGAGCCAAGTGAATCATGAAGAACTCTCCACTCATTGACTTTGGCCGCCATGTCTGGGCTAGTGATTGTGATATCTATTGAGTCTGTTTGTCCAGAGGAATGGTTCTGGTAGATGTGTTCCTTGTTGTTGAGGACAATGAGATCATGATCATTAATCCATTCCTGTAATCTTGTACCTGACTGATTTGTCTTTGTACTGCCCCAGTAAGGGTGTTTGGCATTAAAATCGCCAGCTAAAGGTGATTGTCTTGTGAAAGGAATATGATCTAATTCTGTTGTAATGTTTTTGCAACCATCTTTTGCATATAAAGATGTCAAGTTAATGTTGGTCTTTATTGATAGTAATGTTGGCTGAGATGTATTCTACAATATCAAAATATCTGGTGGATAAATTTGAGATACCTAGACTGTTTTGCACACCAACACACATTTTTTTCCTTTTTTATTGAATAAAGTCATTTAAAAAAAGATAAAGATTAAATAGGTGAATTCTTCTTTAATAAAAAATCTTTTTACAAATACGAATATATTTGTTTAACATGTTTTACAACGCTATTTTCAGCTTTGTAAAATAGCTAATATTAATAATAGTGATGACATTTTAGGAGATTTAAAACTCATGGCCTGCCGGTCAAAAGACAAATTTTCTATGCCCCCCCCCCCTGATCAATAAAGGTTGCCGACCCCTGCTCTACATGCTCTCTGAATCTCTGATAACTTTGACAATTAGCCTACCGCCCCCTTTTTTTGGTAAAGATGTGATTACTCGTCATCTTTTAACTTGGCTGATGATATTTTTGTTTGTTTTTGCTTTTTACAGCTTCAAAAACAGATACAGATTCATCCACAATGTAAGTTCAGTTTGTGTTGATGATGACATGCACAGTTGTGTAGAGAAAATAAATTATATCTATTAGTTCGTTTCTGATGGCAAACATTAACAAATACCTTTTGCATCCAGCTGATGATAAATAATGTCCCCAAAACATCATTCTCTTTCCATTGAAGTTTGTGCTGGTTGGTAAATCAGAACATAATTTTGATTTAAAAATTCTAGTGAGTGGTTGTCTGAATCCAACTGACTGAAACTGTTTTTGTAGCCTGGCTCATGGAGCTGCAAATCTTCCAACTTCAGAGACTGAAGCTGTGCAGCTGGAGAATACTCATGTACACCAGGTAATCTAATCAGCCATTACCTCCCTTACCATAGATCACACTATAAGATCTAGCCCAAGAATGAAGCACTAAGTTTTATTTTTCATCATTTCTAGCTATTTTTCATTTAAAGCTAAGATATCAGTTTCTATTTTTGATTTTTGCTGTGTTGTTAAAAAACATCATATCAACAATGCCCATTCACAAGCATCTAGTGTATCCACTGTTCTAAATAAATCACCAGAGATGAGTTCCACACAAAAAAAAAAAAAACCACAAAATTTTAATTTTAATTCATTACTAAGAGAGCAGATCAACACCTGTCATTATCCTCTTTGTGCTTTTAAGCAGAAATGGTGATTATAAATGCATGAGGCTAAGTCCCACTAAACATTTGTTACTCGTGGACCTACTAAGGCATGCCTTCTCTTTAAGCCACTGCACAAATACTAGAAAGTGCAATTTGTGACAGAGGACTCAAATGTTCATGTTCTGGTACAGCTTAGCATAACGCTGGCTCTAAGATACTATTTTGGGATTGTTGTAATGAAGCTTGCCAGAAATCCATCTCAGATTCTGCAGTTAATGGTGAGGGTAAATCTATAGATGTACACCGATCTGTGCATAAATGTGTATCAGAACACCAACATTGGTGTACACTTGATGGGAGACTATTTGAATTTTAAATGTGGAGGTCTGTCTACAGCCTTGATCAGCTAGAAGCTAGAGTATATAGAGCTGGACTTAGTGGAGCTGTACAATATGTTTTCTATAAAATATTACTTAAGCTGCCTGTTAGTAATGGTTCATCATGCTTTTAACTTTCTTTTACTTTGAAGGTCTACAATGAAATAGCAGATCACTTCAGTAAGACAAGGCACACAGCCTGGCCAAAGATTTCAGAATTTCTACAGGGTCTACCCTGTGGATCACTTCTAGCAGACATTGGTTGTGGTAATGGTAAATATCTAGGAGTGAACAAATCGATTTATACGGTGAGTTCTTAATCAAGTGATAGCTTTAAATTAGTCTACTCAGTTTAAACAGGACTACACTAGCAGCACCATTTGGGTTTTCTTTACCAATCACTCCAGGTTGCTTATTTTCAGTTGTAACAGAGCTATTCTTCAAACATTGTATATTTTTTAGTTAGCCATTTCAATTTCTTTCTTTTTTTTTGCTGTATTTCAATAATAAATATATTTGCATGGAATTTTGTTCATGGTTAATAAAGAAAACAGGTGAGATATAGTATTATGCCTGCAACTTCCGCAGCGAAGTAAGTTTCAATATTTGAAGCCTTTGTTCTGTAGTAAGACTATAATATACAAAAGTCGCTCTTAGTTAATTCACAAAATCTAATGTTTCCTCTATTCATTAACATCAGTAGCATCGGTTACTTCACAGGTGGCAGCACAGTATCCATTTACATATGGAGTCTAATATGGATAATGTGCTGAAACAAAGGAGGGTGTGAGCAACATTCATATGCAACTGCAGAATATGTATGATATGTGTAGCATCAGTTGCACAAATATGAAATGGTAGCTTTTACATTTCAATATTGGAAATGGTGACATTGAAGATAAGCCATATTTAGATAGGCCACCTATTGCTGTGAAACCTAATAATGAAATGCATTTGGATAAACTGATGGACTCAGACTCTCTGTTTCTTTTGGTTTCTAGTATTTCTGAGGTGTAATATTTTGTTTAAATACAAAAGCTGAAATCATCTGGTATTCCCCCTTAAAAAATTATAAGCTGGCTTGCTGAACAGAATTTTAAAAATCTAAAATGATGCTTTAGGAACTGCCCCTATTAGAAGACACTAGAAGCAGCAGGCCCTAGCAAGATGCAGTTCTTCAGCCAATGTACTGCATGTGATTCTATCTTGCCAATCTTGCTCCAATCAGTCTACTAACACGCTTGTTATGATATTTATAAATCCGACTGCTTGATACAATTGCACTATATTTAAATTTAGGATAGTCATTGAAATCTGATGACTGATCTATATAAACTGCTTGACTTTACCTGAGTTCCTACTTTAGCTGAAACTTTACATTGTCATTGTTCAAATTCAGAATTCACTCATTCTATAATATATGAAAACTAGTTATTTTATTTCATATTCATAATTTATTTTTTTGAAAATTAATATAATAGACTCTTTTAGACTATATCTAAATTCATTCCTTTTGAAGGAAGTTTAGTCCAAATGGAATAAAGTTTAAAGATGGAAACTAGCAGATGAGGATCTGGATCTTCAGTAGCATCCCTTAGACCATTTTTGTTTTATTGACAATAACTGTGAGGTTTTCTGATCTCTAAATTTTAATTATTTTTGTAGAGGAAATTAAAATTACACCAATTAAATCATTAGAATCCTCATAAAAAAGTGCACCATGGTTGAGACATGGTATTTAAAGACTAAACCAAATTCACGTTTTATTCACATCTCTTTGAACTTCCTTATCCAGAGACTAACTTTTGTTGCTAATATTGAAAGTAGCCAGTTATAGACCCTTTAGTAGCAGGGCTAGCAGCTCACAGCAGACTTTCTGTACTAAAATGAGTTCTTGACTGTTTTTGTCAGCAAGCTGGTGTAGTTGTCATTATCAATTTTACAACTGTTCCCACTTTCACCAGTTTCAGTTTCCAAAATTCTAATATTTAAGAAAGCTTTTTTTATTTTTTGCATAAATTTTCATGACCAATAATTTTGTATCTAAGTCTGTTATACAGTATGCTTGCATAACATATGTACATACATACATTCATTCATTCATACATACATCTTATATTTTCTAGATTGGGATAGACAGAAGTGCTAATCTGGTAAAGATCTGCTGGGATCGGAACTTCCAAGTCCTTGTTGGTGACATGTTAACTATTGGTCTGAGATCGGATATATTTGATGGATGCATATGTATAGCTGTGATACATCATTTGTCAACTGAGGTGTTGTTTGTTTTTTTTTTTAACATATTCTTGAGTATAAGACTAGGGGCCTATTTATTGTAACTGAGGCTTCTGAGAAGGGCATGGATTACATATAATCTTGGTTCTTTTTGATAAAATGTCACAACAGAATTTTATATTAAGATACAGTTGACTCTCTATTATCTGCACATATCCATTCCTAGGGGGCATTTGGATAGATTTTGTGGATAGTTGATGTTCAGGTAGGCTAGGCTAGACTAAGCACATTTTCTGTCATGTTTTTATAACACCTGTATTTGTATTGTAACTTTTCATTGTTCATTTTAAAGAATAAGGACAAATAAAACATTAAATATTAAAAAGTAGCATTTTTTATCATTAAAAGTACAGATAGGGAGTAGATGTTAGGCCTAGACATACACAAAGGCAATACAAAAATAATAAAAGTGCCAACACAGACCAGTTTTGTCTGTGTTATACACCTGCTCTGGTGTGAGGCTTTGTGCTTCAACTAAGCACAGAAACTCAACATTCTTCAGCAGCCACAGTTTTCTGAACACTTTTCACCGGAAAGCAGGAGCATGTGTACACCATGATGCGATTATCAACGCATCAACCACCCTGACGAGTATTCACGCTTCTCCTGGGTGTCCATTTTTGATGAAACTCTTTTGGCTTTGCTGATTACCATAGGCCCACTCTGCTGTTCCCGTACACCGAACTTGTTTGAACCACTTATATGCAGCTTTGTCAATGAAAAGAAGCTTGGATCCCTGAAGAGTTATCATCTTTGTTTTTTGGTCAACATAAAACTTCGTCCAGTCTGGCTTCTGCTTACAGATATCATATTCAGTACAAAATTTGATGCCAAGAGATTTTGCAATGGATGTCGCGCGCATTCTGTCTTCAGGACGTTGAATCAGCTTTAACTTATCTTCTATCCAGTACAGATTGTTTCCCTTTGAAGCTGGAGGCGATGGGCTATCTAAAGAGCATTTAAGACCATGATAACTCACTGTCCAAATCCAAATGGTGAAAATAAAGAGAACTGCAAATGGTGCGAAAGCCAGCTTTGAATTGGTGCTGCCTTCATTTTGATGCACAGTTGTCACAATCAGCACTGATTGGCAACTTCTTTCCCTCAGCTTCTACTCATACACTATTGGCTGAATAAAAGAACTACTTTAAGACGCTAACTAGTTCTGTTCTATGTAAACAAACAAAATGGATGCTGATTTTGTGCAGGTAGTTGACTGTATTTACCATGTATGCTATTATTTTGTAGAGGACTGGATTACTAAAACATTTACATCCAAGAGTAAACAAATGATGTCTTTTTTATCTTCAGTTGATAGTCAAAAGTATACTCTAGACCACATGATGATCCATCCTCCTGGAAGTTAAGGTCTGGTAAAACTCTGCTAATTTTTCTGGATGCAATATCATTATGCATTTATTACTCTGATATTTCTGGATAGTTTGCACCATATGAAAAGTCAAGAAATAAATTGAGATATGCCTTGCTTGAATGTTTAGAAAAACAAACTTCAGTTTTACTAATCTATTTAGTATTAATTAGCAAAGATAAAAAAAAATAACCTATGCTATACCTATGGTGATTGTAGGGAAAATAATGAGCCCTAATTAATTACAGGAAAACTGCTTTGTGGAAAAAGCTATGATTTAATTCATTCAGTGTTGCTACCTCATTAACATCAGTTGTATCATTGTTACTCCATAAGTGGCAGCACAGTAGCTACTACATATAAAGTGTCCATTGACAGCTCAAAGAAGAGGTTGTATGCCCTAACAACATTTGTGTATGATTGCACACCATGTATGGTGTGGCATTAGGTCCAAATGTTTGAGCAGTTTTTCAGGTGGAGTTTAACCAGAAATTGGGATTATGTGAAGTAACGCACTATTTTGGATTTGTTTTGGTATTTCTATGAGATGTTATATTTTGTGTGAATAAAACCATAGATTTATCTGCATAGTGATTTTATTGTAATTAATTAGGACTCATGACCCTTGTATAGACTTGTTGTACAGTACTCTCCCATGATGATTAGGCTACCAGTAGAGTGAAATTCTTTGTTTGTTCATGATCAAGCCACCTTTTACAGCAGGAAGAGCCTCAACCATGTTTGGCATTAAATGTACTTCCTTTAATTCCATCATATTGGCAGGGTATCGGTTGACAATCCAGGTGGCTACAGGTGCTTATTCAACTTCATATTAGTGCTTTGGATTATCCAGGGGAAAAGCTGAATACATATGATTATTCTTCCAGACTGTGGTCAGATGAGAGATGTGGCTTTTACCACCATCTGCTTGAAGAATATGGGCACTGTGTCTTATTATATCTTGTTGATACAATAGTAGATTCATCTTTAAAATGGCAATGTACCTAGAGGATTTGTGATATTCTTCAATAAACACTAATTCTGTCTTTACATCATGCCAAATTGTAGCCCATACCATGATACTCCCATCTCTATACTTGACTATGGGCTAAAGACATTGGAGTTGAAGGACTTCATTAGTTGTCCAAACCTAGGTGCAAACTCCAGATGTGAATTGCTGAAAGGGTCTTACTAGACATGTCCACCACCCAGATCTTTTAAAGCGTTTTTATTCATATTGATCAGAAGGGATTTCTTATTGGACCATTCTTTGGCTCATTTCTGTTGTATGGGTGATGTGGTGAGTAATAATGCTGCATTCTTATCATGGTGGCACTTTTGAATACCTTCAGGTTGCTTTGTCTCAGTAGGCCTCATGATAATCTTGGCCACAGATTCATGAGAAATGTTGAGACCTTTCGCATTCTGTCACTGACTCTGTGTTCTGAAGAGACTAATAATCTTGGGTATATTATAGGATCCACCTGTTTCAGTATGGCGATAGTGTACAGTGGTTATCTGTCTACCTAGATACACAGTATATACATAATTATGTCTAAAATATGTAAATGTCAGCCACATACGTTTATTTATGGGGATGGCCAACAGCACTTACAGTAACTAAATGGCTGCTTATCTAATGTTTAAACTAGAATTTAATGTATTTATTAGTAAAATATAAAGAATTAAAATAAGAGAAAAATCTTAACCTATAAATTTTTTTTTCATTTATAACAAGTTTTGACAAGCTAGATCATAGCAGTAGTGACTTCATTTTTGTTTGTACCAGAGTTTCAGATTGCATTAAACAGTGTTATGCAAATTTGAAATAAAAGGAAGAAATCAGAAAAAGAGCCAGACATGATTTATAGAAATTCACATTAGCTATTAGATCTGGAAAGAAAACATTTAACTGAGCAATGGGTGTATAAATTAGCTTTTGTAATTGTAAATGTGTTTTTGTTCTTTCAGTCAAGGCGTCTTCAAGCCCTGAAGGAACTTGTTCGGATTCTGCAGCCAGGAGGAAATGCTCTTGTCTATGTGTGGGCTTTGGAGCAGGAAAGGCACAAAAAGCAGTCTAAGTATTTGAGGAAAAAGAAGGGTGAAGTAGAGAACCCAGCAAACATAGCTGAATACTTTAGGGAAGCAGCTGATAAGAATAATGATTCATCTGACAGATGCTGGAGTAAAAATTTTGGAACTTTTAACAGCTGTCAACTAGAGCAGAATAGAGAAAACAGAGTTGGAGACAGACGTGAATGGTGCATAAGCCAGAAAGAGTTGGACTATGATAGTGAGCTAGGTGCTAAAATGGCTGAAAAATGTCAGCTGTCAACTGAAGGAAAATCACAAGTAAAATTACCTGTAGAATTTCAGTCTCAGGCATTAGCTGTACACACAAACAAGACAGAATTCAAGCAGCAAGATCTATTGGTTCCATGGACACTCAAATCTAAAACAAATTTGGATGAGGGAGCATTAAACAGTTTTGGAAATATAGCTAGGGTTTCTTCTGTATACCACAGGTATTATCACGTTTTCCAGGAAGGGGAGTTAGAAGCTTTGTGCCAGGGAATTCCAGATGCAGAAATTGTGAAAAGCTACTATGATGAAGGAAACTGGTGTGTAATTTTAAGGAAAATTTACAAGGGTGACTGTTTAATGGACAGTAAAGAGATAAACCAAGAATTATAACAGTGCGGCCTATTATTGCAATGTAGGAAGACCAATGATGATGGTTTTCTTTGTTACTTTCAGCAGAAATGAGTGTTTTAAAAAATAAAAAAGGGTGGAAGATGATAATACTTATTCACAAAGTGCTTGTTAATACTTATTTCTTGATCACATTTCAGTATATATAAATGCAGTTAGGTGTAGGTACAGGAGCAAAGAGCATAAGGATTTCATCAGAAATCTTAACATGGAAGTTTAACAAGCAGCAGCAATTTGGTTCCTTGTCTACAGAGATCCAACATGCGCTCTATGGTAGATATAACGATACAGCTTCTTTTGAAACCTGTGCCTGTTTACAAACAGATTTAGTCAGTATTAAACCAAGTAAAAGGAAATTTAATTGGAACATGTAATCAGAATTTATGCTTTTTTTGTATATATCTACTTCTTGTGGTTTAGTGATGATTATATTTTAGATTTTTATCAGGATTACAGGTAAATCAGAATAAGTCTTTCTTTCGAGTTCAGCAACATTTATAATTTTTTTTATGGCAGAGTTCATTCTAGCATTTTAACTTTTAGTTTTATAATTGAGTGGATCAACTATGGAAAAAAAGAGTTTGGTGGCTGTTAGTTTAACAGTTTTGTGAGTGGGGATTACATTTGGAACAGATTAATTAATTTTTTTTAATTAACTTAAGAACTTTTAGAAGAAAATTTAACAATTTCATTATTATTTTCTCCATGCATAATTTATCCAAAGCTGTTTGTTTTTTTTAAATATAAAGTTTAGTTTTGATTAAAAGTATTTATATGAGTTTATGAAGAAAAATACAATTGTAGGATATAGTTAGACTGCACTGTAGGTTCCCCCTCTGTGGCTTGAATGACAGACAACAAGGGCTTTTCCATTCCCACTTAAGCATCCTCTGAAGAGCAGTTTAATTCTATTAGCATTTCATTAAATAAATGACAAAAACCTAACTAATCCTTGAAAGATTTCCTCAAACTTGGGTAATCAAAGCACACCTTTCTATGATACATGGATTTTTCAACTAATAGAGAAATGGCACCAACCATTATACTATCTATCATATTTTTCCCAGCATCCAGAGGGATCTCTCTCACCACCATCACCCCCCAGACCCCAGTGATGATTTGCATACTTTTCTATTGATGTGAATATGACAAAAATATTCAAATGAGAGGCCCCTGAATTGTCACAATCGCCTGGACCAAAATATTCAATATCCATTTTCTAACTGCAATTTAGTGATTATTCTAAAAAAAAAATAGTTTTTGGATATTTTTCTTTTCTGGTTTGTGGAATGTGAAGAAAGGGGCATCTTGTTGACTGCACATGTTATATCTGTGTGCAGATGCTCAGTTTTTTACTGTTGTAAAACTTCAAAGGAAAGGGGGTTTTCAGCTTAAAGAAGAAACAAACACATTATACTCATCATGAAAACGATATATTTTTATACATATATCGTTCATGTGGAAATTAGGCTTGGTCCAAAAAAGTATGACTTGCTGCTGGCATCCTCAACCAACCGTAATGGGATGACTTTTGTTTGGTAAAGAGAGATAACAACAACGACCGACAAAACTGAAATTATGTCCCCCACACACACACACACCTTTTTGGGGTAGTTTTTTAACTCCAAAACAAAGCTACGCAACAGTGGCTTCTGGTCCCCCTCACTTTGGCAGATGATTCCTATCCAAATTGTACTCTAGGGCACTGCTACTCAAAGTGTGGTATGTGTACTGGTGCCAGTATGCAGCATTTCCAGAAAAGGAGGAAACAATATCGAGTATTGTCCAGGTGGCAAAATAACAGGAAGTCATTGGGGTTGATTGCTTGATTACACCAGGGAAAGTTAACCCTAATGGACTGTGACACAATCGGGAGTGTCCCACTGCAGCCCCACCATGGCTACAAAGGCATACGAGTATTTATTTAGGCATCAAAACTGGATAGGACATAAAATATCAGGTATTCCTATACAATAGCGTCAGAAATTAATACAATTAAATTTTATTTAATCATCATCAAATATAAAAAATTAAACATTGTAAATGTTGTGTATAGATAAAATCATAGCAGGGCTGACACATTGGAAGAAATTATTCAGCAGCGGATTCTGCCAGGAAGTCTGATTATATCCGATGGTTGGTGAGCATATGGCAATCTCGATCAAATAGCTGGAAGTGTTTATGCACATGAAACTATTATTCAAGAGCAGAACTTTGTCAGTGGCGTAGCTGGCCTGGGGCCGGATTCTGAAATGTGCTCCCCTCCCAGGTCTGTTGCCAAAGTAGTGGTAGTCCCATCCCTCACCCCTCAAATATTTGCACCCTGGCATCAGTGCTGCAATCTAAATCACATGTGAAACAGAAATTTTTAACATTCTCACGGTCACGAACTTTGGGATTCAACTTCCACCAATTTTGGAAGCCATTCACCACGAATGAGTGCTAGCTAGATTGTTCTTTTGCAAATAAACAGAAACAGAAGAGGCCTTCCTTCTTGGGTGAATAAACCAGCCAGGACCGCAGTAATTGTTCTCCATTCGGTAGGTTATAGTAAAACTCTTTCCTGGTCAGGACACGCTTCTGCGTTACTTGGCCATCTGAGGAAAATCTGTCTTTCACAATGAATGGTCCATCCATATGTCGAAGAGAGGATGACCCACTCGCAGCTAGTTCCATTCTCAGAGCATCTGTGAGAGGTAGCTGGCAGTGTCCGATATCCTGGAACAGTGATACATTGGTATTAGAGGCAGTAGGACTGGTAGGAACTTCGGAGGTAGACAACGATAGAGTTGCTGTAACAACAGAAGAGGGAAATTCAATAGGAAAAGCTGTGACACCCTGGACATCAGAGGTGGTGACTGGAAGAGTGGCTGGCATATCGGATGCGATGCTTGTAGGGTCAGAGCTGCTGGTACTGGGCTTAACAGTAGTTCGCAAATACTTTAAAAAAGAGCCAGTCTGTTTCCTGCCTTCCTTCTGTTGTGCTTTTCTCTTTCTATTTTGTGCTGTAGATGGCTTTTCTGAACTCATCTGAAATTTGAAAATGTAGCACTTGTTGAATTGACAAAGGAACACTGAATACGGACAAATGTATTGATGGAGAAATAACAATTTGGAAGTTCACAGTTGAACAGTGTTGTGTTGGTGTGGTCGCCGATGGCTTGGATTCATAATGAAAAAGTTGTCCATACAACATGTGCTTTATTTACTAGGCAGACTGGGAATAGGGTTCTTCTAGGGGGCAGTAATTAAACCAGAAGTGTAAAGGAAAGTAAGGGAGGCATTTAGTTGCATGTGTAACTTGGTCAATGTGATAATGCAACATCTCCCCCCCCCTTAGATTAAGCTGGGAGGGACTAGCTCACAAAATCAATACAAATCTAGGGTTTTGCTATATATAGTGCTACGAGGTCAGGCAATTGGGGAAATACTGTTCTGGATAGCATTTATAGAATATATGATCTAATTTGTAATATAGGGAAAACATGTAATGAAGATATGATTAAGTCTCTCAAGACAAACTGTTCTGGCTCAACTCAAGTCAGTAGTCTGCTGTGATGTTGGCCCTAAAATGGCGTAAAAGTCCTGATCTCCGACAGTTTAGTACCACACTTGGCATTACAAGTCCAATCTCTGTGGTGCTTTCACAGGGCAGTTAGAGTGGCGTGGCTCGAGGCATGAACGACCCAGCAGTTCTACCTAAATGTGATTCAGTGGGAGTAGGCAGGGCTCTTGTAACAGGCATTGGTGTACGACTCGAAGAGGCTGATAGACGGTTTGCAAACCTGGGACTGGATGAGTCAGTAGCATGAAGATTGGGAGTGTGTGGAAGCATCTCCCAGTGCTAATGGGTGGTGTGTTGGCATGAACCATAGAGGAATGACCGTGCCCACTATCACGCATGGATTCTGGTGTGTCGGTTCTGGCAGGCTTAAGAAACTGCCTATTCCTTCGATGAATGCTGCCGTCAGGAGATTCAACTAAGTATGACCTTGGCTCCGCGGAAGTCTGCTTGATTATCCCAGGCTCCCACAACTTAGTCTTCTCATCCTGATCCTGGACATGGACTTGTTGGTCTGCATACAATGGTGGGTGTTGGTGATTATTCCGTTGATTGTACCATTCCTTTGTTTTGTCTTTGCATGATTGTATCATCTCTCTCATTTGCTCATCCCCAAGCTGTTGCTTGGAGACAAGTGGCGTTCGAATGGGCCTACCATTGAGTAATTCGGCTGGTGATTTGAGGTTGGCTGAAAGCGGTGTGGCTCTATACGACATCATGGCTAGATGAGGGTCAGTGCCAGTTTCTGGCACTTTCAAAAGTAGTCTTGCATATGTCTACCATCCTCTTGGCAAAGCCATTAGACTGAGGATAGTGCGGTGATGGTGTTATGCGTGTAAAGTTGAACTCCGTGAAACTGGCAAATTCCTGACTTGTGTATTGAGGCCCATTGTCACTGTAGACCACCTCGGGTAGACCTCGCTCTTCAAATATCGAGTTCATCTATTTGATCACTGCAACAGATGCGATAGAATAGAGACAACATATGAATGGGCTGCGACCATACTGGTCAGCCACCAGAAGGTAATCATTGCCTTCCATTGTGAAAAGATCTGTGCTAAAGTACTGCCAAGGGTACAAAGGAGTCTCGTGCTGGAGTAAGGTTTCTGACAGGGCACTCGGTTGATATTTCTGACACGTGGGACATTTGACAACCATGTCCTCAACATCTCTGTTAATCCCTATCCATAAACCGGCAGTTTTGGCTAGCAGACGGGCTTTCTCTATTCCTTGATGTGATACATGTAACTGCGGGAGAATGTCAGACTGGAGTGAAACAGGCACAATGATTTTATTGCCTTTGAACAAAACACCATCTTGGACACCAATTTGATCTCTGAAATTCCAGTATGGGAGTAGGCAGCTGGCCATCCAGTCATCACTGTGTTGGCAAGCTCTTTCAGAATAGGATCCTTCATGGTCTCTGCCTTAATATCCTGTAGACGCGTCAGCGAAGCATTGAGGTGCATATTTAGTGAGTGAATGTTGAGATCAACACCCTCAATATCTTTGCCTGGTCTTGGCGACACTCTTGGCAAACAGCCAGCTATTGGGACTGCTTTTTTCAGGCTGTGCTTCACTGTAAAGTCATAGCCTTGAATTTTGAGTAGCATTCTTGATAGTCTTGGAGGTGCTTGTGCTAGATTCTTAAGTGTAATTGACTCTAATGGTTTGTGGTCAGCCTGAATTGCCACTCTATGGCCCCATACATAATGACGAAATCTCTAAGCCAAAAACAACCGCAAGCATCTCCCTTTCTATACTGGAGTATCGTGTTTCCGGTCCTGAGAGTGTTTTGCTGGCAAAAGCAACTGGCATATCGTCCTGAAGAAGAGCTGCACCAAGCCCAGCAGTCGATGCATCAGCCTGTATAGTGATTGGTGCTTTCGGACTGAAGTACCTCAGCACAGTAGTCTTGAGCAAGCGGTGCTTGTTGTTGAGGTGACCGGATGAAATCACTGTTTTTAGGGAACTTGGTCAGCAGCAAACAGTGAGGCCGGATAATAAACGAAACTACGAATAGTTTACGTACATCCGGTTTAGAATAATTTCACGAACAATCCATCAAAAATGACTCACGTCTGTTGCTGCATCGGCGAGTTTGTAGTGGTCGTGTCAAATGTGTGTCCTCTCTCTCCCTCCGTCCTAGCCCGGATGCTCCCCATCCATGTCCGCTGATGAGGGAGTGCCCGCCCATCCATTGTCCGTCGTGTCCATCCGCCAGCCGGTTACGCTGGATAGATAGAACTGCTACAGAAATGTCACCACTACCACAGAGATGAGACGGAAATGGTGTCGGTGTTACTGCATACCGCCATTATAATTAGAAATTGGGTATAAAACGAATCACCTATTGTTTCATATTTTGCTTTATTAACCGTGGAATTATTATTCCACTATTGTTATTGTTATAATGTATTATAACACATTCATTATTTGATTTTGTGAGAATAATAAAAGCAGACGTGGTTGTCCAAGGAGTCGACCATGTGGAAGACCCTGGGGGGCCGGTACTGAAGGCGAACAAATGTGTCACGTGGTTTCGGCTCACAGGATCAGTCAGTCGGCGCCGCACTGCGATGTAGGCACGGGATTTCCTTTTTCTTAGTTTAAGTTTGTATAAATTAAAGATGGAGATGGTTTTCCATCTCCGACTACGTCGTCTAAACTAACGAAATGATTGCTGACGTCACAACGGACCGTAAGCGGACTAAATAGAAAGTAGAACGTCTAGGGTTCATCCGTAGCTCGGCCCCGATCCACGTGCGCGCGACGAAGTCTCCCTGTGCCCGCTGGCTGGACAGTCAGACAGGTTGACTGACGGTTTCCCTCGGATCCATCTAGCAACACACAGAGGGGGGAAACCTTAGATCACATTCGAACCGCCAGTTGGTTTGGGTAACCGCTTCTCTCGCGTCATCGCTGGCGATGAGAGGTAATCCGCGGATTATCGAGAGCACCGCTGGTTGGTTACTTCAGGGACGCTGGCCGAACTAACTGCATTCTGCTGGCTCCCCCCCCCCCCCGACACAGTAGGCAATTTGAAAAGATGGCGAACTTGTTTATGCATAATTTATGGAGGTTTTGTCTCGTCTAAATTTAAACTTTTCTTTAAATTTGGAGTTGCACTCCATTTACAGGAAATTTTAATTCTTAGACGCCTTCCTGAGCTTTGAGAAGATACCCTTGGTATCAAATTAAATTAGCTGCTTATTATCACATGGTTTTCATTATTTAGCGCTTGGAAATAATAAAGCAAACAAAAATATATGCAGGTGTACCTTTAACAAGCCCTACATTACTATGTACTTTTGTTTCCATAATTCGTGTTTCATGAGGAGCAAAAGATCTTTGCATAGTCAAAAGGTTACAAGCAAAACATTAGTTTTTGTTCTTCAAATTCTTCCATTGTTACTGTTTTTTTCATGTACTGTACCTTTATATTTAGTTAGCATTTACACAGTATTTATCTCTGTTATGAGAATAAACTGGTACTAATGAGCCAGCCTTCCAGTCTGTTTCCTTAATCACAGTTGATGCTGTGATTAAAAGGAATTATAATTATTATCAATATAAATAAAAAATAAACCCAGTAAAATGATGATTCAGCAGAAAGAAGTGGAACAACATTTGCTTATTGACTTGTATTTTATTCCCAGCCCTCCAACAGCCAAGTCTTTTAGTACATACTTCTTAAACTACTTGAAGAGCTCTCTACGTCGTAAATGCTTTGCATAAGTTTACCCCTCTCCAGAACCTTCTTTTTGACCTCATCCATAAAACTGTTGCCCAGTCTCTTTCTCGCAGATGACTTGCGCCTTTTGGACATCGGGACAACTCCGGATTGTCTGTGTATCTGCAAGATGTGGTATAAGTTTTTTTACAGACCAGCAGAATGGAAAGTTAATGGCAGAAAGGCAGCTTGCCCAGTTTTACATATATTGCTTAAATTACCGGATGTATATAAGAGTTATGTTTTGCCACATCAGTACATTGAGGACTGCAACTCATTTATACCACTTAAAGTGATATTAAATAGTATTGATGTTAGAAATCCATACAAAACATTGTGCGACTGTGACGTCCATAAAGTTGTTTGTCTTCTTTTGAGGAGAGCTATGGTGTTGTCTATAAATACATGACAAGTCTTTACTTAAATCCCAACCTCTGATAGCCTCCTTTTAGATATTTAACTTTTTTTTAGTGAAAAGGGGTTTAATGTTGAAAAGAAAATCATTACAAAGAGTTTATTAGTGAAGTTTCTATTTCTAGAATAAGAGGAAAAACCACTTGTTTGACAATTAAAGCTATCTGCCTGAACAAACAAACAAAGCTTTACTAGAAATAAGCTGCATTTTAAGAGTATATTTAAATGCTAATATGATGGAGGAGATGCACTTTGTCTGATAGCTAACTGAAGAGAATGAATCAACAGTGATTTGCATGTACTGCCACTTTAAATACTGCCAGAAAATCATCAGTATACAACGAAAATAGCTAACAAGTTGACTATTTTTTTGGTTTTTCAAGTTCCAGATCCTGAAAACATATTTACAAAAATTTCAACCCAAAATGAAAAAAAAAAGAGAAAGTTGAATTTTCCAAATAATTAAAAATATGAAAGTAATCAAATATGCATAATTCAGTTGAATGTGGCAACCTTTTGTTCAGAAATTCATTCAGTATCCTTTGTGAAAGCATCTAGAATGAACAGCAGCTTGCATCTCATAATTCTGATAAGTCTTTAAATATTGGACTAGGTCTGATTGCCCTATTCATCTATGAGAGCACCACCAAGTTTCTGCAAGGTTAATCACAGGACATCTTCCAGTTGCAGCCTGAAGCATGTTCCAAACATATTTGACTAAAGTAAGGTCTGAAGGATGACCTAATTATATGGATGATTGGCTCCTGCTCCAGATAGTGACCGACTATCTTGACATGGGGTTGGGTGTTATCATCAAGGAGAACTAACTTATCCAAAATAGCACCAGCATATGGCATCATGCAGCCATCAAGGGTCTCATTCCTGTGCCATGTTCATAAAGGTTGGTATCTTAAAATCGATCTCTTGGCCTTCTTTATGCATACTCCGGCTTATACTAAACTCATCTACCAAATCACAATGC
Source organism: Nautilus pompilius (assembly GCA_018389105.1). Classification (NCBI taxonomy): domain Eukaryota; kingdom Metazoa; phylum Mollusca; class Cephalopoda; order Nautilida; family Nautilidae; genus Nautilus; species Nautilus pompilius. Next base: position 503,369 of record JACATO010000634.1, on the reverse strand, counting down.
TGAGTTGCTTCAGTCTTCAGCACACCAACCCTGTTGGCAAGTTCTGTAGCTGCCTGATATCATCTCTGTCACTGTTGTGTCATTGTACATCAGCCACCTTTAAAAAATTAACAATATGGAGATGAAGCACTTTTCAATTTCAAAAACGACAGCATCTAATACTGAAATTTACATGAAATCTGGGAGCCAGGTCTCAAACTGCAGTCAATCATAGGGTTCCAAACCCAGAGAGGAAGTTAAGGTAAGAAACTGAAAGTAAATTGAACCTGCACTCATCTTCAATTGCTGTTATTGAACTGCAGATTGTCTAGCAGTATTTACCTTCTTCAGATGCTTGTATCCTTCCACCAATTGACCTGCTGGTATTTGGGCTGAACTTGTGGGCATGGGTGAAGATTGTGAAAACAACAATGGTGGTGGAGGAGGAGGAGGTGGTGGAGGTGGTGGAGGAACCCTGGGTGGTCTTCGGCTTGGTAAGTTTGATGCTCTCCTTGAAGGAACTGGAGTCTGAAACTGCAATGATATAAAAAAAAAAATTAAGTGGGAGGAATAAATAAAAAAAGAAAAAAAATATACTCCAATATTTAAATGACTACCAAAGAAATGATAATTAATATCCCGTCAAAGCTATTAAAAGTTTCTTGAATTCTGATGGTAGTTTAATATAGTGCAAAGGTTTGAATCCCAGTCACAACCCACTTGGTTTGGCGTACATATCTCCCTGCCATGGTACTTTCCCCTCATTCTCCTTCACTGGCTTTCCACAAGGTGTCTACTCTGGTTTCCTCCCACATCCAAATACGAAGAGATTTTAGTCATGCTGTTATTCTTCTAGAAAATAAACGCAGCCCTGTTTTCTAAATGTTACAAGATAGAACAGGACACAGGTTGGGAGAAGCCATAGACTGACCCAGCTTACACAAGTCACCAGGGTTAGTGTACAGCTTCAGCAGTTGCATCGAGAAACTTTGCATTGTGTACAGATGTTTGTCCAACTAGGCTGTGTCCTCTGGTAACGCTGCTACTACTTACAAAGGTACTCAGTAGTTTAATTAGTTAGCACAATGGCAGGATAACTTCTAAAGGGATTTCCAATGACATCAGCCACCACTGGTAGTTCAAGCAATTCATTTACCAGTTTTCTAATACAACACCAATGTTAATATTTGAGCCATTTGATATTATGACCCCAGTATCCCTAACCATAGATAGCCATATCTACAGTAGCCGTAGATAGTCATATCCTGCACCTGTACATTACCATTAATTACTTTGAAAATTTATTATATTCCCCATTCCCTTCAAGAAGCTAAGAGGTAGACCTTCATGAATATTTGAGGCAGTTGATGTCATTTTGATAATTAAAAGCAAGTCTGGTTAGTTAACCTGACTGCACATTATCAGTATGGTGACATAAATATGCCTCATTTTGGTTTTAGCAAAGCACAGGTCATGTGGCATCTTTGGTTTTCTTAAGGGGTGGCAAAAGTGACTCTTTTTTCTAGCAGAAAATCTTTGGATTAGCAAAACAAAAGATATATTTTTTTTGCAGAACGTAGCCAGTAGTTGATCTGAGATTGGTTGGGTGTCTGCTCAGTTCTTCTGGTCACACCCTCAACGTTAACGAGACAAAATTTTATCCTTTACGTGGCATCCGCTACCATTCAGGTTTAGTGTTGTGTAAATGCTAAATCAAGATGGCCTTTTGGTTCTGGCAGTGATTAAAGCTGATTGGAGTAAAGATGGATTTTGTTTCAATGAATGAAGTGATCAGTCAAAAATATCTTGAAAGAGACTGTGTAATTTGGAGAAAGGATTAAACATTTTCCGTTGTAGTACACTCTCTGTCAGGTTCCTTCATCTGGGATTGGGTTAGGGATGGGAAAAAATACACTTTTGGCCCAGAACATTCAGAAAGCATCAAGCAATTATCAGCATAATAAAAGAAAAAAATTCCCATTTTTCAAGAATTTATGTGAAGAACAGATATAAAAGTAAGTGATCTCTACACATTTACCATGGTCTGGCTACGTGAAGATTCTGGTGGGTTCTGCGGTAGCAAGCGTAAAGCTGCAGGTAGAGGAGGGGCTGGAGGCGGTGGTGGTTTTGGGGGTCGGGGTGGTGGAGGGGGAGGGACTGGCCGCATGTGTTTCTCTGATGATAAGGGCCTCTTCAGTGATGGCGGTTTCCTTGCTAGTGGTGGAGACGGACGCTGCTTCCTGTAGTTCTGTGCCCACTGCCGTTGGTAACCATCTTCTTCATCAGTGTCGTACTGTAAAACAACAGTGCACATAACAAAGATTAGCAGAGGAAGGGTTGGTAACCATTCTGAGTTTGTTTTTGTTTTTTTTTTTTAAAGTGCCAATTAAATGTGGGTATTGCCAGCCAGGTTAACTGGACTGCGAAGCTGGGGTCCCCTAGTATGAAGTTCCCACATTGTATGGGTGCTATCCTCTCACAGCTGGAAAAAATAAAATAAATAAGGGAGTTCCAGTAGGGATTTTCTGGGGAACCTGTGGCGGAAGTTCTGCCACCGGCAATCTGACCGGCTTGTGACTTGACTGCTGTTCACCAGGCCCCACCAAATGTACCCAGGTAACTAACTCACTTGGTCGTCAAGGCTGATCCCCTGCACCTCATCCTTGTAGATCCCTTCTGTGAAATACCCTGAACCTCAAAGAGGGGGAAGAGGTCCGCAGAACAAACAAGCAGGGCTACAATGCTCACCACTACCCCCTCATTTTCTTTTTTAAATCCTCGTTAGTTTAACCAAATATTTTATTATCCCAATATATATTTTGAGGCACATAAAATGCAAAGTTAAGAACAATAGCATTACGACCAGTGTCAGAAATAATGTACAGCCATGGCCAAAAGTTTTACACTACCCTAGAAATAACAATAAAATCTGTCTTCACATCCATGCTCATACATCCTGGCACTCGTCATGGTTTATCAGAAATCATGGGTTTGCATGTTAGATTTCAAAATCTCTCATTTTTAAATTTTGGTAATTTTTTTCCATTAAGCATGTGGAAAACTAGAGAGCAGTACTTAACCCTACACGTTAATCTAGCCGGCTCACCGCTTCATCACTGAGCAAAGTGACAAATTTCTACTGTAATGCAAAATTTCTGGCCCCACTGCTGCATATTTGAGATTGATCAAATATATCTTTAAATCCTCTGAACTAAGTAGATGACTGGCGCAGCTTTGGTCTACTGTTTAATGTTGCGAGTCCGACTGGCCTTTATTTGGAACATTCTACATCTAAAATCTGAGAACGCGTTTTTCTTTTTTTGACTTCAAAAGCTTAAGGTAGTTGACTGTCTCATTTTTCCCCACTCTAATCTTTGCAGGTAAGGATGCATTCTTCTCGTCTTTCTATACCAGTTCCTTACCTTCTAATCTTGTTGTCATATTAAACAGAAAGACCAACTCCCACAGGGGCCTCATTTGCAGCAGGGGGGTTGACCCCCCCCCAAACACCTTTCCCACCCTGTACTATCTTACGTTGCAACAGGGTCCTCACGAACAGCTACAGACTTGCAGCCAACCTTTACTTCCATGGTATCAGCTATAGTTAGAGATTTATAACAAGAGAAAAATACTTTTTTTAAAAACTTCAGCAATCAGTAAACAAAACCTGGGTGTGTATTTTCACGACTGTTTTCCCTGAAAGTTGATGTAGCTGAACACAGACGGAATATTGGAGACCTTACTTATCTGTTCAGTGTCTACAGCGCTGGCTTACCATGCATTCAGCAGGGATCATGGTCCAAGAATTATCATAGGTGAGCTATCTGGCCTCACACAAGGGATATGTAAACATTGTTAATGAGCACAAAGGAATCAAAATGACTTTTCCGAAAAAGAATAGAATAGAAAAACAAATGTTACCAAAGCAGAATAGTGGCCTTGTTCATCTTCCCTACGGTCTCTTCTTTTCCTATACCTTGGAATGATAGACAAAAAAAACTGCAGCTTGGTGGTGTAGTTTAAATACGATGTTAAGAGCAGTCTTCTGCCTCCACATGACTTGTCCGGCAATTAAAAATTGTCACAAAGGGATCCTCTCATCAAAAGCTCTTCCTCTGCACTTGAGGAATTATTTTATTGGTGGGCCCACAATTTTTGCTGCCAGTGTATGCACATAGAATGTGAAAAAAAAACAAACAACAAAACAATATTGTCCGATTTGTCAAGAAAAATTAAAATGAGAATTCAGGGAATCTAAAATATTTCTGGCCTCTGTTAAGAAAGGGATTCCTACTATGCAGTGCAGCTATCACAATGTCACCACAAGCAGACAGACTCCAGTAGAGAACTCTATCAAGCTTAATGGCTGCTAGAATATCACCAGTTATATTTCCAACGTGTTGGCCTTTGGAGCATTGCATTGTGGGAATGCTTCCTTAATGTTCAATGAGGGCTGCGTGTCATGGAATTCAGTATAACCGCACTAATTCTTTTTACCATAGAGACAAATTGCTGTTCCTAGGGCACTGAAGTGTTGTTGGTTGATGGTAAGAATGAGGTGGTAAAAACTGGTTATAAAACATTCTTTTCAAATTAAACAGTTACAAAAATAATAAAATTGAAAAGAGGGAAAGCTTTAGTGCATTTGGATGAAATCAAAATCCAAAGACGTCCAATGTGACTATATAAGCAGTAGTCAATGAAATGTCCACCATTCTCCAAAAGTAGGCCCAAGACTGAACGTTTTGCTATCATACACTGGTGGTGATGACCCGCAGTGTGGTTTCTGAGCCGCTGGTGGCGTACAGAGCATGTACAGAATGACTTCACTAAGAAAAAAGATAAACGGGGGCAAAGAAAAATGAATTGGAATTAGTTTTTTATGCTAATCCACATTTAGTGCTTGTTATAAAATTTGTAATAATTTAATAAAATGTTTAGGAATACTCACTTTTTAAAAATAAAACAGATTGTAATAAACATAAGAAGAAGAAATGAAAACAGAAGTATCCCGGGCAAGAAACACATGAATATCTCTTTGGGTGTCAAGGATGCCAGCGATAAGATAATAGATGATTTATCTGTGCAGTAGAGAAAAAAAATGGCTGATTAATTTTGAACAGAACTTGTTTACCTCCCTTGACCACACTAAAAATTGAAACAAACATTTCAAAATTTCTCAGTGCCTTATACAGTTGCACGATAAACCCATGCATTACACAAGACATCTTTAACCCATAAAAAGGGGAGACAATTAAAAATTAATGCTTTCTTATAATTTGCATATTCAGTTACAGTGGCAACCATACAAATACAAAAATTGCCAACCTATATATCATGGGTTGAATATAAAGTATATCACAAGAATGCTTTTCCAATTTTGAAGACGGATGGCTATATCAGCATCTAGTGTGAATCTAACAGGCCGATAAAATCATTTGCTACATTAACCTAATATGGCCTGAGCTGCATGAATGTGAATTTAAGTCAGCTCACCAAGAGAGTTTGCCCATAAAGATAGCACCAGTGTTGTTGTTGTCTAATCAATTATGCAACCAGTTTTCACCAAGCTATTGGCCAAAGGAACTATGACACATCCTTAATGTTTCATAGCCAAAGTGATAACAAATTTGCTTTTCATGACAGGCATTATCAATCAAAGAGAAGTAATGCTCAGAGATTTAATATCAGACTAACTAGAGTACTGCCCTTACCAAGTAAAATTTTTGAGAACTTATGGGTTAGTAGACCAAAGAGTTAATGCATTAGTGGCTGAGAGTTCAAATTGTAAAGATTCAGAGTACTAGGTTTTTCTTTCTTTGTCTGTAGCATTCATTGTCTGCTTAGTTGAGTGTTAGCTCAGGCAGACTGAATACTAGCTGGGTCAGAAAAATCTGCGTAGCGCTAAAATCAATAGTTTTTACAAAATTTCCTGATGCATCTAATAGAAAAAATAAATCAAAAAAAAAAACCAGAAGACCCTGAACCCACCAGAACATAAAAATGATGATAAAAAGAAAGCAGGTCCCTGGCTAGACACAAAATATGGTGTGGAACTATTAAGGGAGCAGGCCATGGTTTTGCCCACCATAGTGAACGTACTCCACACCAACCAAATCATCTTAATTGTCTCTTCCTTTCTAACCACAGATAGGGCCTCTAGTGGTCTGCTCAAACATTTCCAAGGCAAGTTTACAACTGGATTGAACTTGAGTCTTGGGAATGCACTTCTGTCCACAGACTCCTTCCTTCAACCAAGATACGCAAAAACCTTGTGAGAAGAGGATATCTTTTTTGATAAACCATAATGGTAGCTAGCTAACCGCAATGAGATTAAAAATTACTCACCAATCAGTTCCATGATAAAAACTATCAATATATTTTTATAAAATATTCAGCAAAGAAACACAGCGTTGTTATTGGCTATAGCTTTCTGCTGTAGTGATTGTGACGCAACAGCTAGTTCCTTAGGCAACCACTGCAGTTAGACTTTAATGGTAGCTATTGGAACAATAAAACCAGATTACTTCTTATCCAGGAGCTTTCAGGAATAAAAAGGACCTTGGTTAATCAGTTTGGATAGACATAAAAAAGTTAAGTTGCAGGCTGCCATAGAAAATAAACTGGGTAATGGCTTTCTTCTATTAAATAAACTTTTCCTTCCCTCCTCATAATAAAGCCAGATTGTGCAACTGATGTTTATTTCAGGATGGGATGTAAGCTCTAACCATTTAAAATGTAATTTAGTTATTTTTTTTTTTTGGAATTTTCCCCAATGCATCTGACACACACATCTGAGCTGCTCCTACTTTACAAGTACCAGCAATACAATATTTTCTCTCTGTTTAGACAAAAGACAGAACAAGTGACTTGCAACAATTTGTTTTAATCAATACTTTAATTTTAAACAATTCAATGGCAGGAACAGGTCAAAAGAACCAAAATTATTATGAGAGATGTTGGAGAACAAACAGGGAACTACACATTTTAAAATTTTATTTGTACAGATGCAATACATATTTCCATTGAGCTGTACAGAGATGCTGCTTGTCGTGTGTAATGAATCGTAGAGTAAGATCATCATCCAGCGCACTGCACAAGTAAAGGAAGCCTAGTTAGAAATGCCATCTTGCTGCTGTTTGTAGTTTATGCACTTGATAAAGCAGCAACTCCTGGGAGCACTTTACCTGGAAAGGACAGTCAGAATAAATCAGGCTCATGCTAAAACAGGAACTAAATATTATTTTACTGTCATCCAGTACAGCAGAAACTTTTAAAATTAAACAGCCAGAAATATTTTCAGTTTTGCTATCATGTGATATCTAACCCCTTTTCTTCCTGAAAAACAATTCTCAATTTTCAGGAGTAAAGGATTATCAATGGAGGACACCAGTTCTGGAATATTAGGGAGCCCTTTACTTTTTATTTGCTTGAACTCTGACAAGCAATTCCAAAGGGAGGCTACTCTGAGGAAAAGATTTACTTGCTCATTCAGGCATGTAAAAGCTGGAGCAGTATCAGTAGCAGGCCCACACCCAATAGTCCCTTTATTGACTAATCGTAATTAAACATAACTTTTCCAGATGATACTGCAATTAATACTGTATAACTATTTTGATAAATCCTGATGATGAAATGTGTATATTTATAGTTTAATGAATAAAGCGAGAGAAAAAGACTAAAAAAAGAAAGATTAATTAATCAGTTTGTTTGTTTCCTCTTTTTCAGGAAAACCACACGGCATTTTTTATATATTATTTTAAAAAGTATTTATAGGCTAAATGGCTGCTATATATCAGGTTAAAGAAAAAAAAAACTAACCTTCAAGGAGTTCCAAACTGGCACCACCACCAGTACTTACATGGCTGACCTTGGAGACTGTGTCAAATTTTGCACAACATGTCGCTGTATCACCCCCACCTGCCATTTGTTAAGCAAGCATTAATAGCTATAATCAACAATCATAACACAACAAATTGTCTATTAAAACGGTAAATTCAGATTAATCTGGTTTACAAAATTCTGCATAAATAATGTCTAATGCCTGCTATAATGGTAGCTAGAAACTAGCCAGGTAGAGATAGAATGTAACTGATTAATGAATTTTTCTCTGACAAGGGATTTCTTCACCTCAGCATCCTTCCTTCTCTTATGTAGGCTATCCCACATTCTCTTGCTGCAGTCTTCCTCTTTTTTTTTTTCCTCTATAACAGTGGTTCCCAACTTTTTTGGACTTGTGGACCTTTTTCTAATACTCAAAAGACCTATGACCCCTGATACATTTCCATAATTGAAAAAAAATCAAAGAATAAATTTAGCAAAAAGATCACATAAATAAGTTTTATTTGAATATATTGACAGTTTTGAGAGAAATTCACCAGGAAAAAACATTTTACACTCATCCTTCAACACATCTTTCTTTCTCAAAATTTAGTGACTTAATGTGATGCTTGGAAATTCGCAGCTATGTATTTGCCAGAGCCAACCTCGTGTCATCCTCAACATTCAGCCTGTTTCTTGCCTTTGTTTTGATGTGAACAAGAGTTGAAAATCCAGTCTCGCAGAGATAGGTGGAGGCAAATGGAAGCAGAACTCGGAAGGCAAGCATGGTGATATTGGGATATGACTGATACATAGCACACCAGAACTGACTCAGCGATTTATCATAAAACAGGTCACGTGCCGGGGAATCTTTCCACAGATCCAAGAATTCATCCTGGACTTCATCAGTGATACCGGCATATTGAAAGCAAGGTAATTTTTGTATACTTTTTCTGGAAAAAAAGTGCGTTGTATAAGCTGGCAAATATGTTACATATAAACAAAACAAATACATAAGTTTCTTGACTCAGGCACATGACAAAAATTGAAACTTCCAGGGTAAGGGGTCATGACCCACTGCTCTCTAACATGGCACATCTTATCTCTGGATTCTCAAAAATTCACATACATAAAGTTCAATAATGTTCTAGAATACATTCCTTTTTATTTATTGATGAATAAGGACAATATGTCAATGTTAAAGACTGTAATGAGGCAGTACTACATACCAATGATGGAAGTGGCACCACCGCTTGTAGCTTTCACCACAGCATCCATGAGACCCTTAGTACCAGTAGCAAAGTTAGCAAACTCAAAAACACCAGGTGGTCTGAAAATTAAAACAAAAAACAGTTGTCTTCAAGCCACTATTTTTTAAAGACTAATTCTAACTCCCCTTTTCAAAAAAATTTGCCAGTGGGTGATGAATTTCAAAAGTCCACTACACAGAAAATCCATACTTTCATATCTAATACATTTTATTTATCCTTGAGTTAATATGAGGCACTCAAGAGTGTAATGCATTCGGGGAATTGTGGGTAAAGCCACTGTGGCTTACTCTTCTCCAAAGTTATCATTCTAAAAACTGGATGATTCTTTAGGGATAGATGAAATGCCAGAATGGAATGTAACTTTAGCAAGGTAAAAAAAAAGAATTCAAGAATTTCTTTTTCAATAAACAAAGATGTTCAGTACAAATTTTATCTTAAAAAAAAAAAACATTTTCTCTTTTAAATTTGCATAATTTTTTTAAAACTAATGATCCATTTGCCTCCCACATCCTTTTCTTAAATTTGTTCTTACCCTTATTAAGGTGGCTTCAGGATCAAATGCAATAAAATCTCCATTAACTTAAACTGAACACACAAAAACAAACGACTCCTCCCAATTTCTCCTCTTCTAACTTATCTCACCTTTCCAAAAACTAAATGTTTGACCTTAAGTGACAACAAAAATAAACACCTGCAAACTCCCGAGTGTTAATGGTTTCTAGGAAGGGTCAGATCACACGTGTGACTGTGACTACTCCAGCCCACCAGGTTTCAAACCCCCCCCCACCAGTTCGTGGAACTCTTAACGCAAAAAAAAGACATTTATAAGAGGCTGGCTCATGGTCCAATGGTCAGACTACCGAATACCATAGTTGAAACCCCCCTCCCAGGCATAGTTTCTTCTTGCTCTTCTCCATCTGACTGCTTGGATCCTCTTTGGGTGCTCTGGTTTCTGCCCACATCAGTTGTTTTTTTTTCATCCACTAGTCTCAAAGGGAGACTACTCTTGCAATAAATGCAGTGCTGCAATTATTCACGAGAGCGCCTTATCCTGTAGTGCCAATGTCAGCAGGGAAATCTCCACAAGCAGCTAGTGGAGAAAAGCAAAAAACCATTCCAGATAGGTGCATCAAACTTAGTTGACCCCTGCAGGGGACTGAATCCAGGCCTTCAGCCTTGGTAGTCCATAGCCTAAGTACCAGGTCACATTAAAAAAGGTTCCTCCCTCTCTACCTCTCAAGAGCCCAAAATTTTTCAGGATAATTACTCGCCAGCTCCCTTATGCCAAAAATCCCACAACTTCCCCTTCTTTCAGCTCTGCTGTCAGATATTCTTGAATCTCAAAAGTCAGAACAGCCAGGGGTTTGACAGGAAGATGGTTTTTTTTTTGAGGGGGTCAAGGTTTAGTTCCACAAAGAAACACTGAAGGAAATTAGTAAATGCACAGAAGATTTAAAAATTATCTTACTGAAGTCCATTAAAAAAAACTCTGAAAAGAGGATAAGGCTCAACAAAATAAAAATTTGTTCTTTTCCTATTTCTTCTAATTTACAACAAATTGGACTCCTGAGGCCCATTTAAGAACCATCAAGATGCCTGGAGGTACAGATACAAATGAAAAACTTACAAAATAAATAATAAAAAATATGTCATGCGTTGGTGGGGGGAGCAGAGATAAGGAGATACAGAGGAACAGGAAGTCTTTAAATTTACAATGGTAATCAAAATTATTGCATCACCAATGATAGTTTTGATTTTTTTAAATATTGCATTCACCTTAATACTGCAAAAAAAAAAAAAAAAAAAACAAAAAAAAAACACTCTCTCTCTCACTCACTCCTGTTGTAGGCCAATACAGCTTTAAATCATGAACCTGTCTTCCAAAAGTGATTAAAAGAAAAAAAATTTACTATCTGCTCCATACTTTGCAATTATTCAACATTTAAATTAAATCTTGCTGTAATCTTCCAAATTGCACGAAAATAGATTCTTATCGTCAAACACAATTAAGACTTACCCATTCCAGATAATTGTTTTTGATTTGCTTATCACCTCTGCAAATTTTTTTGTTGATTCTGGTCCAATGTCCAAGCCCTGAAATGCATAATTTGCATAACTAATTAGAACAACAAAAAAGCTCAAAATTAGCTCCATCTCCCTCAGCAATATTTGATTTTCATCATGAAAATATGCAAAGAAAGTAAAGACAATGCACACTTGCAGGAACGTACGCCCCTATTAGTCACTGGAGTAACTTTACCAATTATGCTGGGTGAGTGATTACAGTCCATTTCTCAAAGACAACCAAGTGTTAAACCATTTTGTAAATGTTAGAACTTAAGCATTTCTGGACCCGTATAAAAACAAATAGTTGGATCCCTTCTGGATTACACAGGTCAAGTGTGGAGCCCACAACCTGTTTTTTTTAAATTCTTTTTATCAACATACACACAGATCCAAGATTTAACTAAAATAACCCCTGGCCAGAAACACTTTAGGCTGGGATATTAAAAACAATACCACCAGGAAACCAGACATACAACCTGGTGCATTTGTTAGCAAAATAAATGCTTCTGGCAATTTTTAAAGCTGTTTTTGATAATATCAGCCCCACCAATAGCATAGTAGTCATTAGTATTAACAAGTCTGCAGATGATACTAAAATAGTGTTAATACTGTAATGCATATAAATACCTTTCAGATTGCTCGGTTATGTGAGAAATTGTATTTAATGCACTAAAGTTAAACAGGCAATAGAAATATAATCATCACTACACGGATAACATTAAACTGGTACCAGAAAAAGGATCTAGAGCAGATCGTCAAACAATCTGAAGAGAGAAGAGCAGCATGTTTTTTCAGAAACAGAGGGGCTGATGGGAGTAATTAATCAGAGTATCAAACCTGAACTTAAATGAGTTTATAGTTCACATATTCTTTATTCATCCACCAGCATAAATTTAGATCATTTTTTTCTCTTTTCCCAGCAATAGAATTGTTAATAAATGATGAGTGTAGTCAATGATGTCAGATTCATCAATTTAAAAATTGTATAGTTGACCTTCACCAGGTTATTTCCTACCTCCTTGAAATTGTTAACCTAAACGTTTCACCAAAATGCAGCTGTTTTGTTCTCTCTGCCAGTGTTAAAATAAATGACTGTTGTCTTGGAAACACCCTAGTGATAATATCTTACCATTTACCACACATTACACATATATCATAAACAGTCGGTACAAATAGATGCTATTGCAAAAGTAGATGTGTAGACAACAGCCCAGTGACCACCACTACTGAAGAGGTTAAACAGTTTTCTAGCTTTTGTATCAAGAACCACCCCCCCCCAACCAAACCAGGAAACTATGACAATCAGGCTAATTGCTGGATTCCCTCTACTGTTTCCACTCCAAACCAAAATCTAAGCCATCAAAATTAAAAACAAACAAAACACCTGGCAACTTTCTTACCAGCCAGCCAGCGGGGATTCCAGAAGAAACAGTGGCACTCCCAACTTTGGCATCCTCGGCAAACTTGTCGCCTGTCACAAAATCTACTGGTAGGACGATTTCCACTTTGTTCCTATTCGCCTTGTCCATCAAGCCCTGCACAATTTTAGCCCCCTCTTCATCATACAAGGAATTCCCAATCTGCAAAAATCAGAAACATCAACAAATGCATTTCCTGGCATCCAGGATTAGTTCCCATTAAAGGCTCTTTAGAAAAATGTATGTGGAGAAATACTATAAGGAAATTCTTCTGGATATCTCAACAACAACAACAATGCTAATAACTTTCACCTGAAATTATTCTAAAAACTTCTACGTTACCATATCAAAATCTACCACCAACATATTTCATACTACTCCCCCCACCAACACTCCTTTTTCGGGTCTAGTAGAAATGGAACAAGCAATGCCAACTATAATAAAAAACTTTTGCAGACCTGTCAATCCCCCCCCCCAAATGCCAATACAACACAGAAGACAAATTTTTTTTGAGTAAATGCATCTACTTGCAGTCTGGATATTAATTTTTTTTTCCATATCAATGATTTCATACAGTTCAAGTCCCTGTTACTGTCCCTCTAACATAACATACATTTTGTAAATTACCCGTACTTAAGGCATACTGCCGTAGGAAAAAATTAAAACAGACAAACTGTAAGTTATATACTTCTAGTACCTGTATCAACTTCCTATAAATTAACATCTCATTCACACTCAACTTCCAACAATATATAGCACCACATGGTGGTGATGGAATGGTCTGAAGCAAACTGCATACCAGCTTCTGCATCCTTGAAAATTGTGTCATTTGTTTTTGAGAGAGAAAGTTCTTGGAAATAGCTATCTAGAGACTGAAGATACCCCAACTCCCCAAATAGTCAATGTTAAAATTTAAAAAAAAAAACAAAACATATATTATAATCTTATGATGATACTTGTTTCTTTTTAGCAGGAGAAGTGTTGTTTTTCAGTGCACACTTTGAAGCCATCACATTAAGAGAATCCAAGCCATTCTTCTTTTTGCTGTTGTATTTTTCACAACTCTAGTTAAGCTTACCAGAGTAAATGGCAACCAGTCACCTTTTATGTTATGTTTCTAACTGATGGACAAGAGGCCGTTAACTAGCAAAGGAATTTGTGTTACGAGTATTGGACGCATCAATGGTATAATGGGTAAATACTGCGGCCACTCACTCAGCACATGGACAGTGGGTGCAGCTGCAACCTTGATCTTGTAGTCAAAAAAACAATAATGGTAGTTACAAAATCAAAGACAACTGAATGCAGAATAGCATTAATCAGAAGGGTGATCTGATTACCCAAGATGGAATCCAGATGTAGTGCAAGCCTCAGCATCCACAGTATCCGGCTCATTCAGAGAGATGAACAGAAGCTACAATCAGTCTACACAGATCTAGGCTCACTTTTCCATTCTCAGAACAAGAAAGAAACCCTCTGGTTTCACTTATCTAAGCCAATCAGAGGAAAACAGGTTGCAGAGGCTACCTATGCATATAATGCAACAACAACAACAACAAAAAGGATCCTACTAGAACCTTTTGGTTCTTTTAGTGTTTTTTTTTTTTAAATGAAGGAGAAAACCAGAGAGCCTGAACAATTCTGCTTTACCTCCATGTTATTAAGGACTTTGAGAAAAGTAAATGCCATGCCTCCACCGATAATCATGCTGTTCACCTTGTCCAACATGCTCTCTATCAGCTGGATTTTGTCAGCTACTTTTGCTCTGAAAATGATAAAGAGATCCAACAGACTCAGTAACTTATCTGTGGGCATGTTAATAGAGCTAACTAGGGCATTATGAAGACAAAATTTGAGATAGTAAATGTAAGCTACCCCAATAAATAAGTTCTCTCCAAATGTACAAAATTTTCTAATTAAACTAACCTTTTGTTTTTAGTTGATAGTGGTAACATAACAATGTGAATGAGTTGTAATAAAAGAATGAAAAGAAAAAAGGAATCCTACTATTAATATTTAAGTCCCATTTCTTTGTTTTTATAACCCTCACCTTCCAGTGCTAAACACCATGGGGTTATACTGGACTCTTCTATGGAAGGCTGGGGAATAGCAGTGTGATGTCCTGCTCTTGGAACCTGTTTTCAATGCTAGATAGTACAGTGGACCTCTTAAGAATAAGCAAAACAATTTCACATCATTAAGAAAAGAAAAAAAATCAGGATCAAATCAGTTTATTGCAGGTGGCCATTGCGCACTAAACATAGCTGCAGGCAAAAACTATAAATAAAGTGCAACCTTGGTGACCTATTGCCATGTGGACAGGGTTACTAGCATTGGACTGATAATCTAATTTAAGCAATGGCCAAGAAATATTAAAGACAAATTGCAAATGTAAAAGCACAAGTTAAAAGAAAAAACAGAAAAAATGGACAAAGCAGTGCAGTAAATAAATATTTGTTTTTGCCTATTTTCTCTTCTAGCCAATTTCATTGCCATGGATTCATAATTCCTGCTTTAACTTTGGTAACATTAATTTTCTCTTTTCCACAATATCCTTCATCATGACAGCCAAGCTGTAGACAATTTTAGTGAATGATAGTAGTATTCGCTGGTAAATCCAACAAATCAACTATTTACAAAAAAAGCTTGAGAAAATCTAAACAGATTATCACAATAAACAAAAAAGACTAATTTTCACAAATGCATTGGCAAATTAATGTACAACCCCAAAACACCTAAAATGTTTTAATTACTGGGAATCTAACGGGACACCAGGGATTCCAAAGAAAGACTTAAATAACTCCTACTACCTTGTCATCTTGTCACTTTAATTAATCCTTTTCCAATTTATAGCATCTTTCTAAAGAAATTCAAATGCCTCACAAGACATGTTGCTGTGACATAATACTCAAATGATTCGCAGGACGAAAAAGCTGTGCTTACCCTCCTAAGATGGCCAGAAAAGGTCGATTGGGTTTATCCAAGGCTTTCATGAAATAGGTCAGCTCTTTGTCAAGCAGCATACCAGCAGCTCTCTGTGGTATTTGACAGCCAACCATTGAACTAGTTAAATAAAAACATAAAAATAGTGTTTTTTTTAATTTAAAAAGAAGGTAGGAGAGAGTTACAGCCCCTTCACATCACAAAAAAAGATTTTAAGTAATATACATGAAAATACATTGAGGTAGCAGTAAGTAAAATCTTAAAATAAACAAGTAAAATGCCTTTTTTTTTTAAAGTAATGTCTCTCTCTCCTCACACACACAACGCCACCAACCCCACTAATACTGAGATGAGAGAACATACATATCGCTTGCTGACTGTTGAAGTTTTAGTTCTCTTGTATAAATCTTTGGCTTCACAATATGCTGTGCAGCCATGGATTCATTATAAAGGATTTATTATAGGAAGAGCACCTTCTAGAATGTTTCCAGGTTTAAGAATTTAAAATACACTGAATTATTGAAAATATTATACCTAACAAGTTTAAATTTCAGAAGAGGGTTTTAGAATAATTATGTATTTTGGAAAAAGTTTTCAGCTATCTAAGAATACTAGGAGTCCTAATTACAAATTGGTTAAGATTCTGGCCTGGTTAAATTTCAAAACACATTTTCAGCAACAGAATTGTTAACATATGGAATAAATTATCTGTTAAATGTAGTTGTGACTGATAGCATCAATCAAATTTTAAAATTGTACTAATGGCCATTTATCTTTCCTGGATGGCCCTTGTATAAGTGACAACAGCTCTTTGGCTCTGTGTAACCACTCAGATGAGCTAAACAAATCCCTAATCCACTCTCACCTTTAACAGTCCTGCCTTAGCCCTCCAGGCCCCACTGAGTGCATAGCAGTAATAATTAAACTTGACCACAAAGACTCAGCATGTACAGGTAAACAAACTTGTTTTAAAATCTGAATTAAAATTTATTTAAAAAAAAAACTTCCAGAATTTTGGAAAACTTACTAATCTGAAACACTTCTGCGTACATGTTGCAAGCAGAATAATTAATCATCACTTATAACAACAGCTTCTCACAACCATAAAACTCACTCATTTTTTTACTTTTATGCAACATAAAATAATGAGTTTTCAGAATATAGTTTCCTTTTTTTTTTTTTAAATAAAATATTTTTGCCAAAAGACACTAATTATGGTTTAAACACATCATGGCTTGCTGGTATGAACCAAATGGTCTTTCACCCAGTATCATCAGACCTGCTAACCTTATGAAAGACAATTTGTATCAACATGCATATGTTCAGATAGTATAGACAAGTCCCTGACCCAATGTTTTCTTGCAGTCTTCGTCTTTATGATCATGTGCAGTAGTTATTTTGTTGTTTGGCCATTTCTTCTCCCCCACCCTTCATCAGTCTCTACAAGGGAGACAACACCAGCGAGGAAACATAGTGCTGCAGTTATCTGCTACTGTCCTGCACCACAGGACGCCTGGCGCAATTTTTAGTTCGGCAAGGAAATTCTCCCTAAAACTCTTCAATTTTTCTAGATGTGGGAGGCAACAACAAAAAACCCACCAAACTTGCTGGCATATGAAAAACTGAGCTAGTCTCAACCAGGATCAAACTGAAGCTCCAACCATGACAAAAGTAACCATTTGGCCACCCTCCCACTTACAAACAACTGATTGTTTTTGTTTTATCCATATGGTTTAACCGTGTTCTTGAAAACTGAGATCAGTTTCAAGTTTTATCGTTGTGCACGCTTTCCTACTGGAACAATCTCAATAAAACAGATATCACCAAGGTGGGGAAGGTTCCTGAAATCCGTTTCTTACTTGCAGCTGTGAAATAGCATTCAGCAGCTGAAATTCTTATGGCCCACATTTCTTTGATTTTCAACTAAATTCTAACTCTTATGGTGTCGTGTATAAAAAAAATTTTTTCTTCATTATCTAATCATTTAGTCACACGAACTTGTTTATCTATTAATTATCCCTTTTGGCTCTGTAATTGCACATCCATTTATCAAATTAATTGTTATAAATGTTCTAAAATTTGTTTAAATTTATTATATTCATTATTTTTAATTTACCTTGGCTTGTGTGATGCAAATTTGGTGCGTTTCTTCTGTACATTCTCACTGCATCATAATGACAGACAGGAATGAAATACTACTTTGTGTTTACCAGTGATCATTCTGATCAACAGCCAGAAGGGGTTTAATTTACAGATGGAGTCACAAGCACAGCATTGTTAACTAAAACTTTGACAGAAGAAATGATGTGTGATATGAAGATTTGGAAATTTTTGTGCTAATTCTGTAAAATTCTGAAAAATTCCATAACATTGGTAGATAGGTCTGTGGTATGCAAATGATTCGTTAATTTATCAATGGTTATTTGATGCTCGCAGCTTTCCCCAACATTTAATTAATCTCTCAGTACTGTACACCAGTCTTTACAAAGGAGACAACAACCATGGTTAAGGAATGCAACGAAGCAGTTATCCACCAAAAGACTGCCTATCCTACACCAGCTTTGGCAGGGAAATAAATCCCTCGAGAACTCTTCATTTTCCAGATGGAGTGTCAGAGGAAACTTACTTGGCTGGCTGAAGGACAAGAAACTACGCTGACCCTGACAGAGAAATGGAATTGAGGTCCCCATCCCAGAAGTCTAGCGGCATTACTACTGAGCTCTCTCACTAATTGCATTTGAGGATCTACAAAACTAAATCAAGTGGCAAACAAATCAGTTTCGTTGTTAGTAACAGTAAATTGGTGATGGCCTGGAAAAATACTGCATTTCATGACTCACCTGTGGGCTCTGTGAGCTGTGCCAAAAGCATCATTTATATAAACATCACCAAGCTTAGACAATGAAGCACGAAACTTAGTCACATCTGCACTGTCAGCCTTGATCTGCAAAATATACAGGTATACATGGCAAATGTTTCTGTCACAAACAAAAAATTATAAGGTAAAGTATAGGAAAAAAACGTTTACAACTCATAAAATGCTGTAAAATGGATGTCCATTCAGTTTTTAAAACCATAAAATTAACAATTCCAACAGGAAAAGCTTCTATTAATCTACAATGCTTCAGCAAAAAAAAAAAAAGAACACAAAATAAGCAGCTGACTACTTCCTAATATCTGACTCTGTCGCCAACAAATTTTGACCCAGTGACCCTGAGTAATGTATATGCTATGAACTAAAGTGAAAAGCCAATATAACTTGATAAAATTTTGATAAACAACTCACTCACCCCCATTAAAAGTGTTATGCCAAACTTAGTAGGTTCATTTGTTTGAGGCAATTGTTATCATGCACGTGTTCATACCTTTGACACTTCAGGTTAAATACCTGAACCTTTTCAAGATATGAATAATTAGCTTATGAAAACTGCCTCAAACAATTATAACTTCACCTGCCCTGTGCTTCAAACCACTTTTCTTTCTATTTGAAGAGAAACTGCAAAACACTGCCCACAGCATAATATAAGTTTTGTGTTTGAGGTAATTAATAAAGTATGTGGTAGAGTCTAAGCAGTGACAATGAGCTACTTTAACCAAAATTTAAAAAAAAAAAAATAACAGAGCATCTTGAACAGAAATAATCACTGTACTACATTTGGAAATAACTTTTTAAAAATTGGAAAATAAACTTTCTTATTTGGTCAACAGGCACTGTGCATTATCAGTAATAGCACACGACATTAATGTCAACTGCCATTGTACAGTACAGTACTACAACGATAGCAGGCAGCAATCAGGATTTGACCAGATTTGGTACTAATTTATTGAAAATAAGATTATAAAACAATAGATTCTTTTTAATTGGAAAACAAATCAATGAGGATGTATATATTTCAATGAGCAAAAATATTAATATTACCAAGGCAGCTAATGGTTAACTTGCTATATTTTAGTTAATGTCCAACTCTGCCCACATTATTCATTAATGTTGTAAAAAGATGTGCAATTACCGTCATCTAACACAAATATTCAGCATTTTTTGTTTTAAAATAAGTAACATACAAGTGAGCATCATCTGGTATACACATTTAAATTTAAAAAAAAAAAAACAATTTCACTTTAATTTTCAAAGAATTGGAAGTTTTAAAAAATACAGTAAGCTATACTGACTGGAAGGTAACCACATTCTAATGTTAGGTATATTTAATGTTAGCCCAGTTACCCCATTAAACTGCTCATTTCAACTGTAACTATGAAGCTAATCTCTCAGTGTTTTTTCGAATTTTCATTCAGAATCTCAAACAACAGTTGAGGTCCAATTTTCTGCTGAATATCCAACTAAGTGAAAAAGTATCATTTAAGGCCAAGCTGTCCAGCTATTTTTCTCAGCTAGCTAAGGATTTTAAGAATGTTGTGAATCTCTGGCTGGGAAAACCGTTCCTTACCAACTTACCAAAGTAGACTTTGTGAAGAGAGAAACTCTGTTGTTTTTTTCTGTTCTTATTAATTCTTTTGTGTTACATTAATGCTTCATATAAAATTATAAATAAAGGCTCTCATCAGGGGTGCTGGAAGCAAATAACTTTTGAAGGGAAACCAAGAAGATGAACAAATTCTGTTATGTGGACACTACAAAGCAAGTCACCTGTAAATTGATCGACATATTTCTGAAATGTGTAGTACATTGAAAAGAACAATGCCAAAACAAAAAAAACATATACAAAGTAGTAATGGTAGCTGAAATGTTAGCAGTTTTGTGGGTGACTAATGTATGATGGTCCCACTCATTTATTTATTGTTCCAATGCATGTGACTCAAGTGTCAATCTAAGACATTTATGCTGGTGAGAAAAGCTAATTTAATAAAATAAAAAACAAAGAATTTTACAAGTACATTTCTTTAGCTTACCAGTCCCTATACTAAGGTAGTTTGGTATAATGTTGTAACTAACCAAAAAAACATCTTACCTTATTACCAGCAGCATCTAATCCCTTCCCCTCTTCTTCAATATGGAAGCGGAGGTTCTCCAGCAGAATGACGGAACCCAGTTTAGGGTTGGCACAGGTTTTCTCTACTTCTGGTCCAACACAGTCTTTTAGGAATATTACAGATCTACAAATAAACAAACAAACACATTCAGACAATCAAGGGCAGTGCACTGCTGCTTTCAGCCATCATCTACTTTGTGAGTCACCTGGGCATTTTTGAGGAAAGTATTAACATAAACTCTATAACTCTACCCAAAGATCACAAGGTATTTCCCTATTCACTCATAATTACAAACGTAAATATATAGATAATTTCAAATCCCAAAAATTCTCTGTTGCTTTCTCAGTAATAAAGTAGAGGCTTTCAACCAAAAAATCTTTTATCAGAGATTTCAAATTTGTGATAGTTTGATTCATATGTATTAGAGTTATCTCCTCTGAGTATTATTATAAACATCTTACTCAGCTTGTTTACTTATCCAGAATAAACTTCGGACGAAAAATCTCCTTTATATATTTTTAATGAAGTTAAAATAAAAATATTATATGGTAAACATTTTTATTTTGTCAAATAAAAGATCCATCTGAATCTCTTTTTTTAGTAAAAAATGCTAACAAGTTTTAGTTACACGTCACATGAATGTTCCTTTGCAAATTATTTGGAAACAAATACAAAAATTATTTTTTCTCATCCCATTTTCTTGAAAAGCATTCACAAGGGACATAATTCTCAATACCATTAGTCTTCAGAGCTGCTGCCTTTCCCCACAACCCCCCACACAGACCAACGACAAATTGTTTTGACGTTGGGATGACATGCAGCTGTTTGAATGGTAATTAAAATATTAATTCTAGTTAAATTATCAAAAAATGTTATTTCATTCCAATATATTTCAAATGAATAACAGCTACAACTTCAACATCTAGTATTAGTCTGTTTTTGGAAACAAAAGTGGTGAAACCTGAATCCACCTTATCTAATAATATTAATAATAATGATGGTAATGTATAAAAAAACTAATTTAGATGTAACCTATCATTAAGGAAACATCATCCCAAAGTGAAGGAAGAGTTGAGATGATGAGACTGATGGTATTATGGGATTCTGGTTTAAGAATGAAGAATATACCAGAGATAGTATTAGTGAACAAGATCAACAGGAGGACAAAGATAACAGGCATAAACTACAGTCACAGACTACAACATTTAAGAAGAAGAAGAAGAAGTCCTGAGGTCTAAAGATAGATATTGAAAAATTGTGGAAAATTAGAGTTGCAGTTGATTGGTGGTGACGACAGTGAAGAAACTGTACAGACAAATGAAATCTTCTGGTTAGATATTCAAAAAGCAGCTCTGTTTGGAACATCTTTCGGTATGTGCTACAAACTCCCTCCCTAACCCTTGGTAGAAGATTTGATCTATATGCTACAACAAACTGCCCTCTTTGGTTAAGTGTGAAATGTTAGTAATTAATAAATTAATGAAACAGGTGGATGGTCAGATGACTCTGCATTCAGACCTAAAGCTGTGAATGTAGAAGATTTAAACCTATGGGCTGTGTTATTATCTAGATAAGTGAAAGTGAGGAAAACCTTCATGGATAACTCATATGCTGCTGAATGAAGAAAACAACAAACTACTTACTTCCCCAGTAATGTCTCTAACTCCTTTGCTACTGGAGCTAATGAATATGCATTGTTTGGTTTACCATCAGGACGACCCAGGTGGCTCATGAGAACCACAGACTTTGCGCCTTTCTCCAAGAAAAATTTTACTGTTGGAAGAGCTGCCACAATTCTATGAACAGAAGCAAAAAAAAAATAGAGAGAAAGTTTTCTTTATAACAGTGATACAGACATACAGCTTAACTTAACAAACTTGTACATTGAAAAATTCAACCATGGCACTTATGACATTGACAAATTTTAGATATATACTGGAAAAAAATAAACCTATTAGTGCATAGTTATTTATATATAAGCATATGACTAAGAAAATCCGTGTTAATTTTTTAATACTTTTTCACACAGAACAAACAGTACAAACTCTTAAATCCAAAATGCTGAGGACCTGGGCCATTTCAGGTTTTAGGATATATAATAATAGGGTAGCCTATCATAAACCTAGTTCCATTTCTACATCATAAAAACATTAATTTGCGCAGTACAAATGCTCTATTTACCAAACTATGCTCTTGAGTGCAGTACACTATACAGTAGCATTAGTATTGCAGTAAGGTTCAGGCACAGGACTGACCTCTACCACACTTTACACACACTACTTCCCTCATGGTGCCTCTATACTGTACTCATCAAATTATCTTTATTTACACTTCCAAACTAGGTTCTTGGGGAAGAATGCATGGCTGATGGGCAGGTGATGATGGGAGAATCAGGTGAAGAGGGACTGATCTCTGTTGGGATGTCTGGCATTGGTGAAGTTCCAGGTAAAGGATCTTTTATGGTTGATGTTTGGTGGTCAGTAGGTCTAGCACTTTGAGCAATTTGTTTGGACATATCTGATAACTTCATCTGTCTCATGTATTTAGGTTTTTTTTTTTTATTAGAACAGTTTTGTACACTGACATAATCCCAGGCTCTGATATAGAATTTCTCCTCTCTAACCCCTTAATAAATTCATGGCCAAATGATATACATTTATCTATTGAAATTCTTTAAACTTACATTTTATCATTGTCATCACCCAGACACTATTTTGTCAGCCTCAGGGTGCACGGAGCAATTGTGCAGCAGTAGCAAAACTATAAATCTTGCAGTATAGGCTTACTGATGTACAGTGTGCTTGAGCCTCAGGCACAAAATGATGCTCAAACCAATCCAAAATGATCTGACAGGTAATCCAAGCTCTTATTTGTACAATAGTGTACAGGAAATATCTTAATTCCTTTGAAGGCCCTAGGATTGTGACTTTTCCTTATTACCAGCAATTTGCATTTATGCCGACCTGCAACATTTGCGGCACAATTACAGTGTGTCTTTCTTTGGAATCCTTTACTTCTGTGGGAGCCTTCTCTATATTTCTATGTGGTAAATAATGCCAAAAAGAGAGGTTTCATGAGAGTTACATACTTACTCTGGGGGAGATTTTTAGTGCTAATTAATTTTGCAAGCTCACCAATGTATGACTTGGCTGCCTCATGATTAGCAGTGCCTTTCTCACCTGAAACTTTGAGAATGCAAATGCCATGGCATTTCTAAGTTGTAGCTCCTCATGGAAAAGCTTGGTTTGTGCCATCACAATAGGCCCCAATAATAGAACCCTCTTACTTCAGCGTTGCCTGATTCATTCAATTAGCACTTCATCTAAATCACTATTTTTAGGCAGGTACAAAGTTTTGTGCTGTCCACAGCTTCCTTAGTATCACTCTCAGCATAAAATGACAATATTTTATCGTTTTTTTCTTTCAGATCATAAATTGTTGTTGTAGTAATAATTTATCGCATTTATACTAATTGCCAATTTTGGGACCATTCGATTTCTGGAACTTATTAGATTACACTCCCTTGTTAGTCAGATCGCGAAAATGAATTGTTCTTCGATTTCTTTAGTATAAGTTTTGTTTGTTTGTGGCATGAAAAAACTTAGTTTTTTCACGACCCAGGTTCTTCGGAACTTTTTCTAGATAGGTAGTTTTTTTTTATTAGTTAGGATAGTACGATTTCTGTTACTTAGACTTTTTCTTTTGGTATAGGGACTTAGTTTTTATCCGGAAAATTTTGTTTTCTAGAACTTAGTTTTTCTGAAACATTAGTTTTTCCCTAAAAACTTAGCTAAGAAAAAAATTAGGTAAAAAAAACTATCTGAAACATAATTTTTAAGTCTTCAATTTTTTTTCTGAACCTAGTTTTACTACTTAGAAAGACTTAGAATTTTTTTTCTTCCTAAACACTTAACTTTTCTTTCCTTTAGATTTTTACCTTTTTAGGACTCTGAATACTTCTAAACCTTAATCTAATCCCTACTTTTTTGCTTTTCCCTTTGTAAAATTCAGTTTTACCAAAACTTGCTCATAGTGTTTTATTTTTAACCATACTTTAAAAATTACCTTTTGCCTCCTTTTTAAATATCCCTTTGACATCCTTAGTTCAATTCTGCTGTGAGTGTAACTCAATTCTAAAGCACACTTTGCAGCCTTTAACTTTCTAAATTTCCAACCAGTTGGCAATAAATACCCGGATGGAGCCTCAGCCATCGACGTCTGCCGAAACACCCTCACCCATAAGCTATGCCAACTCGGCTACGCCTAAGGTGACCCCAGTATCGCCAAAAGAACTTGGGGACGATAAAGGAATTCAATCTTTTGGCGAATTCTTAAGAGATTTAGATGAAGAGCCCGCCTACCCGAAGAACATGGACTTCGAACGGCGCAGCTCGCTCTTCATTCACTCCAGTAAGGAAATCACCTGCTCTCAGGTTGGCTGCGCTCTAGTGAGCGCAGGCCTAAATGAAAAAGTGAGAGCAGTCCTGAGCAGCAATGGAGGTGCCGTTGAAGTTGTTTGCAGCTGAGCTGCAAACACGGAGATTATATCAACGCGCAGCCTGGCCATAGAAGGAATTAAATATCCTTTCAGAGGGGCAAGTCCGATAGCCTGGATAAAGGTTAGAGGGCTCCCCCTCGCCACTGGATGCGCAATACCAGAAAAAATACTTTCTAGGTACGGGAAAATTATTATTCCCTTTAAATATGACACCTTGCCGGGTCTGCCTTTCCTCTAGGGCCAGAGGAGCGGCAAGATGTTGCTGAGGGAGCTGATCCCTCGCAGGATCAGAGAGACCATTGACGGGAAAACCGTGTCTTTCACGGTAATTTACAGAGACCAGCCAGCTCCACCACCTTTTTTCTTTAGGTGCAAAGCATTAGGTCATACTCCCATGAGCTGTCCAACCAACACCAGCATAGAAAAGCCTCCAACAACACCGGAAGAACCGGTAAAAGTAATACAAATAGAGGATGAAGATACACCTACTCCAACACCTTCTCCGACGCCTGAGAAAGACAGCCTTGACTCGGATGACTCAAATTTCATAGCTCAGAGGACAAGAAAGCAGAAGAAAAGAAGGAAGGGTGCAAAAAGAACAATCCGGGAGTCAACCCCGAGTACCCCTCCTAAACTAAAGGAGAGGAAAACTCAAGAAGTGCCAAGGGACTGTTCCCTTGAGGCACCTCTTAAAACCCTAATTGCTAGTACAAGTGTTGTTACCTCTGAAAAGACTCAGGGGGTCACAACCACGGAAGTACCAACCTGAATCGTGTACTTCAGTTAGACGGATTTTTTGGGTACAACTCCAGTTACGTCCATTGGACAAACGAGCTTGGTTGAGCGATTATGTCTAGATGCATGGAATTTCTATCCCTGAATTTAAGAGGGATAAAATTCAAAAAATGATGGAATGATTTCATAGATCATCTCGAACATTCCAACACAAACCAAATCATTTGCATGCAAGAATTACACCTACAAAACAGTACAGAGGTAGATAGGTTTTTCAAAAACTGGTCAGGTAAAATCCTCACAAGCTTAGCTCCAATAGGTAGGAAAAAAGGAGTAGCTCTTCTTTTCCATAACAGCTTAAACATACAAATAGAACACTCATATAGTGATAACAACGGACGAATAATAATAGCTAACTACCAAAACGAGTTCCAAAGAAAAGTGATGATTGCTTCGGTTTACGCTCCTACCATTGCGAAGGAATGTGTAACCTTCTTTCAAAACTTCAATGATATATTAGAACAGGAACTTAGGTCACACCCTGCAGGTGATTTAATCATCTTACGAGATTTTAACTGCGTCCATTCCCATGACCTAGATAGGCAGGGCCCGGACATTAAAAGTAGAACGCATCTGATGGGTGAGTTGCAGCTGCAAATCATGTGTTCGCAGTTCGGCTTGGTCGATGCGTTTAGGTATAAACACCCTGACGTTAAAGCATACACTCACTATAGCAGTAAATACTCTGTAGCTACTAGAATAGATAGAATGCATGTTTCTAAACACATAGCTAGGCAGCTCCAAGACGTTTCGCACAACGTTGTCGCGTGGAGCGACCACCCTCAGGTTAAGGCCATCTTTCTCATCCGCGATGAAACCAGAGGCCCCAGACTTTGGAAACTCAACAACACTATTCTGACCGAGTCAGAGTATGTTGAGAGGGTCCAGAGTTTCTGGGAGCAATGGCGGACTCACAGGGATGAGTTTGAGGACCCCTTGGAGTGGTGGGACTTAAGTAAGTGTAAGATCAGAGAACTTAGCCTTAGATATTGTCAGGCAAGAAAGGCTTACCAGGACTTCCTAGAAAATAAATTAAAAAGGGAACTTAAACTAGAAATAAACAAGGCCACTTCAGGTTTAGACAACAACGAAAAAATCAAAGCCATCCAAAACAAGTTAGCCAAAACACAACTAAACAAAACAGAAGGCACTAGAATTAGGGCCAGAGTACCGGCCATGAATGGCGAAGGTAATAGAATGTCTTTCTGTGGATTAGAGAAATCTAAGGCAAAGAAGAAATCCATTAATAAACTTAAAACCAAAGAAGGCCGCGTCTTAACTGACATAAACGAAATTATTCAGGAAGAGACTCGGTATTACAGAAACCTATACACTAGGGAAGACACTTGTCCCTTAGCTCAGGACAGCATCCTGGCATGTCTAGAAGATAAACTAGACCCCCTAGATGCCGAGTCTTGTGAAGGTCCCCTAACACTTACTGAAATAAAAGAAGCCATTAGGGCTTTAAATAAAGAAAAGTCCCCAGGAGACGATGTATGCCAGAGTTCTATAAGAGATTTGAATATCTCATAGCAGCAGAACTGACAATGGTTGCGAACTATGCTTATAGTAAAGGGGTTCTCTCAGAAAGCCAACGTACCGCCACGGTCGTCCTGCTGCCGAAAGGGGGCGACTTGGAGTACCTGGACAACTAGAGACCCATAAGTCTCCTAAATAGTGACTATAAAATCATAGCTAAGGCGTTAGCGAATAGGCTAGCCAAAGTTATGAATAAAGTTATTAGTACTGATCAGACCTGTTCAGTTCCAGGAAGAAGTATAACCAATACTCTTCAACTGTTCAGAGAAATCACAGCTAAGTTAGACACGGAAAATTCCATAGGAATAATGCTAGCACTAGATCAAAAAAAAAGCCTTCGATAGAGTAGATTGGAATTTTCTTGATAA
Organism: Nautilus pompilius; assembly: GCA_018389105.1. Classification (NCBI taxonomy): domain Eukaryota; kingdom Metazoa; phylum Mollusca; class Cephalopoda; order Nautilida; family Nautilidae; genus Nautilus; species Nautilus pompilius. The sequence goes on along the minus strand of JACATO010000634.1, from coordinate 475,681 downwards.
GACACTTAAAGCCCTTGGTTTCGGGGAGTTGTTTATTAAATTTATCAAGCTTTTTCAATCAAATATCATTTCCCAAATCTATCAAAACGGTTATCTCTCCGAATCCTTCCACCCATCTAGAGGCATAAGGCAGGGATTCCCCCTGAGTGCCATGCTGTATGTCCTCACGGCGGAGCCCCTAGCAGCCCTAATACGCAAAACCAATAACATTGAAGGCATACATGGCTTCAAAATAATACAATACGCAGATGACACCACCCTCCTCCTGAAGGACGAAAAGAGCCTGGACGAGGCCTTCAAAGCCCTAGAGATGTACGAAAAGGCGTCTGGGGCAAGGGTCAATCGCCACAAGACAAAAGCAGCATGGTTGGGGGGCAAACAACGGCCCTTGCATCACTACAACATCGAATGGGTAGAGGATAACATTAAACTACTCGGCATCTACTTCCCTGTCAGCTCAAATACTAATACCCAGAAAATCAGCTGGAACCCAGCGATTAATAAAATAAAAGCTTTACTAACCGCATGGTCCTCTCTTAATTTATCCTACTTTACCAAAACAGAATTAATTAATACTTATCTTGCTTCCAAAGTCTATTATAAATCAAAGATCATAGGTATGCCAGCGTGGGTGCGCTGCTCCATAGACGCCGAACTTGACCGGTTTCTGTGGCAGGGGCGTAAACACCTGGCCAATAAAAACATAACAAGACTACCCCGAAACCAAGGAGGGTTAAACCTCCTGAACTTAGAGAGCAAAATAGGTGCTCAACAAATCTTAAACATTATTGATATCATAAGGAACGTAGATAGTAAACCAAGATGGCAAAATCTCTTCCTCAATCGTTTAGCTGAGGCGTATAACGTCTCCGACGGTATGCATGTCCTCACTAACAAACTAAAACTATATAGAGCACAAGGAAAATATCTAACAGACTATCACACCTCACTAATCAATAACTGGAACAGCTGCAACATTAGTATAGGAACAAACAATCAAGTAAGCTTAGGAGCACAACAAGCTGATCTGGACAAATTATCCCAACGGGACATACATCTCTTCCTGTCTTCACGACCTATCCAGGAACCGGATTATAGGGGGAGATGGGAAAGTGCACTGTCTTCAGGAACACTTCCGTGGGATAGAATCTGGAAAAGCTCCGCTAATCAACTAGTGGACGGTTTCTCCTCTGACATTCATTCACTGGAAATTACTCAGGAATATTCTCCCCACGAGGGAGAATAAATTCAAATGGAAACTAATTAAATCACCAAAATGTCTCCATTGTCCAGAGACGGATGAAACGGCCCTACACTCTATTTTCTCCTGTCCGGTGAACATAGAGCTATGGTGTCTAGTCCGAGATTTGATTTTTAAAATTAAGAGTCCCCAGAAAGAACTTACTTCTTTCTGGCGCATTTTTGGTTTCAACAATAGAACTAAAAAGGACTGCTTGTCTAATTTCCTGCTTTTTACCGCACAACGGATTGCTTGGGGTAGCCGGAAGGCTTTAGAGAGTGGTCACCTCACCTCAACCAAAAAACTATTTCAAAATTACGTAACCCATTGGTTGCACCAAAAATATGCAGTCATGCAATCCAGTATAAGTGACAGAGCATACTTCTCAGCCATCTGGTTGATTAACGGTGCTCTTGGTCACATCAGCCCACATAACAAACTCATCACACACTCAAACACTTCTCTCTTAACAACAACACCCTCTTTAGACCACCCCCCCCCCCTGAGTCAAACCTCTTCTCTTCCTTCCTTCTTTTCTGTAATTATGTTTTAATGTACTTTTTATTTCTTTTTGTGTCTTTTATCCTTTTGTCTTTTTTCCAAACCTTACTTTTTGCTTTAGATTTAGCAATTTTTCCTACGGAAAAATGAATAAGAAGAATGGAGAACCTCCCTACAAACAACCTGCCTGAGGAACGAAAAGAAGACTGCATCTAAAACCTCATATCTATAACTTCTATAATCTGTCTATGACTCAGACTTAACCTCCACCCCCTCCCCTTCTTCTAAGTGCAAGCCTCTATTTATCTATAACGATACCCATCCACACTATCAAGCCCCCATAAATGGACTAACCATGCTTCTACTTTCGTTTTCCTAGTACAAAAACCCCAGTCAAGAAAACATCAACAGCAAATACAAAACAAAACAACATCTAGTGGTGTGGAATTGGGCACCGGTCAGTGGGATGATAAAACACCACACTGATCGTGCTACTTCCCAAATAAAACCACACAAATTGGTACCTCTGGTTCCCCTATGTGGGAGGTGCTTTAAAAGCTTTTTAGTTTCTATCTCACTTTGTTTACAGCATCCCGGGAATCTCTGATTCCCCGACGAGGGAGGACTGGATGGACTATACAGGAAACGGAGGGAGAACGTGTCTCCATCCATTTGCAAACAATAAAAATAGAGACCTATCCCCACCTCCTGAATCCATTTTTGGATTTCAAAAAGAATAAAAAGTGGCCCACTTCCCTCAACAGAACAAGGACATAGAGAGAAAACTCTGTTTTAGAGAGTCCAGCCAGGATAAACCTACCCCTCCTGCGTGCAATACGAAGGAGTTTGGGTAGCCCGCTGCTCTCGCTAGGCTGAGGTACACCCAAACAAAAACATAGGCCGAAATAAGACCTCACTTGTAAACAGCTGTGACGGCCGGTCGTGGAACCAATCCAGCTACACCCACATACACATGCAACTTCACATACACACCCTTAAACACCGCACAACACCAAAAAAAAAAAAAAAAAAAAGATGAAGGGGTCAAAACAACAGGATAAAACAATGGAACAAGCAGCTTCCAAAAGGGTTGGATCACATGTTCAGATGTAGCTGAGACCCATAACACCACTAAAACATAGCGGCTGGACTGAAAACTAATCTGTAGTGTCACCAAAATGAAGTGGAAGGGCTGAGAATCACTGACACGTGTTGGTTTTTGGGAGTTTTTTGGGATTTCAGATTTGAGAGTTTGTACTCTATCAAAATATCCCTCTTTATGCTCAACAAATTGCGGGAAGTTCACCCTAAGTGAAAAAATAAATTTGGATACATTTATGATGAAAGAATATGACTGAATGCCCAACTTGCATGGTATCTAGGCTGGATTTCATTTGAATATCTCTAGGTATTTACAGAATTGAGTTATCTACGGCTTTCCATACCACCTCATTATCATCAGTAGCAGAACTCACAACAAATAAACCTGTTTCAGAAAATTATTCCCTGTAACTCATCATTTGGGTTAATTCCGAAAAAACACTTTTTGGTCCACAAACATTGGTGGTGATTTAATTCACCAGCAATTTTTTTTTTTAAAACCAGGGTCAAGGTTGACCACACAATGCTTATCTTTTGAGATTAACTGTTCATCTTTTTGGGTTTTACTGATGTGTGGCTCAGTGGTTGGTCAGAAATCAGGACTTTGCAACCAACAGGTCACAGGTCTGACACCTGCTTATGTCCAGGCCAACATAGGCTAGGTAGGGGTTTGTCTTTTAGGATCACTTCAGTGTAATATGAAACCACCTGTAAATGTTTTAAAGCACTCACCTTTGATTATTTGTAATTTTTCCATCTTTTAGTGGAACATTGAAATCAACACTGAAATTTAAAAGAACAAAAAACTAGAGTGAATCAATTTGAATAGTACTAGTTAGAATTTTTCTTTTTGAGGTCAAATTTTTATAGAGTTTATCTGACATATTCAGGGGTGGACATTCTTTAATGTAGCCCTGCAAGATCAAAACAGTTGCCTCTCATTATAGAATAGATAGACTTACCTGGTTATTATGCTTAGTTTATCAGCTGCTAACTATTCATGGTAACATCAGAGTTCAGGTCGAAGACCCTGTCGGTCTGTTAACCACCCGGGCCAAGTTTTGATTGTCGTTTGGCCTCCCTTCTCTCCTTCTAAGGAAGGAACCTGGACAGATCAACCATTTGCAGACATGTAAAAATACCTAAAGTTTAATTTTTCATGGTAATTGTTCTCTTAAGACAAAAGTCTCCTGAGAGTCAATCTGTTGCTCACGGTATTTCCAATAAGGTTCAAAGGTTCCAATCAACTTAGTTTTAGAAGAGCTACACTGGGTAATGTCGTCTTCACCAGTGACCAGCTTAGAAAAATGGCAGACCCCTTCTAACCAGAGGCCCAAATAACAGAAAATGGACATAGTCACCATATCAAAATAATGGGTATTAATGGCTGAACTTGTGACAACAGCATCTGTTATCTATATGAAGTGTTACTTTGCAGAAAATTGTCTCTCTTTTATTTGCTAACCTAATCCAAAAACAGCTGAATTATACATGTATGTATGTATGTCTGTCTGTCTGTCTCACTGCATGCTTACCCTAGTTCCCGGAATTGCAAACCCTTATATAGGTTCGAGATTTGGAATTGTTACTTACACGAGTGGGCTGCATAACCACTTTCAGGTGTGGAAGGGGACCCACCAGCAAAACTCCCTAATAGAGTTTCCAAATGTGAGAGGACATCAGAGCATCACTCACACCTTACATCCAGTGGTAAAAAGAACGAAAACGGGGCGCTTTCGAGAAAAGTTCGCTAAAAATGGGAAAGGGAAGAGTGGGGAGGGGTGTGGCTGTCCTTGGCCTTGCTGGCATCGTCAAGGTTACCTGCCCGCCTCAGTCAAGGGCATCTCTCGATGCAATGTGAAAACGCTTCACCCCCCTCCCCTGTCCACCAGAGAATATAACTCACCGTATGAGCACTCTCTTGTTCTTTCCATCCACATCCGCGAAGCTGAGCTTGTTCAGCGACATGACCGTTAAGCTTTACACTGGCGTTCTCCTTCTCTTGTTTTCAAGGAGACAGAAACAGTACCTGGCTGTGGAGTTCGGTCCGCGGGAGACAACTCCTCTTGGCGGTTCGGGCGCCTCCTCCCTATCTTTCTTTATGTTAATTAAAGCACACACAAACAAACTCCTCTCTCTCTCTCTCTCATATGTCTATTCTTGAGTTACACCAACCATCACGGTTCGCCTCCGCTTTGTCACGTTGGTTTAGGAAATAAAAATGTATTTTTATGGATTCACTTGTTCACAGAAATGTAGTTTTCTCCAGCAAACACGGCTCGTTCTTAATGTCTTCATTTACCTTTAGTTCTTAATGAACTACCAGGAGACCTTACTCGAACAGCATGGGCGGTGTGACGTCTTCCCCAACCCACACATCTCTCACTTCATCGTCTTTACTACATTTAATAATAATAATAATAATAATAATAATCATCATCATCATCATCACTAGACGCCTTTAAAAAATACAAATGTTACTCAATACACCTTTATTCTCCCTGGGGGGTTCTAAAAATACGAAGGTTCAGTTATAACCTCATCACCATTCCAACACAGTTATCTTAAATTTCTTGCTTGCAATTCGTGAAAGGATTTTAAGGGAAAAAAACAAACACCTATTTCTGTAAATGTATGCATTCTTTAAAAAGTAAAAGGATAGATGGAATTCAGATTTCCCGCCAATGAACTTATATACTGTAGCAAAATAGGAGAACTCCCACGGTAAATGATTTGCCCCAATCTTACTTTTTCTGACCAAAATCGATTTGGAAAGGTCCAATCCATTAATTGCCTTTGTGAAGCACTTAAAGTATCTGCTTTCTATTATTATTATTATTATTATTATTATTATTATTATTATTATTATTATTATTATTAACGTGTTTTGCTTCGAACGGTAACGGTATAAGACAGCATAATTACATAGCTCCCAAGTTTTGAAGTCTGAGATGCGGGTCCATGTTCTGATAAGTAGGTGATGATGCCGGAGGTTCTAATGTTTTCACCATGTTATCGTTAATCAACAAAATACCTTGACATATATGTTGTATACATGTACATGCACTTACAATAACCAAAGACAATTTCATTAAAGATTCACTAATCTGTACTGGTGTGGTCAGCATTGTATCCAGTTGCAGCAGTTTTGGCGCCTTTGATTAAGGACCTGCTAGCACCAAATGTGAAACCTTGAGTTTTATCGAAGCAGTTTGTTCTGCAAGTAAGAGTCGATTCATTTGACAGACTAGTTCTAGACGTGGTCTTTTTTTTTGGCTGCAGTAGAGAAGATCCAACCAAGATATGCCCGGCCACCCGAAATAACAAATCAAACTGAGCCCTTCATCCCTTTTACGCAAGCCCATAGATGGTAGGTCGACTCGCGTGATATTCTGGAGCTGAGGATGACCATCACCAAGTGGTTGATACCGGGTGAACAGACCTGAGGTCTGGTTGACTGACAAAATAGCTTCGAAGACTTGGATACTGCTTCAAAACCCGAGTAATGCACGAGTCATCGCTGAGCCTCTTCGTAACCCCTTACTTGAGGATTTCTCTGTAGTCCTGGTCACAGAATCCACGGTATTCTTCCAGAGATGCCTGGCGTTTAGTGCCATTCTCAAAATAATAAAAAATGTCCACCAGAAAATCGCCAATGTCAAATCCAGTTGCATCAGCAAACGCTCGTGCAGCATAACTAGCAGTGTTGGGGATGATGTGGCTTGGGCATCCTCAGATTCTTGGCTTCGAACAGTCCCTTGTGTTTCCCCCATTGCCTGCCTATGTTCTTATCTAATTTTTAAATTATTTTGGAGTAATGTAGACTAATTTAATGGATACTGTAAACAGGGGGAAAGAAACACATGCCCGAACAACCAGAGCACTCCCTTTTGTCCATAGTCACAGTTGAAAACTTTTCTTACCAATTTTCTCCATTAGCACAGTGTTCGCATAGGGTTCGGTCCAAGTCCCCAGGTTGGCCATCCATCTGAGGACCTGACATTCTGCTTGTCCCATCTCTTTTCCCTTGATGTTGAATGGAGAAGCCTGAACTGCACACCTGGAATACACAATAAGATTTTTTTAAAAAAAATTGTAACTTTTATTAATGGTTTAATTTTGGTTACATTAAAAATAAAGATAACATATCAAGCTATTAATTTAGGGAAACATATTTTATAAGGAGAATTAATGGAATTTTTTTTTTCAAAGGATTTTCAATATTGTGAATCATGAAAAAAATAGAATATTAATGGATTCAATGCCATTAAATATTAGTTAATAACAGAAATCGTTGTATTAAATTAATGACAACAACAACAACTTGTAAACACCAGTTATCAGAAATGGAATGTACGCCTCACCTGGCTGGGTGGTTTGTTCACAGCCCCTAAACACGGAAACGAAGCAGACGACCCCTTTTTTTTTTTTGGAATGCACCAGCTTTCGTTCCTTTGCTGGTGGACCTGGGCCTTCGTCACGATCCTCTCAACGCAAATAACCGATGAGATAGAAAGTTCCCCGTAAATTATTTCGTCTGCCAAATAATAATAAAGGGTCAGCGGGGTTTTATATCCGGGGTCGGTCCTGACCTAGAGGGTCAGCGGGTCACTCGGGACCTTTGTAATTACTGATGTATAATCTTTTAATAATTTCAATATTTTGACTTATTTCTCGAAAACGAGATCTGTTTCTATTTCGCAGGTGACAGAAGTAACCGGATCTACCTTCGAAAAGTCAAAGGATCCATAGTAGATGTTGCTACTCGGGCCGACCCAAGTGGAACGCGCAGTCCGGTTGGGAGGACGCCGATTGGGGCAATGCTGAACTCCTACTACGATAGAGCGGACTCTTTGTAAATGGCGGTGCTGTCGAGGATTAGCTGGCGGTGCGGGAAATGAATGTAATTGAGCATGAGGAACAGAGAAGGCAGACGGCGGCGTGTGCTGGTAAATGGTCGGGGCGAGAGCCAGTCGTCTTTCCTTACTGAAAAATGACGGGGGAAATTCCCGCGAGGCGAAGATGCATCCCGTCCGAAGTCTGGGGGCAGTGATATCGGCTGGTGGTTGTCCTCCCTCGTCGGCGACCGAACCCGACCCCATTACTGTACCGCGTTTGTTGGTGAGTTACCGGCAGAAAGGAAGGGTTCAGGAGGGCCAGCGACGGGACTTCGGCCACCTGCCACCTAAATAAACGATTAAACTAAGGGCTCGAACTATCTCTTCTCCCCCCCCCACCCCTCCTATTTTTTTCCTTCTGTATGTTTTTATTTAAGCTTTGTCAAAAAGGATGATACAACTTGTCGGACTTGCAGGGCGGGGTCCCTTTTGTTGCTTGTCTCCCCAACTTTCCCCACTTTTTTTTGGTTGTGTTATTGGGGCCGATTAATGACAAGTGGAGACCAAACCCCATGGGCCCTACCGATCGGATTGTTGCCAGTTTGTCTTTGGTGTTAAGAAGGCAGGATAACTATACTACTACTACTTTCTCTTAGGTGCACTGCAGTTGCACTCTACATTGTTTATTTTTTACTTGTTTAAAAAGAAAAAAAGGGAAATGATAGCAAACAAGCAAAATCATAAACTCTAGCGTTGTCAAAGTTGGATTGGACGGAATCTAATTCCATAAAATGCTGTTAGCGGTGGGAGGATATTCACCGTAGACATTGACTTGGACAACCTTCTCTCTCATCATCGATGTGTGTTCACGGCAAATAATAGATTAATTTACAGGAAGGGATGGTTTGTAAATAAACTTTTAAGTCTCTTTCGTTTCTCTTATAATATTTTAAACATAAAACTATGTGCCTCATTTCCTTCATGATAGCTTAAGATAACAGCAACAAAAAGGAATCCACCCCCCCATATCTTTGTTGGAACTGAAAAAAGCTGGTGAACCTTAAGTGTTTTCTTTGTGATTTGGTAAATGTGGAGAGCAGGGAATCTTGCTTAGATAGTTGGAACATTGCCATAAATTAAATAAGCATCATCACATATGTATGTATTTTTTTTATAGAATGCTGTTTTTGGCTGCTGACTTACCTGAACAACACGATGAATAAGTATGAAATTCTGGGAGTTGTAGGTGAAGGTCTGTATATCTATCCATCTACTGTTTACACCTATCTGATGATAACTTGGCCTCATGTTGTTGGCATAATTTGCCATGGTAAAACATTTAGCAGGGTGTGTAACTGCATAACTCTTGAGCTAGAATTAACCAGGCCTTATGGAATATATGTACAGGTGTGCTTAAATCTCACTTGCTCCACTAAACTTAATATCACAAAATCACACAGTAGTTTGATTACTGTTGGTACCTTACAGAAAGTGAATGGTTTATTGGCCAAGGACTAATTGCGATCATGGCAACGGGGGAAAGAAATCAAGAAGTTTTTTTTTAACTCTTAGAACTATGAATGATCATGTTATGTTCTTACCAATTTTTGAAGGTGAATATGCTTTTATTTTTTAAACAATCAGCATCTCGTATATCTGAAGCCTGCTGCCAGCACGGTTGTAGAAGAGTTGGCTGTTTTCATGGTTGAACATTGGAATACTATAGTTTATTTAACAAAGAATTTCCACTTGTAGAAGTTGCTCTGTAAGAGTGTCAGTGAGGGTTTGTAACTTTTTCACTAGTAAAAGCACTAACTTATTGAGACCACTCAGAAAACACGTACTATGTAGATGGTTTTATTTAGCCCCAGTATGGAATTCTGCCAATTGTATGTTGAAAAAATGTATTACATTTAGTCATCTATATTTTTAACTACAGTGATAAATATTTGGGAAGTTTAAAATGGGTTCTTTCTGTTTTGAAATGCAAAATCTACTGGTTTTTCTGGCAGTGCCATAAAAAAAGAGGCATCATCAAAGAGTGAACGAGTAAATATAAACAATTTTTCTCCAAACTTTACAATAAAAACACAGGGTAACATAACTATGAATTAGTAAAATGTTCAGCCAAACTTGATGGTAGAAAGTTCTTTTTTTTTCCTCCCCTCTCAGTAATAATCATAGGCTGCATACAAGAGAATCTGGCAAGGTTAATCGAGGAAAGTTAGTTAGCTTTTGTAGTCTTGCATAAATAGCTTTCTGTCAACCAAAGTATATTGAAATATCATGTATTAAAACAAATTATGTTTTTTTGCTAACTTGTAAAATTTATTAAATAATTTCTTTTTAAATGTTACAGGAGCCTATGGAGTTGTTCTTAGATGTAGACAAAAGGTGAGTAGAAAGTATTGGATGCAATTTACCTGGCATAACATTTTAGGTAATTTCTTCTATTGATTTTTTGTGTTTTTTTACAGTCTAAATTAAGGATGATTTAATTAAACCACATAGGATACAATCTAAATAAATTGCTGGGTATAGAGTACATATCTATTTTACTATTTTAGAAAATTTTGCTTTTTACTCTGCTAAACATTGTGTAGTTTAAAAGCTTGCTGTTATATAAAAGAACTGGGGTGTGTGTGAATAACTACTGTAAGCTACCTGCTCTTTAGATCATGTATGGCTAATATGGTCCTGTTTTCACTTCAATTCACAGCTATCACTTTATAAAGCATTCTAAAGCTTGAAAGAATTTAAAATGAAAAATTATAGCTAGAGGATTAGGTCTGGATTTTCCTATAACCTTATTAGTAACAACTAACTAACACACCTCAGTCATTCTGCATCAGATTTTGAGAAAGTGCCCTACCTCACCCTCAGATTTGGATGAAAACTTGTACTAACAATGTGTTGGGCTCCCAAAAGGTTTGAAAGGTTATAGCTCCCAACTCTCATTAGTTCCAAAGATACAGAGCTTTCAACCAGTCAACCAGAGTGTACTCTGGTTGAAAAATGATGCTCCATTTTATGTAAGTAACAAAAAGCACGTTTCATTGATCAGTATCTGCAAGAACAAACTATATATTGTCATGAAACTTGGACATGTTTTTGTCAATGTTTAATCCTGAGGACTCTCTTAGTTGTGGATGTTTCTGTTTTTGATGAGGTTGGATGTGGGTTTTGATCCGATGGCTTGCACTGGGACATTGTAAATTTACAAGGTTCTAAAAAATTGTTTGCGGTGGACTTGATAAAAGTCTGAATAATAGATAATAAGATAGAGTTGTAGCTATACGCATGGTATGTGCAACTGATTATCTGCATCTGTGGTGCTAAAGATCTCCAGGCTTTTGCCAAAATAGTTTGCGTTACAAGGACAAAAAATTTAAAAAAATTATCTTTTGTATTTTGAGGGGGGGAGAACTTGAAAAGTTTGTAGTATCAGTCCATTTGGTGGTGTGTAAATTGTCATGGCATGAATCACTGTTTGTGTGACAAGTTGCCATAGAACTCCCAGGAAAGGTAATCACCAATAAAAGCCCGCTGTCCTTTGTTATTGTCTTACATTACAGCAAGACTCAACATGCCAGTCAACATTTAAAAATATAAATTAATTTTTTTAAAGACATTTTTTTATATTTTAGTTTAATTCTCATTTGTATTTTTTTGTTTTTTTTATTATTTACTTTTTGCTCTATAATAGCATGGTCTATATATATATTCAGATGACTAATCGGTTTTCTTCAAATGTATGTATGAAAATAGATGCAAAAGAAAACAATATAAAAAGATTTATATCCTTTTAAAATATCTATTGAATTTTTTTAAGTACAACAGGGAAGTTAAAAGATATTCAGCACAAATATTCTATATCTCGCTGTATGCTGCTATACATTTTCTTTTTTTAAGTAGAATCCAATCCCCCAAACATCCCAAACTCTGATAAAATGGTTAATATAATCACTTTTAAACACTCCTGCCAGCAATTTATTTTACTCATTAAGAATTCTGTTGTAAAACAAATATATTTTTATATCTAACTGAGCTGGAATCTTAGTTAATTTGTAATCATGATCCCCCTAATATTACTAATGATAGGCAAAAAAAAATCTGTCTCTCTGCCAATGGCATCAATTCTGCGGGTGCTGCAGGTGAACTTGCACCTCCAAAATGAACGCTATTTAAATATTCTATTCTTTCTTTAAAATCATAAGTACTGCACTCATCTTTCACTGTCAGCACAATTTTGTATGTTTTATGTTTTTTTTTATAATACACATGCAGTATCACTCTCCCTGTTGACATCATTGTTTAGTGGCAGTGTTGATGCTTTCTGTGGTTGCAATGATCCAGAAGGCAAATGTGCAACAGTGAAGGGGTTGGCCAAGCAAGATGAATGGAGGTGTTGGTGGCCATTCTCCAAATACCCCTGGGCCATGCAGGTGTGAAACAGACTATTATATAAAACCAGTATTAAAAGTGAGGTGTGAAGGCCATGGTTGGGCATGCAACAGATGTGTGTGGAAGAATTGCATCAGTTGCAGCTCTAATGTATAGTCACTAAATGTTGACTGTTCTTGTCCCTCAGACAATCTAGAATACCTGGCTCTAGCAACATTTGAACACCTTGCTTAAGAGATCCTCCTTTGTCAAGGAAAACTGAATCAGTGCATCCTTCAAGCAACTCTGCTCTCATTACAGTGCTGGCATCTCAGAGAGAATTTGATAAGTACCGTGCTTCTCTCAATTGTAATATGGTTAACCTACCTGCTTATCTTGTAATTGCATCAGTACTAGTATCTGTATTTTTTGTGATGTGTAATAATGTTGATTTATTCAGACTGCTGTATTTTGATTTAACAAATATTGATTGTAACACCACCTATGAAAAGTTTTGTTTTAAAATTATATGGAATGAAGCATTTATTTACTGACTTTTCCAAAAGTGATCCACCAAAATTTCTAAAATCAAAAATAGTTCAGTGGAGCCCTTGTCTTCACTTTCTACTTAAGCAGCTGTAAACAAAATTCCAACTAGTCCAGTTGTCAGAACTGTCCAAAATCTCAGATCTAACCCCATCCAACCAAAGGGTCCTTTTCCTACAATAAACAAAAAGACATTTGAAAAATCATGTTATCAAACGTTTTTATGGTTAGAATTTGGTATTGCTGCTTTCATCCATGCTGCCAACTATTGAAGCACTTTTTCAAGTTTCTGTCAAAATTAGATAACGCATTTACTAAGAAAAGTTTTAACTCTTGGAACACGGCTCAAGAAGTTATGTATGGATGAAAGATTTTGTGTCCATATGATTGTGTGTGTGTAGATTCCAGTGTCTGGTGTCAAATGTGAATATTTGGGACCAGGTAGGCTTACAGCACGAATCTGAGGGAATAATGGCAGCAGTGCCTCACTGAAATATTTACATCTCTACAATCTCTTGCACCCATTCGAGGTAGGGATGAGGCCATTTCAAATTTCAAACAATTACTCAAACTCTGCACTAGAGATAATGGCTAGTTAACGCACTGGCTGAATAAAAAGACAACATGGAGTTCATCAGAAATTTAAAATGAGATCTCGGAACTTACGGCCCACTCATTATTATGAAAATTTGGCGAAATTATCAAGGAAAGAAAGTACTATTCCATAATGGCAGATGAAACAGCAGATATGATGCATATTCAACAGATGTGCATTACATAAGAACTGTTTCTCAGAATTTAATTAAGTTCCAGAAAAAGAAAGACTAAACAGTCCAGAATTACAATTAAAAATATAAATATGTGAAAGTTTTAAGCTTAAAAATCCATTTTATTCAGGTTGGAGAGGCTGAACATACACTATTGGCCAAAAGCTTGAGAAAAAATGCAAATAAGGGGGAAAATTATTTAAATAAAAATAATAGTATAACCAATTTATTTTCTGCCATAGCATGGTGATTGTAAGATACAATAAATGAATGCAAAAAAATATATACATATTTAATAAACTTTAACAAACCTTTGTTTCATCAGAATAACTCCCTCCCTCTTGCTTTGATGATAACTTTTCAAATTTTGTGGAGTCTGACTTTGCCAAATATCTTGGTGTTACTGAGTTCATGCTGTCTGGTGGTATTCTCATGATTGTGTTTTGCCTTGTGGCATCATTTTTCTGATGTTTCTGTTGAGTTTATTCCATAAGAGTTCACTGGTTGATAAATCAGGTGACTGGTGGCCAAACCATGTTTTGGAGGACATTGTCTTTCTATGCTTGTCATGTTGTTTGCATAATTTGGAAGTGTGCCTAGGGTTGGTATCTTGTAGAATAAATCCTGCACCTATTAGTTATCTTTCAAAAGGAATTCTAAGATGTAGTGTTCCATTAATTGTACAAAGATTACCAATTGCATTAGCTCCAAAACTCCTCCAAACCATTAAGCTACTTCCATGTCTAAATGTAGGAGTAGCACTGTTTGGCAAATGTTCTCCAACTTGTCTGTGCACAAGCTCTCACATCTAGACCTGCAACTCAAACTTCGATTCATTAGCCTATAACATTTTATTTCAGCCTTTTATAGTCCAATGTTTGTGTAATTTTTCTTAATGTAACTTCTTTGCTTTATTAGAAGGCCTAAGCAGTGTTTTTATTTTTCATAGCCACATGACTTTTTAAACCACTGGACACTAGGGTGGTCCATGTCCATAGGGGTGAAAATTAAAAGTATGATTTTTTTTGCTCCCCGGTCTGTTTCTGTTTCCAATTAGGTAGAAAACAATGTGTGCAAAATTTGAAGCCAATCAAATAATATTTAGAGGTGGCTCAAAGTCCCTATCTTGCAGGCTCCTGGATCCCCCCCAGTTTTCGTCAGACAACTGGGTATTATCCGCTCATAGACGGGGGTATCATGGTTGCCAATCACTCAATGTGGTCCAGATGCTAGTAGGGACTTTGAAGATGTGGGAAACATCTGTCGGTGCTGTGATACAACAGCCAGAAGGAACTGTAGTTGGTCTTCTTTTGTTGTATGTCGGGCATTGAAATCCTCGATGAGTTTGACCCCTCGCTCAGCCACGTCATTGATTACTGGAAGATTTTTTACTTTTTTCAGACCTTCTTTGAATGAAATATTATCTTTCCAGATGTCTGGGTCTTCATTAAGGAAGTCACTGTTGATTTCCAGGTATTCCAGCAAACGTACTGACTTGCGAGTTGCAAAAGACTCGAGTGGTGGAATCATGGGACCTTGTAATGTGACACGTTTAGGGGGATCTTCATCAGCAGACCCATCACTCTTATCTGATTCTTCAGGGATCATGGCTGACACTATAGCCCGCTTTGTCGGTACTGAAACCGCTTCATCAAACAGAGACAATGCCACAAGCTCCTCTGATACATACCACAGATGGTTTTGCATTTTTTCTCTAGCTGCTCTTCCGACACGGTCATTATGGAAAGACTGTAGTTTCCTTAGCATCTCCAAATCTTTTCGAGGAGCAGCTGCAGCATCAGGGGCAGAAAACCATGCTTCCACATAAATAAGGATGGAGAAAATACTCACATCACAAACGCAAGACCCCTCCCGTTTAGTAAGGTGTTTAAGTTGGCCACGGAACATCCAAATCTTGAGACAATACAACACTTTTGCCATCCATCTGGCATGATGAAAAGCACCAGGTTTCTTGAAATTGAAACCAGGAAGGTTCCCTCCCAGGAAAACAATAGCTAACTCAAGGAATTCCTTGTAATCGTCTCTGTGATTACCCTGTGCTAACTTGGATTCTGAAAATTTAAGGATACGCTCCCTGTCAGGCTGCATCACCTTCAAGTCCTTTCCAGTTCGGTAATTAGACTGGTCAAGGGAGCTCCATTTCTTTTGAAACCGACGAAAAAGTTGGACATCGGGACCCGAGGAATCTCCGGAGCATGTAGAGAATACTGCAGCAAGAAGTATTTCATTAATGTGATGGCGGCATGCTAAATTAAGGACTGTGTGTCCAAGTCTCTGTTCCAGAAGGATGCATGCTCCAGCTCGACGTCCTGTATTTGATGCAGTTGTATCAAAGCAGAAGCCTGCAACCTTTCCTTCCAAACACCATTCATATAACAATTCATAAACTGCTTTAGCTTGATTCTCGCCAGTTCCTGAACTCAGTTTTGGAACACCAAGAAGCTGTGTTTCTCCAGTAGAGACATCTGTAATCAAAACTGGCAGGCGGTCAACGGATGTAGTTGAACAGAGGAGAGAGGGTAATAACTTGCCATCCCAATGAACAATGCAGGTTTTCCCTTCAGCTTTGAATGCATTGTGTAAATCCGTCCACATTTTCTGACGATGCTTTTCTCTATAGCGCTTGACACTAGAACGGCTGATGTTAATCTTGCTGGGATCATGTCCTAAACTTTTGGCCGTTTCAGCTACAACAAACAGAGCATTCCGATCAGTTGTTCCTGTCCTATCCAGAGCTGCTGTAAGATCTGGGGTCCATACATTCATTTGTCGAAACCTCTTTCTTTGTGGAGTTTCTTCCTTCTGTCTCTGTCTGTTGTATGATTCTGAAGATGACTCTGAAGATTCATCTACCTCTGTTGATGAAGAAGATTCTTCTAGTATAACCTGACTTGTAGATGCCTCGGCTTCAGCAGTGTGTTTTTGTCTGCGTCTCTTTAGCTCTTGTTCTCGCTGTTGTGATCTTGCTTCAGATGCTGCCAGTTTTGTGTCTTTTCCGCTCATTGAGCCTCGGCGGCCGGGTTCTCGTTGTGCTTTTAAGAAGTCTTTGTCTTCTTGAATGCTAATTAAGGACATCGCATTAGCATGTGCCACATCAAATAAGTTTTTCATTGCGATTTTGAATTCTTTTTCATTTGCCTCTTGTTTTCCTCCTCTCCTTTATTTTTCTTCAAAAGTTTCCACTGATTGAATAATTTCTTTACTTTTTCTATAATTTTGTCTTTCCTTTGAAGAGGAAGCCTAGACTTTTTCCAGTAAGCTTCTACTTCCCCAGTTACTATGTCTGCACTTTCACTAACACTTTTGTTTTTTGTAATATGGTGATGCAAAAAAACACTTAGCACTTGTTCCTTGCTGGGGAGTTTAGCACCAAGAATTTCATTAGATGTTTCTTCAATTAGGTAAAAACCACGTGTTTTCGACATCTTGAAGGAATATGGGAAGAAAGACACAAGTGAAACACCTTTCCAACCTCTCACAGACGAATCTAGTGATGAACTGAATGGCTGATAAAAGATGATGCAATATGCGTTATGAAGGAAAATCTCAGAACTTGTTGAGAAATACACAAGGGAAACACCTTAGCAACCTCTCACAGACGAGTCTAGTGATGAACTGAATGGCTGATAAAAGATGATGCAACACTTACATGCTGGCGCATCAGAAGATGATGCAATATGCGCTATGAAGGAAAATCTCAAAACTTGTAGACTGTTGAGCCACCTCTAAATATTATTTGATTGGTTTCAAATTTTGCATACAATGTTTTTTACCTAAATGGAAACAGAATCAGGCCAGGGAGCAAAGAAATTCAGATGTTCGATTTTATGGACCACCCTACTGGACACTCCTTTTTACTGTTGTCAGGGGCACCAGATTTTTTGTACCATTCAGCTGTGCTGTATTTCTGTGGATGTATCATACTCGCCAACTTTCCAAAATTTTCATGGGGGGGACTTTGGCAATCCGAGTCGCTCGAAAATGTAAACAAAGAACAAAGAAAACGTAAACACTCACGATTGCTTTCTGAAAACAACCTCTTGTACAGATGTGTGGAAGTTTTGTACAAAATTACGGTTTTGTGATTTAATTTTAACAAACTGTGAAGTTTTAGCTAATGACACTTGCAAACAAATGCACCGGGAAATACATGTACTAGATCTGGAACATGCATTTTTGAGTGGAAGTTAACTTAACCCCACAGCATATATAAAACTAAATTGATCAGAGTATTGTTACAATACAACAATGTATGTACAATACAGTGCTCGGCATTCCGACCACGGATAAAACATCTATGATTTATTAATACACGATAAATATGTTTGACAAATGACTTGTCAGTTTACAAACAAACACAGGTAGGAATAGCGACAGAAAATATGTTGGAATACCAGCATTGATAACACACACACATAAGCAACATAAAATGCACTTGTCTGGGATGTTGAGCATTTTCTAACCCAAGGAAAATCTTTCTCCCACACTGGCTGGTATTTTGCTTCATATTTTTGGCGGTTAGGGTTAGTTTTGGGTAGACTTGTTGTCTACAAAAATATGGCAGGTTGTTGGCGCCCCAGTTTGCCTAAAGCCACGATAGCTACTGTGTATTCGGCTAAAGTCACTGTCCAGTCCTTGTAGCGTGTTCTGCCCCAGGCGTTGTGGTCCAAGTCTTACTGCTGGCCCCAATAGGAGTGTGGCTTGATTGCATCAGTCCTGCTGCTGAGTTCCAGCCCCTGTCGCCAGCATGTATTGTTTGTTTCTATCAGGGTGATGGAGCCACAGGAAGTTGTCAGGGGGCTGGTGACGCAAGTGTGAGTTACCGCAGAGGCCTATGATGCAACTGGGAGTGCCTGCTGTGGGAGACAAGCCTGCAGAGTGGCAGGTGACTATAGGGTCAAATGGCAGACGACGATAGCGTGAGCCATGGACAACGTGGCAATGGGTTTGCTGATTTCTGATTGGTCAAAATATGAAACTCGCGAAATGTTGACTATGGGTGATGAAAAATCAGGTTGTTTTCACATTTTATAGGGAGGGTTCCTAAAAATCGGGAGAAATGGGTCTTTTTTTACGAAAAAAATGGGAGGGTGGGAGATTGATTAAAAATCGGGAGAGTTGGCAAGTATGGTGTAAGTCTTTTGTTTCATTTGCTCAATAGCCTAACATATTTGCCTTCTCCTGTGGACGATATCCTCCGAGACAAAATCCTTTGGACAATAAAGCACAATTAAAATTGAATTAAAAAGCAGCTACATTAAAACTAGAAAAGCATATCTAAACTATACTTAAAGTTTAGTTACACTTAGTTATACTTAGTTACGAGCAATTCTGTGCAAATAGTCCAGAATGTTGCTGTTTCTCTGATTTTGAGTCATTGAAAGTAATCGCCATTTTACATCTCTATATATTTTCCTAGCTGAGGATCATGACCAGCTACAGACTGTGCATTGTAAACTTGTAAAGCTTGTATACACTGAATGAATGATTAAATTCCAAATTTGGATGAGAACATCCAACATTTGATTGAAAGTTTTGATGCCAACCTTCAATATAAATGTTTGTTTTTGGCAGCTCATCTGTTGCTCATTCATATATATATTCCAAAGATTTATTTTAAACATTGGTTGATGACACGCTTGATGCTGTGGTCTGCCAGTGTATGTGCCTTCAAGATAATCACTTATCAGATACGATTCTGGTAGTGATATCTCAGACGACATTATTATTGTCCTTATTCCCTCTAGATGTTACTCCACTTCTCCTTTTGCATTTTCTATCTGTATTGCTGGTTCTAGTCTGGTGTCCTTGCACAGTGCGGTGAACGGTTGGAAATTCCAAGTTTCTTCTCTCTCTTTGTCAAGCCTCTTTTTCTCAAAGTGCAAATAGCAGATTGCATTTCAAGATCAGTTTGACTTTCCTTTTTTCCATCCTGACAACAAAAAATTTTACTAACCATAGGCTTCAGCAGTTGTGATTATTTGAGGTTTAGACATATCTATTCGATTTATATCACTCTGTGACATGGTCTGAGCTTAATGGTCTATTTCTCATCTAGTATGTTACACAGATAGGTGTGTATTCTGATACTTTCAGGCCACTTTTAATATCTCAACTTTGTGTGTGTGTGTTGGGGGATTATTTTAATGAAACAAAGGTTTTAAGCTAACATTTATTAAATATGGTTATCTTTTTGCATCCATATGTAGGATCTTGCATTCACTATATTGTGGCAGGAAAGAAAATTGGTTATGCTATTCTGTTCTTAAAAATTGCTTCTGCATTTGCATCTGCTTTCAGACTTTTGGCTGGTAGTGTACCTTCTGTTATTTCATTGACTTCAGGCTCTTTGGAGTCATTTTGAAGGCATCCAATGTCAGTGTTTGAACTAGGCCTCTGTTCCAGCACACCTACATGATCCTATTGTGATATGTAATGCCTGACTAACAGAGGGATGAGATTGGTTGAGTTGAATTAGTATGAAAGAAAGCCAATTTTTTTTAGAGTAATAGTTAGGCATTAGCAGAATCAGAAATTTGAGGGAACAGAGAACTTATTGATTCAAGTGAAGTCTAAAAGCAACTTTCCTACACTGCTTTTCTTTTCTCTTTCTTTTAAAAAAAGGAAACTGGAGAAATGGTGGCAATTAAAAAGTTTAAAGATGGAGAAGGTAAGACAAAAACTGTCCCTTTTTAGCATGGTGTTGAAAAAACTGATGTTCATGAAGTATGCTCTGTTTCTTTTAATGTGAACTGCACAGTTTTGACTATGAGATTGTATTTTGATTTGTCTCAGGTTTGTTAATCTTAATTCTGCAAATTGTTGGAGTCTGGTGCAGAAATAGATTAAAGTAGAGTTTAGTAGGAAGTTCCTTGCAACAACAAAGCTCTATACTGTGGATGACAGTGAATGATAATCAGCCAAACAAGCAACCATGCATGCTACCAGATATGCTTGGCAGTATTTGTTGTCAACTTTTGAGAGGTATAAGCTGAAACTGCAAAAATATATATTAGTATAAAATTTTTTTTTATTAAGTAAACTTTCCAGATGTAAAAAAAAAAAAAAAAATAGGAACAGTATTTCTGAGTTAATCTGAAATTGAGGATATGCTGTTTTCCAAGGTTTCTGTTTATGTACCTACAGCAAGTGTACCATTGTCAATACTTTCCTTGTAAAGCATAAAAAGTCATGTTGAAATTAAGTAAATTATGCATCTTTTAGGCTTTTAATATTTCTATAATATGAAGGTTCCATTTGATGTAAATGTGAAATCTGCTGTTGAAATTCTTGTTTCATAATTTTAATTTATAGATAATGAAGATGTCAAGAAGACGACAATGCGAGAACTGAAGATGCTGAGAGCGCTGAAGCAGGAGAACATTGTAGAACTCAGGGAGGCTTTTCGACGGAAAGGGAAATTATATTTAGTCTTTGAGTACGTTGAAAAGGTACGTAGAATGCATTCTCTCTCTATATTTACTGCAAACAAAAGATGGAAGGAAAGAAGTAGCTAAAAATAAGTAAGGAATATATAGTATGTATTTAAATTTACTGATAACAGGCAGTAAAATTCATTAATTAACCCTGTTGTCAACTTTGTCACAGGAATGAACTGCTAAAATTACTAATGCTAATAATTGACTAAATAGAATTTTGTTAAAGATGGAATAGCCCCCTTCCCCGAGTGTTTTCCTGACTCCCCACCTACCCTTAGTGGCAGTACTTGAAACATTTTTGTATATTTTCCATTGCTGGTAAGATTCTTGCTAGAAATAGCTTTCTTGCATCCACAGTAAGAAATCATGGTTGATAGCATGTAGTTTGAGTGTTTTATTGTATAATAATAAATATAGCTGATCTAAAAAAAATTTCTCAAATTAAAAACAAAAAAAAAATGTTTTTATAGTAATAACTTATTGTTAGTGATGTTCAATTTTAGCCCATCTTTAAAAAGTTGGAAAATGAAGATTGAAAGCATAAAGCAGCATATATTAATTAACAGTCTAATCTGATGCATGTGATACTTTTGTCTCAGTGTATGGTGAAAATCTTATTAAGGAAAGTTTAGTAACATCTCTGAAGATCTGTGGTGAGAAGGGTTTTTTCGATTATTGAAATGTTACTTTGTTTGTGCAATGGAATAATGTATTTATTAGATATTTTCAAGTGTTTGTGCATTTGTTTGTTATTTTTTCACAGCCAAACCATAGGACACAGAGGCCCATACTTTGGTGTAGGTCCTTCAGAATCTGGGCAAGGTTTTAAGGAACCACATGTTGGTCTTGAAGGCTGTTTTGAAGCCACCAAAGATTGCTCTTCAAAAGCCTCATAGATTACACTTAGTTTGCTGCACTCATTAAAAATAGGTTAACCAGCAGCCTCAAATTATAATGAAGGTAGCCCAGGATCCAAATGTACCAGAGCCTGGCCTCAAAGGCTACCTTTCAAGGTTCAGAATTACTGCAACTTCACTGTACTTATCCAACTCAAAAGTGACCACAGGTTTGTTTATTTTTCACCATGCAGCGTGGGGACACCGGCTAGTAATATATATCTACCATTCTAGAAAGATTACACTTCTCAAACAGTTACTCTTAAAGGCTGTGGAACTTTTAATTTTTTAAAACACCAACTACCCACAGGGTTTGACTGTACACTATCACTTAGAGAAATGGGTTAAAGAGAAATGTGAATGTCAGTGTGCCAACAATTAAAATGATGATTTTACAGGGCCTGATCAGTATAAAGTTACTGAGGCCTACCATGCCAAATGATTGGTGCTGTAAAAGAAGTGATGTTGTAGGTGGAGATTTGTTGGCAGCAGGTAAGTTTGATGGCATAAAGGGAATGTTACAAAGAAGTTTGGCTGCCTTTACTTTCATCTTCCTGCTTACTCATCAACACAAATCAGCTAGCTTAAACTCTTTGCTACATTTCAGAATCTGCTTGAGCTGCTTGAAGAGATGCCAAATGGACTTCCATTGGAGAAAGCTAGATGCTGCACATTCCAGCTATGTAAAGCCATCCACTGGTGTCATATTAATGAGATTATACACAGAGGTATGATACAATCAAATTGCTTTTTAAGGGACTCTGACTTAAGTTTATAGCCATGAGATCACTGTTAAAAATATTTTAATCAATTGGGCACTAACTACTCTATTACTGGGCATGTTTGGCATATTTAAAATATATGAGATACATCACAAATCATTGCCTGTGCCATGTGCAAAATTGATGTTCTGTGTCACAGAATTGTTTTTGTAAATCTGTATGTATATTTTATTTAGCATTTAACTGGCATTTGAAGTTTTTCCATTATTCTTATATTACTATTTTTGTTAGGAATTCATCTAATCTTTAAAAACTTGTTGATTTTTTTGTTGTTGCTGTTGTTGATCAATTTGCTTATAGCCTTTGTAGGTGTTAATTTGTTTATTCATTATCTCTTCAGTTCAGGGTTAATTTATTAAATGTCTCCTTGGTATTCATCTATTTGCTCCTACTCTATCAACTAAGAAAAAAAAAGATAGATTTTTTTTTCTGTTCTGTCAGAATAACAAAGCTGGCAGTATTTATATAATGCATTCAAGTAGACTATAAAAAGATCACACTTATTCTTTTCTAGTTATAAGTTTTCTTTAGGTAAATTACTTGTGGCTGATTTTGTCTTTTTGTCTTTTCAGATATCAAACCAGAAAACTTGCTGATTACAAAGGGAGGCACTTTGAAACTTTGTGATTTTGGTAAGAATGCAAGTGTGCTCACACTTCTGTTGATGGTCACTGCAGCTTATTTTCAAAGATTTTCTGTTTTTGTTGTGTTACATAACAATTTCTACAAAGTAGTTAATTCTGGTGAGGGAACACTGCTAGAGAGCATTAGCTACTCCTTGCCATGAGGGGGCTTGGCACTTTCACCCCCAGCAGGGCCCTATTGGAGCTCTTCATTTTTATATGTGGGAGGAAGTCCACATGGTTGGCTGATGGAGAAGAGTGAAGAAACCACATCAGGAAGGCAACCACTGGGCCACCTGCTGCCCACTGTTTTTTTACTTAATGTCTGGCTTACTCTTAACTTTCTTACTGCTGGGTGCTTTAAGAGATTCTCAGTTATGCATCAATGTTAACTTGACAATATTTAATTTAATACTATTAATACTGCCAGACTTGAATTGACTAAACTGGAGATGTGAAGTAAAAGAGACTTTGTGACCAGTGGTTAATTGGTGTAATGAGTGAGGAAGTTGAAAGGGGGTTGAGCTAGATACTGACCACGTTACCCACCCACCTTTGTCTACTGTAGTCGTGGAAACTGATGGTTTTTCCTAACATCACTTGGGCCCTATGCACCAAGGAATTTATTTAGTATCATGATTCATTTTGTTTTACAGCATTACCTGGTATTCACATCAGCAACAGAAATTTACATAAAAGCTTAGGTCACATTTTAGAAGATGCTTTTCAAAACCTTGAAGGTGAAACAGAATTGTCTGAGTGTTCATTGTGTTCTTTCAAAAAGCATGAAATTTTGGTGTGAAAAGTCAAGGGAAAGAGACTTGTAAAGAAGGTTAATCTTTTTGAAACATGCCTTAGATGGCAGAAAGTTAGTTTGGGCATTTCCCATCATCATATTGGTAGTAACAGAACTGACAATTGAACCTATTTTTTGCTGGTCTTTCTCTTGTTACCATCATCAGGTTTTTAAGTTCTGAGAAATGTAGTTTTTGAGTACTCAGATTTTCATCGTCACTTGATGACTTCTGCAAAACGTACAACCTACTTTAGTCATTTCCATTTAGTGATAGCACAAACAGAAATACATTTGTTTTCCATCTGAAATGATTTCTTGCCCCTTCAAGTAGATTTTTGTCATTTTTTCTAGTGATGTGATGATTAAATTTCTGTCTCTCAATGTATACTTACAAATATTTTTTAGTTATTTTCAGAGGTAAAGAAAGTCTCAAGTAGCCTCTAACTTCTTATCAAACACATTTTAAAATTTATTGATTTTGTAAAGTTTGTAACTATCTCCACTTTTTTCTTTTGATAGAACAAAATAAAAGTAGGACTTGTTTACCTTTTCCTTATCTTTTAGCATTGTTTGCCTCTATTAGATCCCTACACAATATGTGATAAGGAAGTTTCAATTTTCATAAGTGTTCAGAATCACTATGATCTTTTAATTGCTAAATCCTTTAAGCTTATGAACCCTTTCCAGAATGTCAACATTCTTCACAAGGAATGGGCACCAAACCTGCACTACACACTCTAAATGTGATATAACCAGTGCTTTAAATAAGGGAATGAGAGTTCTGTTCAGTAATCTTAAGATTAAGATTCTATTTATCTTCTTTACCACCTGTTCCACAGTCATGCCATGACCATTTTATCTCAGCAGTATTAATAAAACCGCCATCCAGGCTATAAGCAGCGTTATTGTGTCCCATATAAATACATTTGCATTGAAATGATTTTATAGCATCAATGTTAGTGTTTTTCATACTTTATAGCTTGGCATTATCTCATACTTGCCAACTTTCCAAAATTTTCATGGGGGAGACTGGCAATCCGAGTCGTGGTGAAGTGCTCAAAAATGTAAACAAAGAACAAAGAAAATGTAAACACTCATGATTATCTGTCTCTAAATTTCCATATAGTCACAATTGTCAAATGCAATCAGTCATGCTCTGACTCATATCCAAGTGTTAATTCTTTATTGTAGGTAACACAGGCTGACTTTGCTGTTTTCAAAGTTGTCCTCCTTGGTTTGTAGGCACGACAGTCCTCTGTTCTATTGCATTTACATGTCAACAACGCATCCAGGGTTGAATTGTCAAGAAGAGACCTATGACACAACTGGGAGTGTCTGCTGTGGGAGACAAGCCTGCAGAGTGGTGGGTGGCTATAGGGTCAAATGGCGGATGATGATAGTGTGAGCCATACACAACGGGGCGACGGGTTTGCTGATTTCTGATTGATCAAAATATGAAACTTGCGAAATGTTGACTATGGGTGACAAAGGGTTCTTAAAAATTGGGAGAAATGAGTCTTTTTTACAACAAAAGTGGGAGGGCGGGAAATTGATTAAAAATTGGAAGAGTTGGCAAGTATGTTATCTACAAACATTTTTGGTTTATCAGCCAACCCAATTATTAATATTAGTAATATATAAATTAGAAATGGAACTTTCTCTAAAACAGAGCCTTGAGATACTCCACTGATAACATCTATGAACAAAGATGTAGCAACATCTAAAATAACATTGCTTTCTATTTGATAAATAATCTAAGACCCACATCAAAACATTTCTACCATACCTATTCTCTTAACTTTTTCCATTAAACATTGATGTGGAACTTTGTCAAAGGTTTTACTGATAGTCCGCATAATTGAGATCAGTCACATTATTCTCATTGACATCAAGAGTTGCACCATCCATAAATGCAAGGAGATTTATGACGTAGGAACATCCCTTTTGAAACCCAGGCTGGCTGACCTTCAGGATTCTTTCGTGTTTCATGTAATCCACAATTTAATATTTAATAATTGATTTTAACAATTTGCCTTTGGCCCCTGTTAAGTTAAACTGATCAGTAATTTCCCTGTTCACTTTTACCTTTCTTAGAAATAAGTGCAATGTTAGCAACTTTCCACTTTAATGGCACCTTGCTGGAGAAGAAAGACTAATTGAAAATCCTAAGTTAGTGGCTAATTTCATCTATTACAAGTTATAGAATTCTAGGACTAATAACATGAGGACCCGTTTTCCTTTCCTGTGTTTTCTGTGATAATGCCATTAATTTCTATAGTTGATAAAAATTTCAGCTTGCAGTTTATAGCTTAGTAAAAACAGTAGCAGGATTTTTATTTAAAGGCTGCTGGATTGGTAATTTCTACAACTTCTCCTACCAAATGGTCACTCTTTGTATCTTTTAATGGTCCCAGTTTCTCTTTAAAAACCATATTTTCTTGGGTGTATGCATAAAATTCTTAGGGTGGTTTTTAATGTCTGCTTCTGCTGAGTATTTTTTGAAAAAATGTTTTTGCTGCTAATTTTACTATATATTCCTTCTGAACTGCCCTGCATTGGACAGACCTAAAATGTCTAGAATTTTTTATCTTTTATTAATTTTCACTCTTAGGTTGTTGATGATGATGTGTTTTGGGTTATCATGCTGTCTAATAATGGGACGTGAATGTAGTCCATTCGACTTCTACACTTAACCTTTTCCCATTCGGGAAATGCAATATTTTACATGCATAAACATTTAAAATGGCTGATCAAAATGCACTTACCTGATTAAAATGATTAAAAATTGCATTAAGAAGTCATGGAATGACTCATATAGCACAAATGACTTAGCACAGTTCAGTAATCTGATTGAAAAGGAAAAATTCAATTTTTGGTGCAGAAAGTTGAAAATGTAGAGTAAAATCATCTTACTGTTGTCACAAAGGTGCCAATGCTGATTCAATTTTTAAAATCTTACTGTCATTACTTTTGACACTAAGTCTTGTCTTTCCCACCCTAATAATCTTCAATGGATGTCACAGAAGGAAGACCCATGATGATATTTACTGCCAGAAAAACTTTTATCTCTCTGGTGGTGCCTTCGGAGGTGTTATCAGCTCTGCCTGCCTGGTCTGCTGCATGGTAGCTTGTCTCCTCAGCCATGTGATGGAAGAAATCCTTTAGTACTAGCTCACAGAAAAGTTTCACTTGGCTGGCATCATCAGGGACATCGATCTTTGGATGGTGGTCTGTGAAAATGCTGGTACATCGATTGGGCTACAGATGACTCAACCTCCACTTGATGATCTCACTCTCTCCAACTCTGATGCCTTTCCATCACTGCCCACCTAACTAAATGAGGAGAGATTTGAGGGATGAATACTTGAGACTTCCACATCCCTAGAAGGAAAGGATCCAGTCTCAGATTCTGTTGTGTAGATGATGATAATGCAGGCAGATAACACATTAAGTAATCCAAGGTTGTCCAATTAGCCTGACTTTACTAGTCACTTTCATGGGAAAGCGAAGTGATGTGAGCAGCCAGAAGAAGGGATATGAACCAGTTCTCTAGTATAAAAGAAAGTGATCTTTAAATAACTTGTTAATTCCAAAGTGTTTTCAGCATGCAAAATGTTTGATAGCAGGGGTCAGTGTTAACTTTACTAAATTTCCCTTCAGACTTTAAGCTGTT
Organism: Nautilus pompilius; assembly: GCA_018389105.1. Taxonomy (NCBI): domain Eukaryota; kingdom Metazoa; phylum Mollusca; class Cephalopoda; order Nautilida; family Nautilidae; genus Nautilus; species Nautilus pompilius. The sequence continues at coordinate 448,075 of JACATO010000634.1, read as the reverse complement.
ATGGTTATTAAGAGCATTGTCACCTTCCTATCATCACTGCCTCATAGTTCAAGAATATTAGCATCTTGAAGAGTGCTGGGAGTAGAAACAAATGCAACATCTGATAACAGATTTTCTCCTTTTAGTTAACAGATTATTTGTTTTCAAAAAATGCCTTGAATACAGTTTCCAAATGCTGAGCTAGTATGTGTGTTGGCCTATTTCCTTATTCCAGTTGCCTTTGGTAATTGGATTTTTTGGTTAAAGAAATCATCATTTGATCAACTAGGACAATGACGACATAATTCACTGATAAGATTACCACTAGTACCAGCATGGAGTCATATTCCTTAAAGCTTGTTCAAGCTATCTTTAACTTGACATAAGAAACAATAAAACTACACCACATCTAACCATGCAAAATATAGAATAACTGAAACACTTATTTCTGCATCTGGAACATCTAAATGTGTCCATGTAACTCTAAAATAATGGGATTTTCATTGTTTAGGAATAAATTTTAAGCATCTGTTTTATCAACAATACTTTTGGCATTGGTACACCAAATGTTGAATTTAGACAATAACTGGAAATCATGAGGATTGGCATGCCATGCCCTTTTTCTCTCTCTGCCTCCCCATGACAGATTAGTTTTCCTGAATTGTAGGGAACAACTTACCTAATTTCCTACCCACTGTCTCAGGTTGCCTCACTTCCAAATGGTTTTAGATGTAGTCTCTCTGCTCTAGCCAGATGTCTAGAAATACTACTACCTTTTCCTTACACAACTTCTGTACCTATGGGTCAAGATAATGTTGTCCAGTCCTGGGTAGGATGCCAGATGTTTAAGAACCGAGTTAAACATTCTTGTCATAGGGTTTAAATGATGCATTGTTTAGCAAAAATAAAATATGATGGGAAGTTTGATGGGTGGACAAACCAAAAAAAAAGTTTTTTTAAAAAGGAAAAACTGGTTATAAGTTGGTAAGTCACTCTGAAACTGTGTACATAACTTGTATATTCTGGAAAAAACGTGGCCGGTTCCCCCCTCCTCTCCTACCTGTATGCATTATAAATGCTGTTGTACATGATTATTATTATTATTTGTCAGGTTTTGCTCGCAGCGTTAATGGAGGAAACTCAGGCATTTACACTGACTATGTGGCTACTCGCTGGTACAGATCCCCGGAACTGTTGTTGGGGTAATTATTTGTGAGTTGTTCTGCTTTAATGTAAAGCATTAATCACTATATATATATATATCATATGCCGGCAAAATTTTTTAATTATTTAAAATGTAGCACAGACTTTGGCATAAGCTTGTTGGATATGTATTATTTGTTACTTTTGGTTATTAGGTCACATGATTCAATTTCAAGTAATTTGTAATGTGTTGTAGTGCTCCTTATGGGAAGCCTGTGGACATATGGTCCATTGGATGTATCTTGGGAGAACTGGCCAATGGTCAGCCATTGTTTCCTGGTGAAAGTGAAATCGACCAGTTGTACATCATTCAGAAAGTCATGGGTCCTTTACCACCCAATCAGATGGAGATGTTCCACAAAAATCCCAGGTTTTCTGGACTCAGGGTATGAACCATAACATAAGTATTCTGGTTTACTAAATATTCATATCTTGAGTTTTAACCTGTTCCAGGACATTTGGGATTTTTCTCAGTGTACTTTATGACAGTAAATATTTTAAATTTCAGTTTCCTGCTATCAGACAACCTCAGACATTGGGAAAAGTGTATCATGGTTTTCTTCCAGAGGTTCTGATAGATTTTATGAAGGTATGTAAATGTTTAACAAGTAATCTTTCAGATTTCAGGAAAACAAAGGAAAGAAAATTAATGTATAACTTGTTAGTCATCAAGCTGTTAGTATTTCTTTGCACCTGTTTTAGAGCTGCATCATAGAAAGTGAATTTGACATCTTGCTAACTACACCACTGACCTTTAAGTAAAAGCCATTGGCAGTCTAGTGGTAGATTGCTAGGCTGAGGGCCAGGGTCATTTTGGTTTGGGGCACCACCTTCGCATGGTTTCTTCTTTCTCCTCACCAGTTGGCTACCTCCGTTTTTCTCCCACATGTAAAAATGAAGATTTCTGGTATGGTATCTTTGTGGTGGGCGTGCTGCTGATCCCTGCATCCTTTTCTCCCCCTCTTTCCGGGGAGTGGGGGAGAGACACCAGCCCGTCAGCTAGGGAGCAATGTATATCTACAGGAGGTAGGTATTTAAAAAGGTTTCTGCGTTTTTGAACTAAAATTAACCGGGCATTTCATTTGTTGTCACCTCTTGTATGCTGACCACCACTGGTTGTGGAATATAACAATGACAACATGGCTTTGCAAGTGACTTTTTCATGATGCTGAATGAGAAAATCTCCATGCCAGTTAATAAGGAGCTAAGAGTTGGGATCAGCGGAGGCTGTACAGATTTATTAATCTTTCAAAAGTTCTGCTTTGGCTATATTAATGGCAAAGCCAGTAATAATGATCAGCAGGATTAATTATTCTAAGTCTAAAATGGATATTTGTATATGTATGACATAGTTATTTTACAACTTAGACAGAGGTGAAAGAGAATTTGTAAACAAATATAGTAAAGAATGGAATAGTGAGACATCACCTTAGCAGTTCTTGTTTAATGGCATCTTTCTGTAATGGGGATGATCTGATTGGCGTAGACAGTGTGCACACGTTCATCTTTAGCCGATAATAGGTTGGCATATGCTGTGTGTGCATGTTCATCTTTAGCCGATAATAGGTTGGCATATACAGTGTGTACACATTCATCTTTAGCCGAGAATGGATTGGCATAGACAGCGTGTACACGTTCGTCTTTAGCCGATAATAGATTGGCATATGTAGTGTGTACATGTTCGTCTTTAGCTGATAATAGATTGGCATATGTAGTGTGTACATGTTCGTCTTTAGCCAATAATAGATTGGCATATACAGCGTGTACACATTCATCTTTAGCCGATAATAGATTGGTATATACAGCATGTACATGTTCATCTTCATCCGATAATAAAGACACATGTTTCTTACTACAGAGAACATTTTATATGATTATCTCTATTAGTTTGCTCTCTTTTTTTTTTGGTATTCGTAAAGCAGGAAGATATTGAAAAAAATAAGAAATGTTAAGAAAAGAAAGTTAGAGGCATTTCATAGAATGGCACCTAGTAGGTTTGAAAATTAAACATATGTCCAGTGATTTTTGTTTTATTTGTGGTTAGGATGCTGGCAGATAATGTCAGTATTTAGTAATTTTCAATATTAATTCAAAGGATACGGTTAATTTGCTGGATAGAAAGAGACAGACAAGCAAGTGAATTTAGTAGAAGTTTCCCTTTTAGAGGTCAGTGGTTTTTCTTTTTGTTTTTTGTTTGGTGTGTTCAGAATTTTAAATGGTTAATAGAAAAATTAATTTATAAATTTTAATCTGTTAAAAAACTGAAAAAACTTGCGAAAAACTTGGGGAAATTATCAAAGTTCAAGAAAAGTAATAGCCTGTGGAATGATCCATTTATAATTTAGGTTAGAGAGAGTCATGTCCTTAAAACCCATTGAAACGAGTGCATGCTTTTTTTTTCTTCCTGATTTTAAAATCTTTGTAAGTGCATTCTTACTGATTTTTTTAAAGAATTATTTGTTTGTTTTCTGGCTCAGGTTGTATTCCTTGACCTGATTCTTGGCTGATTTTGTATTGTTTATTTTTAGAAAACATTGCAACTAAAAGCACAGGAAAGGTTCACTGTAGAAGACTGTCTCCACCATGATGCCTTCAAGACTGAACAACTGTTAAATCGGAGCTTTGTTGGCAACTTCAAGCATGGAAACAATCACTTTATCAACAAGAAAAAGAGGATCTCACATTTAAATTGCAGGTACTTCTCTAGGGCTTCTGCTTGCTCTGTCCTTTATGACAACATGGAGTTTAGAAAATTTCCCTGTCTCTGTCTGATTTGAGTGTTGTTAGGGTAAACGCTTATTTTTTAAAATATTTTAAATTCTTTCCACCATTTGAACAAACATGAAAATTATAAAATCATTTTTTTAAAAATGTATTTGGAAATTGTGTAACAAATTTATTTTTATTATTATTATTATTATTATTATTAGTATTTTTATATCATTTGTAGAAAACTGCAAATAAATACCGCATTACAGTAAAAAATTTTTTATTTTGTACATTTGTCGAACTAGTTCTTACAGCATGAAGAGTTGCATTGAATCAGCAAGATTTTGTTTCTCAGTCTGATGTATTTCTATGTGAGAGCTTTCTTTAATTCCATTATATTGGCAGGGCATGGATGGGTTGCTTTCAGCTGATGATCCAGATGTGCTCACAGGGTGTTGATTGGATTGTTGGATTCTTATTAGGGCTTTAGGGTCCTCACCTTCCTGAAGAATATGGGCATCAAATCTCAGTATGTTTTGTTGGTACAATGGTAGGAGATCTGTCTTTAAAATAGAAATGTACCCATCTGGATTGAGGCATCTTTTGACAATCACCAATTTGGCTTCTCTGCCTTTTCTATCTTTTCTTTCTTTTTTTTAAAAAAAAAATTCTTTAGAATTCTGGATAATCGTGACATTCACAATAGCAGCCAAGAAGAAAAACCACTTGTCAGGAAACAAAACACAGATACCATCATTCTCAGACCAGGCAAAGCTACTGGTCAGAGCCACGAGCCAGCACAGGAACAGGAAAATACTGCAACTTCCATGCCAAGAAAGTTTTTCAAAGGTTTTCAGTTTGGGCCAGTCCAACTGGAATCTCAGCAAAGTAGTAACAAGCAAGACAAGCTTGGTGACCACAGGTTGAACCTGGATGAGAAAATCTTTAAAAAGAATCCAGAATTTAGAAATAAACCCAACAAGTGTTACAGCAGGGATCTATCTCTAAAGGATGAAGATGATGCTGCTTGTGACCTTGGGAATTTCAGTTCTTGCACTGGAAATAATGTGCAAAGAATTGCCAAAGCAATTTCTATGGAACATACAGACAGTGTTGAGCGACAGAGTTCCTTTGTAGGGGCCAGTAAAAGCTCTCACAAGGTTTGCAACCAGGGAGATGCTCTGCTTGGGAATCTGAATGAGTTTGTTCTAGTCCAAGTAAGTAGTTTCTTCTAATAAGCACTAGGTAAACCAGAGTAATTCTCTGGCTGGCATTTAGAGTGAATTCCATATTGTCTGTAATTGCTGAACTTTCTCTGCTTTCCATGCATGTCTGTCATCATATTTTAGAAGAAATTTAGTATTAATTTGGTAATCAGTATATCTAGGCTACCAGCACAAGGCATCTGGAATTGTATATCAGTTAGCATTTAATCACAGAATATAATTATAATGTTGCTAACTCTCTGTATACTACCTGGGGTGCATTTGCACCTTACTATTTTTCAAATCTGTATTACCCACCATAGGTTGACATAACCTTTTGTAACAATTTATTTTGCATTACGAGTTTGTTGACTAAACCTACAGCCATTCAACACAAATACTGACTAGTAAGGTGGTATAAGGGAGGTAAAACCTGACATGGTATATGGAGGGCTGAAATCCTTAACTATCCACAAACATTTGAATCAAGTGTCAAAACAAAAATTGCTATTTAATAGATATGTATAATACAGCTGTTTGACTCTGTGTAATTCTCAGAATTTTCACAAAAACAGACTATTGGATAGTTAGCCTAGAATCCAATCATTAGCTTCACCTAGTAAGGGTTTCATTCCACAATCTGTGCTAAGTACTGTAGTTTGTGTAGGAATAAATTTCTATATTTATACAAATCTTAAGTCTGTCATTTAACCAGATAGTTGTCTGTCTTTTCATATTTGCAAACATCTTGGCAGTTAAATATTTTTTTAATTTAAATTTTAAATCTCTAGTCAGTGCATTAAATAAAACAAAGATAAGAAGTACATGCACAAAAAGAGAAGATTTTATCATAAATTATATTTATATTAAGGATTTTTTTCAACAACTAAAACATATTTTTTTTTATAAAAATTTTTCTTAAAATTTATTTGACCAAGTTAAGAATGGAATTAAATGATACAAGTTTAATTTGCAAAACTGTCAAATATTTTAAAGCAACTGTTTTGGAAAATTTTTGTCAGAACTTTTACAAGTCCTACCATTGTGTAGATGTTTAGCCACAGCCTGATGCCAGAATAATTTCTTGGCAATACGTTTTGCTTAAATTCCAGTTTTTTTTGCCAGACCACTTACGGTGACATCCAGAAAGTCAAACCAACGTCACTGGGCTGGAAGAAAGCTCCAAAGGCGCTGTCCAACCCTGACAAGCTGGCGGACAAACTGTTGGATATAAAGGTTTGTTAATTCTGATAAAATACTCCTAGACAAAAAAGTGCCCGTCTGTTATGGGATCACATTTTGGAAAAAAAATAAAAAGCTTAATGATGTGTCCCAAATTACTTTCAGAGTGTGAATGTTTGTAAAGGGCAAGGATTCACAATTAGAATTTTTGCAAGGGTTACATTTGTTTAAATATTAAGAAACTAAAGCAAAGAACATTAGTACACTGGTGAAATATAAGTGGAACTAATATTTTGTGGTGAAGCCCCTTGGTTTATGCAAGACATTAATGCATTGACACATTGTGAGAATGAGATCAGCAGGTGTGCATTTTGCTTGTCTTCAATTACAATGATTGGTTTGCAGGGGTAACCTGAATGTGTTGGCTTGTTGAGATTCAGTTTTCTTGCTGCTTTTCATAGTATTAATATTTTTTTCTATTGAACTTGGTCACCCTGCTAACAATCAACGACAAAATATCCAGTATAGAGATTTCTATCAGTATCACTGCTCAATTCTGCACTTTTTTTTACATTTTCCCGTATTTGTGATATGCTTGTCTGTCAGCTTCCTCTGACTTCTGTCTATTTGTTTTTCTAAGTTGCAGTCATGTGGTTATCATATGACTATAATAGCCTGCATAGGTGTTAGTGTCTGGTTACTTAATTCTGATCATTTGTCCATTTTTTGCTAAACAACAAGTGATGATTGCTGAATGTATCGTTAATATTATGCACATATTTAGTCAGTAATTTTCCAAAATTTAAAAAAAAAAAAATCTAAAGTATGACGATAATTATTGTTCTCCTATGCATAATAATTAAATAGTTTGTTATAATTTTTTTGTTTATATATTATGCAATCAAAAGTCGATGCCACTAAAGGTGTGCATATCAGTATATGGCTGGCCAACAGATTGCTAAGTAAGTTTTCTCCTTGTGCTCTCTTCTGGTCAACAAAGATGGACCAGTTAATTTAGTGTACAAGCAGGCTGTGTACTCTCAGATCAGTTACATATTTTAATTTCACTTACAATATTACAAGAGATCTCTTTCTATTTAAATTTGGATTAAATAAATAAAAGTTACATCACATGCAAATGTCACAGTTGTATTCGGAAATAAAATTTTGATGGCATCTCTACTTACATGAAGGTATGAATGTTAGATGCTCATGTACGAGCTGCAAGATGGTGGCAGATTCTTTTTGTTGCCAATGGTTTCTCAGTATTCTGATGAATAGGAACTGGTAAAATAAATGTGTACTACATCACATAGAAAATACAGACCTATAGTGTACTTGAAAGTAATAATTGGGTACTTATTACAATGATTAACATTGAAACCTAGCAAATATCCAGTGATAATTCTCTAATGGTTATATGGTGTGGAAAGCCATAAAGTGTTTTAGTCATTAAAGTATATTTTATGAAACATTAGCATGTAGTGTTTCTGTCAGTGGTATTTGTTTTTGAAGACCTTCATACAGCTGGAAATATCTTCTGATCTCTTTATCCAGGTGGAATGATATTACTAGAGACATTCAAATGGAACCTGTCACATACCATTATGGCATTGCTATTTTCATTTGGGTTTTATTTGAACATCTCTAATATATTTTTTAAAAATATCATTTCACATTAAAAAAAGAAAAATTCTTGTTAATGTATTCCCATAATTTGAAGAAAAGACTAGATCAGCTTAGTTTTTTTAAAAAAATGTACTGATAAATTAGGGAAGATCTTATAAAAATATTAAGATTGTTGTTTTGAACAGGCAGACATTTCTTCAGCTAACAGCGAATAAAGAGACAATGGGACATAACTATAATTTAACATCCAGCTAAATATTAATTATACCTGTATTTTTCAAATATACATGGTATATCTGTATTTTTGAAAATGTTTATTTAATGAATTTTTTTAATCCTGGAAGCCTTGTTCAAGCTATGATGAATGTTTTGAACCCTTTTATTAGCTGTGAGGTTTGGCTAATTATTGATTAATTTTTAAAATGTTTTTACAATCATGCAGCTTCAGAATATCCAGGAGCCATTTAAACAGAAAGATAATAATCAGACATCCACTCTTATTGCCCCACTGAGAGAGAGGAGATCTAAGACACCATATAAAGGTTAGTACAATTTAGAGAAAAACTACTGGATGTTGTTTGCTTTTTACTTCTATCTATTTGTTAAGTCTGTGGTATACAGAAGCTTATGATTACATGATGTACAGTGGAATAATGGCCTTTAACTGGTAAAGAAAATTATTGCACCGATTTGATCTATAAAATGATTGACACAGTTATGCTTTGTCACTGAAGAGTGTCAGTGTAGCCTTTTTGTTTACTGTTGAGAATTGTTTGTTGAAATATTTCTAAAGTGTAATGTGTATGCTAGCTCACTTAGCTTTAATCATCCTGAAAAATTGGGATAAAACAAAAAACATTTTGCTTTTTGGTTGAACTAGATAACACACAATAAGCTTCTGGTGCTAAGTATAGCATTAAATTATTCAATATTGGTATATGAGCAGCAATGTTTGTATCTATCTTTCATGCTTGTAATGAGCTGATTTTGGTTTTTAATTATAGCTGATGTTTGGCTACACCGGGAAATGACCAACATAAGCAACACTTCAGTTCAAACCAGGCCAGGTTATAAGTATGGGACAGGTTCATATACTCAGGTGGTTCAGCAAATTCCATCTAGTGTGCATCTCATAGAATATAACAGGTATGTGTATCTTGGTCTGTATCTGTGCACTTTACTGGACTGGATGAATGAAATTTTAAATAATTATAATTAAAAAACTGTAAAATTATTATTTAAAAATTGTTTTTTTTATTTTCTAGATTTTAATATTATTTTCACATTTATAAACTATACTTATTTTCTTAAAGAGGGAAATCTTAAGCTATTACTAATATACATATCATATGTATAAATCTGTTTAGATGGGAATTGGTTGAGTAAATCTGTAATGCATTTGAAATGTTTAATATTAATGGTAAATTTCCTTACTCATCACACTGACATGTAAGGTGGCTCTGAAAATTTGTAGAAATAATTTCGTATATCTGTGTAATTGCTGATCTGTCACTTTCAGTTATAGAAACAAGACTATAAGAAAGGCTTGTGGTAAAAATAATCTTTCACACAGGCCAACAGGCTTGATGGTGGCTAATTAAACAGTTCATGATGCAGGTTTTGTTAATCTTTTTACCAACTCAAATATCATCTACCCATGGACAGACTAACATGCAAAAGTTCCAAAACCGAGTACAGTACATAAAAATAATAATTAAAGGAGGGTTATAATCATCTGAATCTAGTACCTTTAGAATTTAGATAGACAATCTTTGCACCTGCTGATGTCTTAAAAGTAATATGCACATGAAATATTTTTGGACAGGAAAGACCTGGTATGTTCACTATGCTGCTTAAGTCAGTGCAATTTTACCAAGGTCCAGCATTTTGTGGTGACCTAAAAGAACTGGCAGTTGTGCAAGAATGATCTACTGCATATAACCACAGTGATGTACATAAAATATGTATATATGTTGCCAAAATTATTGCATCATTTTGTTTTTATAGAGTTTGTTGCACATTTCATAATGTAAAAATGCCATTTTAATGCGAATAAGGCCAATTAAGCAATGTTTTGATATTCCTAATGCCATTAATGTGTAGATATTTTTTGTGGAGATTCAACTATAGAGTAGTAAGGCAGTACATTTTGATAAATGTACACTTTGTAATATTGTTTTAACAAAAGAAACACAAAAAGGACAAATTAGACAATTAACAAAGAAAATGCTTCAATATTGCATTATTCTTGGTAAAATTATACTTAAAGGAAAAATTCAGAATTATTTTGGTTGATGTAATAATTTTGTCAAACATTGTATACAGTATAAGTTGTCCTTCAAGTAACTTTAATGCTGAAGTTTAATCTTGTAGGCTGAGAATTGAAGTCCTAAACTATACAGTAAGCACTGAAGCAGAGTGACTACACTGTCTAGTGGTGTTTGGAATGTGTTTTCTGCCAATATACTATAGTTTCAATTTGTTATCAATTTTAGGAAGCATGGAGATGCCTCCACAGAACACAAAATTACCTGCCAGCATGGTAAGAAAAGGAAGAAGAATCTTCAGGTGAATATAGCCAAGTTCCAAGAAAAAGTACCTTGGTTTACAGGCCAACACATTTTCCTGGGTCTTCTAGCCTCACCCTATGGCTTATTTCTGACTTCAACAGGACAGAATCACAACAGCTATATCAAATTAAGATCTAACCAATATTTAAATTAAATGATGTCTAAGTCATCTGTACCATTGGTGGCAAAGCTATTTAGCTGCTTAAAAGAATGTTTGTTTGTTTTTTTTGTTTCTATAGAACAATTCAACAAATCCAGCATTTAATAGTGGCTACTTTGTCTTAAATACTGTTCACCACCACAAGTCTTAACCTAGCAAAGCTACCCCAACAATGGAATTGCTTTATCTATGAAGATTTTTTTCTTCCTATCTTTACCTTTAACCACCACCATAATTTATATACAGGAGCACTTGTCAATGGGACATTATTTGTGTTTAGTATACAAAATATATTATCATCACTTTGCTTTTATTTGATCTGAAAGTTAAGAGATATTATGATGTGAAAAGTTTACTTAATGTGGAAATAAATACATTTTAATTTGATTTACCCATAGTTTTTTTGCCATCTGGATGTCTTTATGATTGGGCTATTCAACCCACATTATACTTAATCAGCCCGTGAGCTAACCACCTCTTCTAGAGGATTTCTCCTCAGACACTGGAACGAATGACAGTTAACAAACAAATCACAAACTTTAGTTCAGAAATTTTTTGCATTGTTTTTAAAACTATCAGATGTAAAAAGCAAATCATCTGAGAGTTGCAGCCACATTAATAAACAAACCATTTGTGTTACTCAGTTACATTCTTCAGAATCTGTCTAATACGTTTCCTTTAATGCAGCCTCTGACAAAATCTTTAAACCAAAGGATTATATATTGGTGTATTCATTTTTAGTTCTGCACAGACACTGACCATTTGGATCGGAAGTGTCATCTTCCTAATCCCAGTAAAACTGGAGAGCCAGAAAATCGAGGAGAGAATCAGCCAAACTTTCTGGGCTATCATGGTAGTATTTCTCGTGACTGCTCACTGCCAAAAGAAATTCCTTCCAAGGACTCTCTGAAGTCACTTCACCAAGCAGTGCCTGGACTGTGGAAAACACAACCATTTACCTCCACAGAAAAGGTAAATAAAAATATGGTTCAGTCTTGATTTCTGTAAAGTTTTTAGTGCTATTATCGTTGTCATATTATTCGGGGTATAAACTTTGGGACCATTCCTTTTATGTGTGTAGTTTTTGGATGGTATGTTAATAAATACTCCACTTGGCTGGTTATTATGAATTAATTAAAAAAATTGATTTGTTTGCTTGTAGATCATAAAAGCAAAAATCAAATGTAGTTTAAATAATAACTTGATATATTAGTTAAACATTTCAAAATGATTGTTTTGACTGTTTTAAAATATTTTTTAGTTTATTAAAGTATAATAAAACTAAATTCTGTAGCTGTCTTGGACATTATAAGCAACAAAAATTTTGAATTATTATTGTAATTTTTTTCATCATACTGGAATGTGCATTATTTTTTTTTTAAATTTAAGGCATGCATTTTTATTTTCAGGGACCTAGATTGGTGCCGATACACAAAACAAGTCATCAATACTCTTCTGTTAACCATGAAAACATGTACCAAATGCACCAATATGCGAAATCTGACCCAGAATCAAAACCGCTGTCTTCACATTCAGGGACCGATGCCTTCCAACACAGACACTCATCTCGCATCAGTGCTGCAATGCTGCCAGACAATGACTCTGATTGGGGAAGTTCATTAAATGCTACATCTGATTTTAGGCCATTGAAGGGAACTCATATTTCGAGGCAACCCTCTACCTACCCAGGACAAAGAGAGAGTTTACTGTAGATACCCGAGTCTGTTGACTTTTCTAGTGACAAGAACTGAGGATTCAGGCAATTAGCGCCTGTCCTTGTTACCTTGGGATTTGTTACAGCTCATGAACTGTTAAAAATCTATTCCTGGCATCCTCATCAGTCTGTTAATGTGAATTTTCTTATGAAGAAACTTAAATAACTTCAGAAAAGATAAATTTAAATACTTATTTAAAAAAACAAAACAGCATTAAATATCTGATATATATAATGTGAAATCTTGCTCAATGAACTTGTTTTCCTCACCTAGAAAGAATTCTGATATGAAGTATGTCCATATATTTCACTTTCATAAGACATTCTTTGTAACAGAAGACCACCCCCTGCCAAAATCTGAAGTGCATGGTCTCACATTGTGCAAAATTGGCAGCACTTTCTAGTAGACAACTGGTGACATTACGTTTCCTCACCAGGGTAGCCACCCTTCCAGTCAATGGTGTATGAAAAAAACCCCTATTTTGCTTACCTGATGCCTGTAAATAAGAAAAACCACCTTTTTTGACTGATGGTCTCATGTTCCAATGATTGGCTAGGTTTTCATGCACACGTTGCCTGGTTTGTAATTGGTATTTCATAATTTTATTTAATGTAAGGGTCAAAAGATTATATTGTAGAGAGACTCACCAGATTTTTAGGGTACCCGTTTTTTTTTTTTTGACAAGTTTTAAAAAGATACAAGAATAATTACCATTCGTTTATTACTAAAAAGCATTAATAACAACAGGAGACATTGTCTCAAACTGAATCTACATTTAGGAACTACAGGTAAAAAGGTGGAATATTGAAGTATCATCTTAAACATCTGCTCTTTCCAGTATTATATATTTTTGAAATATTCAAAACTAGTTTGAAAATTAAAATTAAAATTAATTTTTGAACTGCATTTGTGAAGTTTTGATGATTATTTTATTTCAAGGGGGTAAAAATTGTTTTGGTTTTTTAAATCAAATTGTTTGCAAAATGTAGATTTCATGCACATTCTGCAAGGAATGGGTTAACGTTCACAAGTTAGTTATGTTTGATAATTCGCTGTGGGTCATGGAAAATCTTTGTGCTACAATAGCAGTTGTCAGAGCGGATTAGCTGTGTTGTTTGTTTGAGATTTACTAGTGGGTTTGGTGTTTGTCTGGATTCATTATCTCTTACTTTCCTCTGCACCTTGTTCATTACTTGCTAGACTTTAACTAGCATCATCTTAGTCATAGCAAACCCTACTACAGCAAAAAGAGAGAGAGAGAGAGATGTGGAAAAAATTTTAATCTGATGTTGCCAAAATTGAAGCATCTCTTCAAATTCCCAGGATCTCAACAGTTGGAGTTTTCAAAATATCCTTTGTAAAGTGCTATTAATCAGTATTAATAATTATTTGTATTTAAAATTTCCAAAGAAATTGAAATATTGATAATGTTGAAACCAAAATAACTAAATATAGTAGCTTGTATTTAGAATATTTTAAAATTCTAAATTTAAAAAAAGAAAAGAAGAGAGACTAATTATTCATTTGAGCTTAATTCAGAGATCGTAAGGTGTCATTAACCATTAAATGCGATGACTAATGTTTGTTCTGAATGCACAACAATAGAAATTAATTTCCTTAGTTTTTGGAACTGTCCTGCTTTGATTTATTTTTCATCGCTAGACTTACCACCACAGCATTATTTAGTCAATAATCTGACTGCCCTAACTCTACTAATAAAATGCCACAAGAGTCAGTAGATAATTACCGCAGCATGTATATTTTTTCTTTATTTAAACAGTTTTGATGGCATAAGGATTTCTGACAATCATTGTTAATAGAAATTTTATTTGTGTTGATGATATTCTATGTATTGAAAAGGGGAGGAATACTTCCTCACTGTGAAGTTTTACATTATACACTTTGCCTTAAATTTGATATGTGAATACTGAAGTTGGAATAAAACATTACTAAACCAAATTCTGCATTTTATTCTCGTCAGTGTTCAGATATGGTATAGCACTGGGTCCACGAGCCATTATCAGGTTCACCACAAGTATTAGAATAGCATTAAGAGCCATAACACGATGTCCCCAGACATCTCACGAAATGAAATAGACAGTTTACTTCTAAGCCACCAAAAACTGTTTATTTCACTGCTGTAAACATTTAGAAACCAAACCAGGCCGACACTGAATAATCTAAACTGCATATGCCATGGAATATCGGTGTTGAATGCTTATCTAAAATATATATACATGTAGCTTCAAACGCAGCTGTGCAGTATATTCAAAACTGGCCAAACCGAGGTCTATGGTCAATAGACTGGAAAAACAGAAGTCGACTGGTTGAGTCTTCATATACTAAGGTATAAGAAGGGTGTATGTAGAAGGAAACCATCTTGAAGAATGAGGTTATTCTAGCCAAGCAAGCAAACAAAAACAGAATTTTAGCCATTTATTTTAATGTTTGTACAGATCTGTTGAATATTCATAATACGTTTCCATTCACACATCATCGTCATCGTCACTGGGTTGACAGGCCCTGGTGCTTTTCCATACCACGCACAACACAAATTTACCAACAAACTACCAGTCAGCACAAATGCAGTAACAGAAACCACCAAATCATGTATTCTGACACAAATGCACTCATAAAATAATGAGACATCAATAGAACTTAAAATGGCCACCAACAACAAATATAAAAGATACATCAATTTATACAATACAATGATCTCATGGAAAAATAGTTATCTGGTAGAATCTTAGTCATCACAGAAGTCGAGCATATGAAGGGACATAACTCTGGGCTTATTGCAGCACCCTTGTATTTAAAACAAAAAAAAAAAGCAGCCTTAACATTTGCCAGGCGCGTTTATGGAAAGTAATACAGAGCAGAAAGGGGAGCTCACTCAAGTTTTAAATAAATAAATGAGTTTATCATACAGCAGTTGCCTTTGACATCAAGATGGTAGTTTGAAATTCCATTTATCTCAAGGAACCAAGGTGTCAGTGGGCCAGCTGATTGGGGCAACCAAAAACTTTGAATGGCTTCTGAAAGTAATCTACCACAGTCCACCTTACGTGTGTACCCTAGCATTTGGCTAATTATAAAAAAACTGTCCTCAGCAACACCTGAAGAAGCTGGAAATGTACAATCTCTGCACTATTGCACCGTTTGTAAGTAGGCTTGTGACGCCCTGCATTCAGTACAATATATCTCCAGGCAAATTTGAACTGTTATGCCAAATTCTGAAATGTGTATCCCGCAGTGCTGGAAGGAGTTGTAACGTCAACACTTCACTATCCCCTAACAACATCCTGGATGTGTTGCTGTGGAACCCTGCTCTCAAAATTTTGCAAACTCTTAAGTGACAAATTGTTTGTTTGTCTTCTTTTAAAAATTAAGAATAATGAGTTTTTCATATGACTGACAGCCAAAGCTCCACAGCTTATTAAGCAGAACTTTAAAAACAGAAAAGAATAAACCAATATAAACAATGGTGCGTTAACTTTTAATTACTTTTTATAGTTTCTTTTTTTTTATTTGAGAGATAACTTAATAAGCTGTTCAGCAGTATATTATACATATACACAGGGATTTTAAAAAGGTTTTGTAAGTGGCATAAGTTGATTTAAAAAGAGATCTGTATAAATTGTATTACCACTTTAAAATCAATTTATCCCTAATGAAAAACAAAAAGTTAATTTGCGTGTATTCTCAACCCTGAATATTACAGTGTAATATTAGACTGTTTTTCTGCATTTAAAAATCATTTTACCATTTTGCAAAAATTTTGACTAAATGTCAGGTGTATATGACACTTGGTGACTTTCTTGTCTCTGTTTGGACCCATACTAGTGACGGTGTGATACATCTATACATGTGTGTGTGTGTGTGTGCGTGCACACAGTTAATTCTTTATTTCATTGAAATGTTAAACCCATGTTTTCGAATTAAAGAAGAAACAGCCCATCAAGATTTTGTTTCTTGGTCTCATGAGTGATATTCTTATTCCTGCTTTAGCTGCTGGAGAGATAGATTGTACTGAATGGCCTTTACACTGGATTTCGATTACTGATCTTTGCTGATGAATTATCAGTCTGCTAGCCACATATCAAAGGTAAGCAAAATTGTCACTTAATATATGGACACTTCATGAAAGCAGTTAAAAGTAATACATAAGCATGCGCAGAATTAATTCATTATCTACTAGAAGAGAACAATATGGATAACTTCAAAGGGGGATGAGATTCAGAAACAGATTGGGATGAGAGAGAAATTAAATAAAATTTTTTTTTCTCAAAAAGTATACAAGGGAGATAACTCTTTTGATTTAAACAAACGCAGTTAGTTCCCATTATCTGGGAGTGTGAAGAAATTTCTTTACAAATATATACCGAAAATAAAATAATCATGAACATATTATTATCCAAAAAAAATGGAAGACATTAATCCCTGATCATCACAAAGAAATCAAATTTTCAGCTGCAGATTAAAAAATATTGCACATGGTTTTGCTGAAATGTAATCTTCTTTGTCGAAACTCAAAATTATAAAAGAATGCTTTTATCTCAAAGGCCAACAAACGACACCCCTCCCTACCAAAAAACCACAGTTAGTTTCCCTCTGTAAGTTTGTGCCACTCTTTAGGTGGTCATGGAATTGACTGTCTCCCTCTGTTCGCTCTCTCATGCCTGCCAACACTGAGGAAATTGTGTCATGGACCAAAACAAAATGCCTTCTTGGATGCTCACGCTGGCATGATGAGAAAACCGATAGTGTGCAAACAATAGCCTTCTTCATTATTTAAAAAAAAAGAGGTTTTGTAAACAAAAATCTCTCAGGTAGGTACTTCACCAGCTAACTTTCAGGTAACTTGTTTTCTTTTCGGCGACCAGTACCATTTCCTCAAGCCCAGCTGCCAGCAGAGGAAGTCGCTGCTCCACTGTCCAGTGAGGCTCCCATTACTGACTGGCTGCACACCCTGACGATGACAACTTTCTCCAAATAATCAAATTAGAAAGGTAAGGAATGTACCTGATCAATGGAAACTTAGATACATCGATATTTCTTCTTTATGTAGATGACTGTTAAGATTTGTAACCGGAACAAGATTGTTTGCCAACATGCCGTCTAGGAAACTTTGTGTCTTGTTATTAGCCCAGAACCGCAGTAGCTCCACTGAACTATGGCCATAAATTTCCGACATTTTAACTTGGCATAAAAAGTCTAAACTCCGCACCTGGCCGGACCACACTAAGCGATGATTTACCCCCTCTTTAAAAAAAAAAGTACATTTTAGAATTTTGGTCAATGCACACTACCTGTGATATAAAATATAATGAATCAAGTCTGCAGGTACAGTATATGTGAAGCTCCTCACTCACCGCTGGCTTGGTTTCTTTTTGTTATGACCGACTCAAATTCTATTAATTTTACAGCATAATGGTAAAAAATGGTTTGAAAAACATGATATAAAACAACAACAACAACAACAACAACAACAACAGAAAAATGGCCCTGAGATATCTTCTGCTGTTCTGTAATATCGTGCACCTGAAGCTTCACTTTACAGGGACGAAGAAGGGGATCAGACAAACTTAAGCTGCCCGCCTCTTTATTGCTAGTTAGTTGTTTTTGCTTGTTTTTTTTTTTTTTTTTTTTTTAAAATATACTTTCAGTTGCAATAAATAGAGCGATGTTCATTCATTGGAAAGACCGAATAAATGTGGGTCTCTTTATGCTGACCTGCGATAGCACCATGGAATTATTAACAGAGTCACCACTTCTCACTCATGGAATGCAATGAACACAGCAGTTCTGCGCAAGGATGTGAACCACCACCAGAAATGCTGTAGCTGAGAAGTCAGAGAGGGATGGGGAAGATGAGAGAACACTACACTTTTGTTTCAGGACCGTCTGTTTTTTGCCTAAAGCTGTTCTGGATGTGACGCATGAAATTTGCACAAATGTGTCCGTAGGCTTTGTTGTACCACTCTGCTGAACGGCCCCTGTAACAAATAAAACAACTAATAATCATAATAATGATAAAAAGAAAGAAAAATGCTACAGCAGTTACCGTAAAAAAAAGGGAGGCAATCTTGGTATAAGGGAGCATAGTGATGTGGTTATCTCTGCTAGGGATCGCCAGCCCAGCACTTCAACTTTGGCAGGAAAATGCTTATCAGAATTCTTCAATTTTTAGAGAGGAAACCCATTGTAACTGGCTGGCAAAGAAGTGTGAGAAGCTATGTTAGGCGGAGGTAAGCCAAACCGAGTTGGTCCTTGACGGTAGTTTACCATCCCCACTAACCCCCTATTATTTATCTTTTCAAAATGAAAAAAAAAAAAAAAAAAGGATTTTTCCTCAATTTTTTTGCTGGGTTTCATTAGATTTAAATTGTTGCCAAATCAGACATTCACATCCCATGACAAAGAGCAAAATCTATGCAGCTCGGGAATACAGGTCCCATCCAGAATAAATGGAATACAAATCAAAGTCAAGAATCCCTCATCTCCCCAAAAATCCACACAACTTTTAATTAAGAAATCACAACCCCAGTTTGAAGAAAGAACTCCTATTTTCTTTTCCCAAAATATAGAATCCTGTTTGTACCATAATGGGGTTTTTACTCTAGTGATTCCTTACCTGGTGTCCACCCTGCTGATGTGAGTCACCCTTGATTTGCCCGAATCACAGTACTCGATGAGGTAGCGGGAAGCAAGAACCACACCCCTCACCCCACCCACCAGCTTTGCGGAAGGGTGCTCAATGGATGTGGAGACAAGCACACACGCTCCTTTTGGCAGATTTGTCCTCCACGATCTGTTGAGAGGAAAATGACTGGTGTATGTAGCTCAATGGCAAATGTAATTTTGTTAAGACATTATGCAAATCAAAGCATTATCTATAATAAAGCAGAGAGTAGAATTTGCTTCACAACAGTGATCCCCGATAAAGGGGTCAAGTTGGTGTCTGTGGTAGTGTAGTGGTCCCCCTACTGCCCTGCAATTTTTTATTTGCATTCCTATATGTTCTGATATTTTTGGCCATTCTTTTCAACCTGCAAACGGAATCATCACAGCAGTAAACTGTATCTTCAAACATAAAGTATTTAAAAGGTAAAAAACAGCACAATTATAATTTTATAGACAAAAGACTGTTTTTTTTCTTTTTAAAAGCTGAATCTGAATGTCTACATGGGATGGATAATTGCTGCTACTACTGTTCAGTTGTCTTTTATCAAATATATGGCTACTCTAAGCCAAAAGTCTACAAATGAACCTGGAGATTGGCAGCAGAAAACTAGGATTTTGCTAACCTGAGCATACAGATATCTCTGGAAGGATGCGGGGCCATGCTGTTGCGTACAAACTGGAACACATCCGTCTGGTGATCAAGCTTCTCCACTATGCCCCAGCTCAACAGATCTTCATCCCATTGATGTCTGGAGAAGACATTAAAAACCCATGTTAACTTGAAACAAAACTGTTCTTGTTACTTAAACAAACAAGACATCAAACAACAAGCCCCCCCCCACTGACCATGCAAGACTATGGAAATTCTTTGTAAGATGTTATTTGTTCTTTTTCAGAGCGGAATGAACATTTGTTTTTGATGACAGGGACAGACAACAAAAAATGGAGATGATCAACAGCTGGGATGAAAAATTAGCCCTAATACAAGACAGGGCAGCTATCAGTGTTCAAGCAAGAACAAATGCATTTACCTATCTTTGAAGGATGCTTTGACTCAGAACACCTGTTACAGAACCTGGATCCAACCAAAATTTTGGCGGCATTGCCTTTGGTCCCATACCACCAAACCTTGGTACTTGTACAAGAACATCTGTCTCCAAAGTCTATTTAATCCTGTAAATTCATTCTCTTGTTTAGGCCCCAAACAATCACAATAAATCAAATTTCCTTTGGCCATTCAGCCATCAAAAGATTTCTGTCCCAATGGTTGGACAATGTTTAACATCTGTATACCTCTCGAAAATGTCCACTTCATTCCATGAAGCCTGACCGCCCCCAATTTTTCTTATTCACCTTTCTATCATAATTCTGTTCAGCACTTCAACAGGTGGCGCCTCCACTTCCGCCGAGCACATCCACAACCGTAAGGGGTGGCCGTCTCCCACCTTCTTGTAGGCAACGTCAATTCCGTTTGTAGTGGCAACAGATATCCAGCAACGGAACTTCTCTCGGGATTCCTGATTAAGGAGAAAAAAACTTAAACATTTTAATTTTTAGTTTAATACAAGAGTTTCACACGACAGTTTTGGTACAGTGCTCAGGGGTCTGTCTCGACAGCGTAACGTGACAACGGACCAGCCCTACCTACACTCTTTCTCACGAGTATGAACCCAGGAAGTAACTCCTAATCTATCTCTCATCATTTCATGGAAAGTACAGGATACAAAGCATTCTGGAAAACCCATGGAAAAAAAAAAAAGTAATAAAAGGACAGAACTTGGAGCTTTAAAAAACCACACAGATTTGTTTGCTAACTAGGACAATAAATGTACAGTGACAATTAAAAAAAAAAAAGTTAGGTTCAGAGACCGAAGTGTAGCTCTTCCCCCGAAGGGGTGCTAGAAAAATTGATAGAGAAGGCTAGACAGAAGAAAATGCTGGTAGGCACCCGGAAAGAGCCCAATTATAGAATATACATGCTGCTGGAATCAACTCTGCAGCAGTTATCTTTAGATCTGAATAGAATGCAGGAATTGGAGCGAAGGAGATTCCATAAAAAGCTTTTGTGATCCAGTGCCATCCTCTATGGACTCTGACCGTAGTTCGCCAGGTTTAGACAGGAAGAGTGGTGCGGAGAGCCCACCCCCATCTCGTGGGGGTCGTCATCGGTGGTGGTGGAAACTATGAACGAACGGGTGAGATTAGTGCCGATATTTACTAGTACTAGTTGATTGTGCACTAATTGAAACCGTAACTAGTAACTTGTGGGAAAAAAAAGGTTTAAAACTTTTGAGAATGTTAATCTCGGATAAGTTTATGTAGCTGGCGAAAGGCTGTGCATTACTATTTCTCTCTTTTTTTTTTTAAAGTCAATATATATAATGTATGTATGTAAATAATACTACATAATAAATTATGTAAATCTTGAGTTAGTCGCTTATTTTGGCCGGGTGGGGAACCATCCCTTTTCTAGTCTTTTTTGTAGAAATTAACGAGGCTTCGGAGGGATGCTGCTGGCTCGTATCGAGCGGATGGTGAAGCAGTGTCTGCCCCCCCCCTCCCAGTCGGCCGTTTTTGATCTGAATCTCGCTTTGCCAGCAGTTTTTTCTTTGTTTTTGAATTGTAGAACCTTATTAAAGCTGATGCGTTTTTTATTTCGTAAAGTTTAGATGCTAAAAATTATGTAAATTTGTGGGGAAAGGAGGGGGGTTAGGGGTTGTCACTGCAGTGTTTTTTATCTCGCAGGTTGAGGCGGGGCCCCCTCGATCGATAGGAAGAGGACCGACCCGGAGATCGTGTGGTCCAGCTGAAGGTACAGTGTGTGTGGGTGGGTGTGTTGGCCATCCCGTTACTGAAGGGGGGAAAGGGCCAGTGGTGCCTGGTGTAAGTTACTGACTGTAGTGGTCCACCGTTCCGCTTGGCTGCTCGCTTTGCCAGCTGTTGAAGTGAAGTGAAGTGAACTCGCTGCCCCCCATCTTCAGTACCTTCCTGATGACCGACCCCACGTGCGGAAGATCGGCCGCCAGCCTCCCTCACTAATGGACGGTTTTAAAATAAGTAGTAACTTCTCGTGAGCGCTGCGTCGACAGAGCTTATATTTTCAGGTTTGTCTGCTGTGAGGAAGGGAGCTACAAGTAAATAAGATAAACATATGCTTTTGTTTAACTAAATTCTTTCGACTCCAAATTTCTGGGTGAGAAAACACCTTTCTACTGGTCAGAGCATTGGGACAATCCTACCTCCCCCTCCCTCCAGAGAGAGAGAGGGGAAGAGGGACTAGGGTTGGGTGGCCGGCTCGCAGTCTCAATGTAAACTAATTTTGGCTAAAATCCTTTAAGACCGTAAGTTTTCATTTAAAAAAAATGATCAATTTTTGTTACTAATCAAAATTTAAATAAAATTTCTTTGAACCTAAAAAAAAGTTCTCATGATGCACATTCTTTACCGCATCTAATAGGAGGGCGGGGTCAACATGGAAATAAAGTTTATCATAACAGAATTACAAAAAAATGGGAAGGGAAACACGACAAGCAATCGCACCATTCTGGCAATGGAACGAACCTTAAGAAGACCCTGAATGCATGAATCTACCCAGGACTCAAAATCAGGCTTGTTGTCTTCTTTCTTGTTGAATTCATCCAGACTCACAGGATCACCCTGTTCCATGTAAGAAAACCGACATTTTGTAAAGGTGTCCAGAGGAATCTACATTAAAAAAAAAAACTTCAAAATTAATAATGATGACAATAGTTTTTGAAATCTTTCTAGAATCTATAATTAATAAGGTTTCCAGAGATTTAATACCTAATCCACAAATTACAGCAGTTGTCTCCCTGTCTATTTATAGCAAGAATGTTGCTTCAAGAACCCTGTGTCACACAATGCATGGAATTTAAATAAACACCTAAATGCAAGCACCGTAGGATTCATTCTGTATTAGCAATTTTGCCTACCATCATCACATCATGAGTAGGTGATCTATCAGAATTAACAATTATTTATTTTTTTTGGAAAACAGATGGTACAAGTTCATCTCCCTTATAATACAAACATAATTTATTGCAGGAGAAACATCTACACTGGAGACAATAAATTTTACCTTGAGATGCCATGTGCTTTTATACTGCAAACCTAAAGGCCATTTTAATGAATGCTCAAGAAGGGATGGCGGCAATTTTAGTGAACTCACCGTGAAGAGTCTCTTGCATTCGCGGATCATGAACATCAAGCACTCGTGTGCTGCTTTCTGGTCCAGTAGCTCCTTAGGGTCAGGGACCCCAAGATTCTTCCGGCTCCTCCTTGGACTGTGGCCCATTTTCCCGATGTTGCCAATGTTGAAGAGTGACGGGGCAAAACATACGGCCAAGTTACTGGCTGTCATCTGACCAAATAAATGAAAATACTTAAGTAAAAAGAAATCTTTGTTAACAGAAAAAAATATCTGTGTTTGTTACTTCTGCCATTTTAACTCTAGCAATGGAGACAGGTGTAATTTCTATTACAAATAAAGTGATAAGATGGGAAAAGTGAAAGAAACTGATTTCTATTGTTAAAACATGCAAATAAGGGGTTAAAGGTTTAGAGAAATCCTTAAAATCTTTCATGACCCTGATAGTTACAAACCAATCAGACTGCTTACTTGTCTTATTATTATTATTATTATTATTATTATTATTATTATTATTATTATTATTATTATTATTATATTATTTGAGTATGGATTTACCTTTTTTATATATAATTTGCTTTCTTCTGAATCAATTAAAAATTCTAATTAAGTTTCAAATTGGCTGGAAAGTTCCAAGCATACCTGATGTTCACTAGCATGCTGGGAAATGTCACTAAGGAACAAAAGCAGTGACTGAAGAACCTCTCTGTTTTCATCAGGCATCAGTATGATGGCTGACTGCACCGCCTCCAAGCGGCAGTCTGCAGGCACATCTACAAAAACACACACACACACACCTGTTATAAAGTAATAAATGACAAGAACCATAAAGTGGCTTCTCCCACACGAAATATGTACATCTCAAACCCTCAGCCACATTTGTAAATTATCACAGTCTTTGAAAAATTTTATATTATTGCAAGCAAACAGGAGTTTGCCAATAAACTAGTCATAATACACATTCATAGCTGATCACAAAGCCAGCAAGAGAACCCTCTAGCGCTGTTCTGCCACCACAAGAGCAACGTATCACACCACCCACTAAAAGTAGAACCACAATGAGAAGAAACAGAAGATAAAATCTGCCTCCATTTGCAACCAACATCACTGAGGAAAGTCATGAGTGAACAAGCTCTGCCACTTACAAAGATTCTTTAGCTACTGATGGTTTCAGTACTCACGTGTGAATATGTTGATGAATGTTTCAGAAAGTTTGTTGGTCAGAAGGCACTCGGGGAGTTCTCGGAAGTACTGCTTGACCAAGTCAGCTACATCATAGGCTTGCATTTCTTTAAAGTCTACCAGCTCTGTGAATGAGAGAGCGAGAGAGAGAGAGACAATGCTGCTCTGGTTAAAAAGTCTAAAAATCAGTTGGCTTAAAAATAACCAAACACTACAATAAAACACAATCAATAATTGGTCAGTTGAATATGTAACACGTCAGAGTCCCTCTGCAGCTACCTTCTTCTCTGGACCAACTACACATGGCGTTCATGGATGAAAGGTTGCAATTATCGCAGGACGGCATGTGGCATCTAGACAAAAAATGACCCTTTTTGTTCAGGCAGTGCATCTATGATTCAATTTCAATGCTACAATTACCAATCAGATTGTTAAATGTACAAAATAAACTGTTAATAAATGTTTTCACACTGGTATCTAGAGCCTGTCATAGCACACGTGTGCATCTTTTTTTGAAACAGGAGTAAGAAATGTGCTGACAGACACCTCTCTCATAATACACTATTTTGCACAACCATGAAACATGTGAATTTGTTTGTGGTCATCGTCTAAATGGTTCAGATTTACCAGAGTTTCCTTAAAGTAAACAACAAGCTGCAGTAGCAACATCTGTCGTTACATGGTGCCAGAATGGGCAGCTGGCATGGCTTTCATGTAAGAAGAAGTGAGAGTAGCGGAGCTTGGCGCAGAGCAGCTGGTTTTCGGGAACTGCCCTAACACAAACACAACGAAGCAATGGGAAGGGGCAGTTGCTGCGGCTTAAATAAAACCCTGTTTGACTATTTATTTTTAAAACATTCTCAAAGCAGCACAAATACACCAGATACTTAGAGGGGAAAACTTAGTGTTCCTTACCAGGATTGGCCTCAATTTCATCCCTAAGCCTTTGAATCCGTGATCGAACTCCTGACTTACGAAATATTCCGACAGCATGTTTGGCGGTCCTTCTCAGATACCTCATCGCATAGAGAATGCACTGAGGTAGTGGCTGACCGGTCCGGCGCAGCGTCACCAACAAGGGAACCCCAAAGACGTTCCGGTTGCGGTAGTCTGGTTCTTTTTGCCGCTTGATGAACCGCGGCACGCCCCAGTTCCACCCTGAGCGATTTGCGGGCGAGTACTTCTCGATCAGACCAGTCAGCTTCAGCAGGCAGAGTTTGTGCAGGACCATCAGCTGACCGGCTGAGAGGCTGCAGATCTGGGCCGTCTGACTGTTAAAACTTGGACGGTGACACTTCTGAAAGCTGTGCCAGCGAATCCTTGTCCTCTTCTTTACACTGGATCAAGAAAACAAACCACCAAATTTTTAGGGGTCTAATTTTACCAAAAAAGAAAAAAAAAGGGGGTTTTGGTATTATTTATTCTATGCTCAGTACCGAATGAACTCTAAGCAGGAAATCAGTCAGTGGATGTCCAAAAAGTTCTGGGAAACGACAAAACTTCAGATTAGCAAAATATCTGCAGTTAGCAATTTTAGTTCTTTGTGCCTGTGACCAAAAACTACAAAAAAAACAGCTTCCTGACAGAGTGAAGTGGGCAGACAGTCAAAGCAGTCTCAATGTAATTCTAGTTTTAGCAGGATGGATGCTGCTGTGAAAGCAATGGCAATCATACAGAATTAAAATCCATTCTCATAGTCACTAGGGGTTGCCACACTGTGGTTGTGCGGTTTAATGAAGATAGAGATCCACGAATCCCATTTATATATTATTTGGCTATATGTGCATCCTAAAATTGCCCTTTTACAGCTGGGATGATTAATACCAATGGAAAAAAGTATTGTTTCTTGTGTGTTCTACATGTGGAAAACGAAAAAGTTGTAGAGTAACAAAAATGCATTCACTCTCTTCTGCTTTGTAAATAGTTTGGATCTGTGCCATTGCAAGTCATCAGTTTCCCAGATTTACCAATGCCAACATCCTATCACCATGGGAAAGCTGAAGACAGGGGAGGGGGTTCCAGGATGGCGTGGCACTATTTCTAAAATGGAACCCATGGGGAAAATGCAAAGCAAATGTTTTTTTTCTTGTTGTTTTTTTCTGAGTCATTTTCAGCTTCCCCTGGTGGAAAACATTTCAATCTTACATTTTTTTAAAAATCAAAAATAAAATCCAGATTCTTATTTCAGTTTTCTTTTGTAACATTTGAAAAAAATCATAAGAATTTATGAAATCTTACTAAGATATGGCTGCAAATTTGTGAAAAGCTCAATGCTATTTGTCTACACGTGTTTCATTAAATGTCTCATACACTGGCAAGACTGTTCAATAAAAAATCACTTTATTGAGGTTCTTTGCTTCTGGTGTCAGAATTCTCCATTCAGCATCTTCTGACTTGAAGTTAAAAAATTAAAGGGTTCTTAATTGATCTTACTCTCAGACAGTCAGTGCAGTTCTCTTCCTTTTGTTTTTATTTTCAAATGTGGATCTGCAACTTACTGTTTCTATACTACTCACTATTATAGACAGTGCAGAAAGACATTCTTGGTGCTCTTGGCTATCTTCTGCTTGGTTTATCTAGTTTCCTCATCACACTGTAAACTGCAGCGATTTCTATTGTAGGCATACTGGCAGCTGCTGCAAGTATGCACTCACCAATAAAGCAATTCATCAAAAGCCTAGAGGAAGATAAAGTCTCATGTAACAAAAATTTGAAAATTAACTTTTATTTTCACAAGTATGGTTTTTCTAAGTTATATATTTACATACACATGATTATATGCACTAATAGACGGATGTATGTAGTATGTATGTATGTAATGTTGGATATTTCATTTGTGAATTCACGATTATGGCTGCCAGTACACGTAAGTTTTTGTTTGTTTATTTTCTTTACTATGTTTCAAGGAGTCGTCATGTCTGTCTGTCTTTTTTTAACCTACATGATTTCTTTTAGATAATGTCTTCGGTTATCAGAATAGTGCTCGTCGATTTGTATTCTCCTCAAGCCATATCTGGGCTTTTCCACTGGCAACTTGGAGCATTGAAGAAGACTAACCTGGGCACGCGAGTCAGCGATGAACCGACTCCGGAATCCCGCCTTTCTCGACCCCCAACGTGGTCATCATGATCTTCCTGCTCCTGGTCACTGTTCTCCTGCGATGATTCTACACTTGGTGCATCTTGTACGTCGTCCTCACGTGAATGGTCCAAGTCTTTGCCACCTTCACTGTTGAGGCATGTGCCATCGTTACCTGGATCTAAAAGAGGTACAAAAAAGAAAGAGAGAAAGAAAAAAACAGTCATCACTTTAAAAAGCGTGCACCTAGGTATTTTCAGACCTGGTCCAGTTTCTAGCCATAAAGGACTAAGCAAGGAAAGCAGCCATTCTTGTAAAAGAACAACAATTTCGGTTTCAAACCCTGGCACCAAAAATAGTGCAATGTTGCTGAATTTATTGAAATATAGAAACCACAAAAAAAAAAAAATCCAAAAAGAATCAGAATTTGTTTGCTTATTGGTTCCATGCAAACAATTTGAGCTAACCTGAAAAAGATGACAGATGATGCTTTACCTTCTCTGCAATACTGACTGTTCTGACTCACATCCATTTAGAATTTTAAAAACACGACAACAAACAAACAAACAAACAGGCTGATGAATAGTATTAACTACTAAAGTTTCCATTAAGATTTAACTGGTGTATTTCATACACTGAATACCATGGCTTTGGATCATAAAAGATTACAGTATTTAATTAACGAGTTCCAACAAAATCGGCTAAGGAAACAAGAAACAATGGCACAAAGTCTGGTAATGACCATGCTGGCATTTACACCAGCCTTCTAAATGCTTACATGGAACCAGAACCAGAAATATCCATTAACAGGCATCCACCAGCGACAGAAGTCTGTGACGCTTTATATGAGTAATCTGTCTCAATGCTTCTGGTATCTTTATAGAGAACATCATTAAAATTGGATGAATGCCAACTCTAATGAAGGGCATCAACAATAGAAGCTTCCTTGAATATGAAAATGATGCCATCCTTTTTTTGCAGTCACAAAGCAGATGTTGTGTGGTGCATTGTTCATATATCGGATTTTGATTAGTTTTTGTCAGAGTCTCCCCCCTATTTTTAGTCATGTGGCGAAAGATTCAAAAAACATTTTATCTTATCAATTATATATCAACAGACATCAATCAGTGAGAGATACTATTATAAAAAGTATAACTACTTTCGCTTTAGTGATTTTAGAGGGCTGTTAGTTTTAATTACAGCTTCAGAAAAATTTATTCCAGTCTTTGTCTTTAATTTAGTTGGTGTTGTTTGTTGTGTGATAGAACCGCCTCTACCTCAGAGATGAGTCTGGTGAAGGAGCGTGCCATGAGGGGGCGCTGATTATTTGCTAGAGAGCACCACCTATTCTGTGCCTTAGAGCAGGAAAACCCCTAGTAGAATTCTTCATTTTTTGATGTGGGATGAAACAGATATGCCATACAAAGTGGATTTTCAACTTGGATTTAAACTCAGGCTCTCAGCCTTGGTGGTCTAATAAGTTAACCACTAGGTTGCCAACCATTGTGAATAAGCACATATTCAGTTATATTAATTTACTCATGTGAAGCTATCTGGGAAAAGGCCATTTCACCACACTTGTCCTGATGTATATGCATGAAGATAATGAACCAGACAATGACAAAATTATTGGCATGCAGGCCAGATATCCAAGAAGGATGCTGCTGTCATAGTTTGGGTATTAGACATCTGAGAGGGAACCTGGCAGAGATTTACAAGCCCTGGGCTTTCATTCTTTGAGCAGTCACAAACTCTGTTGATCTGCAATTAGAAATACTAAAGGTCCTAATTATAAAGTGGTCTAAGTGTCAGCTTAGCTTTATACGAGGAAAAAAAAATAGTAGTAAATGATAGTAAATGATTAGAATAAATTGTCATTGGTAGTTTTTGATATTGCTAGCATACACCAGTTTAGAAAAATCAAAATCTTGAAATCTGTTTTCCTTGGAATGCTGGCATAGGCCAGGCCATAAATAGCTTCTTGCTCCCTACAGGAAGTAAACTAACTCTGGTGGACCCTGTGCACGGAAGGGTTTGTTCAGATATTATGTGCACGCACGTGTAAGACAGAAGAGAGTGTGCTTGTTAATATAACATTAAATTTCCCGTTTTATCAACATAGATAATTAAAAACAATGAAGATAGATTCTAAATTAGCACAAAACAAAAGTATTTTAACCCTTTGAACACAACACCAAAGAGGCTAACTACTAAAAAAAAAAACAAACAAACAACAAAACAGTTTATAGAGAAAAAGATAAAGGAAGAGCTGTCAAGCTAGCAATAATACTGCCTTTCACAGAGAAGATGCAAAACAGTGTCAGATCATCAGCCTGAACCTGACCCTGCCAGTTACATCTTATCAAAAGGCAGAAACAACCTCAGCTCCTGCTTATAAACTAGATTCTCAATAGCAACACATCATTGAAGGCAGCACTCACTCCCTGTTTTTAAAAACATTAAAACATTAAGTTTACCATGAAAGAATGTAGTGCTATTTACAAGGTACACCCCACATCTTCAGATATCTTAGTTTCTGGAAGGAATCAGCGTACCACAGCCCTGAGCATGTAAATAGGTGACGACACACCGAAAACACCACATCAGAAGCTACCTGGCTATTATAAGCAAAAAAAAATTTGCAGTTATGTTCCATTGTCCATCAGCACGATTGATTTAACTTTTGGAAGCCATCTGCCACACTTTCCAAGAAACTGGATGACCCTTACATAATGGACTCTAGGTCAGAATGCCATACAAAGAAAACAACAAAAATCTTTGAAATTCTTCAATAGTTTATGCAGGCAAAACAAGCAGCAGACTGGGTCTAAATAGGCAGCTAGTTTTCCTATTCTCCAAACTCTGCAGCATCTTTAAACCTCAAGTATGCACTATCCATAGTCTATGCACACACCAAAATCACCGAATACATTTATTATTATTATTATTATTATTATTATTATTGTACACCAATGTCTACAAGGGAGATAACCTTAGCAAGACAAGCATATCCACTAGAGAGTACATCACCTCTTTATTTCTTGACTGGAGTGGCTGGAAGAAACCATACCAGGGAGGTATGCTAAACTGAACCAACCCCAACTGGGGATCAAACTAGGGTACTCAGTCCCCCCCTCCATTTTCTATGATTTAAAGACCATTACTCACTTAAAACAACATTTTTTCAGAGTCTCATATGAACCACATTAGAATGAATTTAAACTCATTACCAAATGTACTGCATATAAAATATAAATTTGTTCACACTTTCCCCAATTAATACAAAGTTACAAACAAAGACTAGATCTGTTTATAACTGTCAGCAGTTGTATATCCTGACCTGTTTTTTTAATTTAGATTTTGAGCAATAGCTTATATTTCAAGGATCCAAATATTAGGATGTTTCTACTACTACACCACTACAAAAATATATGCACTGCATAATTAAGCAGTTCTACATGACATTTCTTTTATAAATAAAACAAACCGGTGATGCTATTTTAGGAAAGGAATCTTGCCACTGGACTTATTCTGTAAGATTAACAGATCTTTAATGGGTTAACTGAATCAAGAGTTTGCTTCTTTCAAAACTGATATGGAGCATTGTAGTGAAGAAAACAAGTGAGAACAAGAAGACAGATGAAAGAGAGAAAAGTTTGTATAATAAAAGATAACTCCATTTTGTGAGAGCAATAGGAATCCTTAAAAATTTTTGCATTTTTTTTAAACAACAAATAAAATTTTGAAAAGAAAGGGAGGTGTGTGTCCCTTTCCAAGTATTGGTAGGTGGCTGCTATAAAATCCATTGGATGCTTTGCAGAAATGGTAATGTACTTATGCACAAGGTTAAATTCTAGTCTGTTGTTCTGCATTAGATGTCTGTTTGTTTTGAACCTTTTTTTTGGGATGAGTATTCTTTTACCCGTGCAGTGTACCATATACTGAACATGTCTTGGTAGGGCACCTGGCTAGAAGAAAAGAATACACTCTTATCACTTTTGAAATTAAAAACAAAACAAAGCAAACAAAAGCCCCAACCATTTCCCAACCTAAGATTGAAACAGCAGGGAGTATAATCTACATCTCCAGAAGATTAGGAGCCAAAATTACTGGATGTTTAAGTAGCCGAAACAAAGTATAACCATCTGGTTGGCTCTTCTGCTGCCTCTCCAGAGCTGCTGAAACTTCAGCCAGAAACACATGGCTGGCGATAATGACAGGCAATGATGATTAGCTGCTAGATAAAAGAGTTCTTCAGAAATGGGCCAGACTCTTTCTCAGCCAGCTGCTACACTCTCTCTTAGAAAGCCATCCAATGGAAAACCTCATCCATTTTATGGATGCAGCCAACCTAAAAATACTAAAGACTAGTCGCTCTCATTTTAGCCGGCCCACATGAATATTGTATATGCTTTATTATAAGCAGCAAGACAGAGAGATGGAGAAAGTAAATGAAAACATTAACAAAGTTAACTAAAGGGACTGTGAATTTATCCTCTGTGTTGTATATTTTGTAACAGCTCACCTACATGATTAATTTTAAGAGAATTTCAGTGTATTAAAATTTTTAACGGTTTTCAGATGTGTATGGACTGCGTTCGATATTTGTGATAGTTTATTTTGGCACAATCATTAGCAGTAATGTGGACTTCAGGGTGTCTACACCTTCTAAGGGGTAAAATGCTTGCAACCATTGCAGAGAACATGCACAGCCCTCTACAGACCAGTATATTTGAAATTCTGAAAAGTTTAAGGAGATAAAAGTGTTTTCAAAACCAGCAAAGAATAAATATGAGCAAAGAAACTTATTGCTACAGTGCAGCAGATGAACAAAGGCGACTGTCTGTCTGCGTGCCCCTTTAATCTCTCAGCCGGCAACCTTTTTTTTTTGCTTAAAGATTGATCTCCCTTGGCCTATGCTTCTTTAATGTGCCAAAGGATGACCCAGCATCCTCATTAATGAATGCTGCACAAGCAAAATCAGTTCCAAAATGTAGCTAAGATTTTACAGCTTCCATTAATCCACACAATAATTGTCGATAAATCTTAAAGTCAAAAGTAAGGATTAAAAAAAAAAAACAATCAGAAAATGCTAAGTGCACAAGCATCTACTACCATTAAAAGAGAAACTTAGAAGACATTTCTGATTATATTCTGGAACTTTTGTTTATATTTCAAAAGGTAAACTCATTCAATTAATAAGATATCAGAAACCTTTATGTTCAGTAAATATTATCATATAATAAAACCAGTGTATTTTTACTGATATAGTAAAGAAGCCAACAAATATCTGTATTCTGTTCTTTTTTTAAAAAAAAAATCCCATAATTCATGCAAATACAAATAAGGAACTCAACTTTGGTCCATTTTTTGGTTTTATTTAAGACCATGTTCCGACATAAGCCCACTTTCTTAGCAAAATGATGAACTGTGTAATATCAATACATTGACTTAACCATGGACTGAGGTAGTCAAAGTGCGTTTAACCCAAAGAATTTTGAATGACCATTTAAATTTTGACTGGTATGTCTACTCTAACCCCCCAAATTAATGAAGGTGTTGCTTAATCAATGCAACTTTAATGTTTTGTATTTTTGTTTTTGGTAAATATGTATGTAAGTGCACACACAAATAAACTGTAGAACATTCCATCATTATTTTGGTTCTGTAAATGTTCCAAATTCTTGACACCCAACAGACCCCAAAGACTAAACGGTGGTAGGTACGAGTTCCTGTTTTTGGACCACCTATTGGAAAGACTAAGAACCACCAGCGTGAGTTCCTGTTTGACCCCCATTTCTAAATACCATCTGGCACAACAGACTCAGGTGGAAAAGCTATCAGTTTTTATACTCCCATATTTCAATGCCACTGGGTACAATAGATACCTACCCAAAAACTTTACAAAATTAGAACAAAAACAAACAAAAAAACAAACATTCCAGGGCCAAAGGTGATGGTATTTGATGGTTGCAGGCGACTGGAAGTGAGGGGATATTACGAGCAGAGACTGGATGAAACTATCGCTTTACCAAAAAAAAAAAAAAACTGAAAGAAAAAATTCATTTGAAAGTCAGAAATTTACATTATTGATTGTGATGTCCCTCCCTCACAGAATGAAAGACGTGAATCCCCAAAACAGCTTTGTTGCTGTCATTTTCTATATTATTTATCAGAGAACGGAAACAGCCATCATCCCTACATACACGCAGTCAACTATCGTATACTGATATCCCATTCTCACTTAGGGTGTGTAAGGGTTAATAACCTTTAGAAATCTATAACTGAAAGCAAACATGTGGAAAAGTATATATAGCCAAAGTTATTCACAAAGGAGCAGGAAATTCTTCAAGTTTTATAAGGATTGGCCCCTTCATTCTGTTTGCCCAATGCTTAAAAAAAAAAACAGAAGAGCTAATGGCTGCGCAGTAAACATTTCTGCTGGGCTGACTTTTCCATGTACTTACCATTGATACTGAAAAAAACAACAACAACAAACAACCGAAGGACCTCCGTCAATCCAACTGTGGAGCTAATAAAGTTTTAAATCATAAACCTGCGTAACCTAAAAAAATGGAAAACAAAAAAACATTTTTTAAAATTTTTTACTTATTCCATATCTTTAAAATTTCTTTTTTGCATAATCATTGATCTGCAAGAGAATGACTAAATTTTTTTTTAAAAATAGTTATCAGACTGTCAACATAAGAGCCAAATAGCCCTCTTTCTTCCCCTACTAACAATTGGCCTAATGATAGTGTAGCTTTAATTAGCCTGAAGCTAATTTAGTACCAATAACTCCAGATTGGTTCCCTTTTCTTTAAAAAAAAATGGTGTCCAACCACAAGGATGGTACATGAATACTAACAATGGTTGACTTTGCCTACCAGTGTGTGCATTTGTGTGTTTAGCATAAAGTATTTAAGGATGGGTAACAGCAGACAATGTACTATTGACCAACTTCTTACTGTCTGTATCCTATTCCAAAATAACCACTTTACCACAGATGATATTTATTTACCAACCACTCCCCAAACAACCCATATTATGTGTAACCAAACAATCATTAGGACAACTGCTTGCTCCATTTAGTAATAGTACAGCCAGCTCTGGAATGTCATTGAGAATAGAAGCACCACCATACTGGAACCCTTTACAATGAGAGAGTAACCTTTATTCTTACCCACTTCATAAAATTCTTTGCATCAAGTAACCATTTCCAGGCTTGTCAAAGCCATCACAATTGAAAAGCTCAAAAATTGAAGTAGATTTCTGTCAAGAAGTCGAGCAGACTTGGTGACTTAAGACAGTTTGACCATACAGCAACTATAATAAGCTTCCACCCTTCCCTCTCCACACACAACCTGGTAAGAAGAAGAAATCAGTGATACTGTAGACAACAATAAATGGAGTCAAGGTGATAATCGTCTACTACAATTATTCACTGTTCAAGGAATTCTTTTCCCCAGCTGAAGACATTAAAGAAAAAGGAGAGAGAAGCCAAAAGAATGTCCTCACTGAGAATTCTTTTCTTGTTTGTTCTGTTAGCTATATCAGGGGAATTAAGTTTCGTACATAGATTTCATGTAAGTGCATGGATTCTCCATGGTTGAAACTAGTGACTATGGAACTTAATTTATCTGTGAAGATGAAATTACAAAGACTAATCATCAGTTACACATCATGGTATCGGTCACTTTTTTAGAGCAAAGATGGTGGTCATCACTGTATCGTCAATTGCCAAGTGGCAGATACTGTAATCATGAGTTCATGGATCACAGAGAATCCATGTAACTACTCAAGCTCTGTACATAAAAATTAATTCCCATCCTCCATTTATACATAAATAATAAAGAAAAGAAGATTAGCTTGAGTTCAAGTCCCGAGTTCTAGAAGAGACTTTTGCTACATCACCCATCCTGTGAAACTACACAACTGGGTCCATCCAGCTGCATGCACAGTCCTGACATCTACTGATACCGATACCAGCTATCAAAACAAAAATTAGTCAAAGCTTGTGAGCAGAGTAGTAAAGGTGAGCCTCCAAGTGGCTCTCATCATCTCACCTAACATTTGTTGTTAAATGGTTCTAAGATGCTAGCTGGTATATTGAAAACAATATGATACCAGCTGCAGATCACCCATGTGGTTCCCATTATCTACCAAACATCCTCAAATTAAGAACCTGATACTGATAACCGTATGAATATCTTCTTCTCTTCTATATTGTTCAAATAAAATGATAGAAACATTTGCTAAAACAAAAACACATTCAGAGTGGTAATGAATGCTAAATTGCAATTCTGCAGACAGTAGAGTATTTAATTAGTTGATTTGGTTATCACTAATGAAATGATGACGACGACGTAAAACAGCCAAATTAAACACTGAAATACCAACAACTTTACTTTCTTGCAGCCCTTCCCAGTTTATAAAGATCCCAGAGCTGCTAATAGGGCCCTTTATCCTCATATCATCGAAGATTACTGTTATACAGAATAAAACCATTCCTTATACAGAAGTTTTTCTTTGTCATCAGTAAGACCATTAATCTTTCATTAGGAAATAATCTACAATTTAACCCCCCCAACTCAGATATAAATCACCAAAGAAGAAGCACAAGGCTGATAAGGAAAAAGAATTTCTAGCCTAATATTATTTCAATGAAAATATTTAACCAGTGTAAAAAATGCAAAACAATGACAAAAAGATAATTAAAATAATGAAGGAAGTGCTCACTACAGAATAATCTCGAATCTAATCCTCTGTGTCTGTTTGTCTCTCTCTCTCTCTCTCTGTGTGTGTGTGTGAATGTGTCCATCGGTCCACCGCCCTTTCTTTAAAGAACATACAGTATATGAGACAATGCTCCTCTGAGAATAACCAAACAAACTCCTGTGGGAAACTTGTAGGTTATATTCCCTAAGATGTTGGAGTGATCCAAACCTTATCAGCCAAACCAATCTCCAAGGAGCCCTCAAAAGGACAGAACTAGGTTAAAGTCAGTGGTTTCTAATAAGAACCAGGCCTTCACATAATAGCTCTCCTTTGAGCCACTCACTCACTCTCTAGGGTAAAAATGAGAACAATTAATTCCAGTTATTGCATGAGATATCTGAGTTTACCAAAACCACAAGAATCTTGGAAATTCACAAAAATTTTTATTTATTAATTTTTTTTTCAAATTTACCGTCTGATACAATTAAAATTGATCTAGTTTCAATAAAATTCATTATCATTGGATTTAATGCCCCTTTTTAGTTTATAATATTAGAATATGACAGAGCTTGTTATATAGTCTCTAGCACCATCCTGTCTAATCAGTGTTCAAGAACCAACAGGTTTTAAAGAAGAAAATAGATGACAACAAAACTTACAGATGGGATCTTCTCCAAGAGCCTGGCTAAGTCCATGAATATTCTGGAAGAGTTCGTGAAGTATTATATCTAGTTCATGCTGAGCACTCTTCAAATCCTCATCATCTGGAACATTGTCATACATGCTTGTCCTATTTTGCTTCACTTTTTCTTGTGTTTCATTCTGCGGAACCTGCTTCTCCTGTTTTCCCATCCTTGAGGTATCCCTCCCAAGACTGAAGCTGCCTGTACGATAGTTTATCCCGTGACCCTCTCCGGTTTCAATATATCCATTGCAAATGACCTTTGGAAAACTTCCAGGTTTATGATCTGCTGGCAGAAAGTACACCTCTGTCAAGTTGTTTTCACTCCGATGTTGCGGACTCAAGTTATTCCGTTGAAGGGTTGAATCAACCAGCGTGTCTGAGTCATCTGAGATGTGTGATGGTGGCGTGCTAAAACATGCACTGCTGGAATCGCCAAACAATAATAATGATGATGCATTTTGGGGACTGCTTTGTGCCTCATTATCTAACCAAGGGTCAGGAAGTGACTTAGTCATGCACAAAGGAACAAGATGGGCATTTTGCACAGTTTTCTGACTTGCTTGAACATCAGCACCTAAATCCACACAATTCAAATGTCGGATTTTCTCCTTCATGTTTTCCTTATCCAAAACAACCGGATTGCTGATCTGCAAATAATCCATTCCGCTTTTTTTGTATTTTCCTTTTGTGTCTGCCCGACGAAGGATATTCCGAGCACTGTTGAATCGTTCACTTGCTGCACGCCGTAGCCGTGGACTTATAAAAGACAGATTTGATGTGGCCTGCTTCTTCTCAGAATGATACGAGTGGTCCAGAGACTCGGGCAGGCATTCTGATTTCAGTAATCTGGGTGATGCATCTAAGACAGGACTGTCTCCTGACAGGCTAAAGGTCTCCTGGTCAGCAAGAAGACTGTCGTGACTGGTGCTGCACTTGACAGGGGACAGATCATCATGTGATGGGTCCACGTCCAGCCCTAACCTTGACCACCGCCGGCTGCTGTGTAAGTACTGCCATTTGTCACTTAATGCGCAGTGCTCATCTTCTTCGTCAGAGTCTTCTGGCTGCAAGAGATGAATAAAAAAGAAAGAGAAGAAACAGATAAACTTATAAATCATTTGCAGAAACAGCAATGAAGTTATTGGAAAATTTTACACCATTTGAAGGATGGGGCCAGCAGGAAAACAATTTAAGAAAACAAGAAAAAAAGAAAATGCAATCTCTACTCACTAGCCAAAAAAATTCCTTAATAATTACTATACACTTATTAACACTGCCAGTAAATAAGTGTTACTGATATATATATCTTTTCTATACTTGTAATCTCACTGCATATACATTATTTTGGTTAAATTTTTTAATAGAATTATTACTGTGCCATAATTTTGGCAGCTAAATTATTAAAATTTGAAAGTAGTTGGCCAGAATACATTATTTATCAATCTCTAATCAAGTCTTCTTTGATGAAAATTATGAATATCTGTGTTGATCATAATAAATCCACCGCAAAACATGACAAATTCTGCGCTGATCAAGATCACATCACCTTCAGATATGTAAATATTAAAAAATTCTGTTTACCATAACTTCATCACTAAATGTAAATTTTGACCATAATTATCCATCCATTAAATATTATCTATTTTGTTGATCATAATCACACCCCCAAAAAACCAGAGATATACTTTGCAACTTTTTATCAACTTCTACGAAAATGGTGGATCACCTCAATAAAAAAAACAAAAAAAAAAATACATTAATAACACTGATCCAAGGTCCCTAAAATCTTAATTTTCTTTTCTTTAAGTTATTATTTTGCATTGTGGTTCTCCCCATCACCAAAAAACCAGCTCACAGCCCAGTGTAACTGCAATACAATTACATAATGGACTTTAATATTGATGCAATTTCCAGAAAACTGAAGCCTTTATGCAAACAATCACTTTCTGATCTGACTGCAGATCACAATAACTAAATAAATGGAGTATTCTGGATGAGCTGAAAACACTAAACAAATTAAAAAATAAAACATTAATTTACCATACAAGTTTCACGAATGGCAATAACTAAAGCAATCTCTCACCTGTGTGTATGTGTGTCTATGTCATGCTAGTAAGAGATTAATTAATATTAGTTGGGAAAAATAAGTTACCATATTTGTCGTTTCTTCTGTTCAAAAGCACTGCAACGTGTTGAAGAGTCTTCATGCTAAGTGTATTGTAGATGACTCAAGCAAGGTTACCTGGGCATATAATAAACAGTTTGCAGTGTTCTACAGATAATTTCAGATGGAGTCTCACGATCTGTGCAAGAGATAGCCACAGCTACAGTTTGGTTAATGACAACATACCTGATTGGTTCAGATCTGCCCTACACCGAGACTGAAACACAATGAAAACAATTTTGCTCTAATTTCTTATCATATCCTCTGGCAGAAACCTTTAACAGGTCTATCTCCTCAGATGGCTTCTCTGTTCAGTAATTGCATAAGCTATATTAATAAGCCGCACTACCTCCCACATGTGGGATGCAGAGATGAACCCGCATCTTACATTTGGTATAAATCACAAACACATTCATCCCTTCACTCATTTCACAACCCGAGATGAGTTGATGTCCTTCCTCCCCCAAATCCCTTCCACAACCCTATCCTGCCTTGCATATGTTTAATCATACTTAGACTGGAAACATGATGAAAAACAGATGGAGCAGCTTCTCAATGCTTTCATTTATTTACTTTTGCCATCACCCACTGGATCTACCAGGCACCAGACACAGGTTCAAAAAGTTGTTTTTGTCACTGAAACATTCAAAATTCAAATGAAAATAGTCACCCGTTTGCGTAAGTGGAATTCGCTTAATCCCTTTGTGCTTTAGGTCTCGGATTTCCCCTCCAACCCCAGGCAGTGTTTTTGACAGAAACATTCACATCTTCCTATGTGACTGACAACATCAGTCAAATTCTTGTTTATCCTTCTCCACGTGGAAACTTCCATTTTACTGCCACCATGCACCCTGACATCATCACCATCACCAACACAGAGGATCTGATTTTGCTTCCAAACAAAATGAAAAACGCACACTCCTAGAGGTACTATTTCAACAGATTTACCTGCATAATCATAGACATCGCCATTATGAGAGCGCAGCCATCTCCATGTAACAATAACTTAGAAATGAATGGGAGAATATAACATATGACATGATAGGTAAACATTACACCTTTTAATTTATTAAAGTTCTTTAAAAAAAAAAAAAAAGAGGTAATTTTAAGGGAGAAGCAAACAAAGTAATTCCAGGATAACTTACCGCTTTTCTGTTTGATGTGTCAACTCGTAACTGTGCGCATCTGTTTAATGTGTTCAGCCGTCTGAAGTAGGATACGGAAAACAGAGATGACACAAGTTTTGGAAAACAAGTTATTTTTTATTAAGCAAATGTTTGTTTTTTTTTTTTCTTTTGAGAATTGCTAAAGTGGTCAGTTGGTGCTGATGAGTGAAACCTGGGTGGGTAACAGTGCATTTGAAAGTAGTGAAAAGCTGTTACTTTGAGCTTGATGTACCGGGAGGGAGGGAGGGATCTGTCACACTATCCGCAGTACAAGTTCTCCTTTGATACCAGCCGGGGTAAGAAAAAGGACTGTATATATCTGAAGAACAAACTGGTTTGTCGATGACAGTGAAGTCTGCTCTGCTAGGCGTTAAGCTTTGACATAGTCTCCGGACCGATGACACAGCCGTGAAACAAAACTGACAAAACCTTGGGGTGGTGGGGTGGGGTAAACTTACACAAAAAATAAACCGACTGCTACACCAGTTAACTTTATTGTTGAACGTAAGACTTTACGTATATGAAACAGTTTTAATATTACAACTGTTTGGCGCAGTGCATACACTGATTTTTCTCCTCAGTTAGCAACAAAATTAACACTGGTCTCTGATTTCTCATAATCGCCCCCTACACTAATGGCCGCCATGCACTGGAACACTTTAGAAAATTACAGATGACCTCCTCTCCCCTCCCTTGGAGGGTATCCACATTTTAAACAGGCTTGAAAAAACAGACTCCTCCTGAAAATGTTTAACTTTATTCCTGTAGTCTGCTTGACATCTTCAAGGGTTTTAGGCAGAGCTGACCCCCTCCTGGTGGGAGGACCAATTAACAAGGTGATGACATACTTGAAAACTGGAATACAACGGTCTAACACCTCATTCACACCTAGGAAAAGCAAATATTTGTTTAATACATTCAGTGCAAAGGAGGGGGAGGACTGGTGTAGCCACTTTGTCAACATTGAGTGCACACTTATAGTTCCCAGTATCAGCATCCTGATCTTGTTGAGGAACCATGGCAAAAAAAACAAACAAACAAAAGACTCCCTCCAGAACTTTACAGATGGCTTCTCCAATTGACATCTTGATGGCAACCTCCCCTCCCCCCCAGTGTGAATGATTCCTGAATGAATCTTCTGAGTTTAAACCATTATGAGAGCCTTAAAAATCATCATTTGTTGATAGACCTTAGGAATCAATCATTCTGCAGAAAAATTTAGGATGAAAAACAAAGAGCAAGGATGGATGGAGTATGCAATCACTATAACTGGCTGGGCAGGTCCATCTGGGATTGGTTCAATTCCACAGCAGCAACTCACCTTTCATCCTTCTAAAGTACCGTGTTTGCACATACTTAGTTCGTGCGCTTTTTCTTTCGTCCCACATACAATCAAAATGGTTGTTAGAATTTTTTTTCTATCCTAGCCTCATACACACACACATTTATCTTCAGATTCCATTGGAATCAATGGCCAGGGCTGGATGGGATCATCTAGACAAAGGATCAAACCATTTGAGTAATGTGGCATATGGGGAGCATGGATATATCTTTAGAGAAGAAGATACAGCGCTGCATCAATGTGGGAATATTGTTAAGTGGTCTTGAATGATAAGCACCTCAGTATACTTGGCTCAACTGCAGCCAAGCATCAATGATGCCAGTTACATGGGAGTCTTAAATATGATGGATGATATAGTAAGCAAAACATTTCCAATTTCAAACAATTGGGGCATTGACATACAGCTCTAATAAGGCACTTGATGCTGGAACTTACCTGCAAAGGGTCTGAAAGGAATCTGCATCAAGAAAATCATGATCCTTTCTTACAGACTCAATACTAATAGGAAAAAGTCCATCTGAAAAAAAAAAGTTGACATACCTAAATAATTTAATTTTAAAATATTTTTATTTATTAAGATTCACCAGAAAAAAATTAATGAATAAAATTACAAGAAAATATTTGTATTATTCATAGAAAGATATATATAAAAATAAGATGTTGCCAGATATAATACATAGTTACAGAGGTAGAAATTATACAGGAATACAGTAGCCAACTCACAGTGTGAACACACATGCATACATGCAAATGAAACCTCCTTACCATGAACAAAGTCAGTAAGATAATAATGAGGACCCAGATTCTGAACATATGACTGATTCAAG
The DNA here is from genome assembly GCA_018389105.1 of Nautilus pompilius. NCBI lineage: Eukaryota > Metazoa > Mollusca > Cephalopoda > Nautilida > Nautilidae > Nautilus > Nautilus pompilius. The sequence continues at coordinate 405,709 of JACATO010000634.1, read as the reverse complement.
AACAAAGATGGAAGAGAAGCCCATAAATGAGTTTAGTTACAAAGTCCATTCTCTATAAAACATGGAATTTTCTTGCATGAGATAAAATCAGATCTCTGAATGTATTATAATTTGTGCTTTGTAATGAAAGGGTAGGAGGAGATGGGAGACAGACCACCATTAAATTAAAAATTGGTAAAACTGAAAACTAAAGGATGCTGAGCTGTTTTATTAGATTACACAACAAGTGGCAAATAAACTTGGTGCAAAGTTTATTGGGTCAGCTGGCTGAACATTTTACTCCAAGCCAATGTATATAGACTGCCTAAGCAGCTGGAAGATGGAAAAAAAAAAGAGAAAGGAATCTGTTTGCATAGCAAACTGCCATGATGGGGGGGGGGGTCATTCATACCTTATATACTACTTTGTGGTTCACATCAGTTTAAAGATTTTATGCTCTGCTTTCATGCAAACAAGCATAATAGCGTAGCAGTGCAGTGCTTTTCTCTCTTATATTTTTGTTTTTTTCTTCCGAAATTCCGCTAGATACAGAAATAAAAGCCATAGTGAGAAACCAGAGATTTGGCAGCCTCTCTGCGAATGCCCACAGAAGACCGGTAGGCGACTTGTTGATGAACAGACTTTCCACCTTACCTACCAAGCTGACTTCAGGTTTATCGCAATGGCTAAAAGGAGGCGGGAATCACGCAAGAACCCCTCCAAGGAAGTTTTCATAAATGCAGTTTTTAAATCAATTATGCTACCAACTATTAATTATATCCGGCCGTGTAGTTATTCTATTCGTTAACAGTTCTATAACTTAAAAAACAAAAACAAATAAAAATAATAAAAGATTTTTTTTAAATATTATGCTGTACCACCATCGCACTGAGATCAACAAGAAAATCTATCGTGTTGGACGAGGTGTCCACACACATGATGGCAAAGTGATAAAAAACAATGCATTGACATACTATGACACAACAGATAAGTCTATTATTACCCCTGTGGGTGGATTTCCTCATGCTGGAATCTTCCCCAACTTATAATTAAGACCACTGGTACAACTGTAGATGACTGAAAGACTTGTCCCTGCCTACACATTCAAAACCCTTCCCTAATCATTTAGACAACCCACCCCTTTATTTAATCCTTTCTCAAGTCTAGACTAAGCAGATATTTTCACTCACTTAGCATATTCTGAGCATTTTTGAATCATTTTAGTGAATCTATGGTAAACTGTTTACTTCAAACTCATTATCTTCTCTAAAATAAGAGTTCACAACACCTGCACAGCATATTCAAGGTGAGGACAAACTAAAATCTCTTTATCTTTCATATTCTCATTAATCGGTTAGTCCCAACATTCTATTAACCTTGTTAACATTTCGGATTTTTGTTGCTACTAACCCCTTGATCCTGCTCCGAAACTACATTTTCTGATTTATTATCTTCTGCTCAAACCTATCACCTTTTACTATAACATAGGACTGTATTCTAGAATCTGTGGTAACTGATTTTCCCCAGACCTATCCAAGCATGTCAGTTTATGCCTAGCAATGGAGATTGTGGATGGATAGATGACCCCACCCCCTCCTGTCCCAATTATAGTCTTTAAATATTACCACTATGATAAAAGGAGCCCAGCAACTGAGATAGATCATCATGTAGCATGCCGGTTCAGTAACTATCAGCACTATCTGTTTACCACAACTAGAATGGGGTCTGGATATTTGTTGTTTACTGACACACACACACACACACAAGCTTTGTTGACGAGCTGAATACTACTACAATGCACGCATGTGGCCTGAACCTCTTTTTCGCAGCAGCAGCAGCAGTAGCCTATGAAACAACTGCTGCCAAGCAAGCACATCTTGCCTACTTTTTAGACATGTAAAGAAGTGATGCAAAAAAAAAAATAGATAAATAAATAAACAAAAACTGGGATTTCTTAAATTTGCCCACCAATAATTAAAAAAACTTTTCATAAATGTCACCCAGCAGCATGCACAACTATGACACACCCACATTTTTACATCTGTTGAAGTTCCCTTAAAGATGTATGTAATTTATTACCAAAAAACTGCTGTTTAATGGAATTCTGTGTTTCTTTAATTGGAGGAAAAGCTTGGATGTAAAAATGGCAGCAATAACTGATATCATGTTCAGCAGCCACTGAGTCTGGTTTTTAAGTGGACTTAAAGCAGAACACTACAAAATTTAAGAAAACCAACTCCCACAGTAATTAGGGTTAGTAGAAAACAAAATAATCATGCATATCTCCTTTTTAAGAGAGGTTAATGAAGCCGGAGGTTGGCCTCTGATCATAACAACTATGTTTGTGTCTCTGAGCCCCCTCTGTCAACAAGTCAATTAATTCTCACACCTCCCAAAACCTCCAGCCAAGGCAAATACTTTCCCTTTCTGCTGGTGATCAAAGTATCAAGGAGATAATCTCATCCTGGGTTTAAAGTTCTTAAGTTTCTAGGTTTCATTGTCACTCCTTGCTTCTCCCAATTTTTTTTCCCTTTGTTGTCTTGGTGAATTCAGAATGACTCCTAATGAACTAATAAATAGTCCATTCTGTCAAGCATAAATTAAAAATAAATAAATAAGAATTTTTTTTTTGTTGACCTTTTTAAAATCATACTAGAAGCTTGTTTAACCTTCTGCATACCACCTGATCCCCACTACCCTTTCAAATCTGTATTAGATGGCACAGGTTGGAGCTACAGTGGCCACACCTTACTAATTGTAGAGCCAATTCAACACAAATACCAAGTGGTGTTCTGGGCCAGGTAGTCTAAGGTAGGTGAAAATTGTTGTGGTGGCCATGGGGGTTAAAGCTGCTATTTACTGATTACATAAAAATCAAAAAGAAAATCTCCTAAATTTGTAAAACAAACAACTAAAAGCCTCCTTTGTTTCATTTTTTGGAATAGCTGATGATAAATTACTGCCGCTTTGAGGCAAGGCGAGTAAACCAGTAGTAAGTATATAGTTGTTCCAGCACAGCAGCAGAGCATCCCCAGAGAGACGGTGCAATTTCCAAATTTCTCAAAACCACACTAAATGTACAGCGACAAATCACAGATAAGTCAATCTTACTCCCTGTACACAACTTGTTCTGTTTTCTTTATAGATAAAATACCTGCTCTATAGATTCTTGAAACATTTTTCTTTTTGTGAAGAGGGAGTCAAGTCACAACTAGCTAATTATGGAATCTTTATAATAATAATAATAATAATAATAATAATAATAAGCTATTTCCAGCTGGCATGGTGATACAGGGGTATGCTACTAAACTGTTACAGTTAAGGACTGGATTTTGATTCCTGCAAGGTACCCACTGGATTTGGCATACCTCCCTAGGATGGTTTCTTCTCAGTCCTCTTAACCAGCCAGTCACATGGATTTCCATAAAGCACACTCTCTCCCACATCTATAAAATAAGGAATTCTTGCGAGGCTTCCCCTTTTCCTGGCTCATCTGACAACACTCAACTCACCAGGATTGTCTCCCTTGTAGATACCAGGGTACAAGGATGACAACATAAGATATTTTCCATAATAACTCAGTAATTGTTTAAAAGGCTGTGGAAACTTCATTCTGGAATAATTCGAAAAAAAGGACCCCCAGCTGAATGTGATAAACAATTCAGATGACAAGCCATACAGAGATTGTGACCCAACGTATCTTTACTGGATTACAAATCCTACCCTGCTGATTGGAATTTTAACAAACTATTGCTGTTTGTAACAAAATAATAGCTTTATTGAAAACTCAATAAACTAGAAAATTTAAAAAAAATAACAGGTGTGCTAATGGACTCAAAACATCCCTTTACACAGTTTTAAACATTAACCCTCCATAGACTAAATCAGTTTTTACCTCTCTCAAACCATCGGCCCAGTCTAGTTAGTATTAGTGCTGAACTAGCTGTATATTAAATCAACAAGCTCCTAATTCAAAACCTGGGGTTGGAGCCATATAGGAATTTGTCATTATAAAGGGCTATTATATTAATTAGAAGATACTGTGTCACAGGCCCCATGGCTCCACCAGCTCTGAGTAATACAGATCTGATGCCTATTTTCAAAGTTTCTCCCTCTCCCCTGCCCTCAAATGTGGGCTTGTGGGTAAGGAATGGGCCATTCAGTGCTATCCTAGTTCTATGGACCTACCACCATTTCTGTCTCAAAGTATGCTGGTGGTTTCCTTGAGCCTTTTAAAAATATCTGGCAACAATAGCGTCCCCCCCTCCCCTCCAGGGTGTGGCCAGGGCACCCAACAAGTAGGATGGAGTATCTTTATTTATTCAAGCTGGTGTAGAATTAAGTAAAATCTCAAGGCTCAGTAATTTTAAGCCACTCAAGTTAAATTCCTGTTCTTTCTGAATAAATGTTCTTGAATCATCTGCTGACATCTGTGTTAGGTGGATTTTCCGCTAACAGCCTGTAAATGATTCATAGATAAGACATGGAAAAAGTTGTAGGAAACAAAGTAAAAAAAAAAACAACAACAAAAATTAGCGAGAGAAAACCCTTACTCAGTTTATTTCAAGTGGTGACATGTTTGTGTTGCCAACTTGTAATAACACTGTACACCTACTATGACTAATGATATAATTATGTAGATCACAACCAGTCTATTGTGCAGGGATTCTTCCCAAATTACCATAGAGTGGCACAGCACCATTCTGGGATTTTGAGAAAGCAATTTACATATCCACCTGATTTTTTTTTTTTTTTTGGTCCTAAAATGCAGCTTCCTATTGAGAATGATAATAACTGTCCGACATTCTGAATCATCCCATAATGCAATGCAAGCCGCTTACACTGTATTGTGTCGCTAAGTTCTATCCAATCAGAACAATTTATCTGTATAGCATCAGACTCTATTTTGCAAAGAAAATATGTAGAATGGAAGGGACCAGCACTGACTGATTCATTGTCAACTTCCAAATCCATCCATGTGACTATGACTGGATCAACACAAACACGACTACTCAAAAGTCATGAACAAATTTGTTACTAATTATGGTATCATACTTCAGCAAGTTTGGCAACACCTTTGGAAAATTTTCTGATGAGAAGCCTGGCATCATAAGTAATCAAATGCATCTCACATCTACAGCAGTTAACAGCAGAGTAACATGACATCACTAGCAAGTGAAGATGTAATATGGCTACAGGTAGAAAATGACACAATAATGTGATTTGCGTAGTCTCTTTGTAAGAAAACTTTAAGTTGTGATGGCGTCTCACATCTACTAATGGACAGTGGGAAAGATGGCAAGATAAGATATTACAAGTGGTTCATGATACAGCGATGTGACAATGTGTACACAGTGCTTTTTGCAGTAAGTTGTTGCTGATTTGGCTATTTTAAACATATTTTTCCAAAGTATAACATCTCTTTTTTTTCATATTTCATGCACTTGAATGTTACCACACACTAATATAATAGACATTACTTGACACCCAGGTAAGTAGAGTGAGTTGTTTACTTCTTCACCTGTCAGATTTCTGCTATCTTGTGCAGAAAAAAAAACACCACTAACCTTGCACCTGCTCACCACAGAAATAAGTATATGATTAACTTGAGAATATTTCAATACTTTGTATGTCCTTGTGTGAAAATCTCATAAATGATTTATTACATAATCAACATTTTGAATTACAAGGTACCAAAAGTCCATTATAAGAAACAAAAGACTCAGCTTTTGGGTATTGCATACATTGTATTTTTTAAAAAAATACCTTTGTAAAGAAATTTCAGTAACAAATAATAGTTCACTAAGGCAGTTAACAATAAAAGCGTATATGTTATTCCCCGCCAAAACAATGTACCACTTTGGTCATTTGCAGAAGTTTAAAACATTTTATAAAGTTTTCAGTCGTTCCTCTTACATTTGAAAGACAGACAACTGGATAGTAACTTCTATACTGATTTACCAATATTTTTCAAATGATACGTTGTCTTCTTTTGAGAGGATAGAGATGCTAAATGAACACTAATTACAATGAATTTTATTTGAAAAATTACCATAAGTTTTTTTCATATAATGTTTCTACTGTCTCACTAATACCACGTTCTCTGTTGTATAAGCCCATGAGACCAACTCAACACACTTAGGTATAAATGGGAAAAGAACTCCCATTTCAGAAACTGCTGATGAAAAGTCAGTAAATTCAATTTTATGTCAAGCATTTCGTAGACACACTATTTTAAATGATATTTTTAAAAAAAGAAAACTAAAATTTATAAATAAATAATCTAAAGTAATAAAAATGGGTGCATGAAACCAAGAGTAATAGTTGATGTGAAAGTATGATCAGACACTTAAGTTTAGTACAAATTCTTGTCATTGTTTGTATTTAAACAGGATTAACACACAATTGGTAGGTAAAAGCCATACCTCAGAATTAATAGACTTTCTAACTGTTTTGTTAAAACTATGGTAATTTAATTATTTTTAAGTTGTGAAGTGGTGGGCTTATAAGCCAGAAGCCCGATTTTGATTATCATGAAAAAAGAATAGGCTTATGCTTATGTAAGTTTTTATTCAATTAGCTGGAATTGTAAGGTTTCATGTGTATTTCTTCAGATGGCTGTAGGGTCTGGCCATTCTGAAAGGAAGACTAAGGGTGCACTCTATTGTTTCTTTCTAAAACCTAGCTGCATCCACTTAGAGATAAAAGATGGAAACAGAAGTCGAATTTTAGCTCATCAACTCAGGAAGCAGCCATTCTAGAATGTGCCAACAAGTCCTATGATATTCACACCTCTCTGCTGACTATTTACTCTGAAAGCCTTTGATCTCTGATTAAAGGCATCTGAAAAGTTTTATGGCATCTTTTAACTTGCTGGTTTGTAAACAAAATGTCAAGTGTACACACCAATCTGTATAAACAGGTACTTGGGTCATTCAAAGTAGACAGAGTCATACTTCAATGCAGTTTCAAATGTAATTTTTAAAAAGTAAGCCTTGGTCGCTGGGGGAGGGAGGGAGGGAAAGACTATCACTGTAAATGTGATTCATTGCATATATTTACATAAAGGACCGTCCCTGTAAATCAAATATGCGACACATTCACACGTAAGACCACCCATGCAAACTAGTACAACACCTATTCACATGTAAGACCATGGGCTTGGGAAGATTTGACCTTCCTTTTTTTAATTATAATATAACATAAGTCTCCCATTTTTATTGAAATGGTTGGAATAAAATTCAGAAGCTTGATCAGCCGCTCTGTTTTCCCTCATCAGTGGGTTTTTGCGGAGTGAACCTGTGAGTTCAGATGGTAAATAAGCTCTTTTTTAAAACCAAGTGTAATGATTTTGAGAAAAGAAACAAAATAAAGAATAGCTAAATAAATTTTAAAAATACTGCAAATATGAATTAAGACACTTAAAAAAAAAAAAAGCCACAATATTGAACAGCTAGGAAAACGCCAATTTTGTCTGTTCACTGAAGATAAATATTTATTTTTTAAAAATAATTTCTTAAAAAACTAGGAAGCAAGAATTCTCTCCCATTTGAAGTATGACCCTCCCATTTTTATTATTATTTTCTGGAAATTATCAGATTTATTTTCCTCTCTTTCATTATAAATCCATTATCTTACTAGCTTAGTTGTTGTCATTTGACTAAGCAACTCAATTTCTTCAATACCAGCATCATCAGATATGACATGTTATACCTCCTTTTGTAGACAAAAACAAGATTACCTTCTTACTGCTTGCTGATTATAACAAGTTACATATGATCTGACTGAAATGTTTGTAATTCCATTTAAGTCTTACCTTCAAACATCTGGCCATACTGGGGAAATCCTGTAGCTCGAAGCCATTTGCAAGCCTCTGTTGCTTCAATCTCTGGAGAAAGAAACAAACAAAAATTAGTTCATGTCAGCAGGGTATGTAACAACAAAATACCAGAGACAGAAAATTGTGGGAAATGATAGTCTGGGGAAGGCAAAACTACCTGCTTCTCAAACCACTCACCCTCAGCTAGTAACTAGGCCAGTTCCTTCTCTAAATGACAAAAAATGCCGTATCCAGTGAGGTGGAGTTCTATATATGCTTGTATGCATGCATCTTATTTACAGTGAATGAATGAACGATAAAACACAATTTTTTTCCACATTATATATAGGATGTCTAACTGACATTGCCTGTCCACCATCTTAAAAAAGGGCTAAGGCTGATAACCTGGTCGATTGACTTTTAAGACAAACAATAATGATACATAAATAGACTACATTTCACAAATAAATAACATTTGGGTAGTGGGATAATGTAGTGCAGCTGCATGCTGTGGTAGCCAGCATACATTTTATCTCCAGGATTCTGTGTCAGCTCCACGTGGGTTTCTTCTGGGTAGTTCAGTTCAGTTTCCACCCAATTTTAATCAGAAGAATTCCTGTCTCTTCTGTTGGGAAGGCTATTGTTGGTATATATAAGGTTTGGAATTTGTGTGTGAGCTGGTCCTTGCCGCCCCATCTTTTTTTCCTTCCACCAGCTGCTGTACCAGATCTTCCAATGAGCTATGAATTTCAGTTTTCTCTTTGTAACTATTTCATTAACTTAACGATTTTGTAATCTATCCATGATACCACAAAGAAAAAAAGAGAAAGCAACCCAAAACTCCATTCTTTGAAGGCGTACTGCCCTAATTACTCAAAACCTATAGTTATTCCCAAGGTCTTCCAACTTATATAAAGCCCCCATCATTTTAACCCACCTATCCAATGTACCTTTGAATGAATTTAACAGTGATGCATCAAAACAATTTTGCTGAGCCATCACCACAATATCTTGTAAAATTATCATTTATGACCCCAACTCAAAACAACAAAATGAACCCAAGCCAATTTAAAATCCTTTTTTTTTTTTTTCAAGTCTCAGTTAAATCTCTTTGCAGGGCTAGAAAGTTTGCTTTTCTTTGTTTTCTGTTTCCTCAGATCCTCTATTCCCCCAAACCACTTGGGGGGGGGGGGATACCTTCCATGACCCCTCCAACCTGCGGACAACAGCAACCTGATACAGTTACCAGGCCTGGGCGGCATATTCCAAATGAGAGCAAGCTAAAATGTAAACAGCGAAACAAGAATGCTATCTTCATTGTAATAAACCCAATAATTTTTTCTTTCTTTTGGGACCATCATCTGTAGGTGTGTACCTGATGAGACCGCACAGTACTATAGTTTACTGCTAGCAATTGCCTTATCTGACCTAGCTTTTCTGTTTTCTGCAGGAAGTAAAATGTCCCTGCTGCAATTCCTCTCTTTAGTTGTGGGAGGAAACCAGAGCATTTAGAGGAACTCCACATCAATAAAATGGCACAGAAGTGCATGAAGAAACTGTGCTATGAGACTTTGCCAAATGAAGTTGACCCCTGATGGGAACTAATTGAAACTCTCAGCATCAGCTGGCTCAATGCCCAATATATTCCGTTCTTCCTATCTACCATGCCAGTTCAATGTTTATCATTCTACTATAGATCACACTATATTCACTCTTAGACTGTAATCACAGGAAGTGAGGAAAGAAAAAATATCATCGATATAATTTATACTATCCCTGATAACCATCAAAATCTCAGTTTCTGAAAATTCTGGTATCATTTACAAAAACAATAATGTGTTTTCAAGTTGTGTGGTACACCAGTATCAACAAAAGGGATAACCTCTTTATATTGGAGATGACCAACTCTGATTATCCCTTAGAGAGAGCTGGCAGATGTTTGTGACTTCAGCAGCGAAATCCCTAGTACTCTTCATTTTCACTTATGGGAGGAAACTGAGCACCACCAGAAAACTCACATGTTCAGTTGGTGAAGAGAAGGGAGAAGGAGAAGAAACTGTTTCAGGGAAATAACACCAAAAAGACATGACCTTGACCTGGAATCAAACATATCAGGCCCTCTACCTTAGCAGTTCAATAGACTAAGCACTGTATGTGTATGTGTGGACCCTTAATAATAATATTATCTATTACTTAGAGTTAAAAAGAAGTTTAACATTAAATTCATAGATTTAATATTGTACAACAGATTTATGGAGAATTATAGACAATAATTAAAATTATTTCATTTTAGTTCCATCTATAAAGCAAAACTTGTTTTAAAGTTCACTATAAAAATTAGCTAAAAAGGAAACTGACACAAGGCAAATAAACAAGAAGCTCATTGTTGTTTTTCTTTTAAAATCAGGTTATTTAAAATAAATGTTAACTTTTTTTTTATTCTGAGACACTGTTTCTGATTAACTTTTGGTACACAATGGGCAATTCTGAGCACAGCTTAAACATGTTTTTCAGAGTAGTAATTAATGCCACAAGGCGTGGCTGATATCTGCAATGCGCATAACAGAACCACACAAGTTACATGATGGGGTGTTAATAGACTTGTGAACAAAATATAGAAATCAAAGTAAACATATGGAATTATATTTACACAGATTTTCTATGCTTGTATTCGTTCTTGACACTACAGCAAATAAAACAGCTAAGAGTATAGTATTATCAATGTCACCCCAGCTCCATCCATTAACCTAGTTCTACGTTTCAAGGGCCTCAGCTACACAGATTGTCCACTATAAACAATCCATAAAGAAACAAGTGCTGATATACAAGGGCAAGGGTAGAGGCCCCAGTCAATGGAGCTCTCCAATGCCCTGCCTCCAAGAATGTTTTTAAACACCTGCTGCCCCAGCTGATATCATAGTGAGATTTGTGGGTCAGGTACCCTGCCTGCATTCCACATTTCAAAGATTCCTATGCACAGAATGCATATTTACCAATGAGCAATTGACTAAACAGCCTCCTCTTTGAGATCCCAGGGTAAGGATGATAAAGGGGTTGTAAGAGTATCAAAGAGACTACATTGGCTAGACAAGGCTACAAGAATTAATGTTCCCTGATACAATTAAACGATATTCTTCCATGCACTAAACGCTAATAATTTACCACTTTCAGTTTTTTTTTGTTTTTTTTAAAGACAAACTTCAAATACTCAAATGAACCACATGAGACTTTAATGCAAAATCCATTATGCTAGGTCGACGTTGTAGCTATTTAAAATAAAAGTGAATACAATGTTAGCAAACGGACAGGTGTATTTGAAAATTTCATAAAATAATATAAAAATAAATTTAAAAAAAAAAACACAACAGAAAACAAAAGCACTTTGAAGAGAAGAAGGGAGAATCACAGTTCAGTCAAGATGCTTATAACAAATCCAAGCTACTAAGATTCATCAGCAGTCATTACTCAACCATATTATATGCATCGGCATTTTTCAGTTGTACTCTCTGGGTTCTTTACATAAAAACTCAATGGTGTTTCTGGTGGATATTTCTCCAGCTATTGTTCAGCATCTCAGTTAAGATTTCTTTAACAAGAGTGTAAACAGCATCAACTAATGAGAGGAGAAACAGAAACAAAGAGCTGTCTGTAACCCCCCCCCCCTCTCTCTCCCTGGCAAGTGGTGCAGGAGAATCTAATGTCCTCTTGACACAGGGCTGCCCATTCATTTATCTGATGTTGATCTGACTTGAATGCCAAATATTAAAACTTATGAAGTTCGAGCAATCTCCAATGATGCTATATGGTGAAGTAATTCCATTTGTTGGCTGGCTGGCTTAAGCTGAGCCTCCAAACTGTTACTGATCAAGTAAATGGACAGTAGTAAATTCAAAACAGATTCATTCCTCTTTGTCAAATTATTCCATACTAAATCATTCTTCTGCATATGCAGTAATTGCCATCAATATTGATTATGACACTTTGCAAGTCCTAGATACTGCTTAATAATAACAAATAATAATAATAATATTAATAATTTGAACAAAACAAAAAGTAAACAAATATTTCAGATTCAGTTCATGTAATGATTTTGGCTGAACCCCAAATATTCTTCTGGTTTTGTTTTAGTTAGTTGAAAGTTAAATTGTTTGATTTTCTATCTTTAGACAAAAAGAAAAGCTGCTAAGAAATCTGTAGACGTTCTTCTGTAAAACTACCCAAGTAGCAGTTAAAAACAAGCAGAAAACAAAATTGATAGATAATTTTTTCATGAACTTTATCCAAACAAATCTAGAGAGATTATTTCTAATGCAGAGTCTATGAGAAATGCATTAAAGCTGGCAACAGATAACAACCCACAACCAACAGAAAAATTTAAAAATCATGTGTGACCTTTTATATTTTACCACAGGGCAGCATCAACATAGAATTCCATTGACTAATTGTTCTATTGGGGGTTAAAACAAACATCAGCTTCAGTAGTGCCAGTGGCCCTGATAAAAATTCCAAAGAAATATTCCTCTCCCCTATGCTGATACTCTAGTATGTTTATTTCAATATATATGTGTCACTGGAAAGGATTGACTAAAAAAAACACAACTTGCTACAGTTGCATCAATTCCAGGAGAGAAAGAGCTTGCTGAAACTTTCAAGAACCATTGGTCAATAATTATGCCAGTCATCCATGTAGCCTTTTGCTCTTCTGTTGTTGTTATTTTCCTTAGCAGAATAAGATAACATAACTCTTTCCTTATATCATCCAATGGGAGCCAATAACACAGAAATTCTGATTCTAAACTCCACCTACTGTGCAGAAAGGCATAAATCTAAAATACCAAATCTACTAAGTTTAGATTTCTGATGTATAACAGGAAACAGGTTCTTAAAATAATTAGAGGTTTTTCGTCTATCCACATTTACCAATATTAGGGGTTATAATTGAAAATTGGCTAAATTTCTGGCTTTTTAAGAGGAATAATTGTCAATGAGCGCAATAGATTATCAGTGAGTGTACTTAGTTAATAGTAATATTGTGGTAAATCTAAGTATTACATTACTAATCATTTTCTTTAGTGGGGTGGATCCCTTACACAAGCCATGATAATGTCCCTCTGATTCCTTGCTCCTATTAAGCAAAACCCTGCCAGGAATATCCTTTGCAGATTCTAAAACCAAGCTTCTAACCAAGTCGAGAGCATTTTAAGATTTTTTCTTGATGGTAAATTTAAATGTTAAAATTAGCTCCTTCCTTAAAATCTAAAGCAGGCTTTTCCCCTTAACTGGTACCAAGGAACATCTTCCTGCGAGGCAATGCTACAGAACCAACCCACCATTCTGCTCAGATCTTGGCTAGAAATTGGCTACTGCAAAAGAGATCTTGAGAAAAATACATACTAATAATGTCAGAGAGTACACTTTCACTTAGGGATGAGAATGGGTATGGCAACCTATTTAAAGAAGTTTGATGCTGTGTGAAAACAGTAACGGATGGATATTAAACTTTTCAGTGTTGTTTGTTGTTGCATTTTTATCTGATATATGGCAGCAGATCTAAGGACTAACTATGCTTGGCATGCCTACCAACTGTTCTCAGCAGCCTGACCACCAACTACCCCTTTGAAAATGAGCTCTTAAATCCCTGGTGACCTTAGTATAACCAATCCTCTCCCATATGTCTGGCCTTTACAAGCGAAAAATAAAACATTAAACAAAGATATATCTTACAATATGCTTTTGCAATAACCTAATCAAAATTTCTCACCAATCCCATGCCTTCAGTATATACAAACAACAAGGAAGTAATAAACACATCATATCTTATAATACCAACTGAAATAAACAACATTAGACATCATACCTGATTTCTGCCCTGATAATTTTCTCTTTCTTTCCCAATATTCTAAAAGTTAGCCACACCCTGGAAACAACATATCTGGGAGCCAGACAGCTTTGTGCCTTTACTAGCTACCTCAACAGATTTCATGTTCTTGCTCAGCAGACAAGTTCCATATTTACAGACAACATTCTATTCTCTCCAAATCTGTTTTGCTTACAGACATTATGACAGCTGGAGGAACCAAAATAGCCAGCTGAAGTACGCCCTAGGTGTCTTCAGCCATGTTATTGCTGACTCAGGTTCCATGTTTACTAACTAACAGAGCCAAATCTACACCAATACACACACCTACTTTCCTGCACTTTCTCCTTCCCCTGCTTGTGTTTCATGTGTGTTCACTTTCTGAATATTTTTAATCCATCATTTTCTATCTTCATTTTCAATTTTGGCTCAACCATTTATTATTTTTTTAAAATCATTTTCTCATCTGTAGCTTAACACCACAGCCAAATAATTCTGTTTCTATTGTTGTTGATAGTTCACACTTATTTTATGTCAACATTTTACCCATTCATTCTCCATTATGGCAGTCTTTGTTTATGACAATCAACTGCAGACAATATTCAAAACATTTTATTTTCCAGTAAATATTGTAATAAGATTTGATTCCTAAGTTGCTTTTATTTCACATTTATTGTTTTAATATACATACTTTTGAATTAATACTAAACTATATTTTGGTTTCTGGCTCATTCTTTGCAATAATACATCCAAAAGAAAACACTAATCATCTTCCTTTCTCTCTTTCATTGATTATCATCAATGCGCTCTTAATATATTCATTTGTAATTAGTTTATATAGCTCTAATACATTTGAATAATAGCATTTTCATAATATTTCAAAAGTTTATTATACTTAGTGTTAAGATTTTAATCAATCATATAAGGTATCAAATCTATTATTTAGCAATAATATGATTACCTCACCTTTTCCTCAAAATAAAGTTATTTCCATACTTTTCCTAAATAAAGGTAAAACTTCTCAAATATTCCTTTTTGTTGTTATTTTTGGAATTAGCTTACATAATTTTGCAATCCATAATAAAATTTTGTTACAAAACCATGTCCTAACAAGGTTACATACACCATGTAACTCTCATCAAAATTGGGTCTTAAAAATGATAATTTATCACATTGCCATGGTTACTCTCAGTCCAAGAACGTTTTAATCAATCATGTTGCAAACCTTCCAGGCTTGGTTCACTTTTCTTCTCCAAAATGGCTACATGGGTTTCCTCCCACATCTAACAATAGAAAGTTCTAGAAAAGATTTCCTTGCTGAAGTTGGCAGTACTATAGACCCTTACCCCCCCCCCCCAAACCTTGCCAGGGCAGTCTCCCTTGTAGAGACTGATAAACAGAAATAAAGAAAAAAGTAAATAGCTGAGTACTATGTTGACCGCAAATACATGAAAAATGAAATGTTAAAAAAACATAGCAAGTGTATTAATTACATAAGGGGCATTCAAGACAATCCTAGCCGAAATAGAAGTACTGTATTCGAATATGATCAGTTACATTTGAACATCCTTAGCATTATACATCTATATTATCATAACTACAATATCATTAACATCATAGAAACAAAATTATGCTTATAAAATATTCCATGCAGTCGCCCTTGCCTCTCAAAAAACATATTGTACGCTAAGTTCAACCCTTGACTGGTCCCCAATGATTGTTCCCACAAGTATGACTGTTTTATTATCCTCACAAAGCATGAGAACAGATGAATAATTTAGAACGGTTACAACACTAAAACTAACCCCTCAATTCTGTTCAGGACCATGTAATTTCTCTGGTGTTTTTAGCCACCATCTCATCTCCATGCAAATATAAAATTGTTTTGTGTGTCGCTTGCTCACTGATACCAAAAGCAGGATTCCTTTTTGAAAAGCTTAAGGGTTTCTACTTAAAAGACTATGAGATTACTTTACAGCAAGACCCCTGGTGGGCCTCCTACATAGAACTTCCCATACCTGTCGCCAGCAGCCACTTCAACAAATACATTTTATGTTCTAGTAAATGGTTTAGTTTCAAAATATTTCCCTCTAAGGGGTATGTGTGTGTGTGTGTGTGCATGCATGTATGTTTTACATACTGACAAAACACAAAAAAAAAGAATTGTTAAATATTAAATACCTGTCAAATAATTTATCAGTAATTGAGAGAAACTGAACAAATTCACCTATCTGCTGTGACTACAACCTATATACATCTTTTCTAAGGTATTTGCCAGAACTAATTACCCAACAAAACCCTTGACTTATGAAAGTCTGCTGATTGCATGTAGCCTGATACCAATTATTGCCATTTTCCAGTTTTCTAGCAGAATAGTTCTCACTTTCTTTAGCTCTGACCATAAACACACCACTGTAATAATTAACTAACTTTTCAATAGCCAATCAAAGTAGCTCTTTCATAATTTGATGGCTGGATATCTTAGTAATGCATAGCAACAGAATCATTTAGACATGCAAATGGTACCAACTCTTAAAGTTGTTGCTAAATAGTAGATGCAGGTATTTACTGTATACAACTTTTGTAGAGCTTTTCTTTCCAGAAGGAGAAAAAATTGAGAAGGGATGAATTTATTTATTTATCTTTTTTAAATAGGCAAGAGAAAATATAACCAATTTCTTCATACATTTTATTTACTGAAAAAAAGTTTGAAAGCATAAACATTAATACAAGAGAGGAAAGTTATTGATAATGCCTTTGTTACTTGTAAAAAGTAGGCAGTTAGTTTGGGAATTTCCCACCAGCTTGTTAGCCAAACTAATTAGTGAACCTGTGTTTCAACAGTCTCATCCTGAAGCTGGTAACAGGAAAACATATATAATCTAATTACTTTTGCCAAAAAAGTGATAGCAAATGCTCAGATTAGCCACATACTTTCTACAAATATTAATTCCTAAATTCATTTACTCAGAGATATGAGAGTCAAAGAGAAATGTCGGTGTTTCCATAAAAGCCATTCTTTAAATAATGCATCATATTCTGTTAATATTCTCAGGCCTGAAAAATTGCGACACATGGTGACCCTATTTATCATAAATTTAGCAATTTTGAGAATGTGTGGCAGGATTAGTTTCTCTGAACTTTTGCAGAGGGTAACAAAGAACAAAGGCTCAGAGAGAAGACTTAGTGCATCTTAGTTCATCTGGGTGGACAAACCATCTAAAAAAACTCAAAACTATTTATTTTATTTTTGTTTTTGAAGTTAATCTCATTAAATAAAGTTATGAAAAGAGAAAAAAATCTATAATGACAAGTGATGCAAGCACAAATATTTAGATTCTGCAATTAGTTAGAATATTTAATGGTAGTATAATATAAAACTGATCTGTATGGTGGTTCACAGAGTATTTTTTCTTTTTCTTTTTAATTTTCAAAACTTCTCTGTATACACTAAAAAGACATGCAGCAGATATGCATTAGCACAAGAACAAGTTTCCAATATTTCCAATGAAATAAGGTGCGCACATATAAGTCCAGATGGCAGTGCGGAATGGACTGCTGATGAAAAGACAACTGACAACTAACTGTGTGCCAGATCCAGAACTCTCCTGTGACACTATAAAAGCATCAGCTGCCAATAAGACTTGACACTAGTGTTTGTGAAAAAAGAATAGATGTTCTTGGGAATGACCCTGGAGAGGGGCAACCATCATCAAAATGCAAATTTATTAGAAAATTCTAGTGACAGCCTGATTGTCAATAATATAGAAAGTTCTGAAATGACTTTCTTCTCTCAACATGAAATTGACACAGTAAACATAAGTCTGAAACCCCATCTGTGACAGCATGTGGGTTTGAACTATTTGACTCATTAGAGGGTTAATTAGATCTTGGGTATGCTAAATTGTACAATAAATAGTAAAACTGGAAAAGTTCTGGTTTCTGTATGGGGCAGGCAGCACACATGCAATTGCCATTTTATAGAAAGGATATTGAAATATGATCTATCCTCACCTAGTCTATCTAGTTTGGAAGTTTTTTTATTTTTTTTCATAGCAAAGTATTCAAAAGTATTTTTAGGAAAGAAAATGTATATTTAAGCAAATTTCCGGACGTTTGTGATATATCAAATAGTACCAGGAGTCATACGTATAGAATTAACTCAAATATTCTCAATTAAAAAAAAAACAGAAAGAAAGAATAAAGAATTCTGAATTGTAAAGTAGCCATGTTGTGTCTGCCTGAAATGATTTACTGTAAAAAAAAAAAGAACACTGGTAACAATTCTTTTATCTTTTGTTAATAAAATGCATGGATTATTTTCAACGCAACTTTATATTATGTAAAACGTTTAGCCAACACTATTCCTTTATGAGAAAGATATCATTTTATGCTTTTCCATGGTTAAAATTTTCTGAAATGAAAGAACAGCTAGAGGGGGTGGGTGGGCATTGTTATGCTTCCAATTTTGTCAAAGAAAAACTAGTCAAACAAATGCTCAGCCTAGCAACATAACAAAAAACAAGAATTGCTCCACTTCTACTAACAACATTAATATTATAATAAAAGCATCTTTTGTTATTGTAATAATGCTGCAAGTAACACGATATAATCAAATTAGGTGCAGATCTGGAACATACTAAGAGAAGTATCCCCCCATCTTGCAGTGAACATAGTTTTATATCAACTCCAGTCACCAATTTGAAAACTCTGCCCATCCAAAAGGTCCATGCTGATCCCCAAACCCATCAGAGTTCATACTATGCTATTAGCCACACAAATGCTTCTCTACCAAAAAACAACATATTTTCTTTGCACTGCACAATGGTGGTTTGGAATGAAAGTGTTTTATAAGAATTACACTAGAAAATTTTCACCATATTGCAGAATTCAATGGATTTGATGTAAATGGCCTCCTGTTCAGTATAATGTCATAAATTAACAGTAAAGCTGCTACAGTAAAATATAATTTCCAGTATTGATTAAACATTCAACAACATCACCCCCCCCAAAACAAAACAGTGAAACACATGATCATCCCAGGCCTTTCCATACCATCTTATTATCAGTAACTAAACCAGCTGATAAACAAGTTTCAGTAATCTCTTCTTGTTTATTATAAACAAACATAACTATACTTTTTAGTCTGGTTTTCATTCAGATTTTTATCATCTTACTCTTTAAAACTGTTTCTCATTTGCATACTGATAGTTATATTCTAGGGATTTACCCTGTTAGTAGTGACAAAATGATTGCCAAGAGAGAGTAGTTAGTTCTATTGCAATATATGAGTACCTGCTTATTTCTATAAACAGAACTTTCTATTATTATGCTAGCAAGGAGATTTTAATATGTAACTTCAAGTTAAGAACCAGAACCTCCTGCCAGTTCTGCCATGGAACAGAAACTGAGCCAGTGGATAGGCAAATTAGGGCTCTTAAGGGAACTTCCAGTTCTTAAACCTAATAAATAACATTTCGCCTGTCATGGCTCTAAACAAAGAGACAGAGTGGACAATAGGTTAAGGTAAAAGACTCTTCTGAATCTCTAAGTAAACATACTGCAGAAAATATTATAGATTTTACTGAAAACATATAAATTCTATAGCAGCCAGGATGGAAAAGAGAAATCAGATACATGAAGCTGATATTGCCAAGCTCCTAGTGGTCAGCCTGGCTAACTAGGGTCAGATAAAATGATTCACATCTATCACTGTCTACCAGAGGCCAAGACTTTATGGTACAGACCACTGAGGTAAAAAAAAAAAGAAAAGAAACAAACAAACAAACAACCTATTTAGACCAAGCTACACAGACAGCATCCCAACTATCAGAATTTGCCACTGCAAATACCAAGATGAAAACAGACAGAAAGTCAGACTGGGAAAAATTTATTTATCCATCAGCCAATCCCAGGAAATGGTGAACTTGATATCTACATAGGGATTCACTACTCAAAATGCATGATCACACAGGAAAGTTGATAGGGTTATACATATATGAGAGAGAGAAGGGGGTGGAGAAAATGCACTTAAATAATCAGTTTTATTTTTTTTTTTAAATTCTATATTCAGTTCTGACAGAATAAACTTTATCTTCTTCTCAAGCAGACCTGCTCCACACCAGTGTATAACCAACAAGACTTCCCAAACCACTATATCATCCTTACTGTGACAAAAAGCCATCTGTTTGACCAAGCAGCAATTTCCAGCAAACAGTCTACAACATTTTTTTAAAAAAAAAAACACTCGCCCTCCCACAAGTAAAAAATTTAAATGTGTCTGCTTCATTTTTTCCTCCTTTTCTTCAAAATTAATTAGCTGAGGCTGTAAGTCAAAGGGGCAAGAAGTCTACAAATTATAAAGAGGCTTTCCTTTTCCACTCATCAATGGTTTTGTTAGAAAGAGCATCTCATAAATCTATGCTGTGTTAGTTTTTAAATGAAAAACAAAAGACTGTTCCCACAATTTAGTCAGTCCTTATGTTTGTAAGGTTTTTGCTGATGGGCCCTCAAACTTGAAAGCAAAAACTTTGTTCTTGCCCGAAAAGATTCAGTAAATGCTTATGAAGTCACCTCCACTCCCCTCCAAATAGAGATGCACGAACCCAAATGTTTTAATTGACAGTATTTATCCATGCCTTTGAACCCCTTTTCATATTAGTCATATCCTTAATGAACGCCATGTTCCAGAACTGGTCTCATCAGTGGGCTCACAAACAGGTGCAAGTACTTCTGATGACATACAACTGACAGTCCAATTTAGCAGGCCTTAAAAAATCCTTGACTGCCACAATATGGCCCTCAAGATTCTTTCTATATATATAGTTTAATTTAGATATAGAATATAAATGCTCAACAACATAAATCTTAAGATATTTTAGAATCATCTTAGATGGTGCATTTCCATCTTGTACTTACACACTTCTGTGTGAGTCATTTATGATACTGCTTCCATCAGTAGATGGAAAATTGTCATTATGTCATTGTTATTGATTGAGATAGAAGATTGCCATATTTGTTATTTTGGTTCCATATATCAGTTATTAAAAATGATGAGTTGCTCAAGCCATAGAGAGAAGACAAAACAAAAACATAAAATATCTTTAAAGGTATTAGTAAAGTAAATAAATAAATAAAATGCATGATACAGTGGAGAGAGCATCCTTAATTTCTAAGTATCAATTCTGAAAGTTAACATGTAGATGAATATTTACACTGCACTTTGTAGTAGCTCACTAAATTCATCTTCTAATACAGGGTGTATATTTGATTTCTCTCCTTGTGCTTTTTTGTTTTGTACTGTAGTTCCCAAAATGACCAACAGATGGCAGTTCTGTGTGAGGAGTGGTACTGTCATTCACAAAATGACCAACAGATATTGGCAGTAAATTTGCAAAAGTAAAAGGTGAAGAATTGTCAAACAATTCTGAGAATATGAAAAAAACGTGGAAAATGTTTAAACCTGAGTAAGGCTCATCTTCAGCATTTATTGTAATTACATAGTTTATTGTGATACTTTATTGTAAGAGTTAATGTATTGAAATATTGAAATAAAAACAAAATAAATTTTCCACTGCATAGTTACTTTTTAATCGCCCTGTATATATGCTGCTATGATTTCTTACATTTTTAAATGGTTGAAAGTTCTTTTTAATTCTGTTATAGCATAAAGCAGAATAACAAAGTAGCAATTTGGCCAATACATTAACAAAATAAATGGCTTCATTTTTTGACTATCACAGTAACATAGGTCTTTGAAGGCCACAGAATCTGAAAATTCAATCCAACCTACTAACAGATGGATCAAGATGCAGTAATTAATTTTTTGGCAGAATTGTGAGTTTTCCAGGATCTTTGAAGCAAATTACTAAATTACTACAGGAGGCTATTTGAATACACCTCTGACTTAAAGACTGATGTCACCTGACTCACGGACGAACAAGATCTATCTTTGTGCTAACACAATCAAGAGTAAATGGTAAAGTCATCTTGACTAACCAGAAGGAAACCCCATGCATTAATAAGTGCCAGGGAGAGTACTTTAGGTTTTTGACATGTATTAGATGACATCCAATCTGTTAAATAATGATAATCAAACAATATGCTTTGCAAGTAAAACTTTTAACCATTCACTGTATCTGATAGAAGCACAAAAGGGAGATAACCTATTCCTCATACGATTTTAATCAACATCCTGGTAATTTAGGGGGAAAAAAAGTAATAACTTAAGATGTTTGATTTTTGTATATTAAATGCTATTTCTTTGCATATATTTTATGTCCTTAAATGTTCTATGGATTACAGGATCCTGAGAAGGCAAAAAAAACAACAACAACAAATCATAGAGATACCAGTAGATATATTACCAAGAACAAAAAGTATGTGTGCATGTATTAAATTTGAATAATGTTCCATCTCATTTCCAAGAATAACACAGAAGAAAAAAACCACCTACAAAACAATGCTACAAGCTTAAAGTGAAACTAATCTACCACTGGGGGAGGCTAACAACAACCTAGCTGAAAACAGGGTCTCCATAATTTCATCAAACCTAGTTTTATTTGAACATTCCTATATACAGGTGCATCTCAAAAAATTAGAATATTGTGGAAGAGTTCAATATTTTTTGTCAGTTATTTCAGAAACTGAAATATTTCAAGCCTTTTTTTGTTTTAATTTTGATGATCCACTATCTCAAAATATTAGAATATTTCATAAGATCAATAAAAAAAAAGGATTTATAATATAGAAATGTCAAACTTCTGAAAAGTATGTTCATTTATGCACTCAATACTTGGTCAGGGCTCCTTTTGCACAAATCACTGCATCAATGCGGCATGGCATGGAGGCGATCAGCCTGTGGCACTGCTGAGGTGTTATGGAAGCCCAGGTTGCTTTGATAGCGGCCTTCAGCTCCTCTGTATTGCTGGATCTGGTATCTCTCATCTTCCTCTTGACAATAGCCCATAGATTCTCTATGGGGCTCAGGTCAGGCGAGTTGGCTGGCCAATCAAGCACAATAATACCATGGTCAGCAAACCAGTTACTAGTAGTTTTGGCACTGTGGGCAGGTGCCAAGTCCTGATGGAAAAGGAAATCAGCATCTCCATAAAGCTTGTCAGCAGACGGAAGCATGAAGTGCTCTAAAATCTCCTGGTAGATGGGTGTGTTGACTTTGGACTTGATAAAATACAGTGGATCAACACCAGCAGATGACATGGCACCCCAAATCATCACTGACTGTGGAAACTTCACACTGAACTTCAAGCAACTTGGATTCTGTGCCTCTCCACTCTTCCTCCAGACTCTTGGACCTTGATTTCCAAATGAAATGCAAAATTTACTTTCATCTGAAAAGAGGACTTTGGATCACTGAGCAACGGTCCAGTTCTTTTTCTCCTTAGCCCAGGTAAGATGCTTCTGACGTTGTCTCTGGTTCAGGAGTGGCTTGACACTAGGAATGCGACATTTGTAGCCCATTTCCTGGACACGTCTGTTCGTGGTGGCTCTTGATGCACTGACTCCAGCCTCAGTCCACTACTTGTGAAGCTCCCCCAAGTTCTTGGATCGGCTTTGCTTGACAATCCTCTCAAGGCTGCGGTCATCCCTCTTGCTTGTGCACCTTTTCCTACCACACTTTTCCCTTCCAGTCAACTTTACATGAATATGCTTTGATACAGCACTCTGCGAACAGCCAGCCCTTTCAGCAATGACCTTCTGTGGCTTATCCTCCTTGTGGAAGGTGTCAATCAGTGTCTTCTGGACAACTGTCAAGTCAACAGTCTTCCCTATGATTGTGGTTGTATGTATGAACCAGACTGAGAAATTCATGGCATTTATACTGCATAAATAGTGATTTACTCAAACTCGAAATGGAATATTCTAATATTCTGAGATATGTTTTTTCTATTTTTTTGAGCTGTAGGCCATAATTATCAAAATTAAAATTTAAAAAATGCTTGAAACATTTTAATTTACATGTAATGAGTCTAGAATATATACAATTTTCACTTTCTGAAATAACTGACAAAAAATATTGAACTCTTCCACAATGTTCTGATTTTTTGAGATGCACCTGTACACACACACACTGTATATAAATAACACTCAGCTATTAAACAGAAAATTAAATTGTGAGTATTTTAGGTCTTATTAAAAAAAACAAGAACAAAAAACCCCACAAAATTTATTTATCAGTGACTGAGAAGCTTCCAACTTTGTGCTAGTATTCAAGGATGGGTTACACTAATCAGTCAGCTGAAAGTGATTTAAATAAACATCTACTTCCAGACTGTCATCTGTCTGAATTTCAAGTGTGAAATTCTGTTATTTCTGCTGTCTGAACACCTTGGACATGCAATTTTTCAAGAGTATATTAAGCATCAACTGCCTGGATTCTAAAACATACTCCAAAGAAAGAAAGAAAAAAAAAGCCCAAAGTTTACAACACTGCTCGTATTCTGCTGATGATGTGGAGAATATTTACTATGCTAACAGCATTCATTCAGTATACCCATCCTTTTGTTTTTGTTTTTGTTTTAGAATCAATATTTTTCCTTGTAAGCAATTTATGGCCACTCACTAGTGGCATTTTATAAGTCGAACATCATCAGATCTATTCCAAAACGATAAACAGCAGAAAGATCTATCTCCAAATTGAAAGTTTCAAAGCACAACTGGCAGGTATCCACAGCTTAACCATATCTCTAATATTAACTACAGACATACTAAAAAGAAAACAGCTGCTGACATAGTGAGCTGAGGCTGATTTTGCTAACCATAATTTTTCTCTTTCTCTGTCTCTCTACTGGCAATAACACTGAACTACCAAGTATTTACATCTCCATAGTAACATCAGACAAAAAATAATAATAACAATACTGATGATGAACTACAGAGATGAAATTTGGATGGTTTCTCATCAATTCTAACAGCATGGCTTGAATGGCAAATGCAGAAACAAAAGCACCACAACTTTAAGACACAAAACTCACCAGATGTTGGCATGCTCTGTCCATCCATTATTACAACCTGTCCTTGCAGGATGCGTATGAATCTCCTGTGTCAGTTAGGCAGGCGGTGATCTGTCATTGTTCATTCAAAGCAACCAAGCCTGTCTACTTACTTACAAAAAAAATGTTTCATACATATTGCCAATTTAAAGCTTTTAATATATCTGTATATTATTTTCATTGTTGTCTCAGCTATTTGAAAGGTTGCCTGATTGTTGTTTCTAATAGGTGGAGAGTAGAAGAGATGAAGACAGCATATCATGTACCACATTCCACCGAACATATTAAATGGCAAGCAGAGTTGAAAATGTTACAAAGGCATGACACCCATGATGTTGAACTGAATGACTCCCCTAGAACAAAGCTGGGCTCTAGTTACACACAGAGCAAAGTTTTAGGTTAATAACGAAAACAGTTAGAACTTTCCCTGACTATGAATTCATATACATTTCCTTTTGTTGCAACGATTATCAGCACAGCTTTTTTCTGCCTTCTTATGGAAAAAAAGGAAAAGAAAATGTAGAAGCTTAAACACAAAGTTTGAGGCTTACATCAGTGATTCAAATCATAATGTCCAGACATATAAGATATTTGAATAAATTAACCAGTTTAGTTTTCTATCCTGGCTTGATTTTTGTTTAATATATCAGCTCCAAATCAGTTGTAGGTTAGTTAGTCAGCTGGAAGTATCAGTTGAACTTTCCTAGGTCCCATAAAAATTTTAAAATCTAAATAGGTAAAGTTTTGGTTGAACCATTTGATACTAAACAAAAATGCAGAAGGTATACATATATAAAGTTCATTCATAAATCAAATAAATGTGTTACCAGGTGAGAATCATCTGCCTGATCCAGCACAGATAAAGATAAGATTCCACCATAGATGGTAGACATTACAGGTGAATATTTTTAACCTGTAAATGAAACAGATAATTCTTGGCACAAATGAGCCTGGTGAGGGATGCTGGGTACTTGCTGAACTGAGTAGTATGCATGTTAATCTAAAAGAAAACAGAGTGAGAATCTATGAAAAAGATAGATATATAAATATTCAGAAGTAAGATGTTTTAAAACATAAAAAGCCCCCTTTTGCTTTAAAATGGAAATCAAAAAGATTCCAAAGATCATTGGATGAATTTTTACACCAGTAATGGAACAACTGAGTCTGTGCTTAAAGTGAATTCATCTACTACTTTAATTGAAAAAGCAGTCTGAGTCATTTTTACTCGTTTTCTAATGATTACACACATCTTAAATGAAATCCACTTTCATATTTAATGCCACTTAATGTCATGTAAAGATTACCTTGCAGTTATTTATGCAAGTGATTAAAGGGTAACTTTCTATCCAATGTATGAGCCAAATGATTTTTTTTTTGTAGGCATGCACAAACAAGGCGTATGAAACTGACTGGTACAATAGTGAGGGAGAAAGAAAGCTCATTACTGGCAAGACAACACCCTGACAATTGTCCCTTCCACACTGGAACAAAACAGACTTGTCTGCTTCAGCTTTAATGACAAAGACCCAAAAGATGTAGTATTTGCATAATGCTATATAAATACCACATGAAAATAGTCTTTTATGTTTGTATGACAGCTGCCAGAGATGAGGATAAGTTTTAATTTAGTGCTACCATGATCAGAAAACATGATACACACTTTGCCAACCAATCTAGTATCAAAGATGCCATGACCATTGAGCATGCTACACACTATACATGCTAACATATCAATCACAGTGTACACTAAGCTAACCTCCTGTTAGCCACCACGATGAGTGAATATGCTACACTCTATCCTAACCACCTAGTATCACAACTTGTAACTTTCTTTTTAAATTATACCAACCGTGCTATATTTGTATGCTAAATGTAAAATTGCTCCTAAACAACTGAAATGAGCCAAAAAAAAATCAAAACCTACAATCAGCTGTTTGTGATGATGATGATAATGCACTGCATTAACTGTTACTGGTCATCATAGCAAACACTCTATAGAGAACACCTCCCCAAGGTTTTGATTCTAGAAAAGCAAAATCTGTGATTATTCTGAATATTACAAATTAAAACTGTAGTTTTTGTGTTTTTCTTTAATCTTCACATAATCGTTCAAAATTACATCTAACATTTTCCCAAAACTCCCACCTTGAAGCCAAAACCCATTAGCTAAATACTCCTTTATCATCATGTCTGTATATACAAATTATGTAAAATAGTTTTATAGGGAAGTGGAATTCTCAAATTTCTTGCTTTGGGGGGGGGGAACCCATAGGTAATAGACAGATGGAGAACACAACTGCCAGCTGAGAAAACCCTGGCTATATAATGGTTTTCCTTCAGGCTTTAGCTCAAGGAGAAAGATAGACAGACAAACAAAGAGAGAGAGAGAGAGAGAGAGAGAGAGAGAATGGGAAATATTTATTACAGACCACTTCAAAGGAGCATAATTTGGCTTTGCCTTGACTTACAAAAGATAAGCTTGTAGTTCCTACAACAATCAACTCTTTTGAAATTTAATAAACATAATTAGGATAATTACTATGATACCAGAAACTAACTGCACTATAATTTCAGACAAATACAAACATATGATGGTCTGTTTCATTAATTCATAATTGAAACATTGTTCAACTTTCCATTTAGCATCCAAATTAGTAGCATTTCTTAGTCTTCAGACTCTACACCATAAAATTCACATATATACATAGTGTACATAAAGTCCTATTACTATGATGCATAGTCTAATAAATCAAGAAACAATGAGAGTGCATTGAAGTTTTATTAAGTATAGTAACCACAAGAATGTTTACACAATAAGTTCTACACTTCCTTCATAATTATCTACACTACCAGTTTTTTTTTATAAAGTATGCCATACATCTCATGCTGAATTTTTATTTTCCTAAAAATCAAAGTGCTAGATCAGGTGAATGGGTGGGGGACACATGCTGGTGGAGCAAACAGCTTGCTGAAGAAACTTTGTAGCATCTTTGGATGTGAGTGACCAGTTACAGTATTCTTCTTGAAAAAGAATGGCCCATATACATTTTATCCCTGACATGAGCCATACCTAACAATGAATTTATGAGAGTCCCTATCATGTTCACTCACCTTGTGCACCCCCAAATTTGACAAATATGTTTGTTAACCTTAGTTTAAAATAATAACAGTTGTACACCCTGTATACTTACATTATACACACATACTTGGCATAATTAGTAGGTAACTGGAAGCTGCCAAAACAAAACTTGTTAGTATGGATGTGCTTGGTTGACCACTTGTCAAATGTCATCCATATGATTATACATGAAGCTTATCAAAACATGTTAGATGTGGGGCATATTCAAAGTGTCTCCTTCTTTGTTCTTCTCCTAATGTATTGGCAACAGTATCTATTTCTAAAAAAACAGTTTTAAAACTGTTTGACCAGAATGTTACTTCCTGCAGTCAGCTGCTTACAACTCCTAAACCATAGCACATAAAACAACTTTGTTTACACATTTACTTCCCTTTAGCATGTGTTATGGTTTGAGAGTTATGTGACTACTTGCAAGAAGTGACTTCGAGGTCACTGAGCTTATCAAGCTGTTAAACTGTCACCTTTAAATTTTCAGCATATTAGCTATTTTCATTTTAAATATTTTTAATATTCATTTTGAAAGCCTTTAAAGCTGAAATTTTGAAAACTTTTCAAATTCTGGTTTCTTTCATGACAACTAACAGGGGAATTACATCAAAGGGAGATATTTCCTTTTCTCACACCACCATATATTTTAGAAATAACAATCAACCAACCCACTCCGGAGCTACATCATCACAGACCCAGGTCGACTATAATGTTTCCCAAGTTTATAAGTTTCACCAACTTTCTATCAAGATAAGTCAGCTACTTGTTTACATATTAGGGATTTAACTCCTCATTTATAGATGAAAAAAAAACCACCTTAAATAAGCACTGAGTGAATAACATCTCAGCATGAGTTTTGTTTTCCTTTCTACCCCTCTCTCCATCCCTCCCTCTCTCTCTCACTTTTCTTGATGTCTGAGGTTTTGAGATGGAAGCGGCTCTGAACTTGGGCCTCTGTTATTTCTACATGTTACTAACTCTGGCATCTTGGCTTCACTGACAAGCAATGGTTTTGTTGTTGCTGCTTTGCCACTCTCCACTGCAGAAGATATACTATGGTCAGCATTCTGGAAACTCTGCAACTGATGCTGCAGAATCAATTTCCAAAGCTCTTGGCAGCAAATGCACCGGTACCAAGCTCCTCTTCTTGGTTTGGACAAAACAGAAGCGTAACCTAATCCACACCAAAACCACCACCATGGGTCTGTTATTTTCTCACAGCCTGCCTCCTGTCACCCTGACAATGTGAGAATGTAGATTTCAAAGTGCTGAAGCATTTTCCCTGTGTAATCCTAGCCCCCTTTTCCAAGATGCTGGAGATTAGGAATGTTATAGACATTTTCCATCCAGGCAGTAGAAATCAGGGTGTCAAGCCTAATGTGAAAGAGTAACCAGGACCCCTCCCTAGATCCTTTAAAAGGGGCAGGTGCCAGGGGTATCCGCCAAAAAAAAATAAAATAAAAGTAAAGCTTAACATCTGCGGTTGTCAAAAGCGTAACTAGAAATACCATTAACTCTAGCCTTAAAAGCCTCAAATAACTTTAAGCTATCAGGTTTTTATTAAACTTTTACATTCTGAATCAGATTCAAAGCTTAGTCCTGTGTTAACCTTAGCAATGCCATCTGGCGCATGAATATGTACAGAGAATATACCAAAATTACTTTAAGCATAGATTTATTTTTAAAAGATCGCAGAGTTTTCTTTCTGCTGAAATTAGTCAAATTTCTTTGATAAATAAATAACAGCTGCATGTACCAAAGAAGGATAGAGTGCTTTGATTGAGTTGGGCCCAGTTTTGGCAAAAACAATGCACTGGCAAAAGATTCTAATATTAAATAAAATCAGCATTAAAGATATGATAATCATTTCAAATAAACAATGGATTAAATATAGAAATTTCTGATTATTTTCTGATAGTCTGTTTCTTTCTTTTTGCTGGACTCAAACAAAAACAGTAGAAGTTTTAAAATTTAAATGAAATTTCGACTTTTGAGTGTCTTTGGAAAAGACTGGCCAGTTATGGGACCCAGGATCCTTAACCACTAAGTTTAACTTAGTTTTAAGTTTATATATATTGTCATTTGGTTTATTTATCAGTCCCCCCCCCCCATAGCATGTGTAATGTTTTAGCAATGCAACTCTCAGACTTCCAGTTTTCTTAGTTCAGCAATACTGTCAAAACTATTTATAAATTATGATGTAGTTTTGTGATGTTGATTTGATGAACATGTGCTGTTGCATACTGCGGCTAGGACATCACCATAGCTGCATCAGCTGAGTACCATCTGGTTCAAGTCTATGCAGTACTTGCTACTTTGGGAACACCTCATCGTCTATCTCCTCCCCCAACCACTGCCTTTTAAAGATTAAGTCCTAGAAACAAATGTCATTTCAGGAGAGACAGCTTTCTGCCAAAAACATCTACCTATCAATAATTGTTAGCCTGAACACAGCTTTGCTGTAGGCAGTTGTGTAGAGATGAGATGGTCAGATGAGAAGCCATGAAGAACTCTGTCAGATGTGCTAAAGATCAAAGGGGATGTTTTACAGGGTGCACAAAAGAGGGCTGTGGTGTTGCCCTCCTTTAACGGCAGGCGCTCACGCAAAGCCCAAGTGGTGGACAATGAACGTAGCCCATGCAGGCTGATGGACCATTCAATGAGCCCGTAAGACTGTCAACTCAGCCAAGACAAAAAAAAAATATGGTGTTTCTTCTATGCAAGTTTTAAATATAAAAAAAAAAACAATACAGACATTCAGTCAAAAAAAAAGGAAGGGATGTTTTAGATACTTCATCTATGTCATCCTTAAACTAAACCAAGACGTAAACCTCATGGTGAACAACATTGCCCTTTCTCTAAAGCGAAGCTTATATAATATGAAAACCTGTGCCTTCCAAGGCATGCTCAAAAAATGGTCTAACCAATCATTTCCACAACGAAAGAACTATTGGTGTTTTTATTGTTTTTCTATTAAACTAAAGGCAATGAAGTATTTCCTATATAAGAGCCAGCTTGTCTCCCTACAAATATGCAATTAATGTGTCACTGGATAGATTCTCTTTAAAACAAACAGCCAGCACACTCCAGTGATAACAAAAGCTGGATCAGGTATGGTTGTATAGAATTACACCTCTTCACAATTAGCAGCTTGATTTATGTTTCCTCTGATTAGATGTTTCCACATTGCAGAAATTCCTTGGCAGTATTAAGAACTTCAGATGATCTCAATATCCAGTTCCAAATGCTGATTGCTAGGAATGATAATTACACATAAATATGCTGTTAACTAAAGATGATCATTTCTAATGATCCATTGTCAAACAATCACCCTGAAAGTGTACTAGTAGTTGAAACTGTGGAAATAAATACCTCTTATTTGAATTCAACTTTCATTCTATGTGACTGCATGCTAATTTCAAGGTACAAAAGAAAATAGTAGTAGTAGTATTATGGCATAATGACTAAAGCACTGGGTATTTGAACGATGACAGCCAAAAATTTATCAACCAACTGATCACAGCTTCGGAGACCAGCTCACACAACTTGCATAAACCCACAATGCTAAAATCACATCACTGCACTCAAATCAATTATTCTCAAAAGTAGAACCTGCTGATGGATGGTGACAGAGAAAAATTCCCAAAACGTAGGTTCACTAGTCAGTTTTGTCCTGTGCCACTGAGATGCAGTGATGCCATCCAGTCCTGGACAGCTCGAGGATTTCCAAATTCGCCATAGCTACACGTTTCTCTTGGTCAACCTTTAATTCTTTCTTGTGGCTTCCAAAATCTTTGTATTAGACATTCTCAAAATGTGACCAGCACAGGCTCATCTTCTCTTTGAGACTCTTATGATCAATGGTAGGATCACTGCTTTCTGAAGTACACTTTCATTCATCACTCTGTTAAACCATCTGAGGTTAAAGATCCAATCTTGAGGCTAGTAACTTCCTTCTGGAAGGCTTGATTAGACCATCATATTTCTCATCTGTATAGACACGCAGACTCATAAATGTTAGATGTATTAATACAAATAAAAGTGATGGAAAGACCATGAACCTATCTGCCTTCTGTCAATAACATATCACCAATATCTTTCTAATTACCTTTACAGATGTGTGTGCCATCAGTTATTTTATACAACACTCTTTGAAGAGTTCATATTGCTACAAGATACAAATGTTGGCATGAAACTTCAGCATCTATCACTCAAATTTCTAAGGTGAAATATTTCCTCGTTTTAAATTTTGTTTTTCCATGTTTTATACAACTAATGATTTTCAAGTAATTCCATCAGACAGAATGGAAATATCCAGTGCCCTTTTCCATAAACAATTTTTAATTTTGCACCTGTAAGAAACCAATTGTAGGTAAGTGTAGATTTTAGGCCAATGCAAAATTGTAGCCAAAGGGAATGAGCCAATGGCTTGTTGTAAATAGGTAACCCAAAATGTGGATTTTGGAAAATGGCAGAAATTGGTTAGGTAAAAAAATAATAATTGAAAAACATAACAAATATATATAACTTTTTTCTAAAATTTTTTTTCAGAATATTGATACAGGGTAGCAAAAATTGGTAATAACAAAAGAATGCATCTCTAAGTATAGATCTTGATGGCACACTGGATTTTCTGTAATCTATTGGCAAATCATCTGGTGTAATAAACATTTATTTCACTAGTTCTTCAATGAATCATTGTATTGAGAAACAAATTTTGCTGCCACCTAATGGTCTATAAAGATATTAAGGTCTTATAACTATAATTTTAGCATTTGGATGCAGTGTAATTTTTATTTTGTCAGAATTTTCAGCTTAAAAGAAAGAAAGGGAATCTCTTGTAATATTTTAAGTAAAATTTAAAAAATGTGTCTGTGAATACCCAGCATGCCATGCGAACTAAACCAACTAATAATTTCTGTTACATTGCTTAAGCCGTTGACTGGGAAAAAAGAGTCCAAAGTAAACTCTCACACTCAGCACACATTTCATGCATTTCTTACAAATAAAAAGCAGCACAGAATTCTACCGCATCATATTTTACATTCTGGGGATGGCAATGATACCAAACACAGCAAAACTCAAATATGAGTGGAGTTATAATGCAATAAGTACAATGTCCTGTCATAATCATCTGGTTATCTGCAATTACTACATTTTAATTTATACTTGTTTAAAAAAATGGCAAAAAAGGACAAACAGTAAAAGCAAATTATGGTGTTAGTACTGGGTTGAGCCACTTTTTTGTATCAAAAAAGTTCCTACCTTGTTTAGAATTAAATCAAAAAGATTTTGTACCATCATCTAATGGAGAGCTGCCTTTAATTCCATTACACTAGTGGGGCATGACGGATTACTGTAAGCTGGCAATACAGATGCTTGATTAGATTCATGTCCAGATTTTGGAATATTTAGGGAAGAAGTTGGATGCTCTGATTTCTCTTCCAGACTATGGTCACATGAGAAATGTGGCAAGTAGTGCTATTATCCTGATGAATACGAGCATCAAACCTCAATGTGTTCTCACTGCAGCAGTAGATGGTTCTTGAAAATGGCAATGCACTTGGCAGAAATGAGACATCTTCTGACAAACACTGACTGTGTTTCCACCACACCAGACTGCAGCCAAGACCACGACCCCTTCCAATGCCTCCATACTTGGACAGCGACTGAAAACATGAGTTGAAAGCCTTTGTTAGGCTTTTTCAAACCTGATGTTACTTCCAAATGTGAATTTATAAAACCTGGTCGTTTCAGAGATGACTACACCAGACTTTTCCAAGTGTTTTAATCCTATGGACAGAAGGGGTTTCTTACATACTACACAGCTTCTATAGCTAGTTGGTAAAAGTTATATGTAGATTATACTCTGACATCAGCAATATTATTATTGTGGTGTCACTGTCAAAAGCTTTCCAGGGCAATTTACACAACTAGTGACATTCACCTCAATGAACTCTGCAATAATATTATCCAGAGATCCGCAGATCCATGAGAATGCCAAGATCTTCGGCAATCTATCTATGACTCTATTCACATCGTGAACAGCTGGATAAATGAAGAAATATTGAGACCTATTTTCAGCATGGGGACAGTACACAATTAGACTTTCAATATATCAGATAGATTCATTTAGGAGTGTTGGCCAAATTAATGTGGCAAGGCACTGCATGTTTTTCCTGGCAGTCATATGCTAATATTCAAATAACTATGTTCGCTGATGAAGAAATATATGGAAAATAGATAGAATATTTCTCTAGTGGAGCTGTTGGATTGTTTAAAAAATTTAAATATATATAAAGATATGGAATCTCAAGCATAATTAAAAATTTTCAGGAGTATGTGACTGTAGGCTCTTGTCCTGATAAAGGACATAAAGACAAAGTTTCTAATCTAAAAGCTTCCTTTCTCCTTTTACCTCTAGCTAGCAAATGTTTGTTATTCCTACCCATCACCTTTGAGATCAGACATATTAATCAAACAAAGAAAATTTTCTGACAGGAAAGTCACCACTTTACAATGAAATAAAGAGGATTTTAATAATCAGTCCATATTGGACCCATTTGGCCCTAAAGGTTAGAAGGGGCTGATAACTCTGGGAAGAAAAGAATGACTTGAAGACAATGATGCCCAACAAGTTACATAAATCTCAGTAAGGAAGACGAAAAGATTCCAAGCCCTCTGAAGTTCCCTTATACAAGTCCTTTATTTATACATGTACTGAATATGCTAGCAAAGGCAGAGTCCTTATTAAACAAAAGATGCTGGATTAATGGGAAGGATTCAGTGTTGATGCTCTATCCAGATTTCAAGCATTTAGAAATTGTTGAAAGACTGAAAAGATTACATTTATCCATTTTGGATTTTCAGAAGGAGTTTAAAACAATCGTAGGTTTTCAACATGTGGACAGTAATACATGGATTCTTCTATATCTACATTTACCAAAACTAGAAGTTATAATTATAAATTAGCTAAAGTTTCAGCCCTGGTTTGATATTAGAATATATAGAATTGTGAATACATGGAATGGCCACAACTGTGGCTAATAGTTAAAGTTGAAATACACTGATAAATGGTTTTCTTTCCTGGGTGGAGACTCAAGTAAGCCTTGCTAAACTAACTGTAATCAGAACATTGAATCTGATACCTTAACCATTCAGAAGTCATCAAAAAACTTCTAAAAATGACTAAAACCATCCCTCTCTTAAAAATTCAGTTTTTTTTTTAACCTCAAGCCAGTTATAGCTCTTTGGATAGAAATCTACCCGCCAAGCCCAGGAATTTAGGTGGAATTTATCTTGAACATAATCACAATGTCAGGATATCCTCTAGGAATTACGATGGTGATAGAGAAAAACTAACAATCATGCACATGTGTGTTGGCAGTTTAAGTAATAACCTGATTACCAAATGCTGATTCTTTTTAAGAACTCCTCAGTGGGATCACTTAGATTCTGAGAGAAAATCAACGCCAGATGAAAGTAAACTAAAATAAATACAAACCAACAGCAACAAAAGGATTAGTCCGGCTGCTAAAGATCAATATAACCAAACCAGAAGGCAAGGCTGATAAAGAGGAATTCCAACAGCCTTATTTTTCTTTATTAGTTCAATACTAGATGTAATCATAAAAGAATGTGTTAAATGAAGTATGTCAATTTAAAAAAAAAAAGAAAACATATATATGTAAGTATTGGAAATAATTATGGAAACGGGGGGGGGAACTGGGTATAAAATGCAAATAATATGTGATTCAAATAGAATTGCATTTCATGCATAAAAACAAGATGCTCCATAATACAGTTACGTTTGTGGTTATAGTACACTGTGGTTGGTTGTCATGCAATCGATCAGAAAGTGCTGCACCCACAAAAAAACTATAAATATAATTGTAGCATGGTAAATGTGTGTAGTGAGTACTATTGCTCCTGGGAAGGAAATGTCACATGACAAGTGCACAGAAATCAAAGTTAGTGAAGGATATTCCACGCAGCAGATTGCAGTTGTTTCTGAAAAGGCCGTATAAAAGGCTCTGAGGAGAATTCACATAAACGGCACTGTTGACAACAGATGTAGTCAAAGAAGAAAGCCAAAACTCTACAGAAGTGATGTTAAGTACTCCAGGGTACTTTCTCTGTGAAAGACGGCCGTACAAATAACCTAGCTGCATGTATTAACATTTTTTCAAGAACTGTAAAATACACATTAGCATGAAGTAGTCTTCTCAGTGGGTATTTAGCTGCCTGAAAACATTTTCCTGGGGAAAGAAAACCAAGGGAAGGGTGAAATGGGCAGCAAAAATGAGACAGTGAGATGACCATGAGTCCAAGTTTGAACTGTTTGGCAATAATCAACAGCAGTTTGTCTGAAGGTGGACCAGAGAACCATATAACTGTACAACAACTACAGTGAAGAATGGGGGGTGGGTCAATACAAGTGTATGGCTATATATCAGCCAAGGGTATCAAGAGATTTGCATAAAATTAAAGGTTTAGTGACTGTTGACAGGAACAAGCAGATTCTCATCCATCATGCCATTTCCTAAGGAAGACTTCTCATTGGGTCATTTTCCAACATGATACTGACTCCAAGCATATAGCCAATGTGATGAAAAACTATCTGGAATGTAAAGAGGCTGATGGAAAACTCACAAAGATATGTTGGCCTACACAAAGTTTTGATATGAACATCAATGAGGATATATGGCTAATGAGAAAATCAAAACACACAAACACCTTGGATGAACTGTGGAAACTGCTACAGGATATGATATTTCAAACATTCCAATCATACATTGATAACCTGTATGGGAGTATGAAAAGATGTCATGCTCTATATAAAGCAAAGAGCTCACATACCAAATACTAATGCACTGTACAATCTTTTCATTTTGTTTTTGTATATTTCTGTAATAAAGCATTGTGTATGTACTATATACAACTCTCACTTGCATTTACTAATTGTTTCCATAATTATTTTGAATAGTGTATGTATTATTTTTTTCTTCTTAATGATATATGCATGCATATTTGATAACTTTTCACTAACTGGTAGTCTGCATCATCAAGTAATTTCCCTAATAAAAATTCTTGAGATTTCTCACCACAGTTGGGGTGATCATGGAGCTCTTATCATACTACAGACTCCACATGGAGAATGCCATAAAGAGATCAAACAGTGTGAAACAGATGTCATGGATTAGCTACTGCTGCCTTACATAAGATGTCACCAAGCTACCACCCTCAGAAACTATTCAGAGAAGGCTGGCAAGGGTGGATGGTAAAAATCTGTACAAGTTTTGGTGAGGGTTGGAGATCAAGATTAAACTTATACTAAGAGCTTAAAAAGAAACAAAGTGGGTGCCATGACTATGAAAATTTTTTTGTTATGTTATACAACTGTTTTAGCTTGAGGGAGATAACTAAAACTCCAGTACCTTTTTCTGCCTCAGTATATAGTGAGTGGCGAGATGTGAAAAACTATCAGTTTTGTATGCAAAAGTAGAACAGGGAAGTTACTCTGGAGTATGGCAGGTAAGTACTTGGGTGGTTCATAAATTTCACCTGTACCAGTCTCTTGTCATGAGCAAGTATCCACAGCTTTAGACTGCCAAGGCATGTCCAAGCAACACTGGAAAGGTGATACAGATTCTCAGACAAACAAAATATTAGTCCGAACCATAGTTTTATTCTGTTTACCTTTCTATCTTTGGCTTATTTCACACCACTGGCCTCATAATTAAAGGTAAAAATAGGTGGATGCCAACTTTTCCCCACTTTATCCTTCTGAGTACCACAGACTTCAGCAAAGAGAGAGAAGTCCACTGGAAGTGTTCTGATCAGTAGCAACAGAAAACAGCAATAACCAGGAGAAACCCACTCAGAAAAAAGCTGGCACAGGACCACACCCCTGGTTAACTACCTAGCAAAAACAACTTAGACCAGTGGTTCCAAATCAGGGGGTTGCGGAACCCTGGAAGTTTCAATCTTTGTCATATGACTGAGTCAAGAAACTGTTCATGAGCATGTATTTGTTTTGTTTATATGTACCATATTTGCCAACTTATAAGACACTTTTTTCCAGAAAAAAGTATACAAAAATTACCCTGCATCCAATACACCAGTATCACCAATGGGAGGCCGAGCGCAGAAGGTGTAAGGCTTGTCTCCCATGGCAGGCACTCCCTGTTTCATCACAGGCTTCTGTGGTAACATGCTTGCATCACCACCACCACCACCACCACCACCCCCGTGTGGCTTCCTGTTGCTCTGCCACCCTCATAGAAACACGGACAATACGTGCTGGCAACAAAGGCCGGAACTCAAACTGTTACCACAGTAGGACTGATGCAATCAAGCCGCGCTCCCATTGGCTAATGCCATTGGGGCCTGCAGCTAAAAGACTCTGACCACGATGCCTGGAGCAGAGCACACTACAAGGACTGGACTGTGACTTTGGTCGCTGCATGCACACTAGCCAGCTCGATTTTTGGAAAACTTGGGCACCAAACTGTCAATATATTCAAATAAAACTCTTATTTATGTGATCTTTTTTTCAATTATGGAAGTTTAGCAGGGGGTTGCAGGTCTTTTGAGTATTAGAAAAAGTCCCACGAGTCCAAAAAGGTTGAGAACCACTGACTTAGATCCCTTTTGGGATGAGCCAAACAATAACAAGAAACTGTGCTGAAATTAATGCAGAATATTAATATCTGGGATGGTCTTTCTAAGCAGAATAATACAGGTATTGGTCAAAACCAATCTTAAAGAAAAACAGAAATACAAAGCACATCATGGCTATCCAAATATTCTTAGTAAACAAAGGATAAATGCATCAATTTTTTTAAAATGTAAGAGACTGGCTTACTTAAGATTTTTGTACATGGAGTAAAAAGTATCATTGTCTGAGTGGTAAAATCTTGGAGTTGCATACAGCCACTGATGAGAGGGATGCTATAATCGAAGCAGATTTACATTCTATTAGGTGGTTAAAAAGGTTTTGTCAGTTTTTATATTATGTTAATTTGGACTTCATTTTTTGCATGCTTGTCAAGGTGTACTCGCATGTAGATAAGCTATATATCGTTTTGTAGTATGTGCTTTGGCATACATTATGCAAAACCTACCTTTTTAAAAAAGTCATAAAATGGATATATGTTTCAGGGTTGTGAATGAAGCATGTGCCATTCTGCGTCACAAGTTCAAACTAGGCCTCAAAGCGATTGAGGAAACTCATAACATTAAGCAAGCATGGGGTGAGGACACAGCAAATGAGCGCACAGCACAACGAACGTAGCAGACATCCTTGGTTGAAGCCGATCCAAGAAAAAAAGTGCAAGAAATTGCTGGAGAGCTTGACGTAAGCACTGCAACTGTTTCCTGGCATCTTGACGAAATTGGCTAGGTGAAAAAGTTTGACAAGTGGGTGCGTCACAAGTTGAATGAACAACAACAACAAAATCTTCGACTGGAGAAATGCTATTCGCTTATCATAAGAAACAAAAATGACCCATCTCTTGACCCAATCATTACGTGAGATGAAAAATGGATCCTTTGCAACAATCGCAAATGATCAGCACTAGCTTGACAGAGACCAGGGATCTAATCACATTTCAAAACACAACCTCCACCCAAAAGTCATGGTCACTGTCTAGTAGACTGCAACTGGTGTCATCCACTATAACTTCTTGCAACCTGGCAAAACCATCACAGCTGAAAGGTACTGTCATGAATTAAACATTGTTCATTGGAAACTCTCCCAACAATGGCTGGCATTGGCAAATCGAAGAGGTCCAATCCTGCTCCATGACAACGCTTGTCCTCATGCTGCAAAAGTGACTCTTCAGAAACTGAACATGTTGGGGTACGAAGTTCTCCCTCACCCAGCCTATTCACCAGACCTTTCTCACATAGACTACCATCTTTTCAAACACCCCGACAGCTTCCTCCGTATGAAATCCGTCTCCAACCAAGCAGCAATTGAAATTGCCTTCCAACAGTATATCAACTCCTTTTTTCAAAATGGTATAAATGCACTTGTAACTTGTTGGCAAAAGTGTATTGGTTTTAATGGAACTTACTTTGATTAATAAATTTCACGTTCAGAAAAGATATGAAGTCTCACTGTTGCATTAAAAAGCCGACAAAACTTTTGTAACAAGCTAATATATAAAATTTTGAAATGCTGGCATTCACACAAGTAGTGAATCCCGTAAATTTGCAAGCACTGATTAGTTGCCTTTAAATGGATCATAATCAGGCTACTTACAATTCATGGCTGTGTGGAAAGAAATGATAAGTTCACCAGCTGACTACTAGGTGGTGGTGGTGACTTACATTTCATTTGTAACCAATGCAATGTTGGAATATTTCTGGTTTCCTCCTTTATACCCCAATTTTCCCATTGATGGATTCACTTCATAGTTATTTATGACAATATTTAGGCTGTTATACAGTTGGTTGAAGTTACGACTTCTTTGTGCAACAGATATTTCGTTTTTAAAAAGGCATGTTGCAATGGATCCTCAAATAGTGATGTTTCTCTATATAAGTATCCATATGCACAAATCAACTGGTTTATATCTGAAATATAGGATAGGATATTTCAATGGTAAATCTATAATTGTGGATACCAGTACACATGTAAAGTGTAAAAAAAATGGTAACAGTTCAACTATACTGGAAATATTTTTTTATTTTCTTTTAAATTGTACAGAATACTTTACTAAGTTTCAAATTTGAAAATACACTGATAATTCTTCCTTGTGCCTGCTATCTAATAAGCACAAACTTCTTAAATACTTTTACAAATACTAATGCTTTTGTTTTTTTTAATTCTCCTTATCTTTAAAAACTACAAAGTAATTTTTAATTTTTGTAATTCTTTTCTAAGCACAGAACCAATGAAAGAAACGGCAATGTTTTGTATATGAGCAAGAGCTAGGTGGCATCCCAGTGTTCGTCCTAAGCTAAACATCACCAACATCAGCAAAAATAACCTGCCAGAACTCTTCTGCTTAACTGGAGAAAACCCATCTACCACAAACAAGCTCATACAGAAGATGATAAGACATATAATCAGGCAGGCAGCTAGCTGGACATGATGCATGGTCTGAGCATCATCATGATGAGCAAGCATACTACATTAACCCCTGCCACCAAATAAGTCCTAAACAAAATTACTAGAAGCTATTTTGAATCATTACACACACATATATATAGGCAAATCATTCAACAGGAGAACAGTAGAGGTTCCTTCTAGATTAAATTCTTATATCTTTTTTGTGGATATGGTGATTTAGGGTGCATAATGTGCAATGCTAACATTAAATCAGAAATAAAGAGTCATCTTCAGTTTTGAAATGCTGCTACCCCTTAGCCTATGCAAGACAGTTTCTGCTGCTTCACAGGTTAGAAAATAGTAACCAGCCAATGAGAAACATCTTACTTTAGCAATCGTCTTTAACACAATGGCTTTTGGCAGCCGTTGATTTGAAACTCTATCAAAATAAATTAATATTTTTTTTGCTTAAAATTAACAAATGACTTATTGAGTCCTTCCTCTCTGCTGCTGCAGATATTTCACAATATTCAATTCCTAGTATTACAGATGTTGTTGTTGTCGTCAGCTATAAAATATTGTCATGAGGTTTTCTGGCACTTCTGACATTTAGCAAAAAAAGGCCTGCTAAAATCCTTCCTTTTTTTAGATATGGGAGGAAACCACCAGGTGGTGGTTGGCTGGTAAAGAAGGTTGAGAAGAAACCATGTCGGGGAAATAGGCCAAACTCAGTTCCTTGTGGGAATTAAACTCGGCCTCTCAACTGCAGCAGTCCAATAACAGTCTACTGCTGGACTACAGTGATACAGTTGAATGGAATTCTTTCCTTAGATCAATATCCTGTAGGTCGTAATCTTTCATGAACCACAAATTTTCATGGGTTGAACCAAATTACCCTATAGCCTGTGTGGTTCATAACCTTTCTGAACCATAGCTTCTGTTGTCATAGATTGCAACAACTGAATTTCAAATATCTGCAAGCCACAAAGCAGTCTGGATTTAACCCCATTCTAGTTTCATTTAAAGAGGACAGGCAATGTTCCCAAGTATCTTGTCATAAAAAAACAAATGATAATGACATTCATAATCCACTATTTTTTTATATTCAAAAACATGATCTTAATGTACCATTCAAATGACCTCCACAATAGGTGAAATAATGCATTGTTCACTTTTCTATCCAAAGAAAGATGTCAGCAGATAAATTGCTACTATGAATCTCAATGGCAACATTTTTTCTTTTGTCTAAACCATGTCCTGTTTATCCACTAAATAACAGACTGGCTCTGTTACACCAACTGACAATAACTCTGCAAGGTAGACAGGCCTTGTTTGGAAGATGCTGTTGAGTCTTACAATCCTTATTGTGCAAAGAATTCTTGTTTTGAAACATACAGGGATGCGTATTCTCAGTCATAAAAGAAAAACTAGAGAATGACAAGAAACTAGTGCGTTCTGAACACTTTGTTGGAAGACATGACTGAAGTATTCTAAAACTTTTTTAGTGAAGATCATTAAGATTCTCAAAAAATATACTAATTGTGATGCTGCCAGCAGCTATAAGATAGATAAAAAACATTTGACTAAATATTAAACTTTAAAATTTTTTTGCTAATTTTGAAGCATCTATTGATAGTTGACTCAAGTTTTCTTGCTTTTCTAAAAGTAAATTCAAATTTTTTCTTCTTACTCTCAGCAAAATTCCCTGATTTTATTTTGCTTTTGTTTTTTTTCCTATGTGCACACAAACTTTTAAACCAAATGCAGCATGCCCTTGATTTACTACAAACTCGAGGGCAATGCAGTTCTAGTCATTGCTTCCAGTTTGCATTAGAATTTAGAAAGGTTTTTAAAAACAAGTTTACCTTTAGATTTTTTAAAGCACCTTGTATACATTTCTTTTTTTGTTAGAGGCCTGACAATTTTGTCTAGCTATCTGTTTGCCAGCCTTCCATTCCATAATTTCATAGACATATTCACAGACCAAAAATTACTGATGATTGCATTGCTTATTCAATTTGCATCACCAGAATACAGTAAGTCTATCTTAGAAAATTGAGACAAGGCAGCATAAATACTATTCATAAAGCCCCTAGAGAGTACAGAATCAGAGTAATGGATCCTTATCAAATTTGGTATTATGTATAGTCATAATTGTAGACTCAACAATAATTTATTCATTATAAAGAATGATATCTCAATGAAAACAAAGCCTTATAATAGAAGCTGAGAGTTCTAAGTGTGCATTCTAGCATGTATATGAGGTCTGTCCAAAAAGAAACCAAACTTTTAAAACAGCGCGCCAACCAGCCAGCGCAGCGTGCTCGCAACTATAGTGCTGTGTATCGGTGACCTAGACCTTCAGTCTAATAATAGCCGCATCATGCCATGTCAGTTAGTCATCGATCTACGTGCACTAGAGTGAACATATGTTTAGCGCACTTGGCAATTTGTCGCAAGTTGAACAATGAATGATCTTGAAGAGCAATGTGTTTGTGTAAAATTGTTTCAAATTGGGAAAAACTTTTACGGAGACTTTTCTAATGTTGCAAAAAGCATATGGGGAGGATTGTTTGAGCCGTAGGCAATGTCATGAGTGGTACCAGCGTTTCCAATTGGGAAGAACATCCACCAAAGACAATCCAAATCTGGACGACCCTCCATGACAACAGACAATGATCACAATGAGAAAGTGCGTGATGTGATCCATGGAAATCGTCGCCTGACTGTCTGTGAAGTTTCTGAAGAAGTAGGCATCTGTAAAAGTTTGTGCCACACGATTTGTGCCGCGTCTGCTGACAGATGAACAAAAAGAGAACCAAGTCACAGTCAGTCAGGAGCTCTTTGATCGTTCGAATGCTGCTGAAAGCTTTCTGAAAAGTGTCATAACAGGTGACGAAACATGGTTGTACGGCTACGATGTTGAAACAAAAAGGCAGTCGTCGCAGTGGGTTGGATCATCGTCGCCGCGACCAAAAAAAGCACATCAGAGTCACTCAAAGGTGAAGGTGATGTTGATCGTCTTTTTTGATTGGAAGGGCGTCGTTCAT
Organism: Nautilus pompilius; assembly: GCA_018389105.1. Classification (NCBI taxonomy): domain Eukaryota; kingdom Metazoa; phylum Mollusca; class Cephalopoda; order Nautilida; family Nautilidae; genus Nautilus; species Nautilus pompilius. The sequence goes on along the minus strand of JACATO010000634.1, from coordinate 361,805 downwards.
CACGAGTTTGTTCCACGTGGTCAGACGATCAATAAAGAGTTTTACTCGGATGTCCTGAGGCGGTTGAGAGAGGCAGTGCGAAGGTGGAGGCCTGAGGCATGGAAAAACAAAACCTGGATGCTGCACCACGACAACGCACCTGCTCACGCGTCATTCCTTATCTGTGACTTTCTGGCAACGCACGAGACGACTCTCGTCCCCAGCTGTCCTACTCCCGGATTTGGCCCCTGCAGACTTTTTTTTTGTTCCCAAAGTTAAAATCCACCCTGAAAGGTCACCAATTTCAGATGATAGAAGAGATCGTGCACACTATCCCTGAAAACGAACGCGTTCCAGGGCGCATTCCAAAACTGGAAAAAACATTGGGAGCGGTGTATCAACAGTGGAGGAAACTATTCTGAAGGGGACCAGTCTGATTAAATTGTAAGTAAAGCAATAAATTTGTTTTTTAAAAAGCTTGGTTTCTTTTTGGACAGACCTCGTATGTTACATTACTCATATCAATATAAAGATGCTTTAAATGCAAAACAAATAACTAGGGGCCTTCAGATCATATCCACCTGAAATAGTAATGCAGTAATGGTGTCTATCTAACATGGTTTCATTTAAACATCTGCAGCATGATACTGTCAAATCTTGAAATAGTTCTAACTTGTGTGGATGCCTGGATATGGATTATAAGTTGCTGTCTAAAGTAGTTTTTTTTATCAGAAAGGCTGAACAATAAACAGTTTAATCAACATAAACTTCTAATCATTACCTTGTGTTTACAAAATTCCAAAGCAACCCAGTTTGTACAGAGAGCCCTATGCATAGAATTCCATGATTTCCATCACCAAACTTATATGAGAGGGAGATGGGGGAGGAGGGAGGGAGAGAGAGAGAGAGAGAGGAGAGAGAGAGAGAGGGGGGGGGGGAGAGAGAGAGAGAGAGGAGAGAGAGAGAGAGAGAGACCCACCATAGCCTGAGATTATCATAGCATTGAATGGGTTAAAGATGCCAGACGACATGAAAGACCATGGCAATGTGCTATTTAAGTCTCAGTTTCTGGAGATTTTGTTCTTGAAACAATAACAACAACAAAACAAACAGACCCTGAACCCACAGGAGGAAGTAAACATAACTCAGCTCTAATTCAATGGTTTCATCTTTGCAGCTGTTTTCCATTACTGAAGTTCTTTAATCACTTCTTCACAACAAAATGGCTATAATACTTTTTTAAAATTCTTAAAAAAAAAAAAAATGCTTCAAATTCTTGTCCGCATCCCAAAACATCATCACAAAAGCTTAGTATTGCTGGGTTTTGTGAGTGTGCATAAAATATTGGCAAAGGAAAAATACATTATAAAAAGATACATTTATTAGAGGCTTTGTACTATGGATTTGTTGGTAAGAAATAAGAAAGAAAAGGTTAATAATATGTAGACAGATCAGACTTATGAAATTAAACATTGTGTGGGCCATAAATGAGGACTCAACATTAATATAATTTGTTATAAAAAATAGTATTTCAATTTTAAAAAAGTCTTGTGACAAAAGCCAAGAGTGCACATATATGGCTGCTGGTGTGTATGTGTTCCATTCCTTGTATCAACATAAACAAGGTCTTAAATACAAAACAAAATACTAGGGACCTTCAAATGGCAGCCAGCTGAAATAGCATTGCTGCCATCATGATATCTGGGCAGTTTTCCTTTTGCTTCAGCGTCCATAGTACTCGCGTATCCAAAATGTACTGACTCATGTGGATCAACACCTGCCGACTAAAGCAGCATCTTTCTTTCTTTCTTTTTTTTTAATCACAAGAGTCCATCAATGCACAATTTCACTGATGCACTGACTTACAACCATGGCAAAAAGCATTCCAGAGCAGTCCCCATCACCCATACATGGAATCCAATTCCTTCCGCCATCAGACATACCGCCCGCCCGCCCGCCTCTGGTTGCATTCAAACAAACAGCAAAAGAAAAAATTCTCCCCTCCCCAGTCATTTAATATTTTGTAAACAGCTTTAGTAGTTTATTATTCAAAGAGTTCATCTGTCAGTCACCTCTCCATATCCATTTCTGAGGCCCCCCTGTATATAACATGATATAAGTACACCGCAGTACCGCAAACGGCACAAAATACTTCCTCACCTCTAAAAAACCAACAATCAGCTGACTTGTTTTCATTTTTTCCCTTAAAATCAAATTTCAACAGGATCCCCCCAACTCTTCACAAAAAAACCTGGTTATATTCATGTTCAGATTAACACACTCTCTCTCAGGAGAGCACGAGCTACAAAGAACATACTCAGAAAACCATAAAAACAAAAACCACACATTGAATACATTATCCTGTCACCTTAATCTCCCTTTCTCAGAAATTTATTCCCAGCTTGCAATGCAGTTCTTTGTCATGCATAGAAGAGTTGAGCAACTCTGAGTTTATGGCTTTAGAAAACAAAGCCATGTCTCCCTTCGTCAGAGAAAAAATTAAAAGATGAGCTAAAACTAAGAAGAAAAATTGGTTGAATATTAATGCCAGAATATATATATATATGTGTGTGTGTGTGTATGTACATGCTTGAAGTGGGTACTAACTATTTGTATAACTCAAATCTCCAGAATTTGGAGATGAAAGCAAAAGAAACGAATATTGTTGAGTTGAGTAATGGCTTGAACTGATATGCAGAGTCATTTATTCTCTAATTGTGAAATATAAAGAATTTTAATGTCAAATAATTTGAAACTCTGCACTAAACTTTGAATTTCAAGAATTGATGTAAGTAAATCCTGCTAACCAGGCAGATAGATAATGAGCAATTCCTGTCACTAATTGTTGGTTAGCGGATCCATGCTTATGGCTACCAGTGTATATTTTCACACATCTAGTTGAATTACTGCCAGGAGGAAATAAATAAATAAATAAAGCCTATTAATTGGATTTTAAAACTGGTTTACCATACTCCATCAACAGGTGCTACAGGCAATTTATTCCATTCATTTACATTTCTTTGACTATACTAAAAATCTGTTTTTGTTTTTTTTTTTCATTATACATAATATTAAACCTTGCTAATGCTTTAGCTAATGACCCCTAGTGTTTTTAGCTGTAGCACCTTTCAAACATAGTAAATAAATTCAAGAATGCTTAAGACCTGTAAACATTGTAATGGTTTTATCTGTGATAGTTCAGTTAATTATTCCTGGCATACAATTTACTGTATATATTTTGGGAGTAGGCAAATATCCCTACAATCAGATGAGGTGGGTTTTACCTAAAAGATTTTGACTTTTGCCAAACCTGAACTCTTCCTGTTGTTGACTCCAGAGGCAGGGGGTCAGATCCAAAGGTTTGTGGAAAACGTCCTAAGCTACAGGTTAATCCAGATACAGATGTCTTCATCAAAGAATAATGTCAATTTACCTCTGGTAAAGAAGCAATCCAGTGACGATAACTCTGTACAGCTTGTGTTTACCTTGTGCACTCAGTGTGCATGATGATCTCCATTCCTCCTTTACTCAAAAAGGTTTTGTAGGACTACACCAGACTTGTCACAAAGAAGGATGGAGTGGTGATTTTATCAGAATACCAAGAGTCTAAATGGTTCAACAGGAATTTCACAATGAATGTAAAGTAAGTTTTACTTCATTTATGAATGACGATGTGCAAACACTGATTAAAGATCATCTTTTGGTTCTTTAATGCAATCACCAAAAATGAGATGAGGATGCCTTTTCAGCCTCCCATTAATAGAGACGAGTATAAGTTGGAAAATAGTGTTTCCTTGCTAATGTTGGTTCAGTTTCCACTTGAAAATAATGGTTGCACATAAAGCAAGCAAAATACTTTTAGCAGATGTTTCCACACTAAAAAAGGGCCACAGGAACTTTCCCTTATAGATAAGTAGTTCAAAGAACCTTCAACTTAGGTCTCTTTGATTTCCTGCCCCTTTTCACATAAACCAAATATACTATAACTGCACCAATATACATCATATCTATCACAGGTTGAATTGTTTTCTTTCAAAGGATTTTAGGAAAATAATTTAAAATCTTCAGAACTAACCTAATTCAGTCAAACAATAAATGATTTATACGACTTCAGTAAACCCACTACCTACAGAGTTAATGAAATTCCTGAGGAAAAAGACCATCCATCTCTTTTAGAATCAGAAACACCTCTCATAAGAGACCACCTCTCTTTAAAGGTCACAGTACAGAGATAGTTAGGAAGATGACCTAATATATTAGACTTATTAGCATCAGTGGAGGCAGCTAAAACTTTGAGTAGAAGTTCAGGATTTCTTACTGTGGATCTAGGTATACAGCAAGTTAGACTTCTTGTCACCTGTTATACTGTATTATTATCATTATCATCATCATATGGAAGTAGTAAACATTAATACCTGCAAGTTTCTTCTGTCTCTGAGCTTTAAATCCCGTCTCACATTTTCGAGTCACTCTCTCACTGAAGCTCCGACACCACTTGTAATTTCCAAAAGAAACCATTTTCAAAAGTATCTCTGTGCTCTGTAGCTAGTAGGGCACAACTCCATGCCAGAGCCTCATCTTCCTGTCTCTTCAGTGTTTTATCTTGTTGTTGTTCTTCCTTTCTTTCTTGCCAACAACCCAAGGGCCCTACCTCTCCACTTGCTCAACCCAGACACTTCATTACCAGAGCTCTCTGGTGACCAGGGGATATATAGCCTGAGACAAATTAAATAGCTGACCTTTGACTCTGGGAGGGGGGGGGGTGCTTTATCAGATGATGGCTTCAGATCCTATTTCAGAGAGGTGCTGTTATGATGTTTACCACACTCAAATGGTGGATGGGATGTTGTTCCCTATTCCTTCTGCCAGTTGATGTTGAGAATAGTGGCACTGGGAGTTGAAAGATATCTTGACAAGTCTTGTTAGCCAGCTGTGCTCACCCATCCATACACCCCCTGACTTCAGAATGAACTGTCCCAGATAAACACCAAAACAGCCAGTTCAGAAACACCAAGGTTTTCATTAAGGGGGGAAAGGGTGTATAATAGACAGCAATTAAGGAAGGGAACCACACCCCCCACCCAATCTCCAGATTACATAAGCAGACAGACACAAAAGGTGGGACCTCAGCCTTCCATAGGTCACATGACTAAACTGACCAGTGGCCATCATATTATATACCATGAATCCTTTCTACCCACAAAAAAGAAAAGGACTTTGATATAAATTTTCCCAGCAAAAACTGCATTTGTTTAAAAACCATTAAAAACTTAAATTTAAGAAGAATTTCGTTTAACACGTTTTGTTTTAACGACCAAGATTCAATGTTTAAAGCCTCTCCCCCCCCTTTTTTTAGAATCACCTCATCGAATGTTGTTTCTTGATAACCATTTTCATCAGCATTAATAAACTTCTTTAAATCAAGGTATCAGATAGCTGAACCCAAGGCGTTCTCTTCAGGCTGGTCAATGGCTGCATAAATCCATGTGATGAGAACAAAAAGCTGCTTATTTATTTATATCTGTAAAATTATATACAGCAGAGATGTTAAAAAGAAACCTGGCCTGGACACCATTACAATGGCCATATTTAAGCCAAGTACGTTTCTAGTAACAGGTTACCACACTGGTTCATTTCTATCTTATCAGGAGTGGGAATTAAACATGCTAGCTAGCCACAGCATATCTGGTTTAGCTTAACAATAGACACCAGCTATTATAGTATAGACTTTTGGTTTGACTGCTCTCTCTTTTTATAGAACATTTCTCACTGATTATATTAGGGAACAGTCAACTAAATATATTATTGAGTGTCTTTCTTTACAGTATAAAAATCAGAACCTCCAAAATATTTCAGTCTCTCCATTTTCTATTTGAAACTTTAAAAACAGAAGATGTAATGATATCAAATAAATTGGAAAAAAACAAACCATTTATCAGGTGTATTATGAATTGGAGAACGCTCACTATTAGGGATGTTCAACTAAAATCTGAACAAGATACCAATATACTGATGCTACTCTGATTGGGTTTCATCTGGATGTCTCACCAAATTTATATTCTTTGCTAAATGAATTGATCATCATCTAGATTAGAAGTCGCATGAATCTTCTAAAAGAAAAGTATTTGATAATGGCGACTTCACTCTTCCTGGCATGAATCAAAATGAAGGAGACCCATAAAGAAATGTCGATAGTTTAAAACAAATAATTAATTAGAAGAGTGTGTGTGTGTGTCTTTTGTGCAGTGTCTTAGATAAGTAAATACTTCTAATCTTTTTTAAATGCTTATAAACTAAGGTAACAACAATAACCCTGCAACTATTGGAAAATATCAAAAGTCAGAGAACATAAAAGAAAATTTAATCTGTGTTGACAACCACAAAAAAGCATAAGTGATGCCTTTAGACAGGCCCATTGTCTGAATTGCTTGAGCAATGCTTCCCGTGCTGCCAATAGAATTTACATTTCTCCTCTGTTATAAACTCTCTGGTTGGTGCACTGATTACAATGAAAACCACCCTCCACCGGTTCAATCAAGCTCATTGTGCAGGAATGGACATGGAAGTATGTAGACGATAAAATCAAAGAAAGAAAAATATAATCCCACTTTAAAGGTTTTCTTTCTTCCTTTTTGTTCCATTTCAGAATCATACAAGTATGCTAAAAGGGGGAGATAATGACCAGTGGCAAGTGTGGAAGTCCACAATCACACAAAATTACATCCATTATGTATAATTATTTACAGATGAGAACCTAATTGGTAATGCAACACCATAAACTTCACCAAGCCTCAAAGTCTTGGAATAGGGAAGGCAGAGCTATTTAAACTTGTTTATAATTCAAAGTCATTCCTGTCCATCTGCTTCAGCGAGACTAGCCAAATCTGCTGTTCTAGTTGTATGTATCCCCTTCCCTCAGAGAAACTGTCCAGAAGTAGGGAGAGCATTCGGCAGAATATCTGTGTGTGTGGGTGTTTGATTTTGAATGTTTCCCTGATAAATATAATTTGAAAACACGTAGAAACCATTAAGCTCTAAAAGTAGATAATTCTCATAAAAAAACAATAAACTGAGATTATTCTTTTTAAAAAAAATAAGAAAAAAACAGTTGTACTTTGCTTACATTAATTTATCTCAAATCTATGTTCACTCTGATACTATTCTTCTTCTTTTCACAAATGTATCACTGTAATGTATTGGTTGTATGCAAAAATATTAGAATAACTTCATATTTCACTCCACTTGTCCCATGACCCCATAGGTTGCTGGGACACCTTGAAAGGTATGTTTAGAGCATGTTACAACCTGGTGGAGCCCATCCACCTTCAGGTTGAGAGTCAAGGTGAATGTCAGTGTCCAGAGGAAGGCTGTACAGCTGTTTTGGACTTTTTGGCCCTCAGCAGCAGCATGTACCTCCGACCCCACTGGGGACCCAACCTGCAACACAAGGATTGATGAGCAAACTCACTACCCACTGCACCATGACACCATCTAACTTCATGTTTAGTGAGTGACAAAGAAAAACAATCTCTACTTTTTGTTTACATGATATTAAATATGAAAAAAACAGTAAATGACATGTAAATGCTGTTGTGAAAACATAATCTTTACATTCTTTAAGTCATGTATTGAAGCATACTTCACAGATAGTGTAGAATGAAGAGAATGAACTCCAGTTATGGCTAATTAGGATTTGGACTTCATGAACTAAAAGGCTGGAATGCATTTTACAATACACTTGTTAACATTTTAATGTCTATACTTGGAAGATGGTGGAGGACAATACTTATTTGTAAATGGATTTGAGTCCTCCTAAAAGTGAACTGTAGTATAGTCACATGACTCGCATACCCCTCTTTCGGTAATTAACTGTATGGAAGCACTTTGTTAATCATAGTCACTAAAGAGCCAATGAAAAACAATCCCATCTTTTAGTCACTGCTGCTGCTCCAGTGTCTAGAGATACTATACAATGTACTGCTCTGTGCAAGTCTTGGGCCATGTCACTGATGCCAGTCTCCCATGCGGGCTAGGTAAAGTGAAAAAAACAGCAACATCAATACCATAATGTAAATCTGTTTTTTTAAAACAGAAAAAAAAGGAGGGGGTGGCAGCGATGGACGATACAAAACAAGTTATTTCAACCAATCTCACTGTTATTATTTGCTGACATTTGTCAACATAAATGTCAGTAGATGCCTGTTGCTGGGTGGTATAAGAGCTGGAAGAAGTTAGAATAACATACAATTATGCTGATTAAAGTATTATTATCAATCATTTAAGGACACTCAAAATTATACGGTACAATGATTAATATGAAGTATGTTTTCTCTGTTGAGCTTTATAATGGAATCAGATCTAGGCAGTAAGCACTGCTGATCTCAGGCTGATGCAGCCAGAAATGAATTTAACCACACTGATTAAAAGGAAATTGTTGTTCAACAATGTGTTTTGTAGGATAAAAATAACAAGTATACACCACAATATAAGTTTTGGAAACAGGTGGGGGGCAAACGTACTGTCAAGGAAGCATTCCTGGGATTGTTGCTTGGTGGTCCATTTATCAGAAGGTGTGTGTGTGTGTGTGTGAGGATGTCTCTCTTATGAATATAAGCTTCTTCCTTACTGCTGTGCCTGGAATGCCAACAGGTACTGTGAAAAACATTCTTTAGCTTCTTGCTCCTCATTTCAATAATCATCTGCTTACTACTAGACCATTGTGGTGCAATATCTCCAAGGCAATGGAACTTATTCTATTGCTGAGCTTGCTATGAACCTGGGTATAAAACTAAGAGAAAATCTATTGGATAAAAAAAGGTGTGGTATGAAGAAGAGACCCCCTCCTCCCCGTTCAAAGCATTGCTGAACAGGTCCAGATTTTGCATGAGTAGCAGAAAGTACCACAAATATACATTCAGTGTTTGGTGAACAGCATGGGGTGGTGGCATGGAGAAACCATCCGGTAAGGGGAGGTAACACTCATTCACAGTAAACACCACAGTTAAGCTTCCAAAACATTAAATGACATTTTCCATATAAAAGGCTAATAATGTATTTATGCAGTTTTTGCAATGACGACAAAACAAACAGATGCCATCATTTATTTTATTTCTTCAAAAGTATCTGTATTCTGTCACATTAGATCAGTTTTAAATTCTTAAACTGAAGCTTAACTTATGCCAAGGTGTATAATAATAATAATAATAATAATAATAATAATAATAATAATAATAATAATAGCTAAAATGACTGTGACATGGAATTTTTAAAAATTTCTAGCATCAGCAATAGCATGCCATTATAAGGATTTCTGTTCATTGCTGGAGTATTCGCTAATTACCAATCCACGGGACTTGAAACCTTAGCAGGGAAGACTATTTTTTTTTAAAAAAAGAAAAGCAATACAATAGAATCCAAACTGAGCAAAAAAAAATTGATCTGTTCTCTGAGCACTTTGCTGCTTTGTGAGAAATTCAAACCTGGCAAGAGAGAAAAAGACTGACATTAAGGGTTAAAGATTCCAGACTGAGAGAGATCCCCAAACTGTTGTTTGTATCTCTGGAGATTTTGTTTCATTTTTTTTTTAAACACCAAAAAAGAAAAGAAAAAAAAGACTGAACCCATAGGAGGAAAGAGACCAGCATAGGTGGATGATGACAGAAACATAAACCAAATGGTTTCATCTTTGTAGCTGTTTCCTACTGCTGAAGTTCTTGAATCATACCTTCAAATCAAAATGGTTCAAATTCTTGTCCACCAAGAATCATCCCACCATAGCATTTTTGGGTTTTTTTTCAGTGTTCACATAATAATGACAAAAATAAAAGGAAATAAATTATAGAAAGGTACACCTCTTAGGGGGGTTGTATCATAGATTTGTTGGTAGGAGATGGGGAAGAAAGGGTTAACAATGTGTAACCAGGTCGGAATGCAAGCGAATGAAGTAGCTGAAAACAGATTCTCTCTCGCTGCAAAGTTAAGAAAAATTTCCCATACTGATACAGATTATAGGCAAGAGAGAGAGAGAAATTTGAAGAAGACCTATACAGATCTAGATCAAAGGCAGAAAGGATAGTGATTCAAAACAGAACTGATAACCAGTGTTATTGCTGTAGTTATACTTGGTTTGAGGGATTAATTTGTTGCTGCTGCACGAAGATGCTGATTGTTCTTGTTCGTCTATGTATGACTGACTCCCTTTCATAGCAACTGTGAGACAGCTCTATTTGTTGGAAGGATATCTGCTGGATCATGAGTAGGAGCGTTCAGTGTGTTAATAACGCAAGCAGGATTGATTCTGCAGCCTGTCCTCCTTCAAACGGTCAGCAGTGAAGGTTTGTCTGACCAGAACAAAACATCTTTTCACTGTGTTCCATTTTCATGAATCCTGCCAGTACTATTTGATTTGGACCCTGAAGTTGGGCTCAAAGGGGATGACTTGTCTAAATCTCTGCCAAAAATACAGAATGAAAGTAGAAACGTTTTTTTTTTTTTTAAAAAATCATCAACTTTCCGCTTGTGATGCGGACAAATCTTGTGTGTACCAACAGAGCAGCAGAGTTTGGTACAAACCCAAGAAAAGCATTAGCGACGAACAATGTTTGTCATGAGAAAGTAGGAAGGGATGCAGCCTTACATGAAACCAGAGCTGCGCATGAATTGAACAGCACCAGGTCAAGCAGTCATCCAATCTCACCAATAAAGGTAGTCACATGGATATCTAAATAGCTTTGTGGGTAGAATCTACTGCAGTGCGTAACTCAATCTGACCATAAACCATAGGAACTGGCTGAATACTTGTTTAACACCAAGGGCCAAACATTGGTGCTAAGTACTGGTGGTGGAAAAAAACACTAGTTAGCTGATCTGCTTTTTTGCTCAGAGATAAAATAATATTTACACTGAACTAAAAGAAAAAAACAACAGTGATTACAAAGAGGCTGCTAGGAGCAAGATTTCAAGTCAGCCCCTAGTCACAGACATAACCACGCTTCCAATTGTTAGTTATCTCCCCTGAAAGCTGCCATGAAAATAGTATCAGATTTCAAATCCAGACATGGTGAATGGAAATATTCAAACACAGATTAATTTTAACTAATCAAATCTATGTTCTGTAAAACTTTTATGTTATTGGAAACTACATTAAAATGCATATGCAGGCAAAACTAAACTGGTTCACATGATAACTTGGTCAGAGGTATTCTTAAAATAGTTATTCCCTACTTGGGTCCCTTTAATAATTGTTATGAACATTGTTTTAAAGGTGAGCCACCCATCCTCTGTGTATGTGTGTGTGTGGTAGTAATAGTAGTAGTAGTCCTATAAAGCATATTTCAAAATTTATAGACATGAATGCAACATTTTCCAGTGAAAACAAGATCTTTAGAATACACATACAGTACAGAAACAACAATAATGCCATGTAGAAGGGTTATGATTATATAGACTGAGGGAGAGAGCCCCTGGTATCCTACGACCAGAGTGCAACCCTGTACTACAATAAGGAGGCATGCTTCTACAATCCCCTTACATTGCACTAGTCAACCCCTGTTAGCTTTCAAAACTCTGTATCACCTACTTCCCATCTGCGGATCTCTCTCTCTCTCTCTTTATCACTCTTGCATACCTCTGCATATCCATCTCTTGCGCACAAATTCTCCCTCCAATTTTTTGCAATAAATAATATAGGAGAAAAGGCTGTTAGGGTTTTTACTTTTAAACTTAGTAAGGAACAAAATGGGCCAAATTTCTCTCAACAAGACATTATTATTTGATTTTCAAATGGGACAGAATGAAATAAGTAGCTACTTTACATGGGATAGAAAAAAAAAATTTTCAAATGCTGAATGCAAATTGGTTTGTTCAAAATAAACAGATAGGCAAAAAGGAAACAAATAACAGAAACCAATCACTCCTTCGTTTTGTTTATTATAAAGCTGGTTGTTCCTTTTTCCACAATAACAATATGACCCCCTCCCCTTTCCCAAGAGCCAGTGACTAATGCATGTATTGCACTTGACTGAGATTAAGACCATCTGTGGCTATCACACTTTAAGTATGTCTTCACCCCGCACCTAAACACTCAGCATGGCTACATTATCACCCCGTTAATCCCTGGAAACTGAGCCTGCGTTTCACAGTAACACTATGTACAAGGAAGTCCATGACTGAATTCCCCGATAAATGCAAAGAAAAGATCTTTTGCTGGGGTTCTTAAAACAGCTATGTTACAATGGGAAAAATCCAAGAACAGGATCTAGGAACTATCACCATTCCTGAAACCTGCTGCTGGCTACAGTTAGCTACATTTAGAGATGATGTCAAATAAGAATGTGTAGGCAAATGCTGAAATTTCCAGCTAACAGAATTTGACCAACTTTATGTTTTCTTCAAACTAAGTCTTGAATATTCTCTCCCACAATGACAGACACACAAGTGGCACGCGCGCGCATGTGTGCGTGCGAATAATTAACAGGAAAAGAGCATTCAGAATTATTCCCTCCCTCTATATATCTTAAACTATTCTCAGTAATATCACTAGTGGAGGGATTACACAAAAAGTCTGAAACAAGCAATCTGAAGAAACCCAAATTAAAAAACAAAAAAAATGGTTCAGGGCAGGGGTCTCACTGTAGATGGGAGTATCTTTTGCATAAACCAAATGAGAAAAAAAACAAACAAATAAGCAAACCCCAGATTTCCCATCTTTCCTTCAAATGACTTGCATTTTTCACATAAATCATTTACCTTCATCAATGGAAAAGATCACTCAAATTACACGATTTTAGAAGACTCTTCACTTTAGTAATCACGGATCTTCTGTTATTTCATTTTTTTCCTTCTCTCTTTTCATATCTTTTGTCATTTAAACCCCCAATGACCACGGTGACATAATAGCCCCTTTCAAGACCCCATCCCATCCCCTTAAAAACTCTAACCCTTCTAACAATTCACAAAAAACAAACAAGTATATCAGTTCAGCAGCTTGAAAGCAGTAGTTGTCCTTTAAACCTCCTATTCTCTCAGACGCTAAAGCCCACCAAACCCAGAAGTTGTGAGATTTAAAGAAGAAAAAAAAAAGAAACACTATGATATTCACTGACGTTTTATAGTCTGTGGTCATGAACAGATAAGGGGAGCTAAACAACTTCAATGTACATAGTTTTTTGGTGCTCATCTCATGTCCAAACAATAGGAACCAAAATGCAACAACAGGCATAACTAAAACCAGCATAGCAATATGGCTAATGACCAATGTGAAGAAACATAAAAGGCAAGCTTTACATTCTACACTTTTACTATCCTTTCTCTTTAATAGGTGATCTGCTGGTTATGACAGCCGTTAAAGATGAAGTATATACATCATTTAGTTTTTTTTTGTCGTCTAAAGGACTTTTTATCTTTCACAAATGATATGTAAATAAATATGCACCTGTAATGTTATATTTTATAGTAATAATTACTTTCTTAAAACCATTTATACATACTGAAACTTCCACCCTTAATCAGTCTGTTCATATGACATGACTTCTACGAAGAATCTGCTCCAGTACAGAGAACCTCATAGAGCCATGTCCATAGTTTTGTTATGCTTTAGGACTACATTAACAGTTCAGAATGTGCACACACCTGTTTCAGAAGTAGAACAAACACTTGTGAGCTTAAGTAACAATTAAAACAATTAACCAAAATAAAGCTACCATTGCAAAGTAAAACTACCCTGCTAGTTATTAAAGTCACGATCATCCTAACTCTTTCCACCCATTCATTATTAGCAAAAACCTATGTTCCAACTGCCATTGCCCCTCATCAGTATCAAGTTTTGTCACAAGATGAATTGTTTTTCAATGGACAAATATTGCTGTTCATTTTATTTGTAGTTGTTTTTCGATGAGGCTCAAACTGGTCTTGAACCCTTGACCAGTTGGCTGGTTGCTGAGTTGTCTGACTTTTGAATGAATGTTTTACCTATTGATCCATAGAGACCAAAAAAATCTCCCTTTCTATAATCTATTAATATATATTGCAGTATCTTTTTAATTGCATTCAACTATGCACTAACAACAACATTTGATGTACAAAGCTGCACTGATTCATCACCCCCTGGTAGTTTTAATGAATAGAACCAGTAAAAGAATTCTTTTGCAGACAAAAATAAAAAAATACAGCAAATCAAGCCACAAAAATGTTTATATACAATCATGGAATCAAACAATACTTAAGCTGCCATTAACAGAGATTCCTGTCAGCTCCAAGTGGTGATAAAATAACTCCTGAGAATAATGAGGCATTGTGGCCACTTCCTGTCTTGTATTTTGTCCATTTGCAAATGTCAGCAGCTGATGTTTATTCAACAACATAAAATAAAAATATTTGATGAAATGTGCAAACTGACTGAATGAATTGGCCTTTCTACTGTAGAGCCAAGGTGGAAATTATAAATATTCATTGGTGGCATGGTGTGCAATTTTGGCTTGTTCATAATTTTTAAATATTTACTGCAAAAATTATGTTCCATTCAGGCCTGAGGACAACAGCTGCAGAAATTAATGACTAAATAGTTTGACATTTGGTTTTAATATTTCAACAATGGAGTCAGGCCCTTCTGCCATTTACATACACCCAAGTTTAGCAGAAACATGACAGGCATTTGCAGGGGTGAAGAAAAGATGAGAAAATCTATTAAATGTTAAAGTTAAATATTTATTAAAAAGAGACTGTCTGAGATTTTTCAAAGCCATGCTTATTGCTTTCTTTCTGAATGGCTACAGAGTAAAGACTTCTCCTCTGTGAGAATGTGGGGTAGGTTTTGGAGCAGATGGAGATGGCAAAAAGAACCCCAAAATGGGTCAGCATCAGCTGTCATTTGCAGGCCTCTGGACATTAGGAGGTAACTGCGCCTACACACACTGCCCAATCCAATGTCCACTATATCAAGTCCTTTTGGATTTTCAGCAGGCTTTTCCAATACAACTAAACACTGAACCTACATTTTGGTAAAAGCCTCTTCCTGTTGACACCATCTAAGTCTTGCTATTCATGTGGCATAGATAGAGAGTTCGTGTGTCTTTATTTAAGAGATGCATTTGAAAATAAAAACTTTCAGTCATGTGGATAATTACCAAATGTTCACTGGCCATGACATATTTAAAAAAATACGAGTAGGCTGCATGAAAATGCAAGTGAGATTCTCTAAACATAGATGTCGCATCTTAGTTGATTTTTCTGTTTCAAACCCATTACAGGTTAACCCTGAATATATGTCATGGTTTAGTTTAACCTTCTGTGTATCATGTCAATTTTTACCTCCCCAGGCTGGAACCACTAGTATGTGGTAAACTAGCTGTGTTTTTAGTCAACACACTCATACTGAAAAATGTGGGGTTGGAGCAATATAAAGATTTGTCATTACAAAGAGTTAAATATTAATGCAGAAAGTACTGAATGTCACAGCCCCTAAGGCTCAACCTGTGCTGACTAATACAGATTTTACATGTTAAATCAGATTTTAGGTAGTATTTGATCTTCTTATTGTTAACCCCAAATTGTCTTACAAGTTATAGTGATGACTAGCCTGAACTGAGTTATCTCCTCCTGAAACGTGATTTTTACTGGTGGGATAGTTTCAAACTTCCTGGTTTGAGTATATCATTTCTAATTGTTAGCATGCTGCCAAGGTAGTTACCAAACAGACAAAAGAAAAGAATAAGTTAAATCAGAGGGCAGGGAAGGCCCATGGCAACAGTCTAGAAGAGATTCCAAGTGTGGAATCATTGAACCTGAAGATCAGTGCAAAAATTCTTGTATGTATGTGATGAAAAGGAAATATGAATTCAAACATCCCAAGGAAAATAGTGCACATTGGTCCAGAGGCAATGGGAAAGTTAAGCAAATGTATGTGGAAAAGGAAAGGGGAAACCATCTCAAGTTTAGTGCAGGCAGTTAATTGAGATAATGTAGAAACTGTAATTTGTTTCCTTCCAAGGTTCTCAGAATAGCATATAAATCATATGGAACAATCTCTATAATGCTCTCAATTAACAATGCTGTGATTATTTCTGAAATTAACATTTTGTAGGCATACATTTTGTCAGCATCTTGACAAAAATCTAAATTGGTAAAGCAGTATTTGAGAGGTAAAGAAGCAGAAGGTACTCATGTAAAAAAAAAACTTGCCAAAACATTATTGAGCCAAATGCAATAGTATATAGATTTTAAAAATGCCTAAAAAGATGCCAATAAATTCCAGTAAACAATGGAACATTGTGTAAATATATATGGAATAATATTCCATTCAATTACATTCCAGAACACTATCAGACAAAGATAAAAAGTTGGAGCCTTATATCAAGTGTAATAGTAATTATTAAACAGCTTAATCTATCAAGTCATGTTAAACAGTGGTGGTGCTATTATTAATTTGCAATAAATATTAAGCCAGATGTTTCTGTCACTTTATTATATTTCTTCATAGCCATGCACTAAGAATTTAAGGTAACAAAAGCAATTACTAACGGTGATAAATATGGAAGCAAAAAAATGGTCATAAAACAACAGTAAGTAGCAAAGCACATTTAATTATCTTATAATTACTTCTAACACCTGTCATTAGATTATGGGAGCATCCTACAAACATCAAGCTGTTTTGGTATACTCCCCCCCCCCATTTCTTGCAGGGAAGAGGACTGATGAAGGCTACTGGTTTCTCGCGTAGTGCAAAGCAGCATCAAGGAGGCTAAGTGAAATGGCATCAAGATGGCCATGGCTTGGAAGTTTGGACATGAAATGGAAGCTGATCCACTCCCTGCTAGGCCTGCTATCCTAAAGTCCCATGAATGGTGGGCTGAATCCCCTTGAAGGATAGTGCACAGCAGAGTTCATCAGAAGCTATAACAAACCAGAAAGCATTTTCATAAGAAACACCTTCTAGTACTTATTGCTGTAACCGAGTGTTTACACAGTCATCCACTCTCTATTATCTTGGCAGCAACAAATGATAAAAGTAAACTTATCAATTATTTATTTAAGCCTGAGTAAATGGTAAGAAAGGAGGAAGTCAAGATAAATACTCCCCTTAACTTGGGGGGGGGGCTGATTAGATAACAGGAAAGCAAATAGAAGAGATATATACTGTGGACCAGACAAGGGCTCACGGTTTGAAACAAGAATCCATCACCGAATCTGGGGGAGAGAAAACTGACAAAGATGAGAAAAATACAATTAAGTAGATGTTTGAAGATGGCTTGGAGAGTTTAATGTGATGTGCAGATGAACTGCCCTTCAAGGCATCAAAGTGTGAATCCTACAGGAGATAGAAAATAGCCTTTTCAAATGTGGAGTCCCAGTAACTGTTCTAAACTAAACAGGTGAGTTGTCAGCTTTTGTGTAATGTGGCAGTTTACCACACCTGCGAACACCTGAAACATCCCGCATTTGTTAAGCCCATAGCTGGTTCAAGCGAAAAAAAAAGGGGAATCACAGAATGAAAACTGGGATGCTGCTGAAAAAAAAATGGAACACATCCTAAATCTATTGATGAAAAGCGCAAATCATAGATGTACTGCTGCCCTGTGCTGACCCTGACAAACATAGAAAACATCTTCCTCTAACATTTTAGAAGGATAATCCAATCAGTAGCCACATTTTAAAAAAATAAAATAAAATGAATAATAATAATAATAATAATAATAATAATAGTTGCCACCAAAATGTTCTCACTAACATTAAGCAAAAAACACTAAAAACAGCGTCTTTAATTTTTTTTTTTTGATTTTTAAAATTTTCAGAAACAAAATAAAAAAAACCTTTAAAAATTTAATTTATCTTCTTACCTAATAAATGAATTTAAAAAAAAAAAGGTTCATCTTGTTACTGTCTGCAAAAAAACAATAACTAGATGAACAGTAGTTAGTTCTCTTATCATCACCTTTAATGACCAATGTAGAGACCAACTTTATTTGGTACCTACATGGCATCTACTACTTCTCATTTAATGTCATGAAAATGCCATGTAGAGATGGTATGCAATCATGCAGAGAGCTCTAGCTAGCACAGTGAACTGACATGGAGACAATCAACCCCAAGCTTGTATGCAGGCAGCCAAAGGGTCCTTCCAGCCTCACAACTCCCAAGCTGAAGCAAATGGGAAATGACAAACACTCTGAGCCCTTTAATCAAGGGTAAGGAAACAGAGCATCCCGAAATTGGCGATTATAGAAGCCAATCCCAAGACTGTGTCAGTCTAATGATAGCACTGCACATGCTAAACCAATCCACCACCATTCCAGATATCATGCTCTCTCTAACCTTTCTAGAAAAGTCATCTATAGAACAGCTGTTTTAAAATAAATGCAGAAGACAGGTTTTGTACTAAAAATAATATATATGTATATATACTTTTCTTTGATCCTGACCAGAGGTTAAATTGCTTCAAAGTAATGCTAGAGCCATCACAAAGATGATGTCCATCCTCTTTGTGTAGCTGATAAAGTCAGCAGAAAAAGAGACACTGATGAAAGAAAAATCAGTAAATACTCAAGTCATGACAAACATCTACCCCAACTAGGAACCAATTGGTCAATGTCAGTGATTCAGAGTCAGGTTATTAAACAGGTAGGAAGAAAAAGTTCATCCCTCTTTCCTTGTGTTCTGATCCACAGAAAAGCACTAATAGTTTGAATGTACAGTAAAGTGGACGTACTACTTTGGATTCTGGCAATGCTGAATTCTACCACTTGAGATAATTGATCTGTAATTCATTGCTAACTCATGTTTATTACATGATAGAATTACTCTCTTTTGTAATGACCTGCAGATACCACTTAAAGATGGGCGGAATCTTCATGTCTGCCATCACTAAAATAGTCTTGAGGATTTATTAAAATTAACAGTTGAGAAAGGGAGGACAACTGGTGATTCATCTAGTAGTTAGGCTACTAGACTGGCAAGGTTTACAGCCGGAATTTAATTCCTGGTTCCTTTGGGATGATCTTCATCAGCCAGCTGTGCGGGTTTTTTTTATACCTCTCTCTCTCTCTCTCTGGTTTCCTTCCAAATCTAAAAATTAAAATTCCAGTATGGATTTCCCTGCAAATGTTGGAAGTACTTGGCTGGCACAGGATAGGAAAATCTCTCTAGTGGTTAACCACTGGGCTACAATCCCTCACCAGGGTTGTCTCCGATGTAGAGCTCTGTGTATGATACACCACTGCTACTGGTGGGGCATCATATCATATTGTCCATACTTTATCAGTAGGCTACCATATAAATATAGTAGTTTGCCATTAGGCATACTTTTTTACACAGCAGCAATAATTTTACCAATAAGATTACAAATCCCAACTTAAGACTACATGAACGACACAGTTGTTTGTTGTTGTCCTTTTTCGATTATCTGTCGGTAAACTCATAATAAGTAATGGTCACCAAAAGTTAGTTATTGGGAAAGGGTGCAGTTATAAGTGGTTTAATAGGAGAATCCTCTTTTTCTTGGGCAGAATAATAAATGAAGCCATCCATCTGAAAAGAATGAGGATGGACCATAAGAACCTGCTCGGTTATATTTACTTTGTCACATGAAATGCGTCTAAAGATCTGCTGAAAGAAGTGACGGTAAACTGAAGTTTTTAACATTTTAATAAAATCTACTTAAAAAAAACAAATTAAAAAATATATATAATTAAAAAGTGCAGGGTTATCCTTCATTGAAATGCCGCAACAGTATGACCAGTCTGAAAGCAGCTGTAAAGTAGATATCCATCAGCGTTTTCATTTGTGTGTTGAAAATGCAGTCTGTCATCGAGGAGGACTACATTCTGGAACAAATAAGGCTGTTTCAGAGAGAAAACTAAGTTAGAGATAACACAACAGATGTACTCACCTGCTAGTTCTTTCTCCCTTTTCCGTCTTTCCAGACCCTGAAAGAGAGGACAGAGGAATAGAGTCCGACTCCTTGTTAAAGGTAGAGTATAAAAAAACCGTGTTGGGCAATAGTCCATGGTTCTAATCATAAATGAAGAGCTCTTGATGAAAAACAAAGCAGCTCAGATGTTTCTTTTCTGTCTGTCTACTAAAACAAGATGATGAATCCAAGCAGTTTTCTGTGCCGCAGAGCATCAAATTAGATTCCTCTCAATCTATGTCACTGTTCCTGGTTACTATAGTTACAGGAAGTTTCAAGAACTTCCTTATTGAATACTAACTTACTACATTGGCCTGTCATATTAAATTGGACACCCCAATAAATAAGTGTATCTGACCAAAATTAACATATTTCAGATGTGATTATTATATACTGAATGCTTAGGTGGGCAGATATCAAGAGTACAGTATCACCTATGCTGAAAACAGATTAATCTTGTAATATCTCTGTTTGACAGAGGTTGTGCCATAGACCATTCAGAATGTGCCCAGAATTAATGAAAGATTGTTGCTATTTCTCATGTAGTGCCAATGTCATCATGAAGATCATCAAGGCAAATGTCACTATTGGGGTAAAACAACCTGGAAGAACTTTAACAGTGACACCATGACAAGAACATGCCATTATTTGTCGACATGTCCGCGCCCCATCAAGATTCTATTGTTGGCGTTGCCAATGCAGCAGAAATAAGCCAAAGTCCAACATCATCTTGACAAACTTGGCTTCAAATGATATGTAGTGCATATAATAAATTCTTGTCCAATAGCTTGCAAAATTTAGTCAGAGGATATGTCTGGCAAAACCTTCAACTACTTGCAACATGAACTTTTCCCTGGCAAGTCCAGGTTTAGCAATTCGTGTCTGGAGGTCATAGGTCCAAATAAAGATCTTCAATCCAAAGGTCTTCATCTCGCAATCAAGTATCGAGACAGTACCAAGGTATTAGTTGCAACCTGACATGGTGGCAAGAAAAACTGGTATTTATTGAAAGATGTTTTAATTTTTTCACATACACTGCCAATTTAAAAATATCTACCATTATACCAACAAGGCATGGTGAGATTCACTGTCCATATTCTTTAAGAGATAACATAATATAACACACTTAAGTACCTAAAACCCTGATATGAATCCCATCGAGCACCTGTCAAAACATTTGGGCTGTCAGCTAAGAACAACCCATCCACTAATCCCACACAGATATGGGAGAACCTGAACAAGACCATGATACAAAATCTCATTCATTCAATGCCATGGTAGAGGCTTACCATGCCAAAGACAGAGGCTCAGCCAAGTACTAACATAAATTTCACACTATTTCTTGTATTTATTTGCAGTTTTGCACAAACCAGTATATTTTAATAACCACAGGTTAAGGTACTTCTGAGGAAAGAGAATAGTATGTTTCTTTAAGCTGACAGAAAATTTTAACATGCAGTACCAAATACATTTCTGGTAGTTGGATAAATAAGTATACATTAGCATAGCACAGTATAGTGTAATGTTGTCAGTTACAATATGATATATAGATTTGGTGAAAGCATGTCATGTAAATGTGGTACAATAAGAATGGTTATTATTTATAAGCCCTTGAGAAGTATACTTTATATTAATTCAACTAACCCTTTATTGGTCTGTTTCCTTGTATTGAGTGCCTTTCTTCTTTAGCAGCAATACTAACATATTAAAAAAGACTTAAATGAGACTTTACATTAAAGATGCTATATTGTGGGTTGTGTAATATGGTACACCTACATTTAATATTAACAGATTTTAAGATAACATTGCATTAAAAATAATAATAATAATAATAATAGTATGACATTACCAGCAATTGAGTATTTAAAAAGAAAAGAAAAGAAATTTACATCCGCATCAGAAAACAATAGTGTGAGAGATTAGGTAGGGAAATCTAACTTGATCCTGGCAGGTAATAATACCATGCATGGTCAGTCATCACATACTCCAATCACATGAAGATGTCACCAGTGGGAAAGTCTGGCTATGTGATGTACAGGCTGTTTTCTGGATTGAACTAACCATTAAAGATTAAATTCCCCTCTACTCTTGACAAGCAGATATTAATAATGTGATATGAATTCAAATCTTATGTTACAGTTGGACTAATTTTAATATACCTTTAACTCCTTACCCAAGAGAGGATAATCTACTGCTGTTACTTTAGCTCTTTTTTTAAAAAAAATTAAATTTATCTAAAGTTAGAATAATTTCTAAAAAAATATATTCATTTATGATAAAGCCCTCCTTCCCTCCACACCATTTTTGTTTCTCTAAAGTTATTTCCCTTGGATGTTTTGGAGATGGTCTGTAAAAAAAAAAGTAGCACCACCTACCTAACCTACTCCTCCTTTCATGTGTGTTTGTTGGTGGTAAATGGTTTTCACAGTTTTGTATGCCATCAAAGAATACAGAAAGGGAAAAGGTCAGACACTGGGATTTCCCCTACAGCCAGATTGTTTAACCTTTACTGTATACACAAAGTAAGTGACTTTTGCTCTTTCAATGAGAAATAACATTGCAATCAGTCACATGAGCCAGTAACCAGTCTGGGAGGATGGTGTGTGTGCGTGTGTCCGTGTGCGTGTGTGCAATCAGTCACATGAGCCAGTAACCAGTCTGGAAGGAGGGTAAGTGTGTGTGAAGGAGAAGAGGGAGGGGAGATCTGATCACTGTGAATTAGATTTGTGTAGCCAGGAAAATAGCCTTGAACATGACAGACTGATGTTTGAGGTTTTACTGAACTGAAGAACAACAGTATCTATACCTATGGCCATCTAAAGGGAACAGTATAAAAAACATCTGAATTAAATTACTGAAAAGAAAAATAAAGTTAATACACACAGGGGTAGCCAAAATCACTGTATCACCTACAATAAGTCAGTTGTGTTTGTTAGGTATAATTACACAACTATGTGGCTAAAGCCATGTTTAATCATTTGTTTTATTTTTGAATTATTAGTTATTATTTCTTTTCATTAAAATAATATTTCAAGATGCATACACATTGACATTTATTGGTTTCTGGACCTGCATCTCCATAAGAAGCTAAAACGCTAAGGTTACTCTATGCTGGAGCTGCATAAACTTCAAAACTAATTGTCTTTATTAAGTTAAAATGCATTTCTACATAATAAACATTCAATATTGTGCTTAAAATATAATTTTGGCCACCAATATATAAAGAATATTAACACTTTGAAAACCATAAGAAAATATACTAATACAAGTAAAATAACAAGAAATCAAATTCTTGCTTTGTCCTGCATCCAAATTTATGAGTGACCACATGATTCATTTATGCTACCCTCTAGACTTGCATAAATCTAGAAGTGCTTATCTAGCCAGCCATGTCCTACAAAAGAATTACAGAGAAAGAACAAGTCTCTTCTGTTTTCAGTATGACCTTAAGCTAGAGCAAACCCAACACATCTGAGCCCTATTTAGACCAGTTTCTAATTCCGTGACCCATATTATCTTAGCTAATTAATCAAAGAAATACAATGGTGCTAAAAATTGAGTGTTTTCAGAAGGCTGCCATCTTGAATTATCATCAAGAAAGCATCAGTAAATTTATTATTTTAATATTTACCTAAATTTCTGCCTAAAAAAAAACAAAACAAACTATTATTATCATTTATTTGCTTGATAGCTAGAAAAAAACCATACTGTGATATTGGATATTGCTGTAAAAGAAAAATATCAAAAGATTTCTGTAATCTGTAAACTTGACCAGCTCTATACCATCATCAAAAATAAATAAGTGAATGATTCTATCCATGCACTACTTGGATACAATTAACCATTTATTTTCCAGTCCTAATCACTTTATGAATGGTTTCAGAAATTTTTAGAGTATGAATACTTACAATCAGTTTGAGTAATTTGTCTGGGACCTGACTGTGTACGCCTGAAGGTACAAGTAAGTAGCATTTTTTTTCCATTTGATTGCATTAATACCTTTGCTGTATCCTGCCTATTGTTTACAACTTCCATTCCCTAGCACCTTCTGTAGCTTCGTAACTTAAGTAACAAACTTCCTTCAAAATCAAGAAATTGAATTAAATGAAGAAAACAAACAAACAACAAATGCTTGTTTCAAATAAGTGAAATGATCTATCTCAAAAGTATGATTTGAGCTGCTTATCTACAAACAGCTAGGACTCCTGTTATCCTTAATGATTCAAGAATTTCTTATCATCCAAAAATAAGCCTCCCCACTTATCTCTTTGTAGATCATATGTGAGGCTATCTGTGATTGGCTAATGGATCAACAGGAACCACCAATAAATTCAAAGCTTACAAGCAGTTTTCAAAATAGCAACTGATGCAAAACCTTGTTCAAAAACAAGGTATGAAATAATGCTATAAAACTATCCTAGATCTGACTGCCCCTATATTCCCTACCCAGTTTCCTAATGGTTTCTCATACTTCCTTCCAAAAGCATGGTAACTGCATGACAAGCAAACAAAAATATGATAGCAAAGAATTTTTTTTTTAAAAATCAATAATGTAATACACCTGGATAATCCATGTAAATTTTTCTTCATCAATCGTTTTATACCAGATGGGGTATAAAAACAAATACTTTTTAAAGGAGACCATGGAATGAAGATAAATAGATTTCATTAGGTAGACATTGGAAAACAAAATCACATGTCAATCAATCAATGCATTTCTGAAATGTGTAAGACATTGAAACCAACAACAGCATAACGCTGCAGGTTTATTCTAATAGAGTTGCATAAAGTAATACAATAATGTTAGCAGATCTTGGGGTGGGAGAGGAAAATTTAAGGGCTGTGAAACATGCTAACCCTTTACATTCTGACTCCAATCCCAAACTTTGCATTATGGCCCTATATGACTAAATATGGAGACAGTTAAACACAAATAAACGCTAACCAGTGCTGCCAGGTGGGGTGATAGTGCATTATAGGTGGTATAAGATAAGAACTGACAGGGCATGTGAAGGAACAAGGTACTTTCTTTACGTTGTGGAAAATTAACATGAAAATGCCAGTTACTTTCTGTTTCCTTCCTTCTGACACGTGAATGTCTGTGAAGCTATAGAGTCTGTTCATCTTAGCAGCGCATGGCAATTATGTACATGGAACAGTTGCCAAGCAGGGTCCGTAAGCTACTTCATTTCGCGCTGAACCCACTCTTTGTATGCTGACACAAGTTCATTCTTGATCATCTGGCTTCAGTTATGACAGGTGAAACATCCAGAGGTAAGTGCTATTTCACTGCCAGCTGATAATGCAGATGTTGCTGCAATGAAACTGTGCACTTAGGTGAAGTTCTGAGCAGTGGTTACATCCTATTAAGCCCGGTGAATCAGTGCTTTACTCGTGAAGGACTATAGTAAACTTTAAATTTCTTGTTTGTGAAGTGTCAAACAGCCAAATATAAATTATCTTAGTCACGTAGCCAGTGGCAAAAGGCCTAGCCTATTAGCGCATGGGTTTCCTGAAATAATTGGCTGCAGTAACCTGAACACCAAAATCAAATCGAAAGAAGAGGTTAAACTCCTAACAAAAGCCTGGAGGCGCTATGCACCATCTGTAGGGAAGAATTTTATAGTACAGTATAAAAGGCATAGGCAGGGATTATGCCAATTGATAGAATGTAAGTGACAGTAACGAGATTAAAAGATGAATCCATCATTCCTTTTCTTTAAAAAAAATTTTTTTTTAATATAAACATAACAAAAATAAACAATCATAAATTATATGTATATGTGATTTTGTACAACAATGAGTTCCCCACAAACCCAGTGACCGAGAAAGTATACCAATCGTAGAAACAGAAAGAAAATAAAAGCATAAATGAATGATATTAACATAAAAAAATATAATTATGTCAGTGTTTCTTGAAGCCGATGAACAGCAAATTCAATTACCCTAAGTTTGAATCCCAAACAATCAAATGAGGTTCCTACAAGCTCCCTTGCTCTATGTAATGGTATTGCATACTGCTGAAATAGCACTGCTATAATGGTGTCTGCCCCTTCCAACCCTGAGTTTCATTTCAACATCCCTTGTAAATTCTCTCCGAGTCAATAAGAAATATCCATTTTTAAATTAAGAGAGTAAATCTCATGAGGTCTGGCAATGCGTACTCCTAACTTTACTATTTCTTGTATTAAATTCTGGTAAAATCAACCCTGTGCTCTTCATGGTGCCATGTCTAACTTTAGATTTTGGAGTCCAATTCTATGTCTAAAATCCAAAATTGACTTTTTAAAAGTGGCTATGGTGGAACCATTGGCCTTCAGTATCCTGCAAAAATTACAGTTCCTTAACCTGTGCTAGCCAATTTAAGAGAAAACAAAACAAAGAAATCCTAATAGGTTATTTAAAAAAAACTAATATGAATAATAAAGGAAATATAAAAACAAAAACAACAAAATAAGAAGGTAATAGATAATGACTAAAGAATGTTGTTGGGCTTCTCGGCGTGTCAAGTAGTGTCCAAAGTTTGCTGCATTGTGCATCAGGAAATTAGCAAGCCATAGTAAAATTGCAAAAAGTGTATATATGAATTACCTGAGTATCATTAAAAATCAATACAGATTTCAGTTCCATCTTTCCTGTCTGTCTACTAGTGACAACTGTGGAGCAGTCACACAATCTGACACAATGTCCCACCAGTCCCAGAGGGAGGTGGAAAACAACAAAAATAAAAACCATTTAGTTTAATGTCAGAGGCCAGCCCTGTTGTCAGTGAGAATCTGCTGAGAACTGGGCTGGCGGTGATTGATGAATAATCATTGGCAAACAGCATCTGGGTCAGCTCAACAGCACAAGGTGAAATAAGCTAAACACCAGGCGGAAGTGTGTACAATCGTAAAATATCAGTCAGTGCAGTTCCCTCTTTCCGCTTTTCTAAGTGGTAAATATTATTATAGACGTAATGGCTGGGATGTTCACTGTGGCAAAGCTTTTGCTGGGCAACTTTTGGCAGTGCTCTACTAAAGCTGATCAGTCCATCAATGTTTTAGGGAACTGCATTCTGAGAATGCTTCCTTGATTAACATCAGAGAAAAGGTAACCTTGGGCTTCCATGTGCCTCCTCTTTAACAGCAATCTAAATCCAAAAAATGTATAACAAGCAGGCCAAAAATTCGGCTATGATAATTCATCTGGTGCAGTGTTTTGATTTTTTGTGCTGTCTCATAGCAGGTTCTTTTCTATTGGACATATGCAGGAGTGTTTTGATCTGTAACCTATTTTAGTGTGATTTTGGTATAAATTGTATTGCATTTGAGTCTTGACCTCAGTACTCTTGTGCATCATGTAATCAAAGATGGTAGTACCACTGCAACTTGCAGGTCATTATTCAATTTTTAATCATGTAAAAACAACTGAAATTTATTGAAATAAGAGAATAATATGAACTGTGGAAGTGCTCATAAATAGTTGGAATAGCTGCAACTGGTTTGTAGACACAGGTTCATCCTTGCATTTTACACATAAATTTGATCTAGATATTGGTTTGCTCACAAAACTTAAGCATGCAGAATATGAATGCAAGCTGAACAAGAGACAGAGCAGATGATGAACTGCTGAGGTATATAAGGGAAACAATCTAAGAAAATGGTAACCCATCACATCATTTAGTAAACAGGAAGAAATTTGAATAATGAAAAGTCAACATAAGGACTACAGGTGTTATCAGGTAGCCATAGTGCAGCAAACAGGAGGATAAGAGCCTTGCTAACCATCCTGTGCTGTGATGAACTGTGGCACATCATAAACCGAATGTTAGATACTGAATTAATTTAGACTTGTGTTCAGTAACTCAAGTTTCTACTGCACTAAGCCAAACCAAGCCACAATTTTACACTCTGTTTGGATTTCTGAAAATTTCATGGGGGGGGGGATACTTTCAGTAGATTTTTTTCTTCCTAAAAGTTCCACCCTTTCTGACTTTTTTGGCCATATAATAAAAGACACCATTGAATAAATAAAGCTAGATTTTTGCCTCAAATCATTAATTGCAAAGATGTACCTATATGCCAAATTTTAGAAAATTCTGAGGTAGTTACCCACTTGTTAAGATGATGGGGAAAAGTTAATTTTTTCATCTAACTTAATTTTTTTTCCTGTAAAATTTGATAATATTTGAAATGGATGTCAACAGATAAATAACATTAATTAGCCCCCTTGTATAATCCATGTAAGAAGTGGCAGGGAAGGCAGAGAAAAGAGTTGCCAACTCAGATCCACAGACATCTTAATCTACACCACCCAGTCCTTTGCACCGCCTGGCATTTCACCCACCACCAATGTACTAAGGGATAGCAGTAGTACCACAAATCAATGACTATCTACTGAACCATGATCTGCAGTCAGACTGAAAATAAAATGGGTTTTTGGATATCGCCCTGGCATGTTGCCACAGTGACCAGCTATAAAAATGACCTAGTCAGGTGTTTGCTAATACCTGAAGTGACCCCATAAGTAAGGGGTCAGAAATTACCTAGGTGGGGCAGCTTCTCTGAAACAGAGCACTTCTACAATCAACAGATCAGAGGCTCCTCCTCCCTTACAGCCAACAAAAGTGACACTGTGACCCTAAAGGAAAAACAACCATCCCTTGTACCTGGGAACTTTTTACCTGACTGATGCTAGAGAGCCAGTGAAGCAGACCACCTGTTTGTCCACTGACCAAACCTCCCATTCAGGTGACTTCACAACACAGGACAGGGAAAGTATAATGCTGGCATTTAATCCACTGAAAGGTCCTTTACAACAGCAGCCTACCCTCTCAAAATGCCACTTCCAAAATGGACCATATTTCTACCACTTGTAGTTATTGTCGAAAACAGAAAAGCAATGGGTGGCTGAATCAGTAAAGCCCACAACATACTGGAGGGCAGGTACTGAATGGCCACAAGTCAGTTGCATAATTAGCAAAATTTCTAGAAAAAAACATAGAAAACTTTTCTTGTGCCTCTGTTATATCTATTTTTAAAGCTTTGGTAAACCTGTGTGGCATTTACAGAAAATACAATTTTATTTAATTAGTCATTGATCAATCACTTCAAAGCATGTAAAACAAAAAAGTACCACCTTATAGGACTATAGAAATAATTCCCATAGAAATAATTCCCACAAAACAAAACTAATTCTATAGATTTCTCAATGTAAACAGAACAATCATAGTCATTTATGTTTTTATTCCATTTTAAATGGATGATTTTTTACATTTCTGTATGCAAAACATTAAAACCATTGATTCGATGTGATTCTAGTGTCTACTTTTATATTTACTGCTAAGATTCATCTTCCTTAATCTCAACATCTTCCAGCAGCAGTTGCACTACATGTGTGACCAATAGTCTTCTAAAATAGTTATCGAATAACTCAGTAACATGCTAAAAATTTAAACAATTTTAAATAGTAAATAATATATCTTAGTGGATCATTATCTCTTTTTTTTTTTTTAAGTTTATCTGCTTCAGAATTCTATATAACATTTGCTTTTCTCATGACCACAAAACTGAAATATTTCACATTGCTCCAGGATTTCTATTCCCATGCTGGTAAACATCCACAATTTCTCTGTTTTTTGTCAGTGCCAGCCTTGCACTCATGTGTTCTATTTGCATTGAACATTATCAAAATAGTCTGATGATGATGATGATGATGGTTGTCAAGCTGGAGATGCTCCAGGAAGAACATGTGGTCAGGTGCGTTTTCTCCTATTGCTTACCAGTCCTATTCTGGAGCTGCATTCACTGCTTCTGATTCTGAATTTGCTGATTTGTTCTCGAAAATCTTGTCTTTTTTATTTTTACCAAAAATGGTTGGTGACTTCCTGAATTGTATCACATCATTGCTTTCTGTGTTCATCAGCAGCTTCCAAGTCATAGGTTGCACGCCTCCATGCTCTGTTTTTGCACATCTCTGTAGCATTTATATCATCCTCTCTCTCTCAATGTAACATGCTCCTGACAATGGATGAGCATAGCAAATTTGTTTGGATGGTTTGCTGTCACTTCTCCACATCATGGACACTTTACAGAAACCAGGTAAAAGAACCAGACAAATGTTACATGCTGCAGAGGAAGTATTCTCAGAATCAAATGGCAAAAATAGTATCTCCAATATTGGTCTAGTTAAACATAAAATTACAACATGCAAGCAACCAATCAAGGAAGATAACCCACTAATGAATAAATACAACAATTCCTTCTTCTTTTTTTTAACAAAGAAAAAGAGAAAAAAAATTAATTAAATTCACAGAAGTTTGAAACTTGGTCTGGGGATTTTAAGAACAACCAATGTATCCTGGTGGTTGAGGACTTTGAATCCATTTACTGATTACCAGCTTCTAAAAATTTAATCTTCCACAAAATCTAACATGTTCCAAAAACATGCAAAAGCTTATCATTTTTTTTCTTTCAGTATTTCATTTATCTGACAGATAAAGTAGCCATTATGTTAAAGAGTAAAAGACCTTAAAGGCCATAATTACACTTGACCAGTTTCTCTGTTTGTTTCATCTTTAGACAGCTTTAAAACCCTTGTTTATCAGGCCAATCTTTCCATGCAGCCTCCTGCAGAATTGAACCACTTGTGCAAACCAGCAGCAATGGAGTAAGGAATCTTGCAAAGCAATAAATAGAGGAATTAAGAACTATCATCACTGATGTTATTGCATTAAATGCATGCTGCTAAAAATGTTTAAAACAAATCTAAGTTTTCTAATGTCAGTGTAGTAAGAAAAGAGGATGGTGGGTGAATGACGTGGTAAGGACACCTGAAATTTTAGCATAATCTAATTTCTTCCCCCTCTCTATTGGACAGTGAGTTACAGGTAGTAATTTTTTACATGCATGTAGAGGATATTGTGTAGGTAACTCTTGATTGCCATTCGTCCCCTCCAAATGCATCCAGTAGCTCACTTGGTCAATTTCCCTGTGGTGTCCTCAAGACCTTGAAGTTATGTCAAGGTTTTGCAAAATTAAATTCTAAGAGATGCAAAAATTACAAATTATTGCTTTTACAAATTTTATAGCAGCCAAATATCATAAACGATCACAACTCCAGCATCACAGACTCAAGTGCAGAAACACAACTAGTGAAACATCCTTTTTTAAAGTTTTCTGCATCCATTAAATTAGTTAGGTTGAACATCGGTCTTGTAGATTGACATCCACGTAATTCTAAATACTGATAGACCTCATAACATTTTTCTAAGACAATAAGGGGTCATTTAACTAATTCATGAAAACTGAACATGTTCATTTATCTTCTTATATTTTGTTAGATTGAATCCTCCACTGCAAGAAGCTGCAGAGGGTTAATTACAAATTCATTTGTTTCAGTCCCCCTCCCTCCAAGAGAGATATGACATACTCACACCTTGAGTGATTTTCGCTGATATGCCTGCACAAATATTTGAGTGCCTTTCATAGATGGCAGATGCATGTCATCGTAACAAGAGATCAGACTGTGGAAGGACCTTGTTCTGTTCTGAGTAATTTAAAATGTCAACAGCAACCAAAGAAGCCACCACAGAGACTTATGCTGACTGTGGCAATAAAATGACTTAAAACAGATTAAAAGCCCCAAGATCTAAGAACAGACAGGCTCA
Source organism: Nautilus pompilius (assembly GCA_018389105.1). Lineage (NCBI taxonomy): Eukaryota > Metazoa > Mollusca > Cephalopoda > Nautilida > Nautilidae > Nautilus > Nautilus pompilius. Next base: position 330,276 of record JACATO010000634.1, on the reverse strand, counting down.
GAAATACAGCAAATGTTGGAAAAGATAAAGACAGAATGCTCCTAAGGTGATAATGAATAAATGCTCATACAGAACAGAATAGTAATAACAAAAATGGATATTTCTACTTTGCAAACCAGAATGCTTCATTTTGCTCAAAGAGATAAATCTTTAATTACCCAATTCTTTTTTTCTCAAAAGGTTTTGTATGACTAGAATGCTACTTCATTTTTTCCTATATAATTTCGATTTTAAAACTTTCATGTGCATCATGTGTTTGAAATATTAATTTTAAAACATGGTTTATATTTTCCCCAGACTCATTGTCATTCCTGATCAACATACTTCAACCTGACTAATTTCAATCTATATTTAAAAATCACTTACTTTATTTGCAAAAATGTTCCGTTATTGCATTAAAACACACGATCTAAATATTTCTCACCCACAAGACAAACTATTTTTTCTCTCTACAGGGGCATATAGTGTGTGTGATGTTACACTATACTTATGGTGCTTCTTCTTTTTCAGCTTAGTAACAGCTGATAATATCCACTTTAATACTTACAATATTATTATTATTAATAATTTTCTTTTGTAATAAAATAACAGAGTTTTTCCTTTTCAAGTAAGAGGTGTGTGACTATTAGGGACTGCACATCTATTAGGGATAATATAACAGTGTTTAATTATGAGAAACTTCAGTTGCATTTGGTTAATAAAAGTACAAAAAAATAATATTCTTTTTATAATTTTTTAATGTATTTGTGATATATATTTAGAGTGGAAAAAATCTCACAAAAAAAAAAAGAGGACATTTTTCAGTAAACCAATTAAAGAAAACTAAGTACACAAGCAGGGAAGATAATTATGTTCTTTCATTAGAACTAGAGAGATCTATACCAGGAACCTCAAATACATGGCCTTGCTACATGGCTTACCACTGAGGTCTTCAGGGAGGTTGGCTCGCATAATGATACTTAGGAGGAAACAAATAGTTCTTGTAAAAAAAAAAGATGTCCCCCCCCAACCTAATCACCAAGTTTTCAATAAATTTATGGTGCAGAACTAATAAACACATGAATCACAGAGCATCGACCGAGGGGGCTCCCTCTTTCTATGATGACTGGCTGACAAAATTGTTTCAGCAACAATGGAATAATGAGACGCTCCAGCGAAACTGTGCCAGGAGTAGGCTCCAGAGCTCTCCCTACAATGTCTATTGATTTTTAATCTCTCCATTGGCACACTCACTTCCTTTTCTGTAGCCAACGTTATTTTCCAGTCTAACATCATGACAGATGTTTTTAAACTCCTTTATTTTACTTTGGGTTTTTGTGGGTCAGACCTTTAACTCCTCTTCCCTTCCTGTCTTTTGCCAACAGTAAAATTTAAAATTGCAAAACACGGAATATTTGCCAGATAGGGAAAAAAAAAAAGAAAAAGAAGAAAGGATGACCTGGTTTAGTCATCCGACATGATAATTATAACAAGTAATAGAAAAAAAAGTTGGAATCTTTGTCCCTCCACCCCCTAACTTTACCAGTGCAGTGGACATCCTTGCCGCCGGTCTACCAAAACAATCTTTTTGGCTAACTTACAAGCCAACCCCCCCATCACACACACACACACACACAAAACACTATTATCTTCCCTTTTCTGTAGCTGGAGACTCAAAACTGAGCTGTTTCTCCTGCTGAGCTGATTCCACCCCGCAGAATATTACCTTTATTAAAAAATTCAATTTTTTTTTTTAAATTACTAGAGACATTCAAATGAAACCTAGCAATAAAATTGCTGTAATAGCATCTGCCTAGGTTTCATTTGAACACTCCTTGTATCACAGTTCTCAGATTTTGCTGAAGAAATTCCCAATTATGTGGTGGATTTTAAAGAAGCATTGTTTCGCAGGTGTGTTTGCCAGATGGGATGTCACTAAATGACTAATGATGATGGCGGTGTGAGTTAGTGTAGCTTGCTTTGGTGATCATGGAAGCTGGGTCTTGTTTGATCGATTGCTAAGTTCTGTTGAAAAAACCCCCCAATAAACCAGGTTATCTTACTAAGTTAACTCACAAATAACAGACCAGAACCACAAATGATAACACTTAACCTTGCCACCAGGTATCACATTTTTTAATACTCATAAATTTGCTTAAACTTGCAGCCACTGATGTTCAAAATCTCTAAAGCAAATTTCAGGATCAGTTTATCACTTTGCGCCTGACTCCTAGCTTATTGTTTGTGAGAAAAGCTAGATTTTGGATACATCCCTATAGTCTTGAGTCAATCAAAGCAGTGAGGTTTCACATGCATTTTAAGATATATTGGCATACAATATAGGAGCACCTGCCAATTGTGATTTTGAGTGCTTTTGAAGTAGAAGTATAAAAAGTAGTTACATCAGAAACCATATCAAACTAAATGTACATATAATTAGATAAAATTTAAACTATACTTCAACTTGATTACTGATTATTCTTGAAGGTAAAAAAAAGGCTAATATTTAAGTATAAATACAAACTTTTCCAAAGTTTTGGCTCTGATGGTAAAAAGGTAATTAAAATAACAAAATGGGTAAAATAATAATAATATCTTTTGAAAAGTTAAACTTCAGTAAAAATGGCATTTAACATTGGACAAAAATTTTGTGATAGGCTACTGAACTACCAAGGTTAAGGGTCTGAGTTCGAATCCTGGTTGGGACTGACTCAGTTGTGCGTACCACCCTGGCATGGTTTCTTCTCTTCTTAAAGTCAGCCTCATGATTTATTCTGAACACAGATTTCCTCCCACATCTAAAAATGAAGACTTCTAGCAGGGAGTTTCTGCACTCTAACATCTGCCAATCATCTTACACATTCCTGCCACTAGAACACGGTGGGGGGTGAGTGGCAAAAGTATGTGGATGATCTGATGCAAGCCTTTCTTTTCCCCTTCAAATAATCTGTTAGTTCTGCCTGGGAAAGAACATTGTCAGCAGTGTCATCATGGGTTGGCAAGGACATTGAAAAACAACAACACAAAAGGGGCTCATTGGCAAACTACTACAGCAGTAATTCCTATAATAGATAGGCAAAATTGTATATTTACCAAAAAGATTAACTAACCAGTTCCTATGTCAGTCTTTTATATTTATATATATATTTAAAAAAACAAACTTGGGCAGCAACGGTGATTGAGGCAGATTAGCAATACACACACAGTAAGATGTTATCTCCACAACAAACATAGTTAAAGAGCATAGAGAAGCAATGATGGTTATCTTCTCTTGAACCTTTCAGATGGCATGTTTTGAATTGATGATGTAAAATGTGTAAACATGGTAGTTTTTCTGTGTTAAATGTCAAAAAAACCAAAAAAATTAAGACGTATGAAAACGAGAAACAAAATTATGTGAAATCTTTCAGATATTATGCAAAAGCGAAAATGAAATAAAAAAAAAAATATATAACAAAGACTCATTAGTACGTGTGTTATATTATATCTACAAATACTTCACTAACATGGTTTTTCATGACTCTATGACTGTACATCTGAAGAACTTCCTGCTAGCATCTGTGAGGGGACTTTGTGTTTCTAATGACAAATTTCAAATTATGTAGTATTTTCTCCAGCTGACAGAAAAGAATGCTTTGCTAGCTCGAGTATGAAGTCAATAAATATGCATAAATGTTTAAAATGCATTTTGAGTATCTGAGTGCCCACTCCTCAACATCGAACAGAGGTTGATGATGATGCTAATGGTGTTGATTTTCGAAAAGTTTAGAGCTCAACAAAACTTTGCCGATGTTCACTGGAAAACTATTAAACGTGGTCCCTGCCAAGATAACATTAAATAAATTAATCAGTGCTGAAGATCAAGTAGATGGAATGTGTGTGCTTAGTAAATAGTCATCACATTCAGATGCGCAATAAATCCTTTAAAACACTTTTCAGTTTTCACATGAGTCTTATTTACTTTTTCTTTTCTTTAGTTTACTTGGTTTGGGGATGGGATAGAGAACAGTTTAGCTAAGGGTATATTTCAAAACTTTCTGGTCCCCAGATACAATAAAATGTTTGGGGTTCCAAGACCCAGGCCCTAAATATATTGGTACATTTTTTATTATTATACATTGTGAATTCATTCCCTGGCTAAAATATCCAATATATTAAAGTATGCATGTTATTTAATAATATCTTCAGATGCAAACAGTGAATGTTACTGGTTGTATGCCCATGTGAGTGAGAAAGAGCACCACACACACAGAGACAGACAGGCAGACAAGAAAGACAAAAGGCACACAGAGGGAGGAGATAAGAAAGAAGAACAGAAAAACTACAATATTAAATATAAGTATCAGGTATCAATGTTATTAGCAGTTTTTCCAGATGAAAGCAGCAAATGGAATGACAGTGTTGCTGATAAATCTAGAAATAAGAAGCAAAAACTAAACTGAGTAAATGACAGATGTATATATATAATGTATACATATATTATATATAATCATTTTATATGTTCTGTTACTTCAGAAAATTAAAATAAAAAAATCAAATACAAAATTCAATAAAATCAATTAAGTATCAATTTGCTGGTTTTAAATAGCAGCAACAAACCAGACAAACAAAGAAGAAGTGTCAGATGGGCGATAATGAGCAGTGTCTTGTATCGGTTCATTAGCAAACAAACCGATTACATCATCATCCAATGGGAAGCCAATTTATTGAAATCTATATAAGAATGGTAAGGGGGAAAAAATTTTTAAATCCAAAGTGGCAAACTTGAATTCATCAATGGGAAGTCATATTTAAAACAATGAGAATGCAGTGTGTGTGTGTGGGGGGGGGGGGAAACCCCTTCCTCCCCCAGAGAGACAGAGAGGTGAGAAAATTGTTCAGTAAGAGAGACGGACATTGTTTTCTTCGCTTGTCACTGCCAGAGACAAACTGAAAAAAAAAAAAAAAAAAAAAGGTAACAAGGTACAGGTGAGAACAGGGCATGGGATGCTTGCCCAGTCAGCCTTAAGACAATACAGAAGGCTCTGGTCCCTCAACCATCACCTACCTTCCATTTTTTCCTGGATATACTGCTGCATAGCAGGGACAAGGATTTATTCAGGTACAGGCACAAGTCAGCCATGTTCTCCATCCTTTTGGTTTCAAACACATGGGACCTCTTCCACTGCCATACCACAAATCAGGATCAGCTAGCTAGACCCCTATGGGCCAGCAAGGGCCATGGTCAGTCCAGTCAGTCAGTCAACACACAACACTGTCATGCCAGCAGGAACTACCTAGACCTGGACCATTCCACTTTATCCAGGAAGGGGGTGTCAGGTTGTTTTAAAGGTAAACACTGGGATATTCCTCATTTGCTGGGCTATTTTTAGTCAGCTTACTGTACTTTCTACAACTCCGTTATTATTTTAAGTGTCAAACCTGAGACAGAACTGACCAGTTGTTAACTCAAAGCCAGAAACTCTGCTGCTCCCAGAAACCAACCACTACATACTGATGAAGATGATAAGGCTAGAGCACTTGACAGGTAGCAAGCACTCTCTCCACAGGAAAAGGGGGTGGGCACCAGAGTCTGAAATCAGTTATCACACTAATAAACCTGTTCTTTTACTCAGTAAGGATGTTTTTTTTTAAATAGAAACAATGAGCAATTTTTTTTTATTTATAAAAATTTCATGTTACTCATCTTTTGCAATTATTTTGAGATAAATTTCATATTCCTTTAGTTTACATAAAATATTTAAAATGTCTTTACTTAAAATGTATTCACTATATATATATACAAAGTTGTCCTCCCCTGCTATTTGCGGGGGTTACGTCCCTTGAGCACCCGCGAAGAGTGAAAAACCGCGAATACTGGACGTGGTCCATAAACATGCCTATAAACGTCAAAATATAACGTGAAATATAATAAAAAAATATAAGTAAATATATGATAATAATTTAATAAAAAATACAACACTCAGAGAAACACTCGAGATAGCTACATGCGGTAAACTGGGATGATGCGGGGCTGCTGGGCTGCATCTGCCTGAGACAGCGCCTCGTGGGCAGCAGCCAATCAGCAGCAAGAAGAAATGAATAACGCTCTCGGATTGGCTACTTTCAAACCTCCAGCCAATAGCGCTTATTTTATATTGATATTTTGCTGAATTTGCGTTAGTATTTATATTACAAAATTAGTAAATTATATTGTTATTAATAATTTAGCGTTAAAAAGCGTGAAAAAATATATATTGCCACGAAAAAAGCCATAAAAAATCGTGGAAGATATTTGCGATTCCGCGAATATGCGGGGTTTTCCACAAACAATTATTAGTTAGGTTCTAAGGAAAATTCCCCGAATAACCGGGGCCGCGAATGCCGAACCGCGATTATACGGGGGTCGACTGTATATTTTACTATATAAGTTTTATTTTATATTCATATTTCGTTTATACACACAGGCTTTATAATACTTCAATATCTGTTCTATATAAATTTTAGATTTTTATCATAACTGCACTTAGATATTGATATACACATAAATATTTCTAAATATCTATTAATCTTTATACATTTTTAATATATTTTAAATATTTCTTCTGCATGAATTTAATACTACTTCTGTATTTTATTTCAATTTATATTACTTTTATGTGTACTCAAAAATCAGTATAATGTATTTTAAAAATTTGAATTTTCTAGTTTAGATGTAAAAAAATTATAAAAATTAAAGCAAGCTACAAATTCTATTCTAAAGAAAATTCAATGTTATTGGAGTGTATTGTCTATTGTACTATTTTACTTTACTAATTTACATATTAACCCATTTCAAAGCAGATCATTATTCAGAAAATAATTTCTTAGAGCTAAAACTCTAGATAGTTTCAGGTAACTTGGCAATTTTCTGTAACATCTGACTTTATTTGTGAGAACTCTAATCTTTGTCACCATTTTATAGGTTGTGTTACCTCCCTTCTCCTTCCCTAAATCTTCTTCAAAATTTGAAATAAGTTAATCTTTTTCCAGAATTGTATCAATATCTGCTTATGACAGTGCATTTAGAACTACAGTATTAGTTAGATAATGATACCAGGAATAAAGAAATGACATATATAAAGTAAATTTCTGGCTAACATTTGTATTGTTCTGAGACCCCTGTTTCCATGTTGACTAAACAACTAACTTATTAAATGTCGGTCATAAGGCCGTGCCACTTGTAGATTGGCTTTCCATCTGAAAAACCCTTACTGATTTCCTAATCTCCTCTAGGTTAATCTTTTTTAACAAAAGGTTTTATTTTAATTAATTCATTTAAGCCTTTTTCATGTTATTGTTTAAAGTAATTGCCATATTTTTTTTTACTCATTTACTATTTTTGTCCTTTGAAATTCTTAAATATAGTTTAGCAGCTTTATCCTAACAAGTTATCTTGGTACTTGTGGTAGATATTGGTTACTAATTACCACAAGACGTAGCGAGGATATGTATGTAAAATGAAACAGTTCTCCACCCATACATGAGAATTTCAGTAAGGCAGGACGTTGTTGACCTGTTACATGAAATTAAATCTCAGCATCATGATTCATTTGTCATCCGGAAATAAGTGTCAAGAGCAACTCCCAGTTTTCCAAAGTACACCCAAGTTATAAGACTAAAGGGAAGTAAATGGATATAATACTAATATTTGTTTTTTTTAATTTTTTTAAAAAATCTCTTGCCGAAAACTGTATTATGCTAGGACTTGCCCAGAATTTCAGGACAGGACTGATAACAGCGCCTATTTTCACTTTTTCAGCAAAACCCACAGATTCTGCTCAAGTGGCACATCAATATGCTTTATTTTATGCTCAAACCTAAAACATAAAAAATGAGAAAGTTCAAAGGTTAGGTTATCTTTTTGCTAAATACTTTGTAAACCTACATTTTACACAACTTATAGTAGCAAACACACTGGGCCAACCTTTCTCTAAATCCACATGCATCCAAAGAATATGAATTAATGGCAGCTCAATCCATCATTATGCCAGAGATCTTTGAATATGCAAATTGTATTAAGAAAGCTGATGGCCTTCATCTACACGCATCACCAATGGCTTCCATCAAGTAACCTGTCTAGCATAGCAAAATCTGTGGAGGGAGCCACATTAGTGGTGTTGATAACACAGCAGCAAAGAGGGATTGTTTTCTGACCCTGTGAATTTAGAACAAATGACCCTTTCTTGGCATGCAATGATGGTGTTAGAACATCCAGGATACCAGCATGCAGTGATTACACATTTCTTCATAAAGGCAAACTATTCAATGCACAACACCTACAGATTGTGACGGATTTGTGGCAATACTGTGCATGGATTGACTGGATTCAGATAAGCTGATTACCCAATTAAACAGAAAAATATCTCAACTGCTGCATGCTTTCCCTCACTCTTAAGGAAAATGAATTCACCTGTTCAGCAGTCCAAACTCACGTTTTTTTTGCAGCAGCAGCAGCATTCAAATTAATGTGAGATATATATTAAAAAAGAGAACAGAATAAGCACAAGAAGTGAACCCTGAAGTTAATGTTTTGGATCTCAGACATGACACCATCTATAAAAATTCTCTGAACTGCTAAGTAATTTTCAATCTACGCAGGTGCACAGTAGAGATGAAGAGACATGAGTTGGATTGGACATCATACGAGTCAGGTAAGAGCTGTGAATGGTGACAGATCGCACAGGAAAGCAAGCATTATGGTTTTGAGTGCCAGAGAATGTGTGTATGAGATAAAGGTATATCCGTCACTCGTATCTGGTGATGTTCACAAGAAACTCTACCAGATTAGTTGAACAATTCTATGACAATCATTCAGCTGTTAAAACAATGAAAACAATTTTTTTAACTGAGCACATTTTCTCAGTCTATAACCCATTCATATTGTAGCTCCTAAGTGGTCCCAGCAGCTAAATGTAGAGATTAACTTCAGAAATTAAATGCAAAACTACTGCATGCAAATGAGATCACATGAACATTGTGCAGGGCAAATTTTTTTGGTTAAGATTAGCAATTTTTGACATTTTTGAAAGCTCGTCAGCAGCAATAAGTCTTTCATGACCTGGAATCTCAGGTGGGAAAGACGCCTCCATGGATTAATTCTGTTTTTCTGACCTTAAATGCAAATGCACTGGTGTAACACCTTCTCAATGTACTTTAGTACACCAACACCTGACTGTCTTTACTTTTTTTAGAACCAAGAATAAGAATAAAGCAGAATTTTTTTTTTGCTCTTTCTTAGATTTAAAAAAGACAAACAACAGTTTGTTAGGCTGTTGAGCCTCAACTTAGGCAGAAGTGGTTTACCATACAGATATCACTTTCGACTGGTAAAACTTTGATGTTCTAATTAAACATTAGAACTGCATTTGACTGGCATTTCATAGCTTTCCATCATCTGATATACTGAGCATCTGAAAGCTGACAGAACAAATACATGTGTTCCCACTATAAAGTCCTTTAACCCTTAGACCACAACCACATGGCCATAGCCATCCTTGATAAGAATGAATCAGCGAATTATACCGGTTACCCCTAAAGGTTTTCTATTGCCAATGGAAGATGACTTACTAATTCATATAATAACAGAATGCTTTTGCTGATGTTATTTATAGAAATGAGAGGGCTATGTTGGGCTTTTCCCACCCCTTATTGTTCATAATTGAACTAGCTATTCCCAGGGTCTGCACATGTAGCCAAAAGCTCAGTAGGTTAAACAGTTGGTTAGAACTCCACAAGACAAATTAGGTAACCAACAAACCACAGGCTTAAGACCAGCTTGAGCCACTGTGAAAATATCAGCTTCACATTAAATTAAACACCAAGAACAGCTCCCCTGGGAGTAACTCTGATAATGGGTGACAGAGACTGATTGCTGAAAAATGGGAAAACCAAGAACCATCCCTCTTATTTCTGTCCACAGTCTGATTTTGAAATTCCAGGTAGGTAGTATAGACTGTATGCTTTGAGCATGGAAATAAGCCAAAGATGACAACTGCCCTCTGTAGTTTGAAAGTGGTATACTTCTAGACTAATAAAATTTAACTAGACTTTAAATGTGGTGTTAAATCACCTCATCATAAAATTGCATGTACATTAGCCATGTAGGACAATACAGTAGTTTAGTGGTTAAATCAAGTGGCAGCTGAAGTTGCAGATCAGACAGAGTTCAAATCCTGGTCAAGACTGGCTTGTTTTGACGCACCTCCCTAACACAGTTTCTTGCTCTTCTTCTCCAGCCAGCCATGTGAGTTTTCTCCCACATCTGGAAAAAAAGACCTCTAGCATAGACTTAAGATAGGTATGTTGACCATGCTGGTGACTTGACCTCCCACCAGGTACTATTTCAGCCATTGTGTTAGCACAATACTCTGGAATAGCCAGGTAAAGGTATTTTGTTGAATTCCTCACTATTAATGTTCAGTAAGTCAAAAAGACCTGCTATCACAAATCCATAAGTAAGTAAATTCATCATTATGTTAATCTGCTGTTAACCATTTCAGTACCACAATATGTGTAGCACCTTCCTAACACTATAAAGCAATTAGAACAAAAATTGTGCCATCCATCCTACAACAGGTGAGTAAATTCCTAAATGAGATCAACTCTGTCAGGGTTCAATGACCAGTTACAAAAAAAAGATCCAAAGATCTCTCCAAAAAAGAAACAAAAAAAACATTAAGTTGAACAGCAAAATCTGTTTCCCATTCAAATAACCAGATTGCCTTTATTTGGAGTAAATATAACATCAGAACATGTGAATAAACCGTTTGTTTGGTTCTTTTATTACAGGAAACATTAAATCACCAGGAGCTAACCGCATTTGTTTCTTCTTGTTGCTCCCTCCACCCTCAAGGAGATGATCTCTCATTAGAAATAAATACGTCTTTACAATGCCAGCAATAACTGGAGACCCACCAACAAAAAAGTATATATACTTTATTTATTAAGTGTTTATATTCTGTCAACACATGATGGCTGCAATTTGTGCAAATAATGATAAAAAATATATTAAAAAAAAGATTTTAATTGCACCTCAGCACTTTTCGTGTGTGGGAGAGAAAGTAATAGTAGTAGCAGTAGCCACCCACACAAGAAAATGGCAGTTAGCTTTCTTTTTTTTTCCAAGATGTTTTGCTTAATTAATTACCAGTCTTTCTCCTTTTGTTTTTACATTAAAGGTCTCTGCTATGTATATTTTTCAACATATTACCTTAGGTCAGTCAGGATGTTCGACATAGCTTTAAACTGGTCTGCTGGGTTGTTAACATTTTTCACGCTGAATATTTAGGTTACAGATTTATGACTACAGTCAACATTTGTCAGAGTTTTCACAGGCCAGTGGATAGTATTTCATAAAATGTTTTGAAGTCCTATTAGACTATTATTATAGACTCAGGTGACCTGTAGTAATACTTTTGGTCTTAAAGGGTTTCACAAACACTCTATCAGGTTACCTGTATCTGACCTAAAGGTGTATTCGCAGGCATTCTTACATATAAAATACAGAATATACTAGAAAGGACATTAAATATATAGATACAAAACCATAGCTACCTTCACAATGGTTGGGAAATGTGACTGGTACAAATGAAAGATAAAGAACAATTAGCAGAAAGAAGACTTACCAGTGAAATACTTATGTCAAATAGTCTACCGAATTCCTAGCTCTGACATAAACCAGAGTATACTGTATGTTGTGTTGAACAGGTAGTACCGTTTCACCTTTGTGCGCTTATCAAGTTAGCTGTCATCCCACCCACGTGTAGCTAAATATGTATGATTTTATGCACCAGCTGATTTTTATAAACCAGGTTTTATGATTTAGTCAGTTTAATCCATTACGTAGCTTCACAAACCTAATATCTATGGTAAAAGCTTAAAGGGAGAAGTTAAAAGTGAGAGCGTTGGGAACCTCCACTGCTCGCTGAGGAGAAAGCAGAACTTGTGACGTGCTCTAAAACCACTGTGACAAAATGATATTAGCCCAATATAATTAACCAAACAGTTTTATATCAGGGCCAACAAGAGAGACACAAAACTCGTAGCTCCCACCAAGTATTCTGGTGCCAGCAGAACTCCCATGTAAGCAATCTGATGAAGCTGATCACTGTTACTAAATAAGCATCTAACTTTGTTATTCTGATGGAATAAATTCCTGCTGCAGTTTTTGAAGCTGTTGTTGTTCCCAGATGGGCAAAAAAGGTCTTTCAAAAAACATAAATCTCCGATCCTTTGAAACTAACTGAGCATACATGATAACCTCCCTTACCAGATCTGGACCCCGAGGTCCAAGAAACACTGACACGAAATCAAGACACAATTTTTAACATGCATTTTTTGTGTGGAATGATTCTACCACAGCACTGATGCATACACTGTGCACAGTACAAAGAGAACAGTGCCCCCTGTTGGTGCACCTTTGAATATATGGACAGTTGGCAATGTAACTTGGTTAGAGTAGGGTTTGGTATTTTCTCTGGTTCTTCCCTTTAAAATTTCAATGTTACTGAAATTTGCTATGCAGATGGAAGTAGTGAAATAGCCTAGTGGAGAAATCTTGCAGTCAAAAGACTTAACTGCTATGCCTCCATATGTGTGTGTGTGTGAGAGAGAGAGAGAGAGAGAGAGAGAGAGAGAGAGAGAGAGGATGAATGTAAATTACTGAAAATAAATTTCCAGTTGGGAGCTCCAAAATTACAGAAGAACCTCTTAGTCAAATAATCAAATTTCCGTTAAATGGATATTGCATAGGTTAGGATTTAGAACCTAATTTTTCCACCAATATAACTACCCCAATATTTACATGTTATACAAATACCAAGGAATAAAGTAAATAAAAGAACAGCAAAAATTAATTCACACAAATAAAAATCAGTGAAATAAAACATTTCTAAGAAAATAAGATTTTTACTTACCAAAAAACCCCTTATCTCTTCACTTACAAACTGAAGGATGTAGATGCATGAGCAACAAGCAATAAATAGTGGCATATGAGCAGAAGATGGTGAGGCAACAGAAAAGTACATAGCAGAGTCTGGGATGGCAGAAGTGTAAAGGAGGAATTCCATCAAGTGTATGCACATACAATCCCAATCACATGCAACATGCCTTAGTGCATCTTTGACTGTGCACTCTTTCTTAAAAGTGTTGAATCCACCAGCATCAATATAGTTCATTACTTTGCATATAAATTATGTAACAGCAAAGCTTCATACTCCTGATGATTTGCTGATCCATCAGCTAGATCAGGTAAGTACAATTAGATAATAAATACGTGGCAAAAACATTCCCAAAAACCAACTGCTCTGCACCTGGATAAGCAGACCAGTTGTCCAGCAACAACACAACCTTGCAGTTGTGACCAGGCCAAGCTTTTTACAATGATCCCTGGCATCAGAAACAATCATACCAGTCACCAACAGTCAGCTCCTTTTTGTAATCCATACCCCATTTGTTTGAATGGTAATGTTTGGACTCCCACTCCCTCTAAGGTGTGAGGCTGAGAACTTTTCCCAATAACAAACAGCTTGCACTTTGGGCTCCTTCACCCACCCACCCCACACACACCGCACATTTGTCACTAGTCACCAGAGTATCACATGGTAGGTGTGGCCAAAAAATTCCCAGCTGCATTATAAATTTTCTCTACTGTGAGTCTGCAATCCATCACCAACCTAGCAAATTCATCAACAGACTTCTCTGAAGCCTCAAGGCACCTTATCCCAGGATGAATCTTGCTCTTTTGAGAATACCTAGTGGAATCTCACAATCTTCTTCTCTGTTCATACCTAGACAAGATGGCCTGGCCTTCTTGATCAATGTAAAACAGGAAACCAGGACACTTTCACTTCATCTGTGCCAGAACCACTAGTAATAAACAAATTACTACACTTTGGAGCTGTGTAAGGTGTTTTACTTTGCTATACCTTTATTGGAATTACTGAGAGCAAAAAATTTTTTTAATTTTTATCTTCCAGTGCTGCAAGATCATGGATTTTTCTCCAACCTGCCCCATACTGCTGGAAAAGTTGAACAATACCAGGGCCATGGCTTCACTTTTTCAATAATTCAACTTTCTGTATAATGGTTAATACCCTATGCTTCCATTTTCCACCACTGGCATCAACAGTTTTTTCATTAAGCCATGATCTAGGTGATCTTTGGTATTGGACACCAACAGTATTCCCTCACACTTTCCTCACTTGCTGTATGTAGCCTGTCATCTCTTCATTGTATACTACTAGTATCATATAACACCTTTGCTAAGGCTTGCACCATCGTCTACGTTAAGCCAAGGTAGAGTTTGTCGTCACATTACTGAGTATAGTAAATACCTGTTGCATCATTTTAAAAGTGGCAGAAAAATAAACTGGAAAAATATAACTAAACATGAGTGCAAAAAAGCAAGCAATGGAGTGGCAGGCATGGAAACTACAGAGATGGTTCCCCATTGAAGTAAGGTAAGAACTGTATATATTTTTTTTCATTATTTTGAGGAGTTTGTTATTTGGAATTCTAGATAAATTATGAATATCAAAAAAGTGGAGCCTCCAAGGGAATCTTTAACATGTAACATGCATTGAATAAAAAGATCACAATAGATTTCAACACACAAATTCATTGGCCCACATTATGGAAACAATCGAAGCAACTCTTTTATTTAAGCAGCCTATATAAATAACTGCAGTGTCTGGCTAAGAATTCTAGTCAAATTGCTTCTCCATCAGGTATTTTTTTTTTACAACAATAATGAAGAATCCATACAAAGAAGCCACATTTAATCTGATATCTTAAACCAAATAATTTTAGAATTTGACAATATATAAAAATATTTCCTTACTAAATGTAACTTCATTCACATGAGACAGGTGTTCATACATCAATCCTTTCAAAGGATGCTGCCAAAAATACTTTATGCATTCATCTTTGAAAATAGGGTGCAATTTCTAATGATAAAAATTTCAACATCACTGCTTCAGTGAAACAGATAAAGTCCTAAATCTGCACACTAATAGGGCCCCATATAAATAACAACTATAATTCTTGGCAAAGAGAGGAAACAGCAGGTGTCTGCTATAATCAAAATATAGCTTCTCATTTTGTTACTGTGCCTCCTCTTAACCTTCCATGTACCACATCAATTTTTATTTATACCACCTGGCCCAGCCTAGAACTGTTAGTTGATATTTGTGAGTCAACATATACATAATACAAAATACATGGGGATGGAGCAACCTGCAGATATGTCATCAAAAAGGATTATGTTAATGAGAAAGGTACCTTGTGCCACTACCCTATAAGTTCAGCATGCACTAAGTGATTGAGATTTGAAGGGTAGAAGGTTAAATGTTGTATTGGTTATCTGTGGTAGATTGAAATTTGGCCACTATTAAACCTTCCCCCTTTTGGAAGTACTCAAGGGTTCCTTTTAATCCCAACCAACTTATATTTGAACCTCTCACCTGCGCTTTAATCCACTAGTTCCACCCAAATGGTTACAGCTTCAGTACTTATCTGACATCAAAACAATTGCCTTAAATCTAAAGATGGTGATGAGAGAATTGGAGAAAAAGCCATCAACTCATTGTCAAAGAATTTCTGTTTTCATCATAAAAAAGTCCCAACACAGTGAAAAAGAAAGAAAAGATGGCTGATTGCTTAATTTGCATATTTTAGTACTCTTCACGAAAATTTTGGTACAAAAATCAAACCCATAAAGCAAATCCAGCCCAATCCACCCCCATTCAAATTTTGCACTCTCTCATTTTTTTTTCTCTCTCTGAACTGCATTACCTACCTTCAACCTGGAAACCATCTCTGTTGATGCCAGCAGCGAGAGAAGAGGCTATCTGCCATGATGGCAGAGTTCAGGAACAGAACTGGTTTCCCCTCCCTTTCTCTCTCTTCTGTATGAAACCAAATCAGTTTCAAATCTGATCTAAAATAACAGGAAATCCTGGCAAAAGAGCAAAATCACTGTCATCTGGCAGATGCTTTTGTGTTTTCAATGCCATGACAGCATTGCCTAAAGGTTACAATCCACATTCTTGGTAAAGCCTGCTGCATCAGGGGGGATCTCTGAAGAGATGATGAGAGTAGCCATCTTGTCCTTGAGGCATGGGAGGAAAGAAAAGTATTTAATGTGTCTAGAGCACTTCCCTTTAGAACATCAACAGTGATAAGGAAGTAATTTACCCTGACAGTTTTCTTAATTTTCCTTTTTTTCCAAAGTGGCAGCAATGTGAAAACACAAATAAATACAGTATTTTGTCTTGTTTTAGTGTGAACCTACATTTAATCTTTTGTTTTCCTCAACAATAATTCAACTGCGTCTTCTCACATAAAAAGACATCAGCAGCAAGCCTGTCTTTCCTTAACTCTTTGAACCACAGCAGTCGGTTTGCCAGCCTGTCATGTGGTTTTCTTCACCAATGAATAATATGGTAATTCCCGACTGATCAGCAACTATGCTACATCTTGAGTTTTAATCTTCACTACTGACAAAAGTTTGTAGCTTGAGATTTTCAAATGTTTTTGGAGGTCTGGACATCCAGCAAGCTCAGGATTCAAAGGGTTAATCATGCCATTCCTTTTCATTTATTTGAGGGTAAGCAAGAGACTAATATTCTTATTCACACACAGGGAAGACTGGCTGGTGGCCCAGTGTGTTTAGGTTACTCAACTAATATAAGGTTGAGAACCAGAGTTAGCTTTCCAGGTCAAGGTCAGTTTCATTTGGCGTTCCCTGGCATTTCATCTTGTTGTTCTTCATCAGCTGACCACGGGGGCAGTTTCCTCCCACATCTAAAAATAAAGGGTTCTAATAGTGATCGCCCTGCCAAAGTCGAAGGTGCCACACCCTTTCATGGTGCAAGATAGGCACCACTATGTAGGAGATAACCACCGCACCATTATTCTCCCACCCACCCAACCAGGGTTGTCTCCCTTGTAAAGACTGGCATACGACAAAAACTTCCACACATTTAATTTGTTGGTGTATTTCTCTCTCTCTCTTGAAAATGAATTTCTAGCAAAGATGAACAGTTACATCCTGATTGACAAACAGCTGATCACCAAATCACAGATTTGAGAAGTAGTAGGTACAGATCACCAGTTTACAAAGAAAAAAATTTTTTAAAAAAATTTACCCTTCATTACAAAATGCATTTACATCTTTCTAATCAGATCAGTGGCACAGGCTCAGGTGATATAGTATAAACTCCTGGTATTTAAAATATCCTGGTTTTGTGCATTATGTTTTAGAAAACACTATTAGGATATTTAATTATTGAAGGTTAAATAAATCTCATAATTCTGTAAATTTTTTTAGAAATTCCATTTGCACATTCATAAAAGTTCTGAAGATAAAATTTCACGAAAAAACATTATAAATTATATTGTTCTTTATTCGGTGCCATTCAGTTTGATTTGTTTTTAAGATTTCATTTTCTAAAAATTTATTTCTATATTTGTGTGCATGTTTGATGTGGGAGCATACATTTACCTGGATTAACCCAAATGGCCTTCACTCTTCAGAGCTCTGATGCATCCATTAGAACAAAATATGAATGAACATTCTTATCTGTATTAATGGACTCTGCTACTTACCTGATCCAATATACCATTTGTAATGATCTGTGGAGGCCTGGAAGTGGAACCTCTCCTGAGTCTCTGAAGTGCTGAATGATTTCTCATCAGCTCACTACAGATGTCTTCACAAGGTGTCACTCTCTGGCAGGCCAGTGGCAAGTGCATGAACTCACCGGATAGCTGATGCCTGTCCAGGCTGCAGTGGCCACCTTCCAAGAAGAAAGGATCATGCTCTGAGCAGCAGTTCCTGCCACTGGAGATCAGCCCCAGCCTGTCGATGGAGCAAGCCCGCCTGTTTGCATATTGGTCTGAACAGAACTGCTTATGTAGCCTGTCTAACAGAGTCCTCTGCATGGGCAGCATCTTTGACACCATCATGTCCAATGGTGGGTTGTGAGATGCTTGCTGTGTTTTCAACTCATCCATGCTGGCACTGTTCTTGAGAACTTGTTTGTTTGCGATGATTTCACATGAGTTCACTGATAGCCAATATGGCATATGGTCATCAAAGTTTGAGCACTGTACATGAACTGAATGGCTTCCAGATTTTCGGTTGTTCCTTCGAGAGTTTTTACATGACAATTTCCTTTTGTTGACCGCCATTTTTAATGAGTTTGCCATCATCTGGAATTCTGGATCCCTTTTGGCAATCCATCTTTGGCAATCATCAAAAGATTTCCGATTAGGTCTTGAAGTTGATGATTTTAGATCACATTTCCTTACCATTACTGCTCTATTGTTTCCATGGTGATTGCGTCGATCAAGAGAAGCAGTTGTAAAGCTGGTTTTCCGAGTTTGTGTGCCCTTTTCGACAGTTGCAACATGTTCCTTTTTGCCCATCCATCTGGACATCAACTGGTCGGACTCCAGCCTCCTCTCTGGTGTATGCTCCCGAACAATCCTTGATATCATCTCTGGCGTACGTTCCCTAAGTTGCTGGAGATAAGCATCTGAAGCAGAGGACATTGTCTGGTTTATTCTATCCAAGCATCCTTCATTGTTTCTTCCAATAGTCTGCATGTCCACAACTTGATGATTTTCTATAGTTCCAGGAGAGGAAGAGGGCATAAACTGCAATCAGAAAACAAAAATATTTACTCTCAACTTAGGGTTGTTCCATAATGAACAAGCTGGTTTTATTTCCAGGTCCTACTTCAAGCAGGACTAACTCTACCACAACTTGTATAATTATACTTTCTCCTTCAACAGAGTTATATAAAAAGGGCAAGCTTATCAGCAGAAAATCACAACCCTCAATTGCAAGGCCAGGAAACATAATAGTTTGTTTATATTTGTAAACTTTCTTAAGGCAAATGAGAAATTACACGTTTTTTTATTTCAATTCATTCATGATTTTTTGTATTTTCTTCCTGATTATCCCCCTTGGCAAAAAAAAGTTAGAAAGTGAAAAACAAAAAAACAGACAAAGAAAACTATAATTATTTTGATATGGGCAATAATTGCAGTAAATATGATATAGTGGCTGAGGCTGAGAAGTATCAGGAAAGAGTATAAACCAATCCAATATACATGGCATATGATTTAATCAGCCACAAATTATTAGTTACTGTGTAAATGCTTAAAATTCAGAATGGTGGTAAGTCTGTCTGATCTTCACAGAGATCTTCAGCAGAAGAAAATTAATTAAATACAAAATGTTACAAAGGTGATAAAGAAGAGGGGGTAGAAAAGACATAGAAGGAAAATTTGCATTAAAAAAGATGTCTTTGCTCTCTCAAATCATCAGTAAAACTTGTGGATACAGGCATTAGGGAGGCAAGTAGGATACAGAAACTGAACCAAAACTACAAACCTGGAAGAGGCTCTGTGTCAATTTTTTGCATCTAATATTTTTACCATTTCAAGGGGAGAAAAAATTTTTAAAGGGGCACTCTAATCAAAGAGGAGAAATGAGTCTACAGTAATAATAGCAATAACAACAACAAATTCATTTGTATTTTCCACAAGGTCAGCTCCATGATCAATTGAAATTTGTGGTCACACTAAGTTGAAAGTTTTCCACCAGTGCCCTAGCATGTCCACATTATACTTTTTGATTTTCTTGGTTATCTTTTACCAAAATCCTACCTACCACACTTACGAAGATAATGCTGGACAACAATGATTCTGCCACCAGAACACTATCATGCTTACTTTGTAGTATTTCGCACGCTGATTTCAAATCTGAAAACCATTTTTCTCTAGGATGTCACGTTTTTTAGTTAACGCATGTGACTGATGAATGGAGGTTATTCATAGACTGTAGCAAACTAAGCCTTAAAGCTGTGCTGTTACATCATGGTAACCAAAAACCTTCAGTTCCTATAGCTCGTGCAGTTGGCTTGGAAGAGACATACGAGTCGATGGAACTTCTTTTGAAAGTGACAAGTTATTCGGATCATAAATGGAAAATTTGTGGTGATCTCAAAGTTATTTCTCTCCTCCTTGGATTGCAGCTAGGGTACACAAAACACGCGTGTTTCTTGTGTCTTTGGAACAGCCGTGATAATGCCAACCAGTATATTCAAAAAGACTGGCCTATGTGATAGGAACCTATAGTTGGCAGGTACAATGCACAACATATGCCATTGGTAGACCCTCAGAATGTCTACTTTCCGCCACTTCATATCAAACTCGGCCTTATGATAAACTTTGTAAAAGCCATGGATAAAGACGGTGATGGCTTTAAGTACCTAAGAGAGAAGTTTGGTGCTGACAAAGGTGAAGCCAAATTCAAAGACGGAATTTTTGTGGGACCCGAAATTCGAGAACTTATGCGTGATGACGGGTTAAAAAAATTATCTGAACTCACTGGAGTCTGCAGCATGGAAAGCATTTATTTCAGTTGTACAGAACTTTTTTGGCAAATATAGAGCTGATCACTATGCTAAATATGTGGAAAACATGCTAATGGCATATCAGTGAATGGGGGCCAGGGTGTCTCTAAAGATGCATTTTCTGCATTCGCATCTTGATTTTTCTCCAACCAATCTAGGGGATGTCAGTGAAGAGCATGGTGAAAGGTTCCACCAAGACATAAAGGTGATACAAAGTAGATATCAAGGCAAATTCAATCCCAACATGATGGGTGATTACTGTTGGTTCCTCCAAGGGGAGACTGATACCTCACATAAGCACAAGAACAGGTGTCTGAAACATTTTTGAACATTTGGAATGTACCTACTATGTAAGTTAAGTGCGTTCCATATCTTCCGTACTGCTTTTATCAGTCTTTCTCGTGCATCTGTTGTCTGATCATGGCAAATATGTTTCACATTAAACATTAGAATACCAAATATTGTTGTTCAAGCTTTACATAGTTCATATAACATAAGTCATAATATAGCATTGGTGGTGAAATTCTTCCTTATGCATATCTCAAAAACCTGACATCCTGGCTAAATTCTAACTTCAGATTTGAAATCAGCACCAAAAATTTAGCTAAGATCACCCACATTTTGCTCGGTGGCAGACAAAAAGTTTCATTTTGTTGTCCAGTGTAATTCACAAAGTCAAGATGAATAGTCTAAGGGAGATAACTAGTGGATTTTTATTATATCACTTCCAGCCTTATACAATATTGTATTAGATTATTCACATTCTTAAACAAACAAAAAACCTAACAGAAAATATACATAATTAATGACAATGCATTCATCCCAATTAGTAATTGAATATTATAGATGAATAATAAATAACTAACAAAGAACAATATTTTAAGGAAATCTTTACAATGAATCTTGACAACTAAGTATTATAACAGATTTTTGTAAATGAAAAAAAAATAATAGTAGTTTAATTGATAATCTATCAAAATGAAATAATAAAAAATAAATTATTTGGGTATATATCTTTTCTTTCCTAATTGTTTACTAATATGATATAATTTCAGATAAAAAAATATTGGGATAAATCCTGGATTTCCAATGGAAATACTGAAACGTATGGTAGTAATACATTTTTGAGAGAGAGAGAGAGAGAGACACCTGGTTTTCAAAACAAAAAAAAAATCTTACAAGGGAGATAATCATCTAAAATGCAAATGTAATTTAATCTGAAAGAAAAAAAAGTGTAACTAAACATCATTTTTCACTGTGGGCTCTGAACGAATGTTGTACAGACCTGATTCTCAGAAAATAGGCAGTTTGTTTAGAAGCTTCTCTATCCTTTTACTTGTAGTAACTGACCTAAATAGGGAACCTACATTTCACTGATCTGGCCTTGTCATCATCTGCAGGATTTTTGGGCACAGTGAAATTCATTTGCAGTAAATGTTTGAGCCCCATTGATGGCTAAAGGAAAAATTGCTGAAACACAAAGCTTATCAGTCAGTACCTGCACTAATCCTTCCTCTACTTCCTGTAAATAACAAAGGACCAATAACTCGCAATTCTTGTCTTCACTTGATTTTCTAAACTTGTCCATAGCAAAGCAAGTTAGGGGAAAAAATGACAACTGGATACCTTCTAAACTTTTCTTCCAAATTAATAATGATAATATTAATATTAATAATAATATCTTGAGGTTTTAGAACTGGATAACATCCAACATAAGATGGATGAAGTGGAGTATAACAGGAGTCAAAAAGATATTAAAGAGCAGATTAAATGATTGAAAATAGGATCAGAAGCAGTCAACCAGAATGCAATCTGTTTATATAACAGAAATTAAAAATCAAATTAACATACACAAAATGGTGCACTCCAGAGCAGATACTAATGGATTATGTGTGAAGAGGGAAAAAATGGTTTAAGAAGGATTCAAAAGCATAGAAGACATGATCGAGATAGAGAAGCTGTCCTCTAAAAGATTTGAGATCAAGCAGAGAACATGAAATAAGAATAAGAACAATGGGTACAACAGCTGAAAACAGAAGTCAATACATCTGGCTGATGGGAGAAAATGCCAACAATGTTTCAATGCCTAACAAGATGGCGTGTGTGTCGTATGAAAGGGGAAGCCGAGACACCACTAATTATAGCACAAGAACAGACAATCAACATCAACTGCCATAGAGTCACAATTCTTCACAGTGGAAATAAATTAAAGATGCAGAATGCGTAGGCTGATACTGATAGAGAAATAGTCGCACATATAACACAGGGACACAAGACATTATTCAATGGTTCTTCCAAGTAATTACACACTGGGCATTGCATGAGAAGGCTAGTCAATGGTGGAAACAACAATCTAATTTGGAGGAAGAAGCAAAAATGGAAATAATATGTGACTTTGGCATGAGGAAAGCCCACAAACCAGATAGCATTCATAGAAAAGAACAACAAAAAAGCAAAGATAACAGACATAAACTCCAGCCTGCACAGACTACAACATTGGAGAGGATGAACGAGAAAAGATAATGAAATACCAAGATCTGGAGATGGACATTGAAAATATGTGGAAAGTTAATAACAATAATAATAAATAAAAAGTTTACCTATATAAACTTTTATGGCTTTGGTTATATATTTAACCCTATATGTCTGAAATGTTTTAAAAGAGAGTTGATTTCAGTCATTTGTGGTTAAAAGTTAAAATTATAAATGCACTATGCACAATAAACAACACGATGTTGACTGGTAACATAAACAGACAAAAAACCACAAGCAAAAAGAGATGAAGCAGACATTATTTCTGTCACTCTCTTCACTTTTTCCAAAAAACAAACAAACAACAAACCTTCATACTGGTTTGCTTTTACGATTTGTTCCTTTTTCATTTTGTTTTTCAAAACTTCATAGAATCCCCAATCATCTTTAGCCAGCTGTTTATCCATGGCTTATTTATTTCACAGATGTGAAACCATAGATAAGACATTTATCTGTGGAAGTATCTGCCAAGTCTGCCTGCCCGCCTCCTCATTATCCCTCCTCCTCCCACTATATTCTTTGTCTACTGCAAGACCATCATGGCTACAGGTACACAAGTGTTAACTGAAAGTGTTAGCAATATAATTATCCGCACCCTGGGTTTGCTAGCTTCATACTCCAGATATTTTTGCTTGTCAAACATACCGCTGATAGATGGTACACTAATAACATGTAGCCTAAAATGTAAATAAACAATGAAGGGTGACTGACTGATAGGTATGGCTGGTTGGCATGGGGTGGTGGAAATCACTTGCCATAGCCAGGATTATGGTTTGATCCAGGATGGGTACAAGGTCGTGTTAGGTTCTTCTCAATTTTCTATACCAGTCCATTTATGTATGTGTGTGTGTTTTCTGGGTAGTCTGATTTTGTTCCACTTAGCAGTATTTGGCCCACTTGTATGAAGGCAAGCTAGGAAAGGAAGGAAGGGCACTTCAACTGGGACACCCAACAGCTACAAAGAAACCCTTACTTTGGTCACTTCACCAGCATTAAAAAGTGAAGTGGTGATGATTTGCCAACTGCCATTTATGTACTTGTCTCACAGTTTCCAGCAAAATTTAGATAAAAAAGAAGAAAAAGAAAAGTTTTGTTTATAGTTTCCCGCCTGCAAAAGGAAAATCCACATTGGTGAGACCATCATGTCCCAGAGGTCAACAAGTTACAGCTATGTACCAGATCAAAAGCTTGGGCCTCAAGTAGAGAATTTGCTGAGTAGTTCTGCAGCTGCATTAAACCCCAAGCCAGTCATCTGAATCTCTTTTGGGCTCCTTAATTACTTTGTACAAACTCTGAGTCCTTTTCCATGTAGCTTTTCAGTTAAACTTTTCAGTCAGCTTGTTGGCTCAGGACTAGCAACCATGGTGAATTCTGACAGAGAAAAACCCCTAAATATTGGTATTCGAAGTTCGAGAGAGATGAAAAAATGGCATTACTTACACTGTTCATTTAAGTAACAACAATTATATTTACATATGTAAACACACACATGCACATATATAAGTAACCCAACATAAGTTAAATGTCATACATGGAATTTAACACCTTAATTAAAACATCTGCCACTTGTTTATAACAACTGAGACAATCTTGAGACTGAAATAGAGAGGTAACCATCAAACCAAAGGTGAGAAAGCTTGGTAGTTCTGTCAAATAAGCTTCCTAATTTTTTCTTCTTTTTGAATCTCAGTAATGCATCCACTCAGTTTATTATTACTGATCAGTCATCAATTACTTTTGAAATATCTTCGCTGATTCATTTTACATTTGTTTTGGATTAGACTTTTTTGTCTCATCAATTACTATTTATCTATCAACTGTAAAAAGAAAACATGTAAGATCGTCCAATAACATAAAGCCTTTGTATGAACTTATTAAATACAGCTCAGATTTTGACCTTAGAAGACCCCTTAACCTTAATCTAAAAGTGAAGCAAATACATTTTGTCTGCCAGTGTCTATTGGTGTGCATATTTAATGTATGTGTGTGTGTGTGTGTGTTTGGAGGGGGCACATCTGTTACAGGTGGTTTAAGTCTTTAGTTACAGTGTACATAAAGCTAATAATGGTCTCTACAGAGCGACCATAGAAACAAGGAAAAGCTCCTTCCTGGCAAAGATGTTAAATGTCAAAGGTCATCCAACTCCTTGCAAAACACACAGCATATGGAGTGGCAATAATTTTTGCAAGAACAGCTTAAGTCTGTGCCTTCAATTAGACATGCCAAGCACCTGTTGTTAAACTGTAGGCCTACAATAAATACATGTACAACCTTGACATTCCACTTTACAATATATTTCTGTGAAGTTAAACTAATCCTTGAGTTCCACCTCATCTTTCAAATTGAAATGATTCATCCAAAACAATCAAACTCACCCTCCATTCATTTTCCCAGTGGATACATTTTTCATTAAAAATTACCCATGATGGGAACAAATTATTACCATTAACAATAGTACAGAAATATCTGGTTGAAAGCTCAGGGTGTGTAAGAGACTTGCTATGGAGATATGTTAACAGTGTTATTTCTTACCTATGAGTGATACATGATGGCTTAATTTGACTATGGGTACACATAGAAAAATGATTAAATAATAAATCAGGGTATATGTAAATACATAATATAATGCAGTATCATTTATTAAGTGCTGAAGTCACCATTGTTGTGGTAAGTGCCAAGCAGAAGTAGGTGGATTTGAGTCTAAGGTAAAGCAGTTACGTGCTGATTGGCTCTGAGCACTCTAATGCACCACTTATCATTGGGTGAGCAAGTGTAAATAAAAATGGCGATGTGCCTGGTTCATACAAATATGCAATTTTTTACTTACTTTATTCAATTTTGTTTTAAAATCCAAAGCCAAGAGTTTAACAGCGAGTCATTTTCAACAGGGTATTACTGTACTTAATTTATTCCCAATTATGAAGATTGTGGGTCCCTATCTTGGTTAAAACATGATATATTGAGTGGGTTGCATGATCACTTGGTGGATGTCAAAATACCCCCCATCAGCAGCTAGCAAAGAAGAGCAAAGAAAGCATACAGGTATACATGCCAAACAAAGTAAACTCCAACAGGAATTTGAACTCAGGCCCTTGACCACAGAAGTCCAGTAACCTAACCAATGGACTGACTGACAACTGCACTGCCTTCTAATATTAATAAATCTTGTATAATAACAGAAAATTAAACCAAAAATCTGGTGGCATTCTGAAATAATAACTAATGAATCACTAGACTGCAAATTAATGGTTTCAACTTTGCAAAGCCTTATGATGAAACACTGACAGCAATTAAAGGGATAGAATGGGTTAGGTTGCATTTTTTCCTTGACCAGATGTACGCAGTCCCAATAGTAAAAAGTGAGGCAAAACTTCTACCATGTTAGTTGTAACAGCTACAGTACAAGGAAATCCTTAATTAAAGTCTCATTCAAGAGATTTACTTAGGAGAGCAGACATGAAAAATTACTTAAAAAAACAACAAAAAAACAGCCCAACATTCTATGGTTTGCTCAAGTGATGCTGGTAAATTCAAAGAGAAGAATAGTAATTACAAGATAGATGTTTTCTGCAGCTTATCACTGTCAATTTGTCACATTCCATGGTCAAGACAGGGACCAGATATCACTGTAGGTTACATTTCCACAGGTAGAAGAAATAGTAAATGCTTTAAAAAAAAAAGTAATTCATAGCCAAACTAAGAAAAAATCTCATCTCAGGTGTCATGGTGCTGAGGCAGGCTTACTTTAGATACCACAAGCTCCTCTGCCAAGAGACCTTCCATCTGGGGCTAGAAGACAAATGGGATTTAGAGCAAGGCAACTCTACTCAATCTGATTGGAAAAATACACCTGTAATTACACATGCCGTGATACAGTGAAATCTAAGATAGGTAAATAAGAACAAACACAGATAAGAGTTTTGTATGTATGTATTTTCAGTTTGTGGATCCAAGGAAATATGCATTTCAAGGAGCCAACTGCTTTCATGTGTTCAGATCTCCTTGAATGCCACCTGCTAAATTAAAGGGAAGTTTTGGTAATGATATAATTTGCATAATGATGAATGGTAAAAAAACTACCAGAATTATAATGTTGTTAATTCTGTCACAACTATAGGATTACAACTTACCCCTATTATTAGGATAAGAAAATAGGGTTACTTTTAAAAATAGTATTGAATCGTTTTTTTTCTCCCTATTTTACAGTAACATCCTCCCAAATGCAGTGGACATCACTCTGTGTCGGTACTGCATTTGTAGAACCAGGCCACCCACTACACGTCATTTCTGCAAACTCGCAGCAGCATGCAGACAGCCTCGCTTCTCTTAACTCCAAGTGTACCTCCAGGGCTTTAATTCACCACTGACCTCCCCTATCCAAAAGCAGCAGCGATAGCAATGACTCAGTCAGCTTTAATTTTGTTTCTTTCTTTCCATCCTTCCTTTTAAACTGCCATGTGACTCATCTTAAGAAGGCTATTAACCGTTGCTCCCATCCAGTAATTAAGAACAGGGTTGCCAAACCACTAACTGCATCAATCTCGCATCTAGCTGCAGTTTGGAGAGAAGGCCAATCGATGTCTTTCTTTGTACAATTTGATAACAATTTACGGCATCATTTGAAACTCTGTAACATTGTTTTATGTGATTCTGGGACCATTTATAACGCCTATTTTGTAAAGGCAATAACAGCCTGGCAACCAACACATCAACAACAGTGTAGCTAGCAAACAAAAGGTGCGTGGAAATCGAAATTTGTTTCTTCTATTCACAACCCCTCCCCCTTCCTAGCTCCTTTATAATGCATGCAAATGCCTCACATAAATAAATATAGGGTGTCAAAAGCACACATTGAAGAGCACGGTAAATTCTGGTTAAAAAGACAACATTGTTAGGGAAGCACATCTAATCTCGAACCCAAACCCAAATTAGCCTCAATCTCAAAATCAGATAAAGTGCCATGCAATGCAAATAACTGACACTACTAACATCCGTGCTACACACAGGCATGCACATTTAGTTTAATTTGTGGCTCCCCCCCAAATTCAGTTAACCTTTTGTGTGTGCAATGGAAATGCAAATAATTTAATGCAAAAAAAAAACAACAACAAAAACAAATGGATGATGAAAAAGAAAAAGAACTGAAACTGCAACCAGAAGACATTTTCTCCAGAAGTTCGCGTAACAAAACTAAAAAAAAAAAAAAAGTTAATCTGGCAAAATTAAAAACTCAATTTCATGACAGATTTAATGGCTAGGAAGAACCTCTTGTAAACTGAGAAAGAGATGAGATATCTGCTATTAACCGACACCTGAGACATACTGTTTATAAGGATACACAATAAAAGAGAAATTCTCTTATGTCGTTATTCTGTATGCATCTCGAATAAAAAAAAACCATACAAATCTAGTTATGTTTTCTCTCTCTTTTTGGAAAAAAAAAAGAGGGGGAAAAAGGGAAAGGAAAGGAAACACTAAGTATAATTTAGGTAATCTAATAGACAAGACTAGCTACAGACCTTCCGTATTTGGCATGGAAGCTATGGAAACAGGTGATTATGCTGCCAAATTTTATGGCATTATGATTCCCGCATCTTCAGTGGTTGCTATCAACAATTTTTTTAAGATCAGCACCATGTCTAATAGTTTTTTCTTCTAATTTAAAGAGAAGACATCATCAGATTAATGTGCACTGTTTAATTTAGACTTTACAACAGACTGTCTTCCACTAAATATTTTAGGGTAAGAATAGGTCAGAGTAACAACTGAGTTTGAATCCAATTTGGAACCGGCTTGGTTTCTTCTGGGTATTTTTTCACCAGCTGGCTGTATGGGTCCCTTCAGGCTCTCCAGTTACCCTCCTCCACCACCACATAAAAAATTAAGGGTTCTACAAGGGATTTTCTACAGTAGGCATGCAGCTAACCTTTGCACCCTGTTCTCCTCCATTTGGTTTAAAACACTGACACCAGGGGGGATTCCTCTGGTGGATGCCTTTTGCCGCTTACAGGTTTGAAGAAGCATAGCTTAAGAACACCATCAGCCAGCATTGCTTGAGGCCATTTCTAATTCCTGTCTCTCTGATAACCTACATTGTTGTCAATTTCAGTGTGTAGTATCCACAGGTTGAATAGGTGCATCATTATCAGGGCAGGAGAGAAAACTGCTGGTGGCTATCTTAGTAACAGGTGCCTATCAAAAACTAAGATCTCACCAGGCATACTCCAAGTCTGAGAAAATGATTACCAGATTCTTTGTTGAACTCCAAAAGGCTCTAGTACACATCTCTTGCACAACACAGAACTCTACACTAAAAAAGAAAATAGTTTTCTAAAGCCCTATGTGCCTATCCCTCATTATAGTAATGTGAATACTTGACTAGATAGACTTCAGCATGGGAATAAATAGCATTCTGTTAAAAAAATAAACGAAAACTTATCGACTGTGGATGCAAAGAATGATTTTATGGGATCTGATTTCTATATATTTAATTTTGTGTATACAGAACTAGAGATAGTAACCTACCATCACTACTAGGAATACTTTAGATTTCTGGTAAATCTTACTGAACTATTTAATGTCCATTTCAAAATATTTTTTTCCATTTGGAAGAAACAACAGGTTTTGTTTTCAGCCAAGATGATGGAACTAAGGATAATTTTGATAATCACTCTTGCTTTTTTGTCTCTATTTATTTTCTCTCCAACTTTCTGCATTGTACATTGGTGCCCACTAAAGAGTGACAACTCTGGTGAGAAAGTGAAAAGAAACCACATCAAAGAAGTGATATGCCAAGCTGAGGACCCAAACTTGGGCCATCCACCACCGTAGTAGTCTAAAAGTGGACCACTGCACCACCCTTGCTTTGAGTTATCTTAGCTTCATCTTTAATAAATGATGGTATATTTGCTAAAGCCAATCTTCTTATTTCTTATGTATGAGCATCAAGGAAAACTCTTAATCCAGCAATAGATCTGCCACAGTTATCATCCTGTCCCTCGGGGGGCAGGACATGCTTTGCTTGTTCTTCCTGCAGGGGACCAATTCAGTTTGGCCAGCCTACCACCTTCACCAGCCAGCAGTGTAGCATAGCTTTCCCTGCCCCCCCCCACAACAAGGCACTTTCCAGCTTCCTCCCATATAAATAAAAATTGAAGATGTTCTACTTTAGTTGGAAGTACGAGACCCTTTGTGGTACAAGATTGACAACAGTTTCTAGTTGACGATCACAGCACTACACTCCCTCACCAGGGTCGTCTCCCTTGTAGACAATTGCATATGAATAATATATTTTTTTAAAAGCCAATGGTAAACTAAAATTCTATTGGAAATGTATAAAAGCCTTCTTCAATCTGAAACAAATTCTCTGTGCTCATTAAAAAAAGCAGAAATCAAAAAGCTTTTAAAGAAATATTTTCCCCATTTCATTTAACCCTCTTTTTGGAATCCAAATAATAACCTGTCTAGTTGGGATGGTCAATGTTTGCTCCACAACACCAAAGGAAAGTCAATTTGCTACCTTCGTTGATCTTGGAATGTTAGTCACAGGGTAACTGATATCATCTTTCTCTCTTTTCAACCAATTAAAAAAAAACACCAGAGAAGTATTCAGTGAAAAACAGCTTGTGGCACTAGGCCTTAGTAATGCAGTATTTCCACTGGTTTGTGATCAATCAGGAAACATTAACTCTAAGAAAGTTATGAAAATGTGCAAGATTTTACCTTCAAAGATTACCTGTGCGAAATAATCAAATGGAAAATACAACAACAACAATAAACACTATCTATAGACTCATACTATACTCATACACTGTACTTCAATCCCAAAATAATCTGCTCCCTATCTTCCTCAGTGTGCAAAGACACCATTTCTATAGGTAGTTCGCTTGTTTTTCCATTGACTTTTAGTTGATTTTACAGTTTTCTTGTAAACTTTGAGTTGAGAGGGTTAATAGAGGACATCTTTACATTCCCCAGCTTACTTCCTTTTTTACTTCTTAAAACACATTCCTTATATTTTCATGCACATGTGTGGAGAAAGATCTTTGTCCGCATCAACATACAAATTCTTCAGCAAGTCTGAATAGTCTCTGGTCTTAAAATACACACTAGTATACACTGCTTACTTATTAAATAGATCTTAAAACTGTACAGAGTAAAGCTGGACTATGTTCCATAATTTCCTTACAAATAAAACTGTATAGCAAACATATGTTTCAATCCAATACAACACACACACACACACACACACACCACACACACACACACACACACATCTTTTAAAATACTTTCTGAAAAACACCATTTTGCATCATTACAACTCAAGAATAACAAAGATAAATTTTCCAAGATAGCACATAAGAAATATTTCTAAGATTGCATATAGACGTATTTTTTATTATACTTTTCCTGATATTTTTTATACTCAGATCTGATCCCCAAAAAGTATATAAGATGATATCTTTTTTTTTTAAAAAAAAAATTATAAACAGATAACTTTCTGAAAAGAATAAAAAAATATGGTGGACAAAAGACAGAATTTCTGTGTTTGAAGCTGAGCAAATCAAGAGTTGATGTTAAAAACAGCAGAAAATTAGGGGAAAGAGAATTCTCAGATTAAACCTCCCCCTACCACTATCAAGTTCCGGAGAGTTTTCTTTTGGGTAAGTTCTTTTTTTTTTTCCCCCCCTCCTTCCTATCCCTGCAGTGCCCAAGCTAAGTTGGTCTATGGAACAAGACTCTTCGTCTCTCTCACACAGATTTCTTACAAACTTATCTCGAATCCGCTGACTTGCATGAACAGAAACTAACTTTGCTCACCTCCGAGTCTGCTGCCATAGCTTCTGAGGTTGGGGAGGGGGGGTTGTTGTTGTTGTTGTTTTGTTTCTCTCTCTCTTCCTTCCACTCCCACACAAACCAGCTGGCTCCTGACAGTAGAGTAGTAGACTGAATTAGAACTCTTCTGAACTCTGACCTTTTGTGGGAGGGGGGAATCAACATCCTTGACTCTGCTACCCACCCCTCCCTCCATTTTGCTGTCATTTTTTTTTTTACCAGAATATTTTTCTTCTTTCTTTTTAGTGTTTGTCTCTTCTCTGTGTCCTGGAACACTGTAACCATGTTGAATCAGTTTATCAGTTTTTGTTGTTTTTTTTTCTGATAAGCCCCCCTCCCACAAACACACACACACACACACACACACACAAAAAGAAATTAAATAGTTTACAGGAGTACATACACAGATTTACCAGGTATGGAGGAGGTGTACAAAGATCTGTTGAAGATTAAAATTAAAAAAAAACAAAACAAAAAAACAAATGATTTTTCAAAAGCACAAGAGGCCCCCCACCAATTTCTAAAGCATCCATATGGTGAATGGAAATGAGGAAGATATGCTTACACAAACTACCAATCTACATGCCTGCAGCTTCGTGTTTGTTTTTCTTTTTCAAAAAAGGAGAAAACTACAGGCTTATCGACCTTGGAGTCCCTATGGAAACAAAGTAACCGGATGATAGCCTGTAATGTAGAAAACAGCAGCTCTGTTTAATAATCTCTGGCTGCTGTTGGCTGACAACAATAGATACCAACTAGCCAAGCCTCCTTATTTATTTGATTTTGCCAGATGTAATTTAAGTTCTTCGTGAAGTTTAAGCCTTTTTTTCCAGGATAAGCTTTAAACAATGGTGCATGCGCTCTAGAGATGGTTTGCTGATCCAAACAAGCAGTGACAGCAAAATGATCACCCTGCATCCCTATCTTACTACACACGAGGGAGACCATCTTTACATTAGCTTTCATATTTCATGCGATGCAGATTTGGTGGCCAGGTTCCTATGGACGATGCTCAAAGTCTTCCTGCAGGAGGGCTGACTCCTTTTTGGTGTACCTTCCTGGCATGGTTTCTCCTCGTTCTTCTTCACTAGCCGGCTGCTTAAAATGAAGAGTTCCAGTAGGGGAGGTGGGGTGGAAAGCTTTTTTCTGCAGAGAATACCGGCAGTTACCTTTCAATGCTGCAGTCTGCTGCACTGATGTCAAATTATCAACCTCGTGATGGATGCTGGAGACGGATGCTGTACAAACACAGCGTTATTCAGTAAAAGCAATGTTTCATTTTGCAGTAAATTAGAGTGCGCACCATTCAGTTGATGTTATTATTATTAATTCTTTCTTTCTTCTTTTTTTTAAATTAAAAAAAATTATTTTGTAACTGAAGAGGAACAGACAAATTATACTTTTCTCTGAAGAAGTGTTGTGCCACAGACAAACAGTGTAGACTGGGACGCACTTACTACACGTAGTATTGTCTCCGGTGCTGGTTTTCTAAATTACAGAATAAAATGAGTTAAAACTCTGTCAATCAGAAAAAGAAAGGGAATATAAAAGATGGTTACAACAAAGGTAAAGGTACAAAAATACAATCTGTCCCAGATTGAAAGTGTAAGAAGCTTGACTGACTGAGTAAAGATCAGAAATAAGGATGGGTGCCATCATATTAGAATAATTTCAAAGTGGGTAAAAATAACCATTAATTATTTTATCATCCCTTCCCTCACCTCATCATCTCAAGAACACTGATGATTCTATTAATGCTAACGTTTACACTGAGTGAGGCAAATTTATCAGTGTCGAGTGAAGAAAGAACAAACCCTGAAGCATGCAGGTGCATCTCAAAAAATTAGAATATCGTGGAAGAGTTCAATATTTTTTGTCAATTATTTCACAAAGTGAAAATTGTATATATTCTAGACTCATTACATGTAAACTAAAATGTTTCAAGCATTTTTTAATTTTAATTTTGATAATTACGGCCTACAGCTCAAAAAATTAGAAAAAACGTATCTCAGAATATTAGAATATTCCATTTCGAGTTTGAGTAAATCACTATTTATGCAGTATAAATACCATGAATCTCTCAGTCTGGTTCATACATACAACCACAATCATAGGGAAGACTGTTGACTTGACAGTTGTCCAGAAGACACTGATTGACACCTTCCACAAGGAGGATAAGCCACAGAAGGTCATTGCTGAAAGGGCTGGCTGTTCGCAGAGTGCTGTATCAAAGCATATTCATGGAAAGTTGACTGGAAGGGAAAAGTGTGGTAGGAAAAGGTGCACAAGCAAGAGGGATGACCACAGCCTTGAGAGGATTGTCAAGCAAAGCCGATTCAAGAACTTGGGGGAGCTTCACAAGTAGTGGATTGAGGCTGGAGTCAGTTCATCAAAAGTCACCATGCACAGACGTGTCCAGGAAATGGGTTACAAGTGTCACATTCCTAGTGTCAAGCTACTCCTGAACCAGAGACAACGTCAGAAGCGTCTTACCTGGGCTAAGGAGAAAAAGAACTGGACCGTTGCTTAGTGGTCCAAAGTTCTCTTTTCAGATGAAAGTAAATTTTGCATTTCATTTGGAAATCAAGGTCCCACAGTCTGGAGGAAGAGTGGAGGAGAGGCACAGAATCCAAGTTGCTTGAAGTCCAGTGTGAAGTTTCCACAGTCAGTGATGATTTGGGGTGCTATGTCATCTGCTGGTGTTGGTCCACTGTATTTTATCAAGTCCAAAGTCAACACACCCATCTACCAGGAGATTTTAGAGCACTTCATGCTTCCGTCTGCTGACAAGCTTTATGGAGATGCTGATTTCCTTTTCCAGCAGGACTTGGCACCTGCCCACAGTGCCAAAACTACTAGTAACTGGTTTGCTGACCGTGGTATTACCGTGCTTGATTGGCCAGCCAACTCGCCTGACCTGAACCCCATAGAGAATCTGTAGGGTACTGTCAAGAGGAAGATGAGAGACACCAGACCCAACAATACAGATAAGGTGAAGGCCTCTATCAAAGCAACCTGGGCTTCCATAACACCTCAGCAGTGCCACAGGCTGATTGCCTCCATGCCACTCGCATTGATGCAGTGATTCATGCATAAGGAGCCCTGACCAAGTATTGAGTGCATAAATGAACATACTTTTCAGAAGTTCGACATTTCTATATTATAAATCCTTTTTTTTATTGGTCTTATGAAATATTCTAATATTTTGTGATAGTGGATTTTTGATTTTCATGAGCTGTAAGCAATAATCATCAAAATTAAAACAAAGGCTTGTAATATTTTACTTTGTGTAATGAATCTAGAATATATGAAAGTTTCCCTGTTTGAATTAAATTACGGAAAAAAATGAACTCTTCCACGATATTCTAATTTTTTGAGATGCACCTGTAGATTGGAGGGGATACTGTTGAGCCAAGAATTAGAAGACAAAAATAGTATTCATTTCTGGCATTTCTCTTTGAAAATATATTTTTTCTACCTGTGATTGTTAATTAAAAAAATAGCAGCTTTAATTGTTATGTAGTCATAGTTACTGCACAGGCAGCTGATTGCAGATTAACAAATATTATTGGTACAGATTTTGAAGCCCTACCTAAGAAAATGGCGATGCTATGAGCAGACAGACAAATACTTCCATCCAGCAGCAGAAAAATCTGTCATTAAGTCCTCCACTAAACAAACCCAGAAAGCTGAAGACTTGAGAAAACAAACTGGATTTATTTTTCCAGTGTATAATACTGCAATACTGACTTGAAAAGATCTATTTGCTAAAGATATTTATTTTTTTAAAAAAGGGAGTGAATTTATTTTCTTTTTCAATCTCATGGATAAGTAAATACTAGGGTTGTTCAAATGAAACCTGGCCCTGGTCATAATTCCAGTAAGATGATATTTTCTGCTGGGTTTCACCTGAACGACCTGATCAGGGTAGAGATTAGGTACTTTTGTGTGAGAGAGAGGCCACAGATTCTCTCCCCTGCAGCTTGAACACACAGTGACAGACAAAAACCTACACTATGGAAAATTGGGGGTCCCGTACCCAATGAAACTCCTGTTTGGGGCACCCGTGTGATGCTTTAGATAGCTTTAAACTCAAAATTTGCTATAAACAAAATTAACAAAGAATATAATCAAGATTCTTCATTTCCCACATCCGCTAATTCAAATCTTTCCCCACAGATTCTCCGATAATAACTAACAGTAAGCTTATAGGATGGTGTATCTTTTGTTTTCAATAAAACGGAAAGTAGATGAATAACTTAAAAACCAATCCTTGTGTGCATTAAGATCCTTTGTCAACCATACAAGATTCTTCTTTGTCACCCACTAAATGTCTCCAACAATAGCAAATGAAATATTCCAATTTAATTATGAACTGTTGCAATACTTTCATAAAACTGGATAACCTTTTGTCATTAAAATAGCAAGCATTGCTCTTACTATCTCAGCATTCATTTATAAAAATAATAATAATAATAATTGGGAGGTGGATGAGAAGGAGGTGGAGGCAATGCACTCGGTGACTGGGAGAAGGGAGATAGCTGTCACACTAGAGTTGTGGTTAGATAAAAACAGATAATTTATGGATAACTGAGGCGGGCAGATTATCGAAATGATTAGAAAAACAGATTTTACAGGAGTCCCCACACAAGTTTCATTTTAGCTTAGACTGACCCAGTTTAGTAATCATCGCCTCTCTTGGCCCCTCTGAACTGGCCTGCTCAGACGTTTTCTTGGAGCACAACAGACCAGTCCGAGGTTTCCTCCCACAATTTATGAAATTTAAGGAAAAAAAAAAAAGTAAACACAAAAGGGATACAGGCAAAGTAAACCCCCAGTATGTTAGCAGCAGCAATTAGCTTCATGGTGGAGATATCACGAGCTGTCAGTACTGCAGCTGTAACTGTGACGAGGCTAGCAGTAATCATCTATCTGTAGGCCAGTGTGATGTGACCAGTATGGAAACCAATATAAATTTAGAGGAGAAAAAAGGGGTGGGTTCCATAATCATGTAAGCCACTATAATCTGCAGGCTATTTCACAGCAATTTGCAATGCAACCCACACATCATCAAGAGGAAAATGTCAACAGACAGACTGGGTTTAAAACCATAAAGCAGATCTAATCTCTTTAAATGAAGTCAGAACAAAAGCTCACAAAGTAAAATTCACTTTTAAAGAGGCACGTGGATTGTTTTAATCACTTCAGAAAATAAAAAATTAATTTTATTTAACCTGTAGTTCCATTTTCTCAGAAACTAATGTTTTCTTCTTGTTTGTCCATTTTTTTTTAACCCTGTTCAGCCTGATGACAATGTTGGAAGGCCATTTATTACATTCATCATCACGACTCCTAAGTAACTAAATTAAAAGTAGAAACAGTCTGATAATAAAATTAAATAAATAAAATATTTCGTTTCCTTGTCTAACTAAAGACCTCACCTAGGGTGAGTTAACAATCGGTCATCATCTTTTTTGTTCCTCTAATGGCATAATATCTAATCCATCTTCAATGGCAAAATCTAACATAACACTAATGAATTACCCTAAAATATAATAAATACATTTTTTTTTAAACTCAGGGGCTGCGGTGGTCCATTGGTAGACTACTATACTACCATGTTTAAAGGCCTTGGGGGGAGGACTCAAATTCCTTTTGCTACCGGCAGGACACCTCCCTGGAACGGCTGCCTCTCACCCCTACTTCTACATGGATTTACTCCCGCATCCAAAATTGAAAAGATCTAGAGCCTACCGCGTATATGTGGTGAAGGTAACTCTTAACCAGCTCGCCACACATTTACTTTAATAAACTGCTGCTGGCAGACACTTACACATGATTTCAGGACAAACTCGGCCTCTGAAACTGACAAAGATATTTCGGCATAACGTCGAATGGTATTAACTAACTAACATGTATGAGCCGCCATCTTTAGTTAAGATTCATCTTACGGTTTTTATATGGAGAAACCTTTGGAAACCTGAAAACGAGTCCATCCATCTCAGAGTTCAAACCCAACCTAACCAAATTTTTTCAGATTTGATTAGATCAATAAAAGACATTTATTTTACAAAAGACAATCTTGGTCAGGTTAGATTCAATTTGATTCGATTGTCTGAAATGTTGTTTGTCGCACTTATCTACTTATCGGGGAAGATTTACCTCACTAATAAATACACCTGTACTGCATTACACTGACATACGGTCTAC
This sequence comes from Nautilus pompilius, assembly GCA_018389105.1. Taxonomy (NCBI): domain Eukaryota; kingdom Metazoa; phylum Mollusca; class Cephalopoda; order Nautilida; family Nautilidae; genus Nautilus; species Nautilus pompilius. The sequence continues at coordinate 292,273 of JACATO010000634.1, read as the reverse complement.
CAACTGTCAGATTTACCTCACTAATAAATACACCTGTAGTGACATTTTCTTCATTTCATTCACTTTTGGAGGAAATTTATGTTGTATTTTTTGGAACAAAACAAAAAAAAATAAGAATCAGTTTCAAAATCTTACTAATAACCAGAGCTCTTTGTAACTACTAAACTAAGCTAATCAACCCTGGAAATACCTAACCCCTTATGCTCAAGAAGAGAGAGAGAAAAAGTGTTCAACAACGTGATAGAATATCCCAAAGATGATGACAGACAGCATTTCCAGGAATTATGTTGCAACCAAGCCTGCTGTTGGTTTCATGGATGAGTGCTGGACTAAACTGTGCTTGTTATTTTACAGGAGTTTTGCGCTGCCTGCGGATACTGATGTCTAATCTTCCAGAGGAAGTCTGCTTCTATGTAGCATCCAGATCTACCTTTTCGCTTGGTGAGTAGTAGCTCCTGCTGCCACTGACTGAACGGTGGGCTCCTCTTCACCATCCATTAGCGGCAGCTATTCACAGGAAACTTAGAGAAAAAAGATCTGTCATCACACAACCTAGAAGCCCCCTCTCCTCCTCCTCTTCACTCTGGTCATATAGCCAGTGGAAAAACAACAGAGGGCTGGAAAGTGCTGGTACAATGGAGACTGGAGCCAATGTAGAAGAACTGTGAAAACAAAGCCAGAGAAGATACCCACTCTTCGTTTTCCTGCTTTGATCTATCTTTCATAAACCTCTTTAATCCTGCTTCACAACAAGGCCAAGCATTATTACTATAGTGCTGTTCCTGTGGATAAATAGAAACAAAACCCCAGTGCCAAGTTTTCAGCTTGGGAGAAAAACTCCCTACTGGGCTATTAACCCTTTTTAGAGCAAAATCAGATCTGATATGACAACTGTATACTGGAGCACAAGTCCATACACAGATGCAAAACTGCGTTATGGAAAAAATTAGGAATGACAGTTTGGAATATTTTTGACAGCAAGCAGAACCAGCCTAAACTCTCGTTTAAATATTGAATGCTACCCGCTCTCTCTCCCACCTAAATTGAAATAGAAGCCACATCTGAGGAAAATGATCTCAACTCTTTCAAATTCTCTCCCGTGATTTAAATAAATGAAAGTGGTATCTGACCTTTATATCTGCTCTTAGCCTACCACAAACCTACCAGAGATAGAAATACCTGATAGGCAGACTGCAAGTAAACAATCCGCCCTTCTGCTGCAGTCAGATTATACACGTTTGTATGTAGATGCTGCTTGAAAATGTTTATTTTAGCATTAAAAATTGTACTGAACAAATTGGTGGAAGCCGAATGTCTGAAAAGTTCTAAGAATTTCCTCCTTGATGTGTAATTTAAGGCAATGAAGCTGTTATTAAGTTTAGAAACTCCTTAACCCTTTGATTACCTATATCTGCTGCAGTTGGATGAGGATAAACTGAAAAGAATAGTATAATTATGGAAAACTCATGGTAAATTTTAAAAATCATTACCTTTAAAAATAATGATGATGATAATAATGATAACAATAATAAAATAATAACAAAACCCTATATTCACTACTCTCAGTTTACTTTTCCTAAAGAGTGAAGAAAAACAAGTTAACACTACACTTAATGGCTGATGTATGGTACAAATGAATGCAATGTAATAATCACAAACCCTTTTGAGAAAATATCCAAGATCCAGAAATTTTTTTCCTGTCCTCTCCCTCGATGGATTGCTTGTCAACATGACTGCATTCTTATTCCTAATGGATCCAGATTAGCTCAGCTCACATTTTTCATCTTTGTCATTTTAAAATCCTTCCCAGCTCCTACAAGTAAATCAGTGGTTAGCTCCTCAACCCAGTGTTTAACAAAGAAATTTTTTCAGTAATATTAATGCACATTAAATCTAAAAAAAAAAGAAGTTATTGTTGTTATATCATGTGGACAGCAACATTGAGAGCATGTGCAGTATTTCCTAACAACTCCACAAGTTATAGATTCCTACATCAGCAACTTCTCATGCTTTTCACCTGTTGGTCGCACTTCCAAAGTAAATAATTTAGCAAAATCAAAGGTTTCACAGAAGAAACACGCTAATCTTTAATAAGAGTTTCTAGTTAATTCCCCAATTGTGCTTGGATTTTAACCATACAGAGTTTTCTCATGGGATTTTCAACTGAGCTTTTAATCACAGGTGGCCGCCACCTGTGACCAGGAAGTAAACTGTGACAGCTGGTTGTGTGGCCTAGTGCAATAACTTTATCAGTTGATCTACCCTTATGGCGCTGTCAAACAGAAAGTCCCAACAGACCAGCTCTCTTTAATTGTGGAATAAAATCAGTCTCTGCAGAAAACTCATGACAAGAAGAAGAAACCACACTGAGGGAGGTTCACCAGAACAAGTTGGTCTCCAAAAGGGAATGAACATGTGGGCAGCAGCGGACTGGGTCTTAAAACCAGCCCAGGCATCCTTCACCTACTAGGTTGGCCCATTATTCATTAATATGTTGCTTATCTGTGAAAATAGACAAAATGCTATGGCTATACTTCCACTGCTCAATAATTATAATGACGCGTCAGGGGCGACCTTTTGATATTTAGCGGGGAATCCACTGGGGGGGGGTGGTGGCAGGAGTTTTTCCGTGACAATTTTTTTCATCCAGTCAAGCAGCCCATTTTTTATCCAGTGGCCCCAGCACACCAGGCATTGCTCAAATGCCTTTATGGCCAGTCCGCCCCTGCATGTGGGTCTTTAGCCACAGCAGGCCAGTAAGCTATGTATTTGGCCGATTGGTCAACAAGTCTGGGTCCATCAAACTCTTTCTTGTCTTCAGAATTTGCTGAAGTGCGCATTAAAGTGAGAAACATTAGAAGCCACTGTGTTGTAGAGAATATGCCCATGGCAAGAAATGGAAATGAGTTAAGTCACCGTCATCCATGACTAAAGATGGCACTGTTAACGATGATCCTTCGATGGAAGAATTTTGACACCAACCGTTTATAGTGATGATGGCTTATGTTGGCCAAACCACTCTCTCTCTCACCTGCTACTGCTACAGTGGCAGGCATGTGAGGTAGATGACTGGGGTTAGGATAAAGTAAATTACTGGCAAGGGTAGTCAGTAGTGAGAATATTATTCAGTTCAAAAATCGTAATGATAGACCTTTTACTTCCCTGGGGCCTATGCATAAGCTATGATGGGTACCTGCCTCCTTATGACTACTATGTTAAATTAAACTACACTGACATTATTAGCCTGTGCACACACACATCACATATTTATATATATATTTATATATATATATTTTTTTTAATTTGGCTTTTAAAATATGCAAACATATTCAAAATTTAGCATCAGATACTGGAATAGTTGAGGAATGTTTACGTGTTGCATCTGTCTGCAGGAAATTTTATGAACATTTGGCTTTTCAGTTTAATGCATGACTCTCTTGCCTTGTGATCTTTTTACTTCTAATGCGCTATTAATTTCACCTCAAGAAAGGAAGGAGAACTAAGCAGAAGCTGCGAAGCCTGACTGGCTGCAATCATGCGTACGACAAAGTCGCAAGAAATAAAGCCAGCTCTAATTCCTACCGCCTGCTGTATGCAACTCAAAGTAGGCACATTCTCTGTTGAAAGAGTAAGATCACAAGTCTATAGGACTGAACTGACCAAGATGAATAAGGCAGCCTGGCTAAAGCTGAAAGACATTTTTTAAAAATTGTTTGTTGTGTAAATACATAAGCTCATGTTTATGAGGCAGACTGGAGTAGAATAACAAAGCAAGCACTTCTCAAAACTGGTAAAAAATTCCTACTTGAAATAAAATAGAAGTGTTTTCTTGGTTTAACCATGGAGTTTAGATTTCTTTCTCGGTAACCAATGAAATAACGAACTTTTCCAAATACTGCTGCTATTCCAGCTTCCTCTCAGCAGCCTGCCTATGGTGCCAAGAATTAAAGATTCAGCCTGTAACCTGATCATGATCAGCGATTATCAGCCATCGTTTAATGAGAGAAACAAAAATGTGAACTCTGTGGATGAAAGGAGCAAGAAAAGCTGATTGAAAAAATCAAGTCGATTATCACTTCTTGGCCTCTCCTTCCCCAATGAAATCGCATTGTGACAGGCTCCTGAATTTCTGTTGGCAGTGTGTTGCACTGTGTATTATATATATATGAATCTGGAAGCCATGTTCAAAATAGTGGAGAATTCCCAATATCTGTAAACGACCATATTTGCATGTTGAGGTGGCAGGGTGCAATCAGATACACTCCTGGCCCACGAACTGATTTTTATAATTAGAGTTTGGTGAAACAGAACCTATTGAAAGTAAAAAAAACAAACAAAAAGCCACTGAAAATAAAATTCAAAATACATAAAGCACAGAGAGTGTGTACAGAATTTAAAATAAGTCCCTATCTCACGGTAGCTACAAGTTTTTCCAAAGTGCAGTGCCACAGAAGTGGATGGAGAGCTACTACTCTCCAGTGGAATTCAGGTGAGATCTGTTTGCCATCAAACCCTGCTGTAGTTGATGATGCAACTCTTGAACATCGCAAATGCTAGTATGTATAATTTAAAAAGGGGTGCATGCTTCTGATGAAGGCCCAGCTTGTGACAATGTGGGGATTTTTCCTAAATTATCATTGGCAAAAGGCTTGTTTCAGGTTGCGTACAACTACACATCAAGCACTGGACAGAAGAATAGTAATGTAGAGGATGAGAAGATTATGATGGCCAGGTTTTTAGCAGCCAGACTCTGTTTAATGCTTTTTGTGTGGGGGTTAAATATATATGATTTATATCAAAGCACCTGTGACAGTCAGTCAAGATCATAAAAATCCTAGTTCAGAATCCATGGTAACCAGCAGCTGATTTGTTCCTTTCCATTGTTTCAGAAACAGCCAACTGCACTGGGTTGTTTACTTCGCCGGTCCTCCTGCATCTGGGCACAAATGTAATGCAGTTTTTGCCATGGTAACCAATAAGAGGCACCGCCAATCGTGTGTTTCATGAGGCCTGGCACTTTTGATTTTTAGCAAGAAATGATAAATGCCTACTATAATTCCTCTTAGTTATGGGAGGAAAACTGGAGTACCCAGAGGAAATCCAAGCTGATAGACTGGTGCAGAAGAGTGAGAAAGAAAAATAGAAGGGGTTTACCAAACTGAACCAGCCCCCCACCACCCCACCAGCAGGCAGGCAGGTAGGTAGTGAGCTCAGGCCCTCAGCCACAGCAGGCTGGTAAGTTAAATTACGCACTCGGCAATCTGCTACCCGCCTTTCGATCAAAAGTCAGCACGCTGTTATTAAACCAGCCAAAATTCAAAGATGGGCCCAGAAGTAAAAAATCTGAAAAAATTTCCCCACTTCAGGTGGGGAAAGGGGAGTCAGAACAATCCCCTGTCCCAGCATTTTCTTCTTTGCAATGTAAACACAAAGGTGATCGTAAAACACGGAGCCATGCATTCATTTTATAACCACAAAGATGGTGTTCTTAACCTGCCTTCATCATCAGATATGACTGAGCAATGCTCTTACACGAGATATTCAAATGAAACTTGGCTGAAACAGCATCGCCATAATGGTATCCAGTCTGGTTTCGTTTAAGCACCCTTAGTTATTTTTCATTCTATTTCTGCTATTAAGATTTTCTTTTTTGTTTTTTTTAAATAGCCATATGACATCACAGCTTTGTCAAAAACAGTGTTTTTATTTACTTACATTTTAAGTATCTTTAATCCTTCCATTTTGGCAACTATGACTATTTATTTCTATATACGCTGGTGACCATAATTTTACACACACTGAAATTATACTAAAACAAAATGGAAAAGGAGCTACATTTCTCCATTTTACTTGGGCTTATATCAGATCAGTAAGAAACATTCTCTGCACCTTTCTAGAATTTACTGAGTAGCATCTTCATCAAGGGCATGTTAATAAAACAAACATGGGTAAAAAAATTGATGCAGGGAAAAACCTTTTAAAAAAAAGAAGAAAAAGGAGCTGTATGGTAACAGTTATTATTCTCTTAAAACCTGACATCCATAATATCACTGATAGCAATCTGAAAACCACTAGAAGAAACAGAAGACAATAGAAATGTGCATAATCCTTTGTCTTTTCCCCCTCCCTGTCTGTCACAGTAATAGCCTAACACAATATGTTTTAAGTATTGCCATATTAAAAAATACAATGCTTGAAAAATGCAATGTTATCATAGTGTGGCAAATCTGTCCAGTATAACTGTTCTCCACTTAGTCAGTACATATGCAGACTATCTGATTATAAATAGCTTTAAAAACTGACCTGGTGTAAAACACAGGCTACACAAATCTGTCTAAAGCAATTAATAAAGCAGTATCCTCCTACCTGTTAGATCTGTACACCACTGCTATTATGCACAAACAGAGGAACAGCTGGTTCAACAAATACGCTGAATATGAAATACAAGCAATCTATATACCACCTGTAATTGCTGCCTTTCAGTGTCTAATGAAAACTGATCATCATTGTTGGCATGGATATCAAACTAAGCTCCCAGTAATGACAATGCAAAATATGAGAGGAATGCCATCGTCAGCTGACTGACACTATAGATCAAAACAATCAGGTACGCTAATTACTATGCACACCTGGTGGATATTTTAGTCTGCCTGCTATCTGCCCAATAAGAAAAGGGCAAAATCCCAACAACATCTCAAGTTTGATATAAGATGATGATATTTCAATAAAAATACTGGTTCAATATAAAAAATTAAAATTCCAATAAAATGTCTACTTAAATATAGGGAATATAAAAAGATGAAAATTTTAATAAAAGCTTCACTTTGATATAAAGAAAGTTTCAGTAAAAATATTTGTTTATGTTACTAAAATGTCTAAAAAAAAACAACAAAGATTTCAGTTTATTTTTTAGTTCAAATTTCAATTAAAAGTTTTTGTTTAATATGATGAAAAATTTAATGATGCAAATTCCAATAAAGGTTTCAGTTTCAAATAATGAATATAAAAATTAAATTTCAATAAAAGTTATATTAAAAAATAGTAAAATTTAAATTTCAACTGATATAACAAAAAACTTTTTAGAATATATTAAAACCCATTTTCTTCAACTGTATTTATATATCAATGTAAATGTATGTTTTGGAATACATTGGGATATTAACATATTTGTATTTATTTTTCAAAATATATAGAAATCTGGCCACATACCAGCTTCAACCAAAACAAAACAAAAGTCCCCAGATTATCAGATAAAAATGTCAATAGATAATTACTTAACAAGTTTATTTTTATATTACCATAAACATTACAGAGGCTCTACATGACCATTATACAACAAGAACTGCTAGTACCTGAGAATTCTGCAAATTTAGTCTTGCATTTTAAAAGTGCCCTAAAATTGAAGTTTTTCCAGAAAATGTCACAAATTTCACTGAATTTTTATTCCACAAAAATGTATCTACAAAGTGACTGTCTAGACAAAGGCTTTGTCTATTATTGTTTCTGATAACCAGAGCTCACTTCTATAAGCCCATCTTCTTCATTCTGATAGTTTTGTTGCTGTTGTTGCTGTTTTTTTTAAAATCAATGACACAATTATGCTAGAACTGTTTCATGTATTTTGCCAACCTATTGCTGAAAAGACAGAGCCTGCTGTGGGGCTTAAAATGTTATTAAGTGTCTTGTAACTAGAGAATATCAAAGATTGAAAACAAAACAGTAAAACAAAAAAAAAAAAAATACTGTCCTAGCTGTTGCAATATTTGACATGAAGAAGATTTAATTTAGTCAGACATTAAGAATAAAAGCAATACTTTTCTTTAGAAATCCAATGTATAGTTTTTTTAAGAAATATGGGCTATCCAAGGTCTAGTGTTTTGAGAAATATGGATTATCCAAAGTCTAGTGTTTTGAGGAATATGGGCTATCCAAGGTCTAGTGTTTTGAGAAATATGGGCTATCCAAGGTCTAGTGTTTTGAGAAATATGGGCTATCCAAGGTCTAGTGTTTAAAAAATTATGTTATTATGATAAAAAAAAAAAATGAATAATATTAGTGAGATAGATCCCTTCTTAACTAAATATGTCTATCTGGATTATAGCATATAAAGAATAATCCTTGCACTTAATAGATGTAACCATTTGTACAGTTATTCTTTTCTCTTTAGAATGTTTTCTGCTAGATCATTAAAAATAACTGTGATTCAAACTATACACATGTGTATGTTGGTTTCATAGTTGTTTTCTTTTATCTCTTATTAAAAAAAAAACAAAAAGTCATTACTTTAAAATCAACAGCATCATTTTTTTAAAAATATGACCAATTAGAATAACAAAAGATTACTAGACATAACCCTCTCCCCCACAAAAAAAAAAAAAACAGATGTAGATGCCATACGAAAAGCTATGTTTATTTATACAGAAATTGGTATTCACACAACTCTTTACTTTTATCCTTTAACCCTCTTATAATCTCAGTTTTTACCTCCCTTTTGCCACTCATGTCTAGAAGCACTACTTAGTGTATATGTGTTGGACAGGATGTACATTTAGTCAACACAGTCATAATGCAAAACACATGGGATTGGAGTGGTATGTATTTGTTGTTATAAAGGGCTATATTAATGAGATTAATGAGAATGGTACTGAGTGTCACAGCCCCTACGGTTCAGCCTGTGCTAAGTAATACAGATTTGACTACATCCTACAACAGTATACAGAGGGTTAAAACTATCTTGGAAATTATAGAAACTGTATAAAATCAGCCACTCAAATGAGTTTCATTTTGTTTCAAATCAAAGAGCTTATGAGAATTTCTTTTTAATCACACAATACACCTTTCAAAAAGATATGCATTAAGCTACAAGTTTCTTTTTAATTAAAATAAAAATAAAAATTGTAAGAAAAATTTTAATTAATATAATTTTTTTCAGAGCCATTTTTAGATATTGGGATTAAAACTGTTGTTATTTTTATTAGAATTTCAACAGTTTTAGCTAAATAAAAATAAAATAATAAATTAGTAATATTTAATATAATAAGTTTATGGTATTATAAAGTATTAGGTATTAAAGAAAACCTTAATTAATACACAATTTCAGTAAAGTTTTACTTAGCAAAGTCCTAAATTCCAGAAAGTTGTAGTTAAAATATTTTAAAAGAGGGCTGAAAATTTCAAACACCTAACAGGAGATCACAGAAATGTAGAGAATCGACTGATTGCCTTGCAAACAATGGATTTTAGTTTCACTGGCTGAATGGTAAACAGACCAGGTGTGTCTCCAGTGAGCAGGTGTCAGGCTTTGAAAATGTACAATAGAGCGGATTTTATGACGGCACCTTTGTCTGACAAAGGCTAGAACAACAACAGCCGCTTGCAAATTGTCAAACTGTCAGATCTCTTCTCTATCTTTCCTGATAAATGAGTTTCATTTATGCAACAGATGGCAAGCTGGGATTGCGATCAATTCTGGCCAGTGCCAAGGGTTCTATAAAAATGAAAATAAACAAAATAAACAAATAAAAATGTAATTGATTAAAAAAACACAAAAGCTTAATCCTGAATGGAAATATCCACTGGTACCTCCCCTGCAGGGTGACTCCGCTGTAACATTATGATACAACACTGAAATCAAATACAGCCACCTCCCGAAAGAACAAATTACTGAAAGAATAGTCAATGGCCCTATCATAAAATCAGTCTAAGAGCACAAAAAACTTATTACATATGATAAAAATAAAAGGTGATACTTTCTAGTTTGTGTCATCTTTTCTTTGGTTATAAATTGTTTTCAAACATTTCAAAATGCATGCCATAGATTTTTCCATGCACTTTAAAAATTGTTCCACTAATATCATCTTCATCTAAATTATGTCCAAAAACACATAATACATCATTTTAATGCTAATATTATAGAAACATTAAATCAGATTTGTTAAAGGGTTATTAAGTAGTACACTGGTGAAAAAAGGGGCCTTCAACAAAACCAAGAATTAGAGAATGTACAGAAGATCAGTACTGGGTCGGCTGGTCCTTCTCTGGCCCCTAATCAGGCTTGCTGTCTTGCCTCATGGTTAGAGCCTGACATCCAGGGGGCTTGTACTGCAGGCTCCCTAGCTGGAGGAGTGATCACCAGCATGGTCCTTGGCCTGAGTTGGGGATCATAAGAATGGAGGAGGTCATTTCACTAGAGGGCTACAGGCAACATCCAAAACTGCATGCAGATTCAGTAACTCACCCCCCCCTCCTAAAGGAGAAACATATTTTGCCCATGCTAGCACCACAACCACAAAAAAAAAGATGTCAACATTAGCAGATTAATCATGGTCATGATATCACTGTGACAAATGGAGTGTATAGCAGCATTGCCAGAAAAGACAAGTGGTGATCCACATTGCTCTTGAACACAGTGATGAAGTCAGCCTAATCTGTCTATCCCCAACTGCCAAAAGCGCTATCTAATTGGACAGGTTCTCTTTGGTGTTGCACTGGGATAAAGTGTTGGTCAGAAAAAAATACATCAAAAGAAATTAGCAACAGCACTCACCAAAACCGGCCTTCTCAGGATTATACCCTGATAATGGCAACAGGGATAGATTTACTGAAAGATAAGTTCTTTAACTAATATGCCCAAACCAAATGCCTAGTTTTTGTAAGCAACATATCACCAATTCCTCACAACTGATGTGGAGACCAGAAAAATGTGGCTACTATTAATCAATGATTTTTCTTTGTCATTAGGAACCAATTTTTTTTCATCAATATTGAAATATGAACCAATCAGTCAGAAAACTGAGCAATGTTTTTTTTAGTAAGAAATCGACTGAATCTGCCCATAAACTTCAAAATGTTTTCGATTCTGCCAACAATAACAATCATAAAAATTTAAGGACCACATGCATTTTTGGCAGAAAGCAGGAGGGGGCCACATTTTGCTACCCTCTCACAACAGATGGCAGGTTTCAAGAGAAGACAAGTTTGAAATCTCTCTCTCTCTCTCTCTGTTTATGATTTTTTTTTTCATATTTCATATTTTCATTTCTACTTTGGATATTTTCTGCAAAAACTAAATCTTTTTAACTCCCCCCCCCTCTCTGCAAAAATAATCTTGATTAAAAAAAGTTGGCAAAAAAAAAACATTCGAAAAAGTTCTACAGAATTTCCTAAATGTCGGTCTGCAGGCATTCCTTTCCTGTCGGGTTGTAGAGGTCATCATAAAAGGAAGCTTACTCTGGTGGTCAGCTGTCACCTGCTGAATGCCAAGTACAGCACATTGTGGGGACTCCCAGGATGGACAATAATTAAAAGTGATCATCCCATTACCAGATCAAATAGCAAATAAAAGATCAAAGGCAGCATAGAAACCAAAGATCTGAACTTGAACTACAACTTGTCCAAAAACAGAGAATTTAACGAGATTAAGTTTGCTATTTTTACTTTATGATTTTTCCCAGTTAGAATCCAATAACCCAGGCATTCATTTAAAGCAATTTTTAATTCTTTTTTTTTAAAAAATTCTACTCCATTCTATTTGTATCCTTATTTTCTTATCAGATGTTATCATAAAAGCACCATTAAAAAAACAAACAAAAAAACTGGTCCGTCTTATCAGTTGAGTCGATTTTGATCAATTAGGTTTCTTCCTTTCCCTTATAACATTACACTGACATTAACTGAATCATCATCATTATCAGCAGCAGCAGCAGCTGCAATGACATCAATCACTGCAATTCCAAGTTTATTTTTAAAATTTTAAAACCCTGCATGTGTATTTCCATCATAAAAGTTTAATTTCATCATTAGCTCATCTTATAAATTTACTAGTGTAAATACTCCCTCCTCCTGCAACCATTTGCTACATCACTTATCCCCCCAAAGTCTTCTACACTTATTACTTCTCTCTTTCTACTGATTATAGTTGAACACCAGCCCCCCACAAACTTTCCAAAGGGCTTAAGCAAAAGCTCGACAGAATATCAGTAAAGTCATACATACGGTTAATGCCCAAACTGATTTAGTTTTCTTGTTTTAAACATAAGTAATGAAAATTTTAATTGCTAAAATTTCTTCTAATGTCTTGAAAGGTTTGCGAGCTGTAGAACGATGTGTTGTAGGTCAGATTCAGGCCGACAAGACCAGAACTTAACTCAGAAATAAAGCTCAGGCATTACAAAATAACATCCACAGCGATGTGAAGGCCTTGGTAGCAGACCGGTGGTTAGTTCATGGGTTCGAATCCAGTCTGCACCAAAAAAAATATTTTGAATCAAGATTCCTGGCTCTCAATGGAGTAGACAGCATTTAGGAAATCCAAACGTCATCTTTGTATACAAATCTAACGTGTTCGTCTTTGTTGGAATTTGACTTAGTTAATTAGACTAGTTGCTCCTGGAGACCAGGTGTTGTTCTATTTGGGAAAGGGAGACACTCAAACTTGCACTTATTGCAACCTTTCATCCCTGTGAAACCAGCATACTCTTTATGAAAGTTGTGTACAACTATTCAGCAAGTCATGTGACTTTAGGGGTATGGCAATGAAATTAAGTCACTTGTTCATCTCTCAACATGCTCAGTGCATTGAACTGCATGTCTACAAGGATAGTCTCCTCTTGGTGTTTCTAGAGAAGTCATCAACTATCTCTCGCAGGTGTAACTCTGATCGGCAGTGAGTTCTGCTGAGTTTTTAGGCTACAGTGTAATATGACAAACAACTGCCATGTTTCTATAGCCCCAAGTCACAGAAGCCTTTTACGCATTTTGAGAATCAGCTTGATCTGCTCACCAATGAATGAAGAGCATTAATAACAAAGGTTTTCTTACCTTCTGATATGCGACATGCTTCCAAACCTCAAATTTTTGCACTAGAGAAGATAATTCTTAAATAATAACTCAAACGAAAAGCAATAACAAAAAAAATGACTGTTCAAGCTTAGATACACCCAGAACAGATACCATTTTCCTCTTTCGCACAATAGAATATTCACCTCATTGGATCACTATCATAAAGAAAAACCTAGATAAAGATGAAAGTGACTAAAACTGGCTTCTCTTAAGTAAATATGTAGAAGTAAAATTTCAATTTAGAGATATCTGTATACTATTTATGTGTAAAATAATCTTTAAAGGAGTCTACAGACTTCAAATATTCTGAAGGTATCATATTGGTTCTCAACTGGTACCCATCACCTATCAGTTTTATCAGGATTCAGTTCCAAGAATCATTTTGCATGAACTGATAGCAGGCAACAGGGAAAGATTGTTAGTTGTGATGTGACAGGACAACTGCACACTATCAGCCACCCAGCTTCTGCAGATTCTAGATATATTTTAAATCAGATCCTTTTCCTGAAAAACTATTAAAATATTATAATGTGGATTTGCAGAGGTCAGTTTGCATAAAAGTAAAGAAATTACCATCTGTTAAGGATTTCTTGTTGATTATTATTTTTTTGCAGGTATACATATTTTGACACATTTCATCTTTAATGATACACAGAGAAAACTAAAATACTATATTTACGTGACATTTGCTATCCAATTAAATATGAAAGAGTAAATATCGTGTTAATACCATGTATTGTTCTTCATGTTAGTCATAAAAAGTTACCATTCAGTGATATATGAGCCTTGCATATTATAAAATGTGGTTAATAATAATACCAAACCTGTTTTATGCGTAGCAGGATGGCTTTTTGCCAGATCTGTAAAAAGGTAAATATACACAATAAATTGTAGAAACTAACTTTTACTAGAAATCAACAGACACTTAGCCATATGTCTACCAAATGTCATCCCTTTGTAACACTAACAATTGTATTGGACCTTCACATCTATTTTATCCCACACCACTCATGGATGCCCATAAATTTGGATTGATTTTCATGTGTAAGAAATTTGTAAAGCATACCACAAAAACGTACAGTAGAAAATTAATTAGATGCGGTCCTGCATCTGAGCCACTACCACAGTACAGATGTGGAATAGCTATGGTCTATTTCTTTGTAAATTCCTGTTCTGACTTAGAGGTTGTGAGAACATCTCACAACAATTACCTAAGAGGTGGCGGGCAGAGGGAAATAGCCTTGTTGAACAAGCAAGTTATCTAGGAACAATTGGGGACTCATGAGTGGTGGTCAAGAGTTACCCATATAATCTCTACATGTGCCTAGCAAATCCCTACTACAAATCCCCTGATCAACTATGGAAGGAAACCTGAGAGCTTAAGGAAAATCCATACAGACTTAATGGCAAAGAAGAGGAAGAAATGATATTGTGGGAGATCCCCAAATCAAGTCAGATTCTGATAGAAACGAAACCTGGGTCCTTGCACACACAAATCTGATAGCCAGTATGTGTATAATATTGTATGGTTACCATATGTAACTATGTACAGACACTCCAGGAAGTTACCAGTAAAGCTGTTACATCTAGCACTCACTAAACACTTTCTACAGGTGCTTCCTGCTGTGGAAGTCCACTGCAAATGGGCCAAATGCATAATAATGAAGAACCTTCTATTTTCTAATCCCACTTTATTACATGTTTATTTCCTTGCTCCAGACTTCTCGGGAAATAAATAAACACGTCACCGATAATATCACTAATGTTAAAAATCAAAAGAGACCAGGTTGTCTCACCTACTCCTGAATGTCCATGGGTTAATAATTCAAACACAGCTAAGCGCTATTGCTGGCTACAATAAGTCAGCAGATCAGCTTGGGTGTACCAGGCTATTTTATAATCAGTGGAAGCTGGTAACCAGTATTATGAAGTGTAGCCAACCTCTAAACCTGTTCTTCTCCACTTGGCTTAGGAAGCTTTGGTAGATGCCCCAGCAGCCCTATGTGCCAACAATGGCACACAGGTTCAAAGAAGAATCACCAATATCAAAATTTCAAATAGATCTTATGAAGTAATTTACTGATAACTTTTTTAATGCTTTGCAATTTCATCTAATATTTCGTTGGGCTCTAAGGACACTGAAAAAATGTTAGTAACCAATCCTATCTTCAGACCACCTGCCTGCCTGTCTCATGGAAGTAGGGATAAAATAAGGAACAACCAAGACAAGAGGATAGCGCAACTCAGAAAGAGGTAAACCATAGACTAAAGCATCGATTAATAACACAGTCAATAATTGACAGTAATAACATAGTCAATAGACATTTGAATAGGCAATAACATTTACTGCATTCTCCTGTGGTGTCTGATGACATTTTGAACTAGATAGTGGAAGTATCTGTTAAAAAAAGCTGTATTTGTTAGAGTAGCCATGTGTGATATTTAAATTTCACCCTCAGTAACCTTCATGCCAGTTAGTTAGTAGCAGTAAGCTAGCCCCCCCTCCCACCATTTATCAGACATCAAATGCAATGATAGATAGAGACTGTATGACATCCTGGCTTCGGGGGGGGGGGCTTTGTAAACTCCCACACACTTCCAGCTGCACCCCTTCTCAAACTGTCGAAGTGCACACACACACACACACACACACACACACCAAAAAACAACAAATTAATCCCCACGCCAGAAATCTTTCTTTTTTCCATTTTAAGAAGCACCACTTACACCATTACCCCTTTACGTTTAAGAAACCTACCCTCGATCACATGAACATTTAGCAGTTGAAAGCTTACTTCTAGTTTGTGGATGAGTCCAGCTGTTTGTCTGTAAGTTAAACAGAACTAACCCCCCCCCTCCCCGAGCCCCACAGCCATCTAGTAGATGGAGAAGTCTACAGATTTACAATGCATGGGAAAAAAAAAATAAATAGGATGTTTACTGGTATTTAATCAGCTGAAGTATTCAGAGATTTTTAGCCGAGTCACCTTACGAAGTGGAGAGTTTGGCGACACTGGCTGACAACAACATTCTGCAAGCTTTTATTAAATTGAATAGACTTATTAACCGTAAAAATGTTCCTCACACCTGTATAATTTCATGCTATTTGTCATTACTCTTTCCAGACCATCTATCTCTTTGGTAAAATAAGGACTTCACGACTATAGGCTATAATCCAGAACTAATCTTACTACTGATTTACCAATAAATCTAGTCCAATTAACCATGTCCAGAATCCTGTTTGCTTTGTACTATATTTTATTTTACTTTAATTTCTTTGCAGTTTACAAATTCTCAATAATATCAGTTGGTACAGGTAACTTTTAAGGGGCAGGTGCATTTAAAATTTAGTTTATAGTATCATAGGTACAGAGAGTCGGGAAGCCATCATGGCTTATAGATGGGCCCAGGGATGAGAAATGTCCATCAAGGTGACTGTTACTATTGCTATTAACTGCATTTACCAATAATTTATTCCACACACAGCTGTATCATTAAAAGACATCTATTCATGTGAAAATCATAGTTAATTTGTAGTTATGACTCCAAGTAACACTAACTAAAACTATGAATCCCTGTCCACTCAAAAACCTAATTATTCAGGAAACATCTGTGGTTAGCAAGGAAGTTACCAACTTCTGCTATAGTTTTGCTACATGCTTTGCATTTTCTCTTTCCTCAACATAGATCTTATGAAGCTCCTCCAATAGCTGCAATATGAAGTTTCTCCTATTGATCCTGTTACCTATGGCTACCTTGTAAAAGATCCAAGAATTGATGGCTACCAGATTCAGGATGTAGTAATACAGTTAAACAGATTATCTGATAAATCCAGTTTTCACACAGTATTTTTGCACGACCCTGTCTAATGCATCAGCACCAAACTTTATGGATCTATAAACCCCACAGTATCTGGGACCCTCCTTGCATCATTCTCAATAGGATGACGTGTGCTGAGCAAAATGGGATTTTTGGGGGAATGCATGTAGACTTTTATGGTGTATGTAGCCTTTGTGTTTAGATCCATGCTGATAATGAAAGTCCTATCCTCATATGGTATATTATACTGACCAGGCATGTCCTCTTGTCTGTCCTACAATTATTTCAACAGTTTTAGTCGAATAAAGATGGTGTCATTAGCAACATTCCCACCTCATCCTCCATCAAGGGTCAGAAAGCTCTCAACATGCTCTATTTGATGACATAGTGCTTTGCTTATGAGGTTTGGTCTTGGAACTTCCTTCAACACATTTTGCTGAGCCATTCTTCCTGCTGCTTGCACACACAACAGGATTTATAATATTCCACATAGCATCATTGCAAGAAGTCTCTTGAATACTTTGAGTAGACGGCTGTGGTTGTATTTGTCTCTGTTCCAAAAATTCTTCTTCAGTTTTACTTTTTTCCGGCAATGTTGGTACTATTGCTTTTTGTCAGGGTTTTCTCCTACAAAATCCCATCATGATCAGGGTAAGTCTCATCACCATCTCTACCTCATGTCTGTTTCCAGATGTAGCTTCTGATAAGTCCGATAATAACTGGAAGCACTTCAGTGCAGTCAGGCATTATTGTTTTCTTGGTCTGTCCATCTTCGCTGTACAATAAATTTAATACCAGATACACAAAAGTGAAATAATTAAATCTCAGTAAGTCTGATTCTTTTGTTGCAGCACATACAAAATGTATACATCGCTTTGAAGTTCAACTTTGTGGAAAAGCATTTCTCACAGCAGGTCAGCCATGTGATCAAAACAGATCGATCAAACGATCACAGCAGGCCACACACCTGCTTACTAAGCTAAATACAATGATTTTTCTATGTCTGTCAAAATGACTTCTCTGGTAAGTCTGGCTATTGTGTATTATAACTCTGTTACTTTTTAAACTGGATCTACTGCCTTTTCAGGATGCTTAATATTCAGATAAAAGAAAGTAAAAACTGCACAAGCCTTTAGTTGCCAAACAAGTGAAGCAAAGTGCATTTAAAAACAGCATGTAGTCAAAATGATTGCTTTGGGAGTTCTAGGGTTAATATCTCCTCATATACACAATTATATAAAAGTATCATCAATTGGCCAGCAGTAATGTTACACATTAGAAGCAAAGTACCTTTGCAGGGGACCAGACAAATTTGTATTAACTGTTGTACCTTAAAAAAGCAAAAGTTGTATACTGTGGGACCTAACATGCCAAGCAGGATGAAAATAAAGGTGTGCGTGTGTGTGTTTGTGTGTGTGCATGAGAGTGAGAGAGAGAGTGAAAAAGTATGCAAGTAAATAGGGAGATTATGTGTAACTGAGTGAGTGAAAGAAAAAGCATGTGTGCATGTGTGTGGCAGAGAAGAGACTGAGACAAAGAGAGCAAATCATCATCAGCAGCAAACTCAACTGTGAAGGATGACCAACAATTACTATTCTCAATATAATTAATGTTTCAAAGTTTTTTTAAAATCTTTTTCTATTTTATTTATACATTTCTGACTTTATCTATACACATATTAGTGACCAAAATTGTGGAATCTCCAATGAAAGTGAAATTAAAGATAAAATTTATGTTAATACTTTCTCATGTATATGTATATATATATATATTCTGGCTGTTATCTTAATCTACATGTAACTATGCACGAATAAAATGATTATATATGAAATATGGAATGTTTTATCTGTAAGTCCACAATTATGGCTGCTAGTGTATTTTTCTATTAATTATATATGTATTGATAATTTCATTCCAATAGAAATATCAAGCAGATAACAGTTATTCTTTTCATAAAATAGTCAAATTCAAGTTACTGGATCAATAAGATCAACTAATTGCTGGCCTTCCATGATAAATGCATGTAAAACTGAGGGATTGTTATTATTATTATTGTTGTTGTGAATATTCCTACATTCATTTGAGAAAACCTAATATATATTTGTGCTGTATGCTGCCCGCAGACTACTGATGTGAAGCAATGAGCCTGGAAGAGAGTCTAGTGTGTAGACTTGTCAGATTACTGATATAAAACGGCTGAAATCTCAGACCATTCAGTACAGTTTGGCTGCAGAAAAACTGAGCCTAGACAAGAGCTGATAAGTTAGATACCATCAGAAAAAGTGAGGTTCAGTGGCACTGGAGGAATAGAATCACAGGCATTCTGGTCATCATTCTTCATTTCTACTTTCAACTCAAGGATTCCTCTTTTGTTGTTGTTGGAAAGTTAGATAATTAGCTGTGATGTTGCTTCTTCATTGCATCTTTTCATTCGAAATTTTACAACCAAAACCAGATATGAAAACATTCCCACAGTACTAAGCTGATGAAAAGCAAGAACCATTACCTCTCTACCCTCTTGCTGGCATTTCAAGAAGTTTTTCGTTTTTTTTTTACGATAATAAATATTTGAAATTAAGTCAGATGACAACACGATATGAAATAATAATCGGCAGTGTTCAGAAATCCACTTGAATACTGCTGAAGTTAACGGGAAACACAAACAGTTTTGAGAATAAATCATGATGATGATGATAATAATAATGATGACGATGATGATGGTGATAATAATTATGAGATAGTAAAACTTTAGTATAACAAAATGGTTACAGACATGTTTCAGCACTATCAAACCATCAGAAATTCAGATAATAACCTTCTATGTGCAAATGAAGATTCCAAGTAGAAATTTTCCTGCCAAACGTTTCTTAGTGTACCAGGGTTGTCTCCCATGGAGTCATTAGCATACAAAGAAACAAACAAACAAAAAAGATTGAGCCATTATGAATATAATAAAGAACAAAACAAGCAAACAAAAAAGAATAAGAATGTTCCTTTGTAGTTCCACAACAGACATGCCACACTATGAAATGCCAGGTCCCAAAAACAGGACATCAGGTTTACCAGCCGTTTTAAGCTTTAGGAAGAGTAGATTTAAAGAATGAGGATAGAAAGTAGATGTCCATAGTATGAGCGACAGTAAGACAGCAGTTGTACTTGATGAGGAACTAGGATACGTAGTCGTATTGCCAGGTCACAAGACCACACACACAATGAATGAAACTTGTATAGACTAAAGCACAATATTTATGATTTTTCAAGTGCTGAAGACAATTTGAAAGCCAAGGACAAAGCATAAATGTCACCAACCAGAAATGCAGCACAAGATAACTTTCTTCACTCAAATAGCTGATATCTGGACCCTTTATCTCTGTCCACCTGTAATGAGCATTAAGTCACAGATCTATTCTAAAGTCAATTATAACATAAAAAACATTTTTAATTAGACATTAGGATTGTTTATTTACTTACTTTATTTTCTTCTTAAATTGGTTTGCTTGCCAGGTCAAGCAGTGGGAGCAAGGTCAGGTGCATACATTCCTGGTTAAAGAACCTCTGTATAAGCTTTAAAAACAAAAAAAAAAACTTCCTGCCCCCTGCGTATACTATATCAGATTCAGTGGCGTAGTTGGCCTATTCGGTGCCCAGAGCCGGATTCTGAAATGTGCCCCCCCTCCCAGGTCTGTTGCCAAAGAAGCGGTTGTCAGGGCTGAAACCTCTAAGCGTTTCGGGGCCCAGGGCCCCCTCCTAGCTATGCCCCTGATTAGATTAAAAAAATGTATTTAACATATAAAATTTTTTAAATCATTCGCTCTTTCCAGCTGACATACTCTGAACCTATAAACGCCAATCTGATTTAACAAAGGAGGGAAATACAAACGCCTGCTATAAAGTTTGATCCTTGGTGATCATTTATGATGTTAAAGCTCCCATACCGACATATCCTATTAATTCCTAGGGTGGGGGATAATCCTAAAAGCCAGTTTCTGATCTGTGGTACACTAAGCAGTAGGCTTCCCACTTCATGCATAGATGCCATCAGAAAAAATGACTAATTGTACATAGCATTCAAAGAAATGATGGAATTGGGAGAAGAATGGTGGGGAACCACATTAAAAAAACACACACACACACGAGCCCTTATTGTGACACACAGTCAGCCAAGATCAGCTGGCTCAGCTCGTTATCAACACGTTATTGGGATATCTTGATAAATGAAAAAAAAGAAAAAAAAACTCACTTGGAAACGTTGGCTGCATTTGCTTAACTACCCCCAACTCCCATTTTATTAGAACCATTTGAAGAAACAGTAAGAGGAGAGTAAAAAAAAGGAAACCCAAAAACAAAGCTATTTCACTTTAAGCACGTGTCATTAAAAATGGCACCAACTCATCCGAAATACCTCTCCACACACACACACAAACGTGACATTTACAATGGGATCAAGCAGAAATAGATTAAGTTTTAGATCTATCCTACAGGAAAAATTATTTTTTATGTGAAAGATCCAGAAAACACCTGATCTTATATTTATTTCAAACACTGATTGAAATCTATAAGAAAACATCTGACTTAACCATTATCTTCTTCTGAAACAGCTAGATTAACTTTACTCAAGCCATCTCTTACTATAAGAAAATTAAGTTTTATATATGTGTGTGTCTGAGGAAATGTTTAATAAGACTTAAAAAATGAGCTTTCCTTTGTTGGCAATCCAGTGGATTCTCTGTGATTTGAACTTGTGATCCAACAACTGATGAAGCAGTGGAACCACTTTCATAACCCAGTCACAAACAACAAAGAAATCCATTAAAGCGCACAGTGTGTGCACCATCTATTGACTTATGAGAACAAAAGTTAATCTTTCAAGGTTTCTATATTTAATGTTTCACTTTTATATTTACTTCATTTTTAAATGTCTTTCGGACACTTTATATAAGATGTCTGGCAGTCCATTGCAGCAATGGCAAAACTCTGACAAATCCACACTGACAGGTTGCAGTCATTTAGCTGATGGAAACCTAATTAAAATAAATACTTGTGGAACTACTGATAAGATGCATGTGCGCAAACCAGTTGCTGTTCATGGAATCTGACATTTATAACTTTAGCATGGTTAAAAACAGAAAGCTATTGGTGATATCCTATTTTACAGATAACAGACAAATAATGGTTCAGACTATTCAGGTTTATTTTCTTCAAATCAGCCTTCCTTCCAGTGTTGGTACACAAGGTATCCTCCTGTGTGGTCGGGCTGGTCAAGAAGAGTTAGAAGAAACCCCACCAGGTGGGTATGCTGAACGTGACTTGGACTCAAACTAGCGACCTTGGTTTCGCAGCCACCCACCACCGGACCACCACACCGCACAAAAACAGAACTTCATTCACCACTACTAATAACTTGATGGAAAAATGCCTGAATTAACTCTAGTTTTTTCTCGAACAGATCTTTCATGTCAAAATATCTAAAACCAAGAGAGAGGGAGAGAGTACAGGAATAAAAATCCACTGAATCCATATGCATTTTAGATTTTTTTAAACTAACTGAAATAATTCTATGGAGAGAGAGAGAAAAAAACAAGTAGCTAATTATTTCAAAAAGTAACACTGGTATTAAACAAAACAACATTTAGATATTATGGTTTTCCATAAAAAGATTTAAATTCATTCCCCTGTATTTATACCTAGGCATGGACACTACGAGTGGGGGGGGGGTTTGTTCTCAAGTTATATAATTTCATAAAATAAAAGGCTGAGTTTGGTAATAAAAAGGTTCATTAAAAACAACCAGACAGTGTGCAGTGATAATAAAATAGAAAACAAGCGAATGAAGAGATCAGATATTCTGTTAGCAGGCTGGCTGATAATCACTTCAAGTATTGACTATAAGCCACCAAGAATGTTTAGTAGTTTAATAAGTAGACTTAATTCTTAATTTACTCCTTAACTAAAACATTTTTTCTAATACTTGACTTACATCACTAGTTGCTGCAAGGTGTTTTGTCATTACTCTTGGCCAAGATGATGGGAGACCAAGTCCTTCCATGATGGCAAATTGTAGATAAGTGTCATCAGCACTGAGTCTATCAAACATCCTTACTGCTAGGGTGGAAGACCTGTGTTTAAATCATGGTTAAGAACAGCTCCGTTTGGCACATCTTGTCACCATCACAGTTTCTTCCTTTACTTTTTAATTTCAAGAGAATATGAATAAATGTAAACTTGCAATGCAGTTTTCAAATATGTATGGATGATGTTTCTCCTGTCAAAAAGATCACAAATAATGTTATTGTGCAAGATGGAATGCTGCTTGGCATTTTGCATAGCTTCTGTCATCACTGCTATTTCTACTCTCACTTCAAAAGAGCTCAGTGGCAGTCTACAAAGTAGTCACATAAGAATATTTAATTAATTAGATGCATCTGACAATTTATGATTAGTAATTATAGAAATGGAACAAAAATAAGTAATTATATATGTTAAGTATCCAAATTTTTTGTTATTTTTTGCTGAACAAAAGCTTTAGTTGTGATGAAGATGGTTTAAATTTAAACATTATAATATATAGTTATATTTGAATATACATATATAGTCAAAGATACAGGAATTTCTTCAAAGAATATATATATATGTGTGTAACCTTATTTGCTGAAAAGTGTCAGCTGAATCTATTTTTTAAAAAAGTATTTCCTCTTCCACCTCAACAACTTCACCGAATAAAATATTCCCAGCAGACAATATGCAAAAACTGTTTCCCCTACATCATCAGGTCAAGAGTATTTTTTTACAATTTTACTCCTCTTGAAAAGTTTTTGTTTTTTCTAATTGCACTAACATCAGAGAACCATTTTAAATCTATATTTTTCTTAAAATAAAAATATAATAATCTTCCGAGAACATCAGGATAATAAACTGCAGTCAGAGCTTTCTTCATCTTCCTATATAAATGATAGAAAGTGCAACACGCTATCTTAGTAAAACTCTCACTGCATGCTCCAGAGGAGGTCTCATTAATGATTTATAAAGAGATACTAGAAGTCCAAAAGTGTTACTATTTTTAGAACACTTTATCATACCAAAACCTCTACTTGCCACAGGACAGACATACTTTCACATTGTTTCTGACATCTGAGGTTTTATCAAGTACGAGCCATAAATCAGTTTCCTCACTTACTGATGTTATATTTACAGTATCTGATGTGTATGAATGGTTCATTTCAGTATGTCCAAGGTTCATGATAAACACAGCTAGCAAACTGACTTGTTTATGTCTTGAATTATAAAGTGGTGATGAAGCAGAGGTTTACACCGAGATCACAGATAGTCATGACAACTTTCTCTCTAAAGGAAACACGAGTAGATTTGGAGGGACCAGATAAATTGATAAGGAATAATGTTTACAAAAATTAATGTGAAGCAACTCGACTGTATGACAGGCTCTGTACACGCATTTCTTAATAAAACTACCAATGATATATAACTCAAACAAAAAGCTGTTAATTGTGTTGTTGTAGTCTGGGATTCAAAAATTTCAAGCATAAACCATTAAAGTGAATCTCTTCTTCTCTGGGTTTCTTCAAGAATCCCTCTTTTCATTTCCCCCATCTTTTTGCTTTGTTTTCCTAACATCACTATAAAAACAATGCTTTCAAAAAGAAATTTTGCATTTTTATGCAGGTACCTAATCACAAACACACCACATGATGTTTATTTTGGGTCTAGAGCCCAATTTTATAAAAGTTTGAAAGAACTAAAGGTTACAAATTGTCACAGTTTTACATTTGGTTAGATAGTAAACTTGTAGTTAACGCATTTATAAGCATATGAGCTATGATCAAAGTTTAGGCCAAAGGTCATGTGCCATCTCATGAAGTGGCACACAGAGAATCCAAGACTGGTTTTTCTCATTTATTTTAATTAAAAAAAAAAAAAATTAAATATTCAACCACATTGATATAAACTAAAAAAAAAAGGGGGGGATTCAGAAAGTACCAAGGGATTATGTCAAATGTGAAGATCAGTGCATTTCAGCTATAAACAAAGCAAGGAGTAATTAAATGAAATATCAAGCATGAAAGCAGTTTTAATTTTGCTGCATAAATCCTTGGTTCACACACATCTTGGATATGCTGCGTAGCTGTAAAGTCCGTACATCGGTATATATTTATTTACCAGCATGTTTACAGGTCTTAAACATTTGGAACATTCTGAATGATTAATTGTCATTAGATCTGCCCAAGATTGAATTCTAATTATCAAAAGGGAGGCCTAAAAGCAGTTTTAAAAATAATTATAGTGCTAAGTCCTTGCATAAGCTTCCATGTAACCACTAAAGTTCTTTCCTGGAGAAATTGGAATTCTGATTGCTTTCTTTTTTTTTTCTTTACGTTGCAATCTAGGATATTAAAGCTGTTATAAATGCATGGAAACTCATGAGCAGTTTATTAATTTATTATGCAAATATTTATGAAATTTAGTTTTTTTTTTCTTTTTGATAGTTATGACAAGTTACAGTTCTGTGACCTGTGGAGCACTGACTTTTTTCAGAAATAGATTCATGGTAGAGAAAACAAAATTCTGATAAAGCAAAACAAGAAAATATGCATTAAAGATTCTGCCATTCCATTTGAAAGCCTTTCATCTTTAAAGATGCCTCCTTCTTTGAATGGGTTACATCTTGTGTAACACAATATATGTGAATTTTCTCTTTGTGTTGACAAAGACCTCCATTACCTGTAAGAATGCTGCAAAAATTACTTTCTTGGGGAGAAGGGCCGAGGTATCAGTTTTACTTAAACATCAAGATTCTGATGCAAGCAACTTAATACCCACAACTAAAAGCCTATCAGCCTATATGTTAAACTGCTAACTCCACTAACTTTGTTAATGAAATGAGTTGGGCCTTGAAGTGATCACTGTCACCCTTTCTCCCAATTGCATATGTATTTCCTTTGCATCCATGTAGAGATTCCTTCCTTTTGTCTGCACATGCTCGTATATAATAGCTAGTGTCATAAAGCAAGTAAGTTTCTATGACAAGCTGAAATATTAAAGAGACTAGAATTTCCAACAGTTCTGAAGCAACTAATGATACCTTACAATCCAGAGAGTGTAGTAGAGCAGGTAAGCAGACATGTTCTGTTATAAAATATATCAGAAAATGAAATGGGTGTCTGTTGCTGAACCATGCACCGGCCAACAGATGTATTCTATTTGTCAGTCTACAAAATCACAGCCATGTTTATCCAAACAAATCCTAACAGTTTTCGTTATACCAGTGCCCAAGAGATTTTGGCTTACAGTCTAGAGACCTCAGACATAACATGAAATAGGTGCCGGATTTTTACGCTGATGCAAAAGTAAAATTAAGTTTGCTTGTGTTTTGTAGCAAGGAGATTTTCTGTTATTGTGCATGATATTCCGTGGAATCAATAAAACTCCTCTGATCAGAAACAGAAGAAAACTGGAGAATCCACTGAAGAGCATAGGATAGCACAGGAGAGCTACACTAGCCAAATGCCAAACCAAATCCATGGTAGCCACCTCAGTGATCAGGCATGCTGCACTTACCTGTTGGCAATAATCTAAGTCAAAATCATCATCCCACTAACCACCACCACCCCCTTTGCATGATGTACTAATTCATGAAGCCGCAGTACAACACTGTGCTTACAAAATTGCATAATGAACACCAGGGCTTTACAAACAGGTTAAACGAAAGGTGTAAAACTACATTTTCCAAAGTTCTTGTAAAAATTAATGTAATTTAATTTAATCTACTCTTCCAAGCACCACAGGCTGTTTACTATAAACTCATATAAATTCTGTAAAGGTTTTACTTTAAAAAGTAATGCCACAACAAGTGAGTATCAATCCATTTCTCGTACTAGAAAACACAGCAAGCATGCAGTAGACCATACTAGTGTATTTTTGCACAAGTGAATCCTATTTTAAATTCATATTAATGCTGCTAAACAGTTTAATCTTTAGTACCATTTCACCAGCATCCTAGTTCATTATTTTTTGCCTGCTTCACTGTTCTGGTTGGGAAAACACTTACATGATCTTTCCCCGATCACCAAGCTGCTTCAGTTACTATTAGGCAAAACAAGAAGTGATCCATTTAACAAATCCCACAGCAGACCTAGTGATTTTGCGCAAAGGATGTGACAATGGTCTGCAGTGGCAATCTTCATTTTTATTTAAAAATCATTATAAACAAAAACATTGAAATGAAACTAATAATTATTAAACCCTCAGTCAGTGTAGAATATGAGAACCTATCAGTCAGAAAAAATATCTCAAAATGGTTTGAGTCATCAGTACCACAAATAAATGATTTGTTACTGCCTTTCTAAAAATAACTGTCAAGGGTGAAAAGATATCCAACTTCAAAAGAACACCTGCTTATTTTTGGAAATGCACATAGCTTTGCCAAAATATGAGTGGAGGCAATGCATTATGTAGTCCCTTGCATCATCCTTCACAGCGTTGTGCTTACACATTGTACAGACAAGAGCAAGAATATTTCTGCTGGATTGCAGCCCATTCCTGGCACAGAATCACTTTCAGAGAGTCCCAGAAACAGGGATTATGGGATACTTTCACCTGTGCATGTTGGGTTAAGTTGTGATATCCAAAGTCTCTTTCCATGTTTGTGTTGTATGGTTAATGTGAGTTTAAGCAAAGTTTTCCATTAAAATGCTGCATCACTGAGAAAGCTGACGAATCAAACAGACCACCAGCTATGGCCAACCAGAGGCCAAAAAACCAAACCACATTATGACAAACTGACCATCTTATTTTGTTATAGCTTTCAAGTGCTTCACTAAAAATTCTTATGCTGGATAGTGCCACACCCACACTCATCTACAACCTGGACTCAGCAAAAAAAAAAGAAAGCCTTGGTAGCATCTTTGTTTTCCACTGCAGTAAACAACTGATATTGCTTGAGCTAGGGAGTGTCATTTATGTCTTGATACTTCCTACGTACCCAACACTGCAAAGATAATGCCTGATGGCTCTTTTCGACACTTGTATATGTTCCGCCATGTTTAGAGCTAGCAGTTGAGTTTTAGTTTATATAGGATTCAAGGATACATATGTATGAATCTGGTTTGGCTTCTCTTGAACTAAGCAATCATCCTGTTAACAGTTGACAGCAGAATATCTATTAACTTGGAGATTTATTACTGGCTTCTTGAAACATTCCACTGCCAAATATGAGACCCCTTCCAAAGTCCAACAATTTCCATAAATATCCACCCTGCTCATGTCTTGGCAGACAACAAAACGAGGCTTCCTCTGACCCATGCCTAGTCTTAATCATGACTCAAATGGTCTATTTGAGTCTTAGGGGCATGCCCATTTGACAATCTCTGCACACACACACACACACATATAAATAAATTCAGAAATTGGGGGTTTTTTGTATTAACTATATTATAAGATTCTTATTTATCTATCAAAATCCTGAAAAGACAAAATAATCCCAGCATTTATTGAAAAATAGAAACAGTGACTACAGTATTATATCCTTTCACACTAGGTGTTCCATACATACTTTGATTTTATAAATATTAGTGTTGGTTTTAATGCATTTCTGCACAGGTAAACTACAGGGTGATCAAAAAGTAACTATGCAGTGGAAAATTTATTAAGTTTTTATTTCAATATTTCAAAACATTAACTCTTACAATAAAGTATTACAATAAACTATGTATAATAATAAATGCTGAAAATGAGCCCCAGTCATGTCTAAACATTTTCTCATGTTCTTTCATATTCTCAAAAATGTTTTGCAATTCTCCATATGTTATTCCTCTCATGAAATTGATGACATTTTACTTCAGTTCATCATTGGAATGGGGATTATTTTCAGAGACCTCCACTTTCACTGCTCCACACAGGTAAAAGTCTGGAAACGTGAGGTTAGGAAAGTGTGCAGGCCAAATTCCTTTTGATATCAACCGATCAACGAACACTTCTGGGAGTTTCATCGTTTGAAAGAACCATTACACGAAAATCACATTTCACTTTTGAAAATTTACTGCCAATATCTGTTGGTCATTTTTGGAACTACAGTGCCACTCCTCACACAGAACTGCCATCTGCTGGTCATTTTTGAAACTACTGTACAAAACAACAAAGCACAAGGAGGAATTAAAAATGATTACAAATAAACTTGACTGCATAGTTACTTTCTGATCATCCTATACAAGTAAATTAATATTTCAAGTTTAATCTATAAGCTATCAACCAGAGGTCTGCCCTTTTGAATATAGATATTGAGGCTAGTGGGTTGGACTAACAAACATGAAAATCTCAGATAATGGAAGGTCATTATTAAGGTGGTATAGCAGGGGTCGGCAATTGGCAGCCTGTAAGCCCCTCTGGTCCGGCCCGTGAGCCTTTATGTGTATTAATATAGAATCCGGCCCGCGGGCAAGTCGTCATTCGTCATTTCTAAAAATAGTTAACCAACACATTAATGCTATAGGAAACTCAGTAAAGAGCACGCAATTCACCGATATTTTCTCAAATGAAGCTCGCCAAGAACCTCCTTCATGCACAGTTGACTGATAGTCACCTCAATGATATCCTTGCTTTGAAATCTTGTAGCATTTCACCGGATATTTCATCTCTGTGTTCATGGCGAAAGTACCATCATGTTTCTCATTGTGTTAAGGAGGCTGATACGCAGTAGTAAAGCAATAAATATGTTTGTGCATTTATAAGTGTCCTTGTTTTTACTCCGGCCCGCGAGGTGATCTTGGGCCCATAATCTGGCCCCCGGTGTCCGAGAAATTGCCGACCCCTGTGGTATGGTCAGTAAAATGTGGTCTATTTAAAAAATAACAAATTCTACAATCAAGGATTCTTAAACTTATATAAATAATAGTGAAAATATACACAGAGATGCTGAAATGTACTACAGTGGAGTCTCGATTATCCGACATAAACGGGACAGATAGGTAGTCAGATAAATGAAAATGGCGGATGCGGAATGAAAGAAACGCAAATTGAATGGAAGTCCATTATAAGTTTGAAATCTTGTTTATTAATACTGTCCAGTAACCATTATACAACTACTTGTACTGTAATAGATATTTTTACAGAAATAGATTCATAACTATTTTTTAAAAAAAAATAGATTCATTTAGTTAATTGAACAACACATTTTAAATTACATGCAATTACAGCAAATGCACGAGTATACAATATGGTCAACAACAAAGTTATTGATTAAAGTTTGTTTTTCTGTTTTATTTCTCTTCCTTGCAGCGAGGTCGCGCCAGCGTCTCAATAACGTCAGCAGCAGTTGCTTCCTCTTGTTGTTCTCTGTAAGCCAGTACCACCTTGAAGGCCTTTACCCCTTCACTATGACTAATTTTCTCTGTTTTGTCCAGTCCCAGCACAGTCTCAGTGCTATTTTCGTCTTTCTGCATCCATTCCTGTATGTCGTCGTCATTTGCTTTCTCACAGCCTGGAATTTCTTGTAACAAAGGAAGCAGATTATCACCATCTTCTTGTTCATTTTCATCTTCAGAAAGTAACTTTCTCCATGATTTTGCCAGGGTTTGTTCAATTTCATCCCATGATTGTGCGATCCAGTAAATAACATCTTTTAAGGTTCACTTTTTTTAGCATATCTAGCATACCATTTCCATCGTCCATCACATAAATAAGCGTAGTTAAAATCTTACGGCGATATTTTTAATGCTTGAAGAACACCCTGGTCCATTGGCTGACACAATGAGGTGACATTAGGAGGAAGAAAAATTGCTCTAATGTCACCACTTTTTGGATTGTCCTCGACAGGATGAGATGGTGCATTATCAATGAGGTGGACTGCTTTCCTTGGCAGGTTTAGCAATTTCAAAAACCTTTCTACTGATGGAACAAATTCATTGAAAAACCAGCTTCAGAAAATGTCTGAATCCATCCATGCATTCTTCTGGTTCTTATAAGAAACCGGAAGCGCAGCTGGAGCCAGGTTTTTAAAAGCCATTGGTTTTTTTGACTTTCCAATAAATGTGAGCTGTAGTTTATGGTTACCAGTAGCGTTACTACAAGCGAGAATAGTCACTCTTTCTTTACTTCGTTTATACCCAGGAGCTGGAACTTCAAGACGGGAAGCTAGAGTTTTTGCAGGCAACATTTTATAGTTTAATCCGGTTTCATCGCAGTTATATTATATCTGCTCCCTTGATACTCCTTCATTTTCACTAAGATGAAATTTTGTTTTAAATTCAAGAAATTCCTCAGAACTTGCTGATAATTTTTCTCCACAAATATCAAACTGTCTTATTCCGTATTGTTTTTTCCAGCGATGAAGCCAACCTACACCAGCCGTGAAATGATGGTCCCCTTCATTTAATTCCTTTTGGAAAATCAGAGCTCTTTCTCTTTCAGTATAGGGCCTGATTGATATAGGCATGCCTTTGTCTCTTTGCTGTGTGAACCATAGGAATAAAGCTTTGCTCACCTTTTCATATTTGCATTTCTTCATAGTTTTACTAGTGTTTATTCCATAATCAGAGGCTCGATTCTCTAACTCGTTTCTTTTCCTCTTCCCATCGCTAACAGTAACTCTCCCAACGTGAAGTTTGCATGCAATTCTTTGCATGGACTCGCCTTTGTCTGGTCTTTTTAATGCTTCAAGTTTTTGCTCAATTAAAAGAACCACTTTTTTTTCTCTTTTCACTTGAAAAATAAATCACAATCACAGTTTGTATGACACGAATTACTAGAGCAGATGAACAAACAGTTTACTCTGGTGGCGAAAAGCAACAGACTGAGACAGACAAAAACAAATGTGCACGTATCTCAATACTATAAATAGAAATGATGACACTCGGCCTTGAAACAGCTCAGGTCATGTGGGTATGTCGGATAAATC
This sequence comes from Nautilus pompilius, assembly GCA_018389105.1. Taxonomy (NCBI): domain Eukaryota; kingdom Metazoa; phylum Mollusca; class Cephalopoda; order Nautilida; family Nautilidae; genus Nautilus; species Nautilus pompilius. Next base: position 260,712 of record JACATO010000634.1, on the reverse strand, counting down.
AGACTGTCGGATAATCGAGACTCTACTGTATATGGAAAACCAAAAAAAAACAAAGATCAGTGACATGGTCTTTGAAATTGAACAAGTAAATAATGCTGACCTGTTTAAAGTTACATGTATAGATAGACAATGGTAGCATACTTAGTTTCAAAATGTATTATTTAAAAATTATCTTACACTATTTTCCTACTATCTTCTTTCTCTGCTCTATAAACCAAACAATTTGAAAATATAAGAATTACAAATAACAAATTTCCTACGACTAGGGAACAGCGTGTAAATGCTTTTAAAAATACTGACATGTACTTTTTGAAGTTTTAAAACTTCCTTCCTCTTTGACTATCTGTATGAAGATTTCTGTTTTAATCACCACAAGTTTCTTCATGGTCTCAGAAGCAATGACTTTGACAATTGAATATAATGATGTCAGACATCTGTTTTTCAGACCTAAGGACCCTTGTACCAGAAAGACAGATTATTCATAGAATTCTGTACCCTGGTTAAAATATTTTCTGCAACTCCTGCAGAACTTTAGAGAGAAATAATTCACTCAGCATTTCTTTCCAGATTTTATTTTAAAATGAATTACAAGACAACAGGAATGCAGCTTGAGGTGATCTCCCTTAATTAAGATGACTCTTTCTTCTTCAATACACTAGGGAAGTTAATATAAAACCCAGCCTGAATAGCATCACTGTAATGGTATCTGGCCCCTGGTTTTACTTAAATCTTCTTAGTACATAATCTTATATTTAATGTTAATGAAAAATGATGGAAAACTAAAAAAGCTACTGAACTTACAGCTGAAGAAATCATTTAGTAAATTTTTTCAAATAAAATATTTATTATATAAAAGTTTTTATTACGGATTATAACTTAGTTAATGATAGACTACTACTTCTGCCATTGTAATTTTTATTTTCTTCAGTCAACCTTGATAAAGTATTCATAGAACTCTGCACAACAAAAGTCATCAAATTCAGTAATAAGACCATCTTCATTTTAAAAGCACATGTCATTTATTAGTATTTGGTCTACACACAGACTTTTCATAACCATGGGAATTTTATTGTTTTGTCCATACCTATACTGTATAGGAAACCATGTTACTGCACCACTGATTTTACTTTATAAACTAGCACCACAAGTTCTTTAATAGATAGGTTCTTGTTATTATTACATAATTTTTTACAATTAAAAATATTGTTACTTTTTTTTTACAAAATTAATTGGATTTAACATTAATATTTTAAAATAATAATTTTTTTATTAAATTTGAAAAGTTATCCCTTTTTTTCAGACATTGTATGTCCCCACTGAGCACCAAATGAAAGTCCATGAAAACCATAGGCTATCTACAAAACGCATGTAATTAATATGACTGTCCTAAGTGATTAAATATTAACCTCTATATAATACTATCAGTCACTAATGTTTAATCACAGATAACTAACTATAAGATGATTAAAGGACATCTATGCACACATCTAGAGATTGGTCAAATCTGAAAAACTTGCATTATAAAAGTGATGGAAATGAGAAAGAAATCGTGTTTCAGAAAATAAAAGCAATATTTACAGGATGGCTTTTGTATGTGCAACAAAGCAGTAAATGCCATACAGTCAAGCGACATTGATGGACAAATACTTGGACATTCTCTGATATTCACATAAACTCATGGAACTAATGAACAAGCAAGCAACATGGTGGCATCATTCCCAGTGTGCACCAGAGGATAGCAGCGATTTGTAATTCATGTGAACCAAAGTTGCTCTGCCAACTGAACTCCACCAGAAAATGTGGCATAAAGGTACAAGTATGTGGGTAGGTTTAAAGATGACCAAACATCAGTAGTGGATGAAGATCAACCAAGGCACCCAAGCAGTGCTATGTGTTGAGATCATAGTGCTCAAGTGACCATTAACATTTTGAACAAAATTTCAAATAAAACTTTAGTGATATTCAGCTAGTGAAGACCTACATCAAAGTCAAACATTGTCAAAAAGTGCATGAAGATGAAAATAAAATTAAAGTAACATTACAAGTAGATGATACAAGAAACTCTCACAAGGCAAAGTTTAACCAAGTCGCAAAGAACATGACAGAGTGTGGCATTCTCAAAATTATATGTATTTCTTTGAGACATTAAATTTGTTATATGTACCTTTTTTTATTTGTTGTTACATTTTACAATGTAGATGGTTATAATCATTAATTCAGCAAAAACCACCACTGAATCAGTTTGTTATTTTTTTAAAATTTCAACAGGAATTGTAATTAGTTTGAATTCCTGTAAGATTCAAAAATAATTTCTATACGAATTTTAATACAAGTTTGAACCAACTTCCAATAAGATTAAATAAGGATATAGTGTCAGAGGAATTCTTATTGGATTTTTCTGTAAGAGAACCAATATTTATCAAGCTGATTCATTTTTAGTAATCTTATATAAAGTCTGTGCAAGGGGAGGAAAAACTTCAGATTTTGTAGATAAAGCAATCAATCAAACTAATTTATAATTTTCAAAAATGAACTTTAGTCTTCATTGCTGAACTGATAAAAGTCTATCAAAATTATAGAATACAATCAGGCATACACAGACAGATTCAGATGATATTTATCTAACATCTGCTTCACACTTTATTAATGTGAGCATGCTATTTTTAGAAATTAATTTTTTTCTCACATTTTCTGAAATGATACAGTTGTTAGGACATCTAACAGTGTGGCATGACCACACACAAGCCGATGATGTAGACCATCTGGATTCCATTACACCTTACTGGTTCTTGAAGCAGTTCAGTTTACATCACCCTATTCACTGACATTTGATATCTAATCAGCCAAAATCAAGTACAGTAAAAAGTATAATTAAAAAAAACAAAACAAACAAGCATCTCTAAATCTGCTTCTAAAATGTATTAGAGTAGGCCTGAATAGTGAATACAGTGCACGTCACTTAATAGAATCACTTCGGGCCAATGTACATTGATTCTATTAAGCGGCTAATTCTACTAACCGGCATACATGTTTTCGTGACACAAGGCTCATGTGGTAAAAAATGGAAATGAACAACAGAAATAGGAACTCAGCCTTGTTCTGAATCAAACTGGTTGTCGTTCTTTAGTATACATAGCAACCAATCGTCAGGAAAAGCACGAGATTTATACACCCAATGTTCGGCACACTGATGCGCCTGCAGTGGAAGAGGACATTTTCTACTAGGTGCCAACAAAAACATCAGGTCTTCTCTTTACACTGAGAAAAATGCATCAATCTTTCCCTGCGTCATGCTGTCAGCAAGTCTGCTCAATACCTCTCGTTTGAGTTTTTTCATGAGTGAGAAGTCATCAAACCCACACCCATATAAACCTCTTGAGTGTATCAAGAGCACAGCATACTTTGTGGTTCAAGGGGACTGGCGTGTCATCCTCTATCTCTTCGTTTATTGGCACATGTGCCTCTGCACCTGCTGCGGCAAGATTCAGCACATCGGCAACAATATCATCATCGGTAATCTCTCCAGTTGTATCCAAGTCTCTGTCTACATCAATCCATTCTTCCCACTTTTCCTGAGAGATAGACACACCGAGCTTGTGTAAAGAAAATTGTGGCCCTCTTTAATCAAGTGCATTGTCACTGTTTTCTCCTGTCAATCCTGATTTGCACCAGCAGTTCTTGATAGAGATGCTCTGTGTGTCCTCCCATGCCATACCCAGGAGCTTGATCGTATCCAGAAGACTTATTTTTTTCGCCAAATCTGATGCTGTTGGGAACTGTCATCACTGTCCAACTGCTGCACATTCCGCTGACACATATGATGGCGATAATGAGCTTTAACTACGCGTATTATGCCTTGATCACAAGGTTGGAGAATGGCGTTTGAGTTCAGTGGAAAGAATGCGACTTCTATGTTGGTCAGACTGACATTTTTGGGATGGGTGGAACAGTTGTCAATGAGGAGCATTCACTTTTTTTCACCACGTAGTTCCTTGTCTCAGTCTGATAAAAACTTCTTGAATAGCTCTGCTGTCATCCAAGCTGAACTGTTCACAGAGTAGTCAACTGGAAGATTCTTCACACCTTTAAAACACCGTGGATTCTGACTCTTACCGATGACAAACATGCAAACAGGACTGTTATTCTTTCTTTCGGTTGCTTTGCACCTTTGCATTTGTCATCTTTGAATGTGAGGGTTGCATCAGGAAGAGCTCGTATGTACACCCCACTTTCATCAGCATTCCATATCTCTTGATCAGTGTATCGCTTTTGGAGGTTGGGCCATACGTGCTGCAGCCAGTGTTCACATAAATCTGTAGCAGCCATCTGTCCTTTGCCATGTAGTCTTTTGTGAACAAGCCCTTCTCTCTTTTAGAACCGTGTGAACCAACTGTCCGTCAGTTTGAAGTCAGACACATTCAACTTTTTGGCCAAATCCTCAGCCTTTGACATCACCACCTTTTCCGAGAGGGGTATATTCTTCTCCCTGGCTTGATCCACCCATTTCAGGAGAGCTGTCTCAACAGTAGGTGCTTTACCGGTTCTTTTCCTCTTCCTGGCGGAGCCAACAATTTTCTCGATGTCAGTGCGATCTATCAGGATACGCTGCAGTGTGCTCTGAGAAACTGCGGCTTCTCATTGTGAAGTCTAAAAGAAACAAAAGATCTTTTTGAGCAGTGCATAAATGCGGTAAGTTCGTCATAAGTGACCAAGCATCATAGTCTTGAATTCACACTGAATTTATCATCATACATGTTACATGTAAGTGAAATCCTACCTTTTGTGTCGCAGGGAGAGCTGCATAGGCAGACAAAAGCTGCTTTATGTCTGTCAACGATAGTCCAGTTCTCTTTATTTGCGACATTTTTGGCTCTGCTGACAGTTTTGTATGTTGTTAGGGCTGCTGTCTGTTCCACAAAGTCCCTGTCCATTCCTTTTCTAGCCCTTGGTCTCAATGGTGCCAGCCAATGGGAGCGCGGCTCGACTGCATCAGTTGTACTGTGTAAACAGTTCAAGTTCTAGCTCCTGGCCTTTGCTGCCAGACGCATTGTCCAGGGTGGCAGGATGAGTTTTGAGGGAATCCTATGAATGGCTAGTTTTGTTTTGCAGTGAGACCGATTTTGATTCTCTTAAGCGATGTATTTTTATATAGAAATACATTAGAGCAAATCTGTTCCAGCTCAATTGATTCTACTAAATGGCGGATTCCATTAAGTGAGATTCTATTAAGCGGCACGTACTGTACTATAAGTCCTCATCTTCTTGATAAGATCAAAGTGTTACAAAAGCCTTTCATCTGACTGATTTGGGGAATAAGGAATCTTGGTTATTCTGATTTGTTAATTTTAAAAAAAAAATTTTATTTTGGGTTTTCATTCTATAAGGGTTCACACAATTCTGCATTTTATAAATATCACAGTAGGTCTGATGATCTGTAAGGTGTTAAACTCAGTGTTAGGATGGTGTGTGTGTGTGTGTGTGTCAAATGGTGTTGTTAGCACTTTTTACAACAACAATACATCAGTGGATACTCTCCATGACTGCGCATTGAAAAATTACTTTCAATTTCAGTGATTGTTTTACCACATAAAGATAAGCAAAGAAAGATGCAATGACGATTTGTTTTCCTTTGAATTCTGTATTAAGTTCTTATAGAAACAAATGACGTTAAATGTCAACAGCAGCAACCACACACCGTTAAAAGTAATACTCACTGGTCGAGTCACATTCGCCCACAGATTTCTGCTTAGAGATAAATAGAGAATTCTGGGATCTTGTTCAAGTCCCATGTCACTCCTACAATTCCACATCTTTCTTATCTTAATGACAAATGAACACCACCCCCACCCCCTACTCCAGTAGCGCCAGTATTATCTGCCAACCATTTAAACTGTATCAAAGTCTGGAACATCTGAAGTTTTGTCTGAATCACATGGTCTAAATGAATGCTCAAAATGGAAAATTGGTTTTGACCCAGTGTTAGAACCAAATCACACCTTACATCTGCCTGATAGTTGAAAGAATCTGTGAATGTATCTCATTTACTCAAAACTCTAAAGCATTTTGAAATCTCCAACCAGATCTCTCCTTAAATGTCTGATATCCAAACTACTAGGTCCATTTAATATTTAAAAAATGGTTTAGTATATTTTGAATGCTGACCCCATAAAAAAAAAAAACATTTGAATGTGTTACTGCAAAACTCTTTTTGAAATTTGAATATTCTTCCTTAAATGTGGACTCTATACTTTAATAACAAACTCTAGTCTAAGGCAGTGAAATCGTGTTGACCATATAAACAGAGGTCTTGATCCTTTTCTCTTCTAAAATTTACAACTGGAGTGTTTTATGTTTTTGTCATAATTTATGACCTCTTGACCCCCTTTATGCCTACAAATTTACAAAATACTTATCTGAGCTGAAGTATCAGCAGTTTGTCTAATTTTTTTTAACTGTAGAGAGCAATTCGTCGTATTATGAATGTGGTTTTGATTACAGTTTGGACCCTCGGCTCCCAAAATGTCTATTTTTCTCAATCGGCAAAAATGGATTAGAAAAGGTGTACTTAATGGTTAGCACCTTGATGATTCAGGTGCGATCAATCTCGTGCATGCAAAATTCCTGAAACCAGAAAATTTGTTCCACTGTTTGTATGTCATCACAAACATTCTTCAGCCTGAGAATCACAGAATAGGTACATGATCTAACTCACTAGGACCCTTAAACTCTAGAAAGGGCCATGGAATACCAAGGAACAACCTGTACTCCCATAGTTTCTACTAAGTTCACCACACTTAACTATTAGTCAGATCCTTGACTTTATATGCTTGTACATGCATTATAACTAGATCCCTCTACTACATCATTGATTTATGTGAAGGTTTCAACTCAGGATCCAGAGTCCAATCCCTTTTAACTATCAAATCCATCACCACTGTCAAGTGGTCACACCTTCTTCAGACCAGATCTTTCCATGTATAAAACCTGCTAAACTATAACTAGATCTGGATTTCTGAATTCTTCATTCACTAACCTTTTCATCCTTCATTCATTTCTAGCCCAGAACACCCCATTGGGATTCTCATAAATCACAGATGAAAAAAAAAAAACAAAAACAAAAGAGTAAACCCCACTCCATTTGCTGACCTTGACCTGTTTGCCACTTCTACTTTTACAGCCATCCAACATGGCCACCCTTGTTCTAAAATTCCTCCCTCAAAGCAATGACCTTGAAATCTAGCAGCAAACAAATCAGATAACAATACTTGGAATATTCCTAGTTCACTGACTTTTTTTTCTCTCTCTCTCTGAAGTCAACTGCACAGAGGCGTAGCAAGGGTTCTTAGCGCCCCGAGGGCAAAGACCCTTTTGGTGCCCCCCCAACCTCTGAAATGTTTTATTTGTTTGGAGCTAATTTAAAGTCACAATATAACATCTCACAATACCACAACTGTAAACCTGGAACTAATGAGGTATCTCCTACTAGACTAGGTTTACTTACATAATTTGTTAAATTGTAAACCATTTTGATATTTATTTCATCCAGCATCGTTCAAAGTCACAGAGCTAGAGTAATCTCTCAACCATGCAGAATGCAGTCACTTGTGTTGTACATGTATTATGAAACAGACTGATGAAATACTACTTATGTTTACAAATAAGTTCTATTAGTTTACAAAACTGTGCATATACTTAACTAGATCTTGTACCGGTATCATTCTGGTAATCATTGTTACATTATATATGAACCTTTCGTGCTTTTGCTGCTGCACATGAATCAGTTTAACTATCAAAATTTAAGGTATTGAGTATGTCTTTTTCAATGCCAAGTTACTCAGTCGTTCTTGAGTCATTGAAGTTCTCAAGTATGTCATAGTTAATTTCAACTTGCTGAAAGACCTTTCACAACTAGCAATAGAAACCCAATTATTAACAAAATCTGCAATGCAATTCTTAAATTTGGGAAAACATCTTCACCATATGAAATTATAAATGTTAACAAATCAGTTGCAACCTTTGGTTCAAGAAAATCGGTCTGTGTCCTTTTACTTATCAACATTTTACAGTCTTTAATTTCTCTCTACAATTCTGGTCCATCAATATCACCTGGATAACTCTTTGCTAAGTCAGAACTTTTTTCTTGTAATTTTCCGTCTTCGAAATCTCCAGAAACAATATTATGCACATCTAATAGAAATCCAAAATTTGAATCTAAATCTCGTAAGCTAGGAAATAAATCTTTCTGTTATTTCTGTAATCAAGTGATCAATAACATCCTTCATGATGTGACAAATCTCCTGTTCAGCAGTCAATCCAGCATCAGCTGTATTTTCACCTTGCATTTGTTTACGAAATATTTTTCTTCTTTCAATGGTCAACCCCCATGTTTCACAGTGATTCTTGCCTACTTTAAGTGCATCTTTATAAGACTTTTCACATGATTCTATCAATTTCTCTTTCAAAGAATCAAGACCACCAGCTGCTTTTCTAAAATTCATTTTTGGGTCTTGAAGACGTTTCTGCACTCGATTGATAGACGATAAAAGATTTCTCCAAAAATGCAAAAGTACAAGAAAATCAAATTTAAGCATGCGGTGCAGAGTATTATTAGCACAACATTTTGTTTCAGCCGTGTTGCTATTCTCACTTAATTGCTCTAAGAGTCCTAGCAATTTATCCAGTTTTTCATGTACAACTTTTACTGCTTCTTCTCTTGCACTCCACCGAGTTTCTGATCCACGCTTGACAGAGATCTTAAGCTCCTGCTGCAGTTCGTCCAATCGAGTTGTTGAATGAGCAAAGAAATTATAAATGGCTTCAATTATACCAAAAAAGGTATAAAGAAAACTGTTGTTTCCTGACTTGCAGCATGAAGACATGCTAAATTAAAACTATGGTTGTCACAGTTTATAAACACTGCTTTCGGATTTTTGTTCAGAATTCTTTGTTGAACGCCTGACAGATGACCTGACATGACAGCAGCATTATCATAACATTGTGAACAACAATCACTCAATAAAATTCCATCTGCTTCTAATTTTGTGCTTATTGTTTTCTCAATATTGGCAGCGTCTTTTTCCTTTATCTGTGTAAAGTCAATAAATGACTCTTTGACTTCTACTTTTCTTGTCTTAAAGTCAATGTCAACAAACTGAATCACTTGGGCCAATTGCTCATGATGGGCTAAATCAGGTGTGGAATCAAACAGAATACCATAGTATTTGTTTCTACGAATCGCTGACAAACAATAATTTCGCACATGTGAAGCCAAGAGATTTGTAAGCTCATTTTGGATTTCAGGAGAAAGATAAGATATTGACGTTTGCTGGTTTTTAACTCGCTCTAGATGCTCTTTCATTACTGGATCATACTTTGCTAATAACTTCAAAAGTGACAAGAAATTTCCAGGTTTTTCGTTTTAGGTTATGCCCTCAGTATGACCACAAAATGCAGGACTCTGAGAAGCTAAATATTGTGTACAATCTAGCAACTGTAGCAGTACTTCTCTCCATTTATTTTTTTTCTTACTGAATTTGCCTTTGCAGCTCTCCATCAATGCCACTTTGAAAACGAATTTGGTGCTCAGTTTCTTTCCAAGCAGCAAATGACTCACGATGAATGTCGCTATTTTCATGGATATTTAACTTTCCAATTTTTTCCCCTTAGATGATCCACCCTGCATTTTGAAAGCAGACCGACTATTGGATGTCATGCATGTAGATGAAAAAATAAGACAACATAAGCAGTATGTTGCTTTATGTAGAGGCGAATATACCAACCAATATCGATTAGCCTCTTGTCCATTCAGAAGGCGTCGTTTGAACCAAAATGCAGTCAGTGAACGCCCATCTCTGGCATCAAATGGACCTTTATGTTTTCAGTGCGATGTGCATGTGTTACAACTGCTGAGCCTGTTGTATCAAATTTCATAAAGCCAGTATCCCTGTGTGTTAAAATATTCATTAGGTCATCCTCTTTTAGTGTAGCAACGCTATTCTTTAGATTTGTTTCTAACAAAGCGGAATGCACTTGTTTATTAGTATTGTAGCTTTTAACAGGACACAACAGTTTCTTCATTGTCTTCTTTTTCAAATGAAATAGCATGTTCACAGTCTTGCACTCTGACCTCTTTGCCACCATCAGGATGAATAGATGAGGGCAGGCTTACTTGTGTCATCATTTCCAGCAAGGAACGATCTCATCGATTTGCTTGACTCCACCATCGAAGCTGAAAATTGTGCATGTCTTTTGTGTCCCTATGCCCCACTTTCTTTTTTCGACATAATGGACTAAAATAATAAATTAATAAATACTGATTATATCCAAGCTCTTTTGCACCACAGAGATCCAAATCCACTGTTCTGACTGAATTCTTACTTCATTACCGACTGACTGCTGCCAAAATGGCGTATTAGAATATAAATGGAAAGCGTGGACCTATGAGAAGACAAGAGGATCGATAGTAACTCGGTCTCCTAATCCTAATGACTTACTAATGAGATTGTTTTTTGTTTAATATTTTAAATTAGCTCCTATTCTCTAATAATCAAACAAACACATATAAACTATATACGTTTGGAAAGCTTGGGAACCGTTCTATTTAACTACACAAAAATAACACCATCATAAAGTGTTTTCATTGAGTTATTCATGCAAACACGAGAAGTTCCTGCGCAAAACATTACCTAGTCATGCACATTAAATTCAACTTTTTGGTGACATTTCTCTGAATATTACTTATAATTGATTATCAACATAAACAATGACATTTGAGGAAAGCTTACTGCAGAACATATTTCTGATAATTCACAAACACATGTCGAATTTTACTTATTAAACAAACAGGTGTAACACAACGATGAAGAAAGTCTTCGACAATGCACGGAGGCCTATAATGGTCATAATAGGTCACTCTTGTGACATTCTAGGTAACCGGATTCTATAATCTGCTTTTAAATTCCCTGGATTACAAACATGATTTTGTAACAGTTATGTCCCTTACTCCAGCAAACTGTATCGAGTGCTTGAATATGCGTTTCCCTAATTTTGCAATTACTATCAAAATTTCACGGGTGGAGGTGGCCAGTTATTAATTGACATTATAATCTAAAGGCCAGAGGAAATTTTGCGCCCCTTCAGACCTGCGCCCGGGTCTATAACAAACCTTAATGCCATATTAGATAAACCTGTTTAAAAAGAAAAAAAAATTCACATAATCACCATTTTAACAAAAAATGTTAAGCAAAAGAACTTGCCAGCAGATCACCTTTCTTTTCACAAGAATCGGTAAAAACACAAATGTACAGTACCATGCATAACTGAGAGACTCCCCTACATAAATCAAGTCCTTTAATGTTAAGTCACCAATAACATTAGGATACATATAACATGAGATTTTACCTCAAAGTAAAATGAGAAAAATCCACTTCATGGTTTTCAATAGTTCATTTATTAATAACCGCTACAATTCCCTCACAGCTTGAAGACGACAAGAAATACCTCAACAGAATGGAATTTCATACTTTTTTTAAAATATTATCCCTCAAAGCTCTTTCTTTGATTTTGGGATTTTTGTGTCATTCCCTTTATGATGAGCCCTTAATAATTCTATAACTTTACACTGATTAATGATAATTTGTTAATAAATAAACTAAAGGAAACTATCAAAATGGATTGGTCATATACTTGAAAGTTATACTTAAGTTAAAATTTTCCATGATAAAAAAATATTAGAATTTAAGATGAATTAACACAAGATTTTTACAATAGTATAAATGATCTCTGACTTATGTACATTAGTGAGTAAATTGATGTCAAATCCATGGCAAAGTGAATAATGGGGTTTGCATGTGGATGCCATGTTTGAAATCAGGACTAATGCTGATCTGAATGGACTTTTCAATGCTGTAGGTATTAATAGCCCAACCCTTAAAAAAATTTGAGTTTTCTTTTTAAAATTCTTCAAGAGATCCTTTAACCAATCCATGATATTGATAGGGCTTCTATACAATTTTTTTACAATCCAGCTTTCTTCAATTAAGCATATGCATGCCCGATGTCAAGAAATTTTTATAAACATGAGCCCTACACCAGCAGCCATGACGACGAAAAACTATGACACTGATGTAAAATAAATTTAGCTGACATAACAAATAAATGCACAGCTTGTGGTTCATTAACACATTCTTGAAAAAAAAATCTCACCATTTAGCTTAATGATGCCCAAAGATGGTGATTTATTTCACCATTGCATATTTTCATAGAAAAAAGAGGAATATTTCGACTTTTAACCAATCCACCCACCCACCCACCAACCATCTTAGTATTAGAACTTTTGTTAATATACTACTTTCTTCAGCAAAGGAGACATGACGCCAACCTCAAAATAACCATGTGATTTTTTAAGAGTGAGCCCTTTATGCTGTTGTTGTTTGCTAGATTTCCATTTTTCATTCTGACATGTCAGCTTTCAGACCTGAACTATGCATTAAACATGCTGAACTGGGAATGCCGCCATACTAAGGACTAAGTGAGAGTTCTTTCTGAACATATATGGGTTACAGAAGGATCCCCATTCTGGCAATCAAATAAACACTAATACCAGACAAGTGAAGCATGGCCAGGAGGTTTTAAAAGGAAAAAAAAATAAAGTTTTGTCCATTTGCCCAAAGAAGGCAAATCATAGGAAATAAAAATATGTTCTTAGCTTGTAGGTTTTAAAAGCCATAACATTAAACTTTAATAAGGAATGAAAATGTTTTTCTTGTGCAGACCAGCCCTAGCGCTTTTCTTACAATTCATGCATTCAAAGTTAATTTCATTCATGCTACTATTCAATACATTGAAATATTTTATTTATGGGAAAGTAAATTCCATCCCAATAGGTTGTAATACACATTTAGGCAAAACATATCATACATGTTTAAAGTTATTTCAAATAGGAAGCAATTACTGGCTATCTGGGCAAAGGATCAGCTGAAATTGCTGACCCAAAGAAAATGAGAGTAGACTGAAGTAAAACTTCCTGAACAGGATGTAAATAGGCTGCAGCAACAAAAAAACCATCTGTATGAAATGAAACAAAAACAGTCCCATCTGAAAGGTTGAGATAAGATAGTGTATCTGTGTCATTAGGAATGATAAATATTGTGAAAGGCAAGACAAGTCAAAAGGTGATGAGCTAGGTTGAAAAAATTCTGCACACATTTGGTTGGCTAGATTTCTCCACAGATACATTATTACTTTAGACTAAGAAATAAACTCTGTTCAGTATGTTAGACCAAGATATTTAAGACAAAAGATAATGTATTATTTGTTTGTAAAAATTGTTAGATCAAATACTACTACATTAACAATTTCAATAAAGTCTATTCCTTATTTTTCTAACAGACTGCAGTTTCTAAATATTGAGAGGTTTTCTCAAAGTTCTCATGTGCATCTTTTGACTTTACAACAAAGCCAGGCTGTATATGAGGTTACAGTGATAAAAAATACCATGACCAAGACATAAAGTAATCTTACCTGAAAACGACAATAATTACACAGGTGTGGCTTACTGACTTATCTGATGTCAACAATAATTACACAGGTGTGGCCCATTGATTTATTTTTTTTAAAAAAAGACATCACAACTTGCTATAACAGAGCCCAGAAAAGATAAGATTATGCTTTATAGATTAAAATGTATGAGGTGTAGTCAAAAAGTATCCGACCTTTGGCCAAAAAAGCAAGTAATATTAAAAAACTCACCATTTTGATTTAGTGTCCTTCAAAGTATTCGCCTTGGGAGTCTACACACTTCTGCCAGCGTTCCTGCCACTGCTGGAAGCATTTCTGGAAATCACTTTTTGGGATGCTGTAGAGCTGTGCAGTCGAATTTTGCTTAATGTCCTCTGTTGACTCAAATCTTCTCCCTTTGAGTGTTTTTTTGAGCTTTGGGAATAGCCAAAAGTCACACGGAGCCAAGTCTGGGGAGTAGGAAGCCTGAAGAACAAGTGGTGTGTTATGCTTGGCGAGGAATGCTTGGACGACGTGGGCGGAATGAGCGGGTGCGTTGTCATGGTGGAGTTGCCAGTTGCTACCCACAGGTTGGGTCGTTTTCGCCGCACAGCTTCACGAAGGCGACGAAGAACCTCCAGGTAGTATTCTTTGTTAATTGTCTGACCTTGTGGAGCATATTCATGGTACACAATACCTCTGTAGTCAAAAAAACAGGTCATCATCAGTTTAACATTGCTGCGCACCTGTCTTGCTTTCTTTGGTCTTGGCGAGGATGGATGCTTCCATTGGGATGATAGCAATTTTGTTTCAGGGTCATAGCCGTACACCCATGTCTCATCGCCAGTGATGATAGTGTTCATGAAGTTTTGATCTTGGCTAGTACACTCCAGTATGTCCTGGGAGATTTCCTTTCTGTTTTCTTTCTGCTGGTCAGACAGCAACTTTGGTACGAATTTGGCCGACACCCTCCTCATGCACAAATCTTCTGTTATAATTGACTGAACTGACCCATGGCTGATTCCAACTTCAGCAACAATCTCCTCAATAGTCACACGACGGTCTTCATAGACTATTCCTCGAACCTTTGCAATCATTTCATCGTTTCTGCTAGTCGATGGTCTGCCACAACGTGGCTCACTGTCCACTGAGGTGCGGCCATCTTTGAACCGGTTGTACCACTCCTTTATTTGTGTTTTTCCCATAGCATCATCTCCAAAGGCCTTCTGAATCTTCTCGATAGTCTGGGCTTGCGTATCACCAAGTTTTTGGCAGAATTTGATACAGTATCTTTGCTCAATGCGCTCAGTCATCTTGACTCAAAAAGAAAAATCGCACAGCACACTCTTCACGTCTGTACTCAACGCATCACTGCGGGCGACTGGCGCAACCTACAGACACGAAAATTTTTGCGCATGATCAGGAAGGACGCGGCCACCTAATACCCATGCGGATTTTGCTCATGCATTATTATTTTGTTCAAACAAATTCAAGGTCGGATACTTTTTGACTACACCTCGTATCTAATTTATTTAGAGTTTTGATTTTTTTTTAAAAATATTTTAAGTATTTTTATAAAAGAGTTCATAAGATAAACAAACTGTAAAAAATATTATCGTATTTTTTATAAAAATTTTTACAACAATATTACCTTACTACTAGTAATAATAATAATGATTGCACCTGCTTTAACTGAAGATGGCTGTACACAAATCACACGTGCCCACCTAGCTATGCGATTCTATCTATACTCTATAGTGAAGGTAGGAGCCATTGCTTGCAAAGCAGCCCCACTCTCAGGCAGTGTAACCTGGTTTTAATTCAAGGCACAACTTACCACCCACACTCCACAATTACCCAGAATGCTTCATTTTTATATCTACTCTCTCTCTCTCTCCAATCTTTGGAGATCACGAGTACCTCCGCCGCCTACTTGTTTACACTCCAAGTACAGCACACCATAAAAATAAACAAAGAAAGCTCATCTTCTGACTCTTCATTTTGTTAATTCATTGTTGGCAAGCGTTAAAATAGTAACGAAATTCTGCTGTAAAATAATACTTTTATGGGAAATGTATTTCCTCCTATATCCATGCTTTCTGCATACTGTAGCCTTGGTGACTATTAGGCAGAAATCATAGTTTACCAAGGAGCCCCCCCCTTGTCCAGCGATGAGAGACAGCTTTCAATACAGTTCTTAAAATGATTAATGCTCTCACTATTAATTACACTTCTGGTAATTTATTTCACTCATTAACAGTTAGTTATATTACTAAAAAAACAAACACTTTCTAGCATCTAACCATGCCACAAAAATAGCTGATTTGTAATCACAACCCCACTATTAGGAACTGAAATAAATGTGTCCTTGTCCACTTGTTCATGACCATAAATTACTAGGTGCATTCGAGTGAAAACCACCTGGATAATGATTATTGCAATACCATTTCAGCAAGGCGTTGTTTGAACAAGACAAAAATATTTTGAAAATATCTACTAAACCTCCTAAAATCTAAAACACTAATCTTGGCAATTTAAATTTTGTCAATAATGTTCTTCTCTGTCATTTGAGCATTTTGCTACTTTTGTTCCTCTCTCTTAAACTTTGTTCTTTCAAGTTTACTTAAAAACAACCATAAAACCTGCTTCTTCTATAAAGATCAGATTATTATCTACAGTGATGAGCAACACGCTCAACATCTTCAAAGAATGTAGTTTGTTTATTTTCAGTATACAGATACTGATGCCGTACTGTGCCAGAGCCAAAAGCACAGTATGGGTTGGCATTATTTCTTGTTTCCCTCTCGACTTAACCTGCCCCAAGATTTACACATCCTATATTGTGACTTAAAACTGTACACAAGTCTTTGTTATTGTCTCATTTTTTTCTTTACTTTTAAAAAATATAAATTCCCACTGTATCTATCAGGCACACTTTTAAACCTACTCAAAACTCATACCAGACCAGACTGGATCCACAGAACTCAATGTCTCCAAGGCATAATAAGGAACCTGAGTTTATTTGGTAGATACCTTCTATTGGTCAACTTTGCATCATCTTTAATGACTGCCATGGAAACAAGAATGACATCTTTGCACACCATCTATGAACTATTAAATACTAACGTTATTCAAATGAAATAGCACGGAAACAGTAAATGCACTGCTAAAAATGTCAAAGGTGATGACTTTATCCAATAATTAGACCTGCAGTGGTATAGTATGGAAAGAGATATACATAGACATCTCTAAATATAAATAGATGTGCTGTCTGTTTGAGTCTAAAATAAGCATAATATTTTAAGGGGATATATATTTATCTGCACTGA
Organism: Nautilus pompilius; assembly: GCA_018389105.1. Classification (NCBI taxonomy): domain Eukaryota; kingdom Metazoa; phylum Mollusca; class Cephalopoda; order Nautilida; family Nautilidae; genus Nautilus; species Nautilus pompilius. Next base: position 243,886 of record JACATO010000634.1, on the reverse strand, counting down.
TATATCAAAAGTTTAAAGAAGGAAAAACACAAAGAAATTCCTTACACAGACAAAAATACTATAAAAATTAATAAATAAATTTGGTATGGCTTCAGGATAAAAATGAATTAATGTAACAGGCCTTACAAGTGGTCATACTGGAGTTTATTGTCATAAAAGCTTTATCTGGAGGGAGGGGGGTGGCTGACATCAGATTTTCCCTCAGGCCAGTATCACCAGCAGGTAGGGAAAAGTTCAGGGCACATCAACAAGCACCAGCCAGCCAGTGTTACAGAAACTTGATCCAATTATGATATACATTTGCTGCTCATTTCAGTTAACAAAGAAACTCACTCTGTTCAGACTTATGCTATCTTACGAATACAACTTACAGCCAACACAAAAATCCCCAACACCCGCCATAATTTTACCATCCTACATATTCACTCTCTTGTCAAGTTCGACATGGATGGAAAAAACAGTCTAGTCGGCTCTCGCTTCAGATTTCATTAAATGGACATAATATGTGGGCTTGGCATAAAAATACCAAACATTCTGAAGAAATTAAGAGACCATATTTAAAAAAAAGGGGTAAAACTTCATCCAACAGATTTTTGTCTCCAATAATTTGCATGATAAAAATAAACAAAACTAGTTGACAAGTTTTAAAAAAGAGAGAGAGAAACCAGGACAAGCTGATGGAATTCCTATTTCATATAAATGATGGATAAAAGGTCAAAGATAGTTCTTTGTTTTTCTGTGTTGGGATGAAATTAAAAAATTGAAGAAAACTTTACTTACTTTCGAATGGCTGAACAAACTTGGGGTACAGGTACCCTAACACACCCCATTTGTCCTGAATATCGCTACATAATTGAGATAATCAATCAAGCCAACCCACAAAAATGGACATCAGCTTCTCCAACTTGAGAAGTCACTGAGGCTTAAACACAAACAAATACTTCAACTCAAAAAAGGCTGTTTAATGCCACATGAAAAACTCACCACACACTCCATGGCCATTAAATGCAGGATCTATTCACTAAGCTTAATCAGATTACTGGTCCTTAAATAGCCAATCCCATTATATAGGGGAGCCACCCTGGTCACCAGGGGGTCCATTCTCTCTCCAAGTACAATATCAACAAAACAAATACATATAAGCTTTTTTTCTTATTATAAAAAAAAGGGGGGGATGCTCATTCAACCCTTACTACAGGGGAATTAGTAAAGATGATTTTCTTTTTTTCCCCAGCAAATAAAATCCATAACAAAGAACAAACATCAATCAACAAAGCAGGATAAAATATACATTAACTTTGTGTCTGGGAAATGTCTATATGGCGGCTTGATTCATAAACCAGTTCTACACTCTTTAAAACATCATTATTTATATCATTTTTTTTATTCTGACAAAACCAATAAAAATTTTAAAATATTTTAAAAAAAGAAAGAAAAGCTATAATAACTATGCTACAAGGTATACAGTTGTCCCCTGGTATTCGCGGGGGTTACGTTCCTAGAGCACCCACAAAGAGTGAAAAACCGCGAATATTTGACATGGTCCATAAAAATGCCTATAAATACCTATAAACATCAAAATATAACGTAAAATATAATAAAAAAATATAAGTAAATATATAATAATAATTTAATAAAAAATACAACACTCAGCGAAACACTCGAGATAGCTACACACGGTAAACTGGGATGATACAGAGCTGCTGGGCTGCATCTGCCTGAGACAGCACCTTGTGGACAGCAGCCAATCAGCAGCAAGGAGAAATGAATAACGCTCTTGGATTGGCTACTTTCAAACCTCCAACCAATAGCGTTTATTTTATATTGATATTTTGCTGAATTTACGTTAGTATTTATATTACAAAATTAGTAAATTATATTGTTATTAATAATTTAGCATTAAAAAGCGTGAAAAAATATATATTGCCACGAAAAAAGCTATAAAAAATCGCAGATATTTGTGATTCTATGAATATGCAGGGGTTTCCACGAACAATTATTAGTTAGGTTCTAAGGAAAATTCCACGAATGCCGAACCGTGATTACACGGGGTTTGACTGTATTCAGATAATACTTTTATAATGGGGAGAGAGGAAACTCTGATTGTCTTATTTCTTGACTACATGCGTAAATATTTATTTATTTACTTATCTATGACATACAAATTTTAATCAGAAAACACAGCAACCAGAGGGATTGGCCAAAAATTCCTTTGATCCTGTTTCTAAGGTAAAAATTCAGTAAACAAAACCAATGTATAGGTCATGAAACCAACACCAGGGGGCTTTCTCTGGCAGATCCTCAGCAAGCATGTCCATAGAAGAAACCAATTCTTACTCAGGGGAGTCAGAGCAGCCATGTTTGCGTACTACCACAGAATGGTAAACTGTATCTAACACAAAGCAGTAAGATAAAATGGTGCAATTTGGCTGGTTACATTCACTTAAAACCCACATCCGTTATGTTAAGTCACTAGCGTGAGCTTGACAGGACTTAGGGTGAATATTAGCAACAATTTTTGAGCTTAAGTGTCCCCCACTGTCCTTCTGGTTTTTTCTTTGATGAAACCAAAGGCAAAAAAAAAAAGAAACAGTGACTCATTTGGTGGTGAACCATGATGTGCAACAACACCCTGACTCCTTGTAAACCTCTTGGAAAAAGTAACCAGATCTAATGCAAATTGATACCACTGCACGCAAAAACGGTACTGCTCAGGATTAGACCTGATGAGGACAACTAGTGGGCTCTTCACCATTAAGTCAGGTACCATTAATAAGGTCATGCAAAGAGCAGCTCTAGAAGCCCAAGCTAACCCTCCACATCCTGAATATAACAAATCTCCAAATAACTTTCCTTTTTCTTATCTTGACTCATGTACACATTTTATAATCTATTACTTGTGTAAAATCAATCTAGAAGAGTGCTTCACATCTTATTTAGTTTTCTCATAATAAAAAACTAACCTGGCTAACCCAGTTTACCAGTGACCCACACTGGTAAGCCCGTTATTCAGAAGAGCATTGTGCCATTTTTTCCCATCATAAATCTAATGAAATATGTGTACACATGGGCAAAGGTAATCTAATGTTTATGTAGGTTAAGCACTATCATCCACTCCAGTTTGCACCAGCTAAAACAAATATTTCTGAAACTATCAGCATCAATTTTTACAATGCCCTAGATACATGCTGCGTTGGGTTATATAATAAAATCTTTAGAAAGTAATTCTTAAAAAAAAAAAAAATAATTAAGATTTTAGCCATGTAATCTATGCACATTGCTTTTAAAGAAAGTTTGGTTAAATCTCTGGAATCCAAAAGAAAGAGAAGATAACTGCAAGTCAGATGGGTGGCAGTTGTGGTTCAGTTCCTGATGAGTCCAGTCAATAGTGCAGCAGCTTTTCTCCCTAACTTTTCTTCTGATTTGTGTGGGGCTCTCTTAAAACAGCCCTGTTTCCTCTCACTGCTAATCAGAGGAGTTCTAGGAGGGTCATTCCCCCCCCCACTTTTACAGGATAAGAAAACCTAGTCAAAACATGAAGATAATATGCAAAACTGTGAACCAACAGAACCAAAGCAAACAGTACTCTTCTGCTTTAATCACCAGGGTCATAGTTATCGCCACTTATTAATTTTGAAAGTAAATGGAAAGAAAGTTTGATCAGTAAGAAAGTAAATTATCATGGCTGTACTACACTCTGAATAGTAACAGCATTAAGGTGGACTCTCATTGCCTTGTTTTTAAAACATCTCAGAAAACAACAGATTATTGTAGATGACATTACTGCAGCTATACTTCATTTGGAATAGTCTATTTAAATAATGGCTTTATGATGGAAGAGTGGCAATTCTGATTGTTCTTATTTCTTAATTAAATAAAAAGTACTAGTATCTAATTACTGCAGGAAGCATTAATATAACTAATCTGAAAGAACTATAACTCCAGTTTCCATACCTTTCTTGTGGAAAGAATAAAAATTACTTACCAAAAACCATTTAAATACTGCCTACTAAAGAGAAATGAACACACCATTTTAAAAAGAAAAAAAAACTAGTTAAAATTTAACTGCAAAATTTAATCCTCCAAAACTTCCAAGGATGCAGATGATTTCATTGTTCATTTGGTTGTTACATCTGTATCAAGGAAAGCGTTGTTGCCACATTTTTTTGGAAAGACAACTGTTTATCAAAATCCCCAACAAATGATTGGTAAGCAGAAAAGAAAATTACATAAAACATGTTACCTGAGAACATGAAACAAATGAAACTGTACAATGGAGATGACCTGGCAGGGACTGATAATTTATTTACAAACATCACTTATTTGCATGCAGCACAATATATCACGAACTTTTATAGTCATGGGTAAGGACATCAATAGTCTGAGCCAGCAAATCACTAAGATTACAGAAGGTAGAGAGGGACTGCAGGTGGTCAGAAATCAAAACAACTAACAGGTTGTGCACATTCCAAGATCAGCTGGTGTCACTGTTGAGAAAACTTCGGCCTTTGTCCATTAGCTAGTTCTGTTACTAATAAGCTGCTGGTGGGGAAAATTCCAAACTACCCAGCTTATATTATCACTGCTATAGTACATCACCGGAATAGCATTTATGAGCAGCCACTGGTTCACAATTGCTAACTTTCTTTATAAAATCAACGGTACTTCAACAGACATATTATTTAAGAATTGATGCTAACAAAAGAGAAGAAAATAAGTTTGTTTGCTTTCTTTTTTAAAATCTCTGATTTTTATGAATAAAAGTAAATACAGATTTTATAAAGAGCTGTTTTTTTTTTTAATTTTACCATCAATGGCTTAAAGATTTCCCACATAGATGCACAGTTGACAATACTTCAGAACAAACTGTCTGTTGGCAAACCATCAGCATAGGTGAAAAATATTTTGGTACCTTTAATACCTAGATTATGCAGAGAAGTCTATTTACAGCCACAAAGGTAATATCACTCAACCATCACACCCATATTTGTTCTGTATTCTACAGGTGATCTCATTTAATTAAGTCAAGTGTACATCCTGCAAACTTTTATACTACCTCCAGGTAATCTTCATTTATGTCACAACTTAGGTAAGATTTCACCTGGCACGCAAATAAAATAAACCTACCTTAAGAACGGCAGGTACGCAGACCACACCTGTTTGACAATAAATATTTACCTTTTCCATGTTATTTAGTCACTGCTATTTTTATTTATCTACACAGGTGATGTTGGTGTGTACATTTTAGTCCCTCTACCTCCATCATACTTACAGAGAATTCAGATCCAGTAATACACAGAGAACCAGATTAATAAATTTAAATCTGTTTTTTTTAAATTTCAGTCAAATAATGACTAGATAATTTAATATCTGCAGCACCTATCACAACATATGTAAACAAGGAAGATGATAATATAGGTTTTTCCACTGTAAATAAGCTTGCTACATTTGATAATGATGTCTGATGAATTCCAGTGCTGTTGCTGCACCTGCTAACAATGATTACAAAGCATTGGTCTGTTCATCTGTTTCACTCCGCAAAAGAAATAACTGCCCTGTCAAACTCCTGATGATCACAGAGAACACCCCAAGAAATATCATTTATTACCTGGTTCTATTACTAAAAATGTGGTTGTGGGACAAGTGAAATAAAATAATACTTTATTCACAAAAAGTACAATCTTTAATTCAAAATTGTTATTATTTTTTAAAAAGTTAATTTACAAGCCATTTATGTCCTTCCAGTTTCATGAGTTCACTGTAGCAGATTAAAATGACCCAGCAGATATGCAGATTAATCTGGTTGAGAAAACATGGTGGCATAGGTAGGGAGGTCAGCTCAGGTACCGCAAGCCATCTACTGGCTCCAGATTTGGGTGCAACTCTTCCTCACCATTAACAATCACTCAGTCCCATTGCACATAATTCTTCAACTATGGAAACACTCTATTTAATGTCTTCATTTTATAGCCCAGCTCACTCTTCCTGTGATCCCATTCTTTATTAACAACCAAAATACATTCTTTTGTTGGTGAATGTTTTGTTTCTCTTTTACAGTCAACATTTCCTAAGATTACAGATTCTTTCTTAAAATAATAACAAGATTTTCCTAGCTCCTGCTGAGGCTGACTTAACAAGTCTTCTATAAAATTCATTGTAGTAACAACTTGTGCAGGCAACAACTTCACAGGTGAAAGGTGTACAGGTAATCGTTTATTGATGATATATTACTTTTAGAAGAGGATTAAATCCTTAACCCTTCACAAACTAACATGGTACTTTATTACCTAATGCATGCAGCCAGAAAAGCAACCAATGATATATATTAAAAAGTAAGTAAATGAATAAAAGCACTGCTATGAGTACCAAATACCTGCAAAGCCATTCCTATGGATGATTATTACAGATGGGGAGGAAGTAGGGAAGTAAAGGGTTAACATATTCTCCTGTAGTCTAAAAAGTCCCTACCAAGATTTTAAAATAATCGTTTATATCTGAACCAGCTGTGCCTTCTGGTTGGTACAGCAGCAATGGGTCCTGGATTTTAAAATAATAATAAAGTGCACTCTTAGATATGAAGTTTTCCATTTTTGAAAAAAATTAATTGTATAATACAGGTGCGGGATCCCAAGTCTGGCTTGGTTTAGATCTGAAAGTAGCTGGATTCAGGGTTTTTCTGGATTTTTGGGCACATCCCCTAGAATGTACCGATAACATAAAAAAAAAAAAAAAACATCCCTATTCCATTGTTCCATTCCAAAATGAAGGCTTGATGGGTCTATTTTCACTAATTACATATCACCAAATGAAGATATAGATGAAAAATCATTGGGAATATCAGAGTCTGGGGTGGAAAATGGGGTATGTGCTGGGTGTAAAGGCACAGACCCAGAAGCTGAAGGTTGAGGCTTGTCAGACTGTCAGAGGCATTGTAGAGATAGGTAGAAGCAATTCTATTAAACATATCTTGAAGCTTGAGTTGTTTTAAATGTTTTGGTCTTTCTTTCAGGAACAATTCTTGAATTTTGTACACAGACATAATTTGATGCTCTGATATGAAGCTATTCTGTTCCATCCCATGAATCAGTTTTTCTGTAATGCTTACATCTTGTCAATAGAAATTTTTCCTTTACCTCAGTACTGTCATTGTAATTGTCATCATCACTATCACTGTCTTTAGTACTGTTCATTACCATATTACATATTTCACTGTCTGTGAGCTGAAGGATAACTGAAGTATCAACATCAATATTCAAGTACTTATCAACAGCTTCTTTGTCCAACATTTGAGCTTCCTCACATGACAAAGTGTCTGCATATTTCATTTCATTAAGTCAGCAACAATTTTCTTCTCGCCAACCAAGAAAAATCAGGTTTTAGGTTTCATTGCCTTCTAAGAACAGTGCAGATGGCCACAAGTTGTACCATCCATATATCGATTGTTTCTTTGACATTAATTTCCTTCCGAAATTTCTTAATTCCCAAACCTTTGTTGCATGCCATGAGAATTTTATGTAGAAATTCATTTAAATACCTTGCCTTGAATGCTCAAAGAATTCCTAGATCTAATGCTAGTGGATGGATGATGGATGTACAGTTGATTGGAAAATGCATAGCAAAGACGTCTTTGATGAGATGTGCATTGGATGGGCTGAAAAATTATCTAGGAGTAACATAATCTTGGTGTCATTGGGGAGAACTGCCTGCCTAAAATGCACCCTAGCCACAGGGACAAAATATTTCTCAAACCAATCAAGGAATATTTGTTTGGTGTTCATGCCCAGTTATTGGCCCTGTAAATAACTGAGAAAACTCTAGTTTTGAAAGCTCTTGGATTCTTGCTTTTACCAATAACAAGTAATTTTGTTTTATGAATTCCTGCAGCATTGGCATATCCCGATACAGTCACCCATCCCTTAGAATCTTTTAATCCACTTGTTGCTGACTCCTCTGGTGCTATGACTGTTTCATTGGGAATATACCTTCAATATAATGAGGTCTTGTCAGCATTATGAACCTTCTCTGCTTTCAAACTTTTGTTAGTAACTAATTTTGTAAACTCATCCAAGTATGCTTCTACAGCTTTGTTATCAGCTGAAGCTTTCTCACCACATGCTGCCAAGATACGAACAATATTCCGTTTCTTGGTTTTAGCATACCATATTGATGAATGCTCACATGGCGTTTTTATGCCTAACTCCTCATGAAATATTTTTACTTGGCCCATGATAATGGAGCAAGATATTGGGTATCTTTCACTCCAATGCTGCTGTATCCACTCCATTAACACCTTATCCATTAACTTTGGTAAGTCACTATCACTGTAGAATTTAAATAATTTCTCTTTCTGTTTCTTTGAATCTTAAATCGTGGAAGTACCAACACCATATTGCTCACTCAAACTATTCACTGACACTCCTTTACCAAGATGCAACAGATGTTTTACTCCTGCCAGCCAAGGACTTCCTGCAAACCATTTAGACATCATTTAGAGACAACCAGGGCCAAATAAATAAGCAATATAAATTCACTAGAGTCACCAATGCTGCTGTATCCACTCCATTAACACCTTGTCCATTAACTTTGGTAAGTCACTATCACTGAAGAATTTAAATAATCTCTCTTTCTGTTTCTTTGAATCTTAAATCGTGGAAGTACCAACACCATATTGCTCACTCAAACTATTCACTGACACTCCTTTACCAAGATGCAACAGATGCTTTACTCCTGCCAGCCAATGGACTTCCTGCAGACCATTTAGACATCATTTAGAGACAACCAGGGCCAAATAAATAAGCAATATAAATTCACTAGAGTCATACAGAGGCACTTGTTTACACAGGATACTGTCTCAAACTGATGCAGGAAGTTGGTGGCACCAACCAAACACAGCAGCAGCTCCAATAACTACCGGCATGCATTTCAAATTCTTGCCCAGGCTGTAGTAGCCAGTTGTCAGAGCATCCTGGATAGTGGGATACTGGATTTAGGATCCCGCAGCTGTATTAGCAAATATTTTACCAGAATAATTAAATAAATAAATAAATCTAAATTTCATATTCAAAATGAAATTAATAGGAAAGGTTTCCCAGAAAGAATAAAAAAAATTAATAAAAGTTGAATATGACAAAAAACATCGAGAGAGAGAGAGAGAGAGAGATTGAAAAATAATGAAGCAAAAATGCAGCTGCCAGATTTCTGTTTCTGGATCTCAACCTTGTAGTGTTGAATCCTCAGTTTTCAATACCTGGAGTCACAGTGAATCACTGTGAACCCACTTTTACTTCCCTAGCTATCAATGCTCCCTGCAAACAAAGATCTGTGGTGAGGTAAGGAGTATTTAAAAGTCAAACAAACAAACATTTTCTTTCAAAGACTAAACAAATAAGGAAATGATCGAAGAATTCAGCAAACATCATCATTAAAAACAACATTATGAGGAAGTGAACTTAAAAAAATGTCTATGCTGAATCATCCACAAGAAAGAACTCCACATAACAACAAACATACAACCTGTTGTGGTATCCTATGTTTTAACTCGGTGTCCCTGACATCGTGCATGCACGCACGCGCACACTTTCCTGTGTTTGCTATTTTTCCTACACCAATCTGTCTGTAACAAACCCACACTGACACAGTCATCATGCCAATAAAAACTTGTGTTATATCATATGTATTCAATATTTTATCTCCATTATTTGTTTCAATTTTTGAAAATTTATTTATCTATTTATAAAATTCTAGTACCCCTGTTGTCTTCTTGTAAATTTATCTTCTGTACCCTACCACCCACTTGAGCAAATTAACAAGATCATATATTGAAATGTATCTTAAGGGACAGAACAGCAGCAAATCATTTAGATTTAACATCAGTTTAAAGACTTAGGGTAGATGTAAACAGTATCAGACAAAACACTGTCAAATCCACATATAGTTGTACGTGTTAGCTTTAATATTCATACACTATACCTCTTCTTCCAACCTTACTAATTTCAGATGGTGATTTAAAGATCCCAGTTTGTTATTTATTCACCTATTCCACTCTGGGTGCTGTTTGTTCTTGTTTTTCCCAGGTGTAATTATTTATAAATCCACCAGAATGAGATAAACCAAACCTGGTGTTTAATAACAATTTGTTTTAAAGTCAGTTGGCTGGAGGGAAACAGTGTATATCTGTATGGGCAATACTTTAAATCATCAACAACAGCTGAGGGTATGTAACATGATAGAGGAGTGGCTAACATAGTCTTTAGTAGTAGCCCTGTGAGGATCCATCTGTGATGTTTTCAAAACAATTAAGGGCTTTGAGTGTATGGACACTCCTACAGTCAGAGATACTAGAGACCATAAATACAAATTTGATAAAGTGGCAGTGGTGCCTTAATACAGGAAAAGGAAAATTTCAGCAATTAATGAGTTGTTTTGTCCCTGTAAATCAAATTACAAATTAAATTAATAATTTTCTTTCTTTCTTTCCCTTTAGCAACCAAACTAAGCTAAAAATCAGAGGGGGTGGGGAGGGTCATAACAAAGGTAAATAAGCCATCTCCTAGAGACTAGACCCTTTAAGAGATATAAAAGTCAGAGCTATTTAGGTCAATAAAGAGTTCACCTTGTTGTAATGTATAGGCCGGCCTATCTACAATAGTCAGCTGGACTGCCTATTATTACAATCAAGAAAGGTTGGCCAGCTGCTGTAAAACCACAGCAATCTTACCTTGCCTGTTATTCAGAAACCTTTGTCCACCCCAGTGTTCAGTAGTAACACCAACTGTCATGAAAAATTTGCTGAAATTTTAACTCAAACGTGGAAGTTGAAGATGTGTCGCCTGCATGCTCACCTCACCGGAAATTTAGACAATCCCTACTGGGCGCAACGATACTATTAATTAGCATGCTAAATGTCATTTTCATTATGAAAGTGAGCTACATTTAAGCAATTGATGGATTTTTTAATGGAGCTACATACTAGCACAGACATACATGTTGCCAGGACCCCTGTACAGTAAATAGCACCTTTCTGTCCGCTCACCATCGAACCATCCAGAGTTTTTCTGATCAGAGTTTATTCTTGGCAGTGATGAAATGCTGGCCAAGAAGGTGGGGTGTGTGTGTGTGTTGAGCCTAATAATTAATTCTATTTACAGAAGTGTATGGAGCTTTAAAAATAGACAGGTGCTGTTCAGAAGAGATTTATGTACAGTGTGTTTCAATAAAAGGTGAGCATCAGACATTAGAAATATTTTAAAATAACAAGACAACACAACAGTCCATCACAGCAGACTGAACTGAGAAATATCTGAATGTATGGGAGACAGGACTATCTGTCACAAAAACCAAAAGTTGATATGGCATCAATAATTCCTAATATAAATAGTTATAAAGTATATGACATCAATTATAACCTCAACTATCCATTTGATGGATAATTGTAGCTGATCAATGGTAGGTAGTTGAGCAATGACTTCTTCCTTCCTGTAGTGTTGAGAAAGTTCATCAGGTATCTGTGAGGTAACAGGTTGAGTAATCCCCCAAGATACCTCTTTCATCCTGTATTTATTAAACACCAATGTCCCTGCTTTCACTGGACCTTACATAAGTTACCTTTAAGGAATGGTGGAACATCTTCATATTGTCTGAATCCACATGACGCTGTGTTTCTTCTGCTTTCCTTCTTCACCAGTCATTAGAAGATGTCAGAGCTGTCTTTGGGGCATAATTTCTCTCTCTCTTTCTTTCTATTTAATGTTGAATCATTGTTGTTCTGTGGAGATAACAACATCAAAAGAGACACTTACTTAAAGGTCAGTAGGAATACAGAAACTAAGACTAAGTTCCTAGACCATGATAAAGAAAAACGTGGACGTTTCTTTCCACAAATTTCAAGGACATTGTATGGAAAGTCATTACATAAGGAAATGTTCATCAACTTAAGCACATCGATTGTCAGTGTGTAATTGGTAAATATACAGCTAAATATTCCTACGTTTCTAGCCAGAATAAATGTCATCTTTACTCACTGACAAACTAATGGAGTCAGGGATCAAAGATAAACATATAACAGAACACTCACAGAGTCTTTGGGAGGAAGTTATATGTGCATTCAATTCTCCCTACAAGAGTTTTCTAACAAAGAACTGTTTTTTTGTTTTGTTTTGTATTTATCTATTTTCACCTTCTTCCCCAAAAGTAACCAACACAAAAACACCACAATGGCTATTTGAGCCAGGCCTGATTGATTATTACCTACTGCCTTGTATCAAAAGCTCATTCGGAAAAGTGGAAAATACTTTTTATGCAGGAAGACTTGTAGAAAAACCAGGGAATCTTGTAAAATTATCATTCATATCACAACTATTTGTCTTTGATATGACTGCAACAAAAGGCCAAATGAGCTTATTCTATATCAACAGGTAAACACAAATGTTTTAATTGTCACACACTCCAAGACAAGACATTCCATTTCAATGCCAAAAGAATGGGGCTTATTACTGAACCATAATTCTCATCATTTCAAGTGAGAGACTTGGATCCTGCCTTGTTTTGATCTGAATGAATCTGGTTAGGAATACTTCATAACCAGAATATACAATACAAATCTAAGATGTACCGTATTTATGCGAATATAAGTCATACCCGAGTATAAGACAGACCCCACAAAATGTGCCCAAAATTTGGTACAAAATTTTTTCAATGACAAATGAAGCTCCAGCATGCAACCAACGTTGTTTCAAACAAGATGCCATGTTTAAACTATTTATTGATTGGAAAAAGTAAAATATGAATAAAAATACGGACCACACACACATTATTTATACAAATATGAATTAAATAAAAATACAGACTACATACAACACAATATTTGTACAAGCATGTCAGTTATAATATACTGTTAATAAAGCAGCATATAAAGCACATAAGTATTGTTCCAAAGAAAATAGATGTATACAAAGCATTAGAACTATTAAATAAAACCCATCAAAGTCACAGTCATCATCTGATAATCCAAAAAGTCCTTCCCATTCTTCGTGTGTTAGTTTCTTGTCTGTATCCCAGCAGGTGGGTATCTCTGGTTCATCTACATCTTTGTCTTCCTCATCTTTCCACAGAAGGTCGTCTTCAGTACCATCCAGCTTGTTGCTTACACCAGTCTTCAGGAAGCTAATAATCACCATCTCTGCTGGAATATTTTCCCATGCACTCTTCATCCATGAAATCACCAGGGCTAACCCAGACTTCTTGAGGTTTCCTCCAGTTGTGAGTTCCTTGTCATCCACTTCTGTCTCACTCTGTCTTTGAAAGGCTTATTCAGGATGACATCCAAGGGTTGCAAAATTGAGGTCAGCCCACCTGGTATCACAGCCTATGATGTGTGGATGGTCTTGAGTCTATCTTTGATCTTTTCTGTGAGGTGAGCTTGGAACTGGTCCCACAATAGCAGTGATTTCTTCTTGAGAAGTGAGCCTGGCTGTCTGTTCCAAACTTGGTTCAGCCACAGACATATACCATCTTTATCCATCCAGTCCTTTGGGTGACAGTGGACAAGGACACCTGATGGAATTTCTCACCCTTGGGAATGGTCTTGCGTTTGAAGATCACCATAGGCTGGAGTTTGGTACCATCAGCAATGCAAGATAGGATGACTGTGAAGTGAGTTTTCTCATGGCCTGTTGTTGTCTATGGTTCTGTTGCCTGGTAGATCGAAGAACATGGGTGTTTCATCCATGTTGCCTATCTGTTGTAGATCAAAGTTGTACTTCTTTCTGAGATTGAGTATTAAGTTGTAGAAAGTGATCCTCTCGTACTAGGTCTTGTGGTGACTTCTGTGAAATCTTTGTTCTCTGATGTAGGCTGAGTCCATGTCTGTTCATGAACTTCTGTGTCCATCCATTAGAAGCCTTAAAGTTTGGGTCTTGACAGAACTTTGTAGCTTGTCGTCTGATGTGTAGTGAGGTAACAATGTAGCCACTGTTTCTTTGATTGGTAACCCACTCAACCAGGTCCTTTTCCATGTCTTCATACTTGGCCTTCAACCCTCTACAAGCTCTTTTGGTCTTAGCTAGTTGCATCAGTTCGTCTTTGTTTTCTCCAATTTCTCACATTCTTCTCTGAAACCCCATATTCCCGACCTGCAGCTCTATCACCATTTGACTCAGCAAACTCAACAACTTTCAGTTTGAAGGAAGCATCATATGAACATCATTTTCTCTTCATACTTATAGTAGCCATCATGAATATAATAAATATTTGAAAATATATCTTATATAGTTGAGTGTGTTATTATAAGCAGTTTGTTTAAACGGCTCCTGGACATTTGGCCAATGGACAAATGGCCAAACGGATATTTCTCCAATGAACATTCAATTTTTAATTTTTTTTATACAAATATCTTATTTTTAAATTTTTCCTCCGACTGGAGCTACACTACCTGTAAAAAAAATTTTAATTGAATGTTCGTTGGTGAAATATCCATTCGGCCATTTGTCTGTCAGCTAAATGTCCGTTTGGCAAAGTGTCCAACCATGGTTTAAACAGTCTGGTCACTTTGTACATCAAAGGTATTTCACAGTGTGTGTGTGTGTGTGTATCAATTTGTATGTTTGGATTCTTAATTAAGGCAGTGAGTAATTAGTCACAAAGGATCAAAGAACTCAATTTAATAATTCATAATAATTAACAAAAAGATCAATCACATGCATTTAGATTATATTGTTATTATATTCCGCGTAAATTTCCATATTTCTTACCACGTATATAATGAGGGTCATATAGGTCAACATGGCCAGATGGCAAATATCAGCTGCATGCATTCCTGTCAAAAAATTATTCCTGAAACATTTTGACAGTTAAAATGAAGTAACCTTGGATAATTTGATGTCATAACCCATCACAGTGATAATTATGGATAGAACGTTACTGAAATAGCCATATTTAAGACTAGGTAGGTACATATCAGTGTCAAAGCTAACAAATATGGTGATCATGGGTTTTCGTAAGTACCGGTATGTTCTCAAATGATTTAAGCTGGTCATATGACTTAGCCTCGAGTATAAGTCGCACCCCCACTTTTGGACTGATTTTCTGGTACAAAAAAGTGCGACTTATATTTGAATAAATACGGTAAATTGTTTTCTATTGAAATGAAGTCTAAAGAAAATAATAAAATAGTGATGACAGAGCAACTGTCCTGAAGTATAATGGTCATCTGTAGAGATTTAGTGTCTCTGCTCATCAAAGGTGAAAAAGCAAAGAAAATGTGCTAATCTCTCACATTCACAGCAGCAGGTGGAAGATGGTGTAGTCCAGTCACCAGTTGGTAAACTGACTTATGTAAGGTTAGTAACAACTTTAAACATCTTTGTACACTAAGGCATATTCATTTACAACATTCCTATAAAGGTGAATTCACTTTAAACAATCTAAGGAATTTTTAGGACTACACAACCACAAATGTATTATGGCTTCATCCTGGAGAGCTATCGGACAAGCAAATTTTCATGTTGAATAATTATATAGAACAGGTGGCAAGCTGGGTCTGAATGTCTAAGAGAAACATATCCCGGTGGTGGGACCACCTGTAATTACCCCTAGTGAATCAGGTAAAATAGAACATTCTATAATACTTCATACTGTCTCTAGGTATTACTGACTGACACAACACTCTAGCCACAACCAAAAACCCATCTATTATTTGGCTTATTAATAGTTTTAAAATTAACATATATGGTTTTATTATTTACACAGATTTATTAACTAGTCATAAAATCTAAAATAATAATTACAACATGATTTCAAGAAAATCTGCACCCAATATTAACTATTGTTAAATACTGGACTTATATATGAAATCCAATAATGAAATCAATGATTTGAAAATTTCAAACAATTCTGAAAAGTAGCAAAAGAATGTAAAAGCTAAAATACAAAATGGATGATGATGTGACTCTAGTCAGGAAGGACAGATCTTTCATGAATGTTCAAAAAGCCATCATTACATCTTACTTTTGTGTGAAGTACAGCTATTTCACATTTTTTACCATCAGGAGAAGAGGGAGAGAGATAGCTGAGTTTGTCTGTGTGTGTGGAACATTGGTTGTTAAAAAAACTTGATATTTACTGTTGTAATGACACCAATAATACAGTGTTCTTTTTAAATCATAGCTCTGTTTAATTCACAATATCTGTATTTATATTTCAGGACACAAAGGTTAAATAATAATGATTACATGAGAAAAATCAATATAAATTATGAATTTTCCATGAGCAAATGGCCTGAAATCCCTCATTCCTTTAATTATGTTTGTGTAGAGAATGTACTCTTTATTACCAGAGGAGGGTCATAGTTTTGTTACATGGATTATATTACTGTAAAATAATTAAAATTTTGTATGAGATAATGAGTGGGAAGTGTTCTTCAGTTAAATTAAGTAAAAGAAATCCAAAATTAAGCTCTTTTTTTTATCATATCAATATTTAGTTTACCTTAGTATTGTAGTTATGAGGAAAGAGAACTGGCCATCAACACAATCATTGTTAACCTGATTAATACTATTCACTTGGTATATTATCCCAATGTTTTTATTACTAACAAAATAGTTTCTGATATCTAACTAGGCTGGAACCTTAACCAATTTGTGATTATGCCTCCTTGTATTTAGTAACTACTGATAGCTGAGGTCTTTTGCCCCAAGATATTGAAACCCCTAATCATTTTAGCAACCCCTATTAGGTCTCCTCTTAAACAATATTTGTTGGAGGTTTAACTGTAGGAGATTTTATAACTTAAAATACAAAAAAGATTATCTGTCATAATCCAATGTTGATCATTTAAATATACATTCTGCTTACATCTTTCTAGCTACAGAATTCTAATGTAGGCTGCCACAGATTCTAGACTAAAATCAGGCCACAGACCCACCCCTGTGACCTGAATACCAGAGCCGAATTTGGGGTGGGGGACTCCTTCATTGCAACCTTACATCACTAGTCTTGGTTGGGTAGGTGAAAAAAACAATGCTGCTCCACTGACAATGGTGAGCTAGAACCACTGTGTGTGATCTGTTGTAATCCCAAAACAATTGAACTGTGAAATGTACTACCCATCAGTCAGGTGACTTACTATCAGGTCAGGGTCAATCACAGTATATAATCAGCTGCTAATACACCTCACATTGATCATCATTAGATGAGTCTACACTGACACTACAACTTGCTGCCACTACGAAGAGATCACAGCCGACCTCGGTTGACCTTCTTGCACAGAAGAAAGGTCGGTTTCTGTGAAATACTGTTTTTTGCATAAACGGTAACTTATTATTAAGTATACATGATTGTCTCTCATGCGCGAATGAAAACCTTATCTCACATAACCAAGTGAGGGACATTCATGACTCAAGGATATGTTAGGGATTCCACACGTGGTGTTTTCCTTTAGAGGATCATAATTTCGGGTAGAATCGCATGACCTCAGGCACGGATCCAGGAATTTTTGCAGCAGTTGGTCAGGATCTCTGGAGTCCTTAGATCAACTAAATACCAATGTACAAGAAAAATGATGAGCAAAAAAAAGCCGACAAATGGCATATGCCATTGTTTTTCAGCTGTTTCTGCATATCTGTCGGTGCGTCTGTAATCTCTTGTGTGTGTGGACACTTTTCAGTTGTTCACAAAATTCTTCACAAACATTTTTTTGGAGGGTTGAGCAGGGGCGAGTCACGACCCCACCTCTGGACCCGCGCCTAGGCCTGCATAAAGAGAATACCAGCATTTCAAATCTCTGCTCAACCTCCTGGGACCTGCTCGGCCATTCACACCACCATGCTCTCCGCTGAAAGCATTGTTTTACTAATCTGTCTTGAGAACTGGCTTCTTCCTGGTTTTGGTCCTCTGTTTGTCCCATTCAATAAAAGTAATGATGTTTGGTAGCTCATATAAACCGTAGACAGCACGACGCCCGGTCTGAGTGATCAGAGTGATTCAAGATGAAGATTATCGTTCAACAATGACAGAAGAGCGATCCAATTCCTTGCTTCTACTTTTCATCCACAGGGACATTCGCCTGGACTATGACAGGATCACAGATATGTATGCGCGCAGGTACCCAAGGCGCATGCTTTTCAACAACCCACTGACGGAATAAATATTACAAAATCGGTGCGTTGATACATGACACTTGACAGTGTATAACATCAGCGACGATTCCTTGTCTGTCATTTCGCAAATATATTTTGGTTTTATCTGGGATCTGAACATGTTATTCAGTTTGATGAATTTGCTGAGCTGGACTACATTTCCTTGAAATAAAAATATATTATGAATTTTATTACAAAATAAATATGCTATTGTTAGTTCAATATTCTTGTGAAGACTCGATACTACAGATGCTGGATGCTGTCTGAAATGAATTGCATGTTCTGTGTTTAGTGGTCCAGGGGTGGGAGAACATTGTCTATGAAGGCCGCATGAGCACCTGTTGTATTGCTGCTAGGCCGCATTCCTCATAAAACTGTGGAAACCCAGAGTCTTGTTTTGACTCCTGTATTTCTAAAATTCGGGCCAACTTCATAAGAATTTCCCGTTTTATATGAAACTAGAAAACTGCAAAAATAGGCCTACAAATTTCTGAATAGACGGCGTCGATCTGACACATGCCTTGCAATGTAAACGAACAAGGTGTAAACATTCCATTTTTTTGTCCTTTTTCAAATGATGCCGTGGGCCATAGTTTGCTCACTTCTGGTCCAGTCATTTGGAATTCGGTGCTCAGTATGGACTATGCCATGCACACCCCCTTTCCGAAAATCCTGGATCTGCCCCTGAAAATTATATTACAGAAGAGCTCGCTGAAAGGATGTGTAACCTATTTTAAACCTTTTTTATTGTCCGCATAATTAATGCTTCATAAAGGTTCAAATAAAAGTTTATGGAATATTATCAGGGATCTTTTGTACAAATTAACTTTAAAGCTTAACAGAAATATGATTTTATATAACTATAAGTGTACCAAATAAAAAACAGACACCTGGCAGCCTAGAAACTTTTGTTTCAAGAGGTAGATGCGGAGTTACTTCCCTTGGTACACATAATACGTGAGACGTATTGTCAAATACGTACACAGGAGATTTCCAGGATTTCCTTCGAACCATCGTTTGGGTTTTTAACAGAATCCAATATGTAATTTGAGCTCTGGATGAAAAACCTATAGAATGGATGTTTAATATTAATTCCACACGACAGCTAACGTTAGTGCTATTTCCCTCTCTTTTGTTGGCCAATACAAATTTCTGAAGAAAAATAACATTAAACACTCGATTTCTTAAAGATGATCTCCATTAACTTAAAACTCTGCGCGTGTACACAATAAATTCTTTCTGGATAGAAATAAGTGAGGAGTAGAAGGAATTATATTTTGTATTACCTATGACCCCCCCCCCAACACACACACACATCTGCAGCATATGTAAAAACAAACAAACACGGAGTTATTTCCCCTCGTACACGCAGACATTCAATAAAACACCAGTGAAAATAATTACATAAATAAATCGTATGGAAACAATTTAAAATAACTGAAAATACATGAATATTTTGGAAAAATCATTTAAATTAAAAAGGAAATAAATTATATTCATAAAGTAGACAAGATATTAAATCAAAATGTGAATACATATGACCATGAAGGTAAAAAGATAAATAAATGCAGAAATCAGAAGATAGTAGTATGTTCTTGTTTCTTTGAGGTTTGCTCTAAAACTAGGGACCAGGTGATCGGTTCGTTTTACGCAACCAGTGAATACCACGTTAACAGGAAGTAAAAAGTATTGCTTAATATTTTAGCTAATCACCTGCATATTTTATTAAAATGTCTTCTATGCAAAGAGCAATTAAAGTGCGACTTGTGCAATTTGACTAACCAGATTGACACGAGTTAAGCCAATTACAAACACCAAGTGGATGCCGTGAGGAAATTTCTAATGTAATATCGTATTCGGCAATTCTCCAAGCTAAAGCCCCTTCCCACTATCTTGAACCACCTGTCACGTGTTCTTCAAACTTCCAGGTGAATTCCTCTCGACAGTTACTTGGCTTGTTTGATTCTCTGTTCTCTGCCTCACCCGCCATCTTCATTATTACTTCACTCACCTGAATAATGTTCACTAAAATGTATTAGTTCAGCCCTTAAAAAGTTAAGATTGGCTTACCTCATTTGTGTACCTGCCTACAATAATTCTTTCTATTTTCATCTTCATCCTAGAATTGTATTCGAGAACCCAAACAAAACCACGTGGTTAGGTCACGTCGTGCGGAAACGTCATTGAAAGTAGAGCACAAATAGCTATAAAAAACAAACTTTACTTTTATTTTCGTCTATTTGGTAAAAATTTCAATATTCATCAGCATTATTATTATTATTATTATTATTATTATTATTATTATTATTATTATAGTAAAAAAAATATTTAAGGTTAGATTCGCTCTCGTTGCTGTGTACTTGTGTAAAACGTCACGAGGACTGGCTCCACTGTCCGTAACCATGGCGCCAGTGGCACTAACTCAATTTAGAATCGGAGTCGGTGACCATAGCAGGATACGATCCACTGCAATTAGCTATAACCACTGATTGTTGATGTTGTTAGATCTTTTAAAGCAATGTAGCTGATACTCCCTCTCCTGCGCTGTCCGCTTGTTCACGTCCCCTTAGTTTCGTGGGGTCGAGGGGCTTCCTCGGCATGAATCGAACTAATCGTTTTATGTTAACTGTGAGGGCCTCTTAAACCTCAGCTTTCCTTTTAAAAAGAAATCAGACTTACGGACAGTTTCCAGACTCTAACCGCCTGATAGAGGGGAAATAGTTTAAAAGGGGATAAATGCAAACTTCCTACGACCAATTATTTCAATAGAGTGCAAGGCTAATTAGCAGAGCCGTCCCTAGCCATAGGCGACAGGGGCGCCATCTGCTGGGAGGGCGGGGAGGCACCTCTTTAGCAAGCCAAATGTATCTTTATTTTTGTTTCGATGATTAACATCAGTTTGAACACTTTACCGTTGTTATACTGTACGTTAATACTATATTGGTCTGTTGCTGTAATTAAATGCCACCTGTTTCTCTACACACCCTTTGTTTGCGCAGTTTTTTAAGGTAGGTATGTGGGTTTTAGGGGGTGACAGTGGTGAGGCTCTGCTAATTAGATAAGCTGACATTCTGGTGTGTTTTTTTGAGAGGACGGGCCTAGTGATGGAGATGTACATCATACCCACCTCTGCTTGCTGCATTCCCACTAAACATCTCTATAGAAGATTGGTGGTGGTTTAGCTTCTATCGTTTTAAGTATGAATTTTATCTGGGGAATTAATTTTAATTTTAAAATTCAAATATTTTCAAACATTTCCCCAATTTTTACAGAAAATGAAATTAAGTAAATATTGCAATCAGATTTAATTTTAAATGTACAAAAAGTTATTTCCCTTTATGTACTACGAACATGCATACACAAATACAGACAAGCCTATACATATATGTAGAAATTACAATAAATATAGAAAAATGTGCTTAAAAGATTTACTTCCTAATATAGTCTTCAGATAGGAATAAAACATTGCAAATAATTGAGCTTCTGCTGATTTTGTATTCAATATCAAATTTTTAAAAAATGAAAAGAAAAAAAAATTGTTAAAAAACAAAAAAAAACATAAAACGTACTTTGAAACTAGCTTTTTGTTTGTTTATTGTTTTTTTTTTCTTCCTTATTCCATTTTTGTCTTTTGCTTTGACAAAGCTGTATACAAAGTCAACAACAGCTGTGGTGGCATTTTTATTTAAAAGTATGGTAGTTTTATGAAACTCCGAGAAAGTCTCATGAACTTTTTTTATTAGAGTTACCTCCCTTTTCACACACACACACACACACACACACACACACCAGAAATTTCTTAAGAAAACGTAATAAATAGATAAGTGACTGCTATGGTTGTGTGTCACCTACAAGGAATATTGATTATACAGAGAGCAGATTGTAACATATTTGAAAAAAAAAAAAAAAGGTTTCTATAAACTAGTTTCTTTTTCTTGCTAAATTGTAAATAAAGGATTTCTGATGCCTTTGACCTAATATTTTTAAAGTTCATATTTCAGATGCTTTATATCAAGCAGCAGCATATTTGGTAAATCCAGATATTTTCTGATATATATCACACCAGTAAATTGATTAATTATCAGCATATTATTAAATCATTGAAGAAGCTGTTGAATTAAAAATGTCTTATTAACATTAAAAGATGAAGCATGTACAACCTTGCATATTTGTTATGATTCTCTTCTGAAAAGGGCCCTTAAAATACACAGTGTTACCAAATATCACAACTATATGGTTTGGTTTCAGTGCCAAAACTGCCAGTCACAAATTATCACACTCATATAAGATATTTAATTAACTCTTTTTTATATTGATGCTTTGGAGACTGCCATCGTTTCTTTGAACCCTTTTAAAGTGAGAATTTAAAAGTAGGGGATCTGAACCCTTACAAACATCATTATGCAAACATTCATTTAGAACTGAGGTGTAGGCAATCCCATAGAGCAACTTAAATACACAACTGTGACGTGCACAAAATTGTGATGTGAAGTTTTAGAAGTATTGAAAGTTTAATTTTACTGAAATTCCTTTGAAATTAATGTTAGAAGTAGCTTTTCGTATTACAAGGAAATAAATTTTTTGACAGATGACTAAATTAAGATTGTTTACATTAATATCAGACTTAATTGTTGTTATCTTCACAAAGCTGGAATGGCCTCCAACTTCCTCCCTGCCCCTTCTACCAACAAATAAGCAATGAACCGAATACATTTCAACTTTTTAAACACATCTCTTTGGTTGGTACACAGAACCAAAACAAAAATAATCAACATACATACAGGAATAACCAAGGTAGACAGTTAACCTTCCCTAAATGCTATCTTTCTGCATTACTGTATCTTCTTTAAATTGGACATGCCTATAAAACAGATAGCGATAATACTGCAGATAATGGAAGAACACGCATGGCATTTATAATGTTTGCTGGCAGAGTCTTTTCATGGACAATAACTGATCAAAATTTGATTGAAAATGTTCTTCATTTTACTTTTATCTCCTGTTACATTCCAGGTTTGAAATTCTGTTAAGCAAACAGAAATATCATGATAAAATGCTTTAATTTCAACAATATCATTACCTGCCACAGACGTGTATACACCACAAACAAATGAAACCTACTCACGAATCTCTTAGTTCCTTTTCTTTTACAATAGATTATTTATTTAATGTAGCTGAAGATAACAAAAAGCTTTTAACCAATTCTGCAACTTACCTGCTGTGATGAGAAGATTGTTTGTTATAATGCAATCATTGTCCTTGGAGTAATGGCTGCTCAACAGAAGCCAGAAAACAATAATAAGCTTCAGAAGTCATACTTGTGCATTGTTATTTTTCTATTTCTGACCATTCTTCTGGATTTTGTTTTTAATGTTTGAATTGCATGCTTATGTTTAATCTTGTGCTAAGTTTACAGAAAATAGAGTTAATTTGGGAAATACTGAGATATCTAATGAACTTACATTTTCTTTTCCCTCATCCTGAGAAAGAATGTCATGATGAGCAATGATGGTAAATCGTAGTAAGTATTTTGCTTTGTTTTCTTGTTTTACTCTTCTGTTTTGGGACCAAATCTGTGACCTGCTGGTTACTAAGTATTTTTAATGTAGATTTTGACCATTACTTTAGCCCACTGCACCAACAGAACATCTGCCCAAATGGATATTAGAGATCAGGATTAGTTGTTATAGCATCAGTAATTCCCATTTAGACTTGTAAATGAGGCTATAACTGGGGTCATATGATGGTGATTATAATCTTGATATACATTTAATTAGGAATTACTGGTATTTTACTTTACCCCTCTGAAAAGTAACCATGGACTCCTCTACCTCAGATACTGTATTCAAGTGCATCCAGGTGTCTATTTGTTTTTGAATAGACCATATGACATGAAATTAAATTACATATCATATAGCTTGGATCAGTATTTGTATTGGAAACAATTTCAGTGAAATTCTAATTTTTTACTTACCATTGCTCAATACAAATAGTATTTCAGCATTCTATTCTGGTGTTTAAAATATCCCCAAAAGTACGAGTTAGTCAGAATCTATATAAAAAGAAAAAAATAAATAGCAGCCAACAGTTTGTAGATTCAAGACAAACTGGGACCATTTTTTAATCAAAAAATATCTGTCATTTCCCAACAAAAATGTTTTTTTTCAGAACAAAGCACTGATGAATGGAGATCATATGTTCATCGGTTAGTATTAATAAGGTGATAAAAATTGCCTAAACCAATCCTCTACTTCTATTTAATATACCACCAGTAAATATTTACCCCGATCTTCTGTTGTTTAAATTTGCTCATATTTTACATGTTCTAAGTAATCCAAGACACTTGTAGCAAATTAACCTTTTAAAATATTATAAACCTTTTACTTGGAAGATCACAGTTAGTAAGATAGCAAGGATTATGTATAATTAAAATGTATCATTGATAGGTTGTTTCAGGGCCATTCGTTAAATTCAGTTCTTTTTTTAAATTAGATGTTTATTCTGTACAATCTTCAGTGGACCAGCAGGTAAAGGTGTTGGTTAAAACAAACAAACTAAGATAACTACATTGAAAACTTGGCAGCCAAAAGGTCATTAGATTCTGACCACATTTATAATTTTCTTCTTCTACATCCCATTTTGAAATAGCGCTTTCTTTAGCTGTCTGCTATAGGTTTGGTAGAAGAAAGTCATTTATCTTCTGAACTTCAAAATGAACTGTCCCAATTCTTTAATCATTTTATAAAAATAGTGTTCTCAACCAAATCAATAGTACCATCCACATATATTACTACTTTCTGACCAGCTATCAAAACAGAAAGGAGCAAGCACCTGTCATTTTTTAAAAACATTCTCAGGTTTCCCTCTGTATATACAGGATTATCTTCCTTTCCAAGTTGTAAAATAACAGTAAAATGGTACAGTAATAAAAATGGTAGACAGTGGGTGATTACTTGTAAATTTACTTAATAAAATCTCTTTTAAAGGATTTCTTATTTATCTAAATTTTTTTGCAAAAGATCACCCTGAATGAATGATCACACAAGGTGTGCACTTGTCCATGACAAACAAAGCCTCATAAATACTGTCCTGAGCTATGATGAGGAAGTATAGAATGGTGGCCACAAGGAGAACGGTTCTGGCTGTATTGGTATAGGATGGTGGTTACAAAGGCAGACATAGCGATTAAGGTACTGAAGCAGTGACACTGCCCATTTACAGATTTTCTTAGTGTAAAATCAGCAGCTGTTTGCCTCTTCTCACAAAGACTTCATTTTTGTCAATTTTAAGGGGGCTTCTGATGGAAGGGTCCTCCTCTGGAGAAGGAAAGCAGCCACAAACAGAATGGTTCCTCCTCACTCATGACAGCCAGCACACTTGTCCAGTGGATCTGCACGGGTGAGTGAGCAATTTACTAACAATCCGTCCTAACAAAATCTGATCTGACATCTTCAGAATATGACAACCACATTACTACCATTGATGGCAACACCTTTAATCCTTCATTGTCCAGCAACAACTGGAACAAGCAGGGACCACACATTATCTCCAACCACTGTACTTGCCTTCCTTCCAACACCCAAATACTAAGATTAAGAAAGAAAGAAAGAGGAAAAATAAAACATATTCATCACCAGCTAATTTAGAAAGCTATAAAAATAATGGATTAAAGTGATTTTAAAAACAGACAATGCTAACTTATGGTTTGTTGACCAGAACAAAGTAGGGAGTTATCCCCTTTTGTCAAACTTTATTTCTAAATTTTCACTTGCTTCACCCTGACCAAATTATCCTTTTAATTAAAACAAAAAGGAAACAATTCTTTTCAACAAGAAATCTAGGATTTTCTTCATTATTCTTACTCACAAAACTAAACCGAAGTAAGCACTAATTTTGTAGATCCCTAATTTTACTTCTCATCTGTCCTTATTTTGGAAGGACATGTTCCATTTTTTCAAAATTCTAGTCCTCCATCTTCATCTGTTTTGGAGAGGTTTTTCTTTTGTAATAATATGAAAAAATATTTCAAATGGGTATTAAAGTGGAAATTAAGATAGTTATTACCATATTTGCTGGCTGCATGTGACTTGCCATCTGGAATATCACTTCCTGTTTCCTGTTTACACCTTCTTCTCAACTGCCAGCTCAATCATGTATTCTTTCATCAGAATATACAGTCTTCATGGAAATTACTCTAAATTTACCATAATGATGTGACTTGTTTTTTCTCAATGATTTTCTATTACTAATTCTGATGTAAAGACTATAGGACATCATCATTGGTTGGTTTATTTTCACTAGTAAAATGTGATGTCCAGGTGGAGCAACTCTGTGACTAGACAAAGAATAATTAGTAATTTGGAACAAATGATCAAGATGTGGGGAGAACCAGTTAATTTGTAGGATTTGCGTTTTATTTATATATTTCTACAGTTATGTTGCTCAACTAAAAGTTGAATGGAGTTTGATTAAGAGAATTGAATTATTCAGGAGATTTTTGTTCAATGTGATCCTTTCTGGTTTATCCATAATGTCATCAGGTCAGAGAGTCTCTACATTATGTTAACAGGGACCCTTGGAAACTTTATCTGAGTGTTACCTGGTATTTATTTGTTGTTTGTGTTTAATGTGGGTAACTCAAGCAGAAAATAACCTGTAAATGTTGTTACTACAAAGTTTGACTTTCTTCTGCCCGGACACATTTGGTTTATCAAAGCTGAGCATGACAAATAAAATCAAAGTGACCTTACTTTACCATTACCTCAGTCTTCCTTCTTTGTTTAATTATTCCTATTTCTTTAATATAAATGAAATTGTTGAAGGAAAGGAAGAGAGCAAAATAAGAATTATAGTGTGAATGTAGGCTGATTGTGTTTTGTATCTGATGCTAAATCTTCTCCTGATCTACTTCATCACCACAGCAAACTCTTCTGCTGTAGAATTATTGAAGAAAAGCATCTGACTTTTGGAATATCAGCTGTATCCTTGATTTTATCTGGCTCCAAAACTAATATCGACATTGGGAGCCTCCTTATTAAAAAAGGAGCAGCAGCCCGTATACACACAGGTTGTTTATTTGTTTGTGCAGGAAAATGATTAAAATGACTTCAGTTTTTCCCTTTCACAGTCTGAAATTTGAAGAAAATGAATAGTAAATTTCTTTATTCTATCAGGATAAAAAAGCAATAATTCTTGTCATAATAAATATTAAAATCTGATATTCTGACCTCTAATCCTGACTAATTAGAGAGAGGAGAGGATATAAAAAGATGAAACAGAGGAAGAAATAAACAAGATACTCTACAGTTTTGCTTAAATTCTTGTCATCTCTGGTCTCTTAGATGACATGAATGGTGAGTGATAGGAATGCTGCTGTCGGTCATTTCAGTGAGATCTCACCTATTTAAATAATGTAGTATTAGTTTTACCAACTGTGATTGATTGACTAAATGTTAAGAATGATCTATCTCTAAGTTGACAACAAAATTCAATTGGGAAATTGAACAATATCAGGTTACATCTGCCCACTTTCTTACTCATACCTGAATGTCTTGTGTGATCTTATCTTAAAAATATAAAACAACATTGTATATAAGTTTCCAAACTATACATTATGATGATTTGAAATAGGAAAAAGATGGATTCTCCACAAAATAAATGAATTAAATTAATGTAAATATGCAGGGTGGCAAGGTTTGATTAATTTCATGGAATAAAATTGTTCCTAACTGCAAGTTAATAGAAATGGTGCAAAATATCTTAAGACAACTTATCTCTACTGAGTCAGCCTAATATTCTCCAAGACAGAATAATCACACCTGTCAGGTGAGGAGATCAACCAAAATGCCTTTCTAGTAGTACAATCTCTCACTTATCTGTTTGCTTTGTTTACCTGTATTATTTCAAAGAGCCTAAAAATCTATTAATTAAATAAATCTATTTCAATTCTGAACACAGGCATACAATGATCTCTTTAAAATTATTTAAAAACAGATATTTTGTCTTTTGCTCATAAATTATTTGCCAAAAATGTTATTTTGTTCTTAAATTATGTTTAGTTACTATTTCAAATGGTGTGGAATTCTGACAGTTTCACCTCAGGATTAATCCTGAAAACTATGATTGTATTATCCAGTAAAGCAGAAGCAGCCATCCAAGGCGTTCAAAATAGACATCTAAATCTGTAATAAGTTACATAACAGGTAGAGAGATATTTAAATTTTGTTTAGTTAGATGATGATAACTTAAAGAGAACTCTCCAAAAATATTGAACAGGGGTCAGGGTTTGAACTGATGGTTTCAGAGAGTAGAGGTCCTATGCCATTTGTAGGAGTCTCAAGCATATCCTTCTACAGGAATGATAATCAAAGGCTCAAGTCATATTAATTAATTATGTCTGTTCACAGCTACTAAATTTCAAACAGTGCTGATTGAATTCTATTTCAAGGTGGTCATTAGTTGCTTGTAGATTGTTATACAAGAAATAGCATAATTACATTACAAATGCATCAGTGTATTTCATGACTGATATTCCAAAGCTGATGGGAGGGATCAGAATATTCACCACCCCAAGGTAGAGTTTTTGAGATAAGTATAAATGCCATCTTGTATCACTTAGTTTGCTTACTGATCTTTTCTAGGTGATACATTAAACAAAGAAGATGAGTGACACTGCATATTACTACAGCAAGAGAGAAGAAAGTTGCACATTTTCTACAGAAGGAGAAATCTGTGGTGATCACTAGCAACCTTGGGGAGGGGAAAACTCTTCTCTCTCAGTTTATGGTGCAAAGCTACATTAAGGAAGAATACACTCTGATGAACATCCACAGCGCCGAGAGTCTGTGACGGATAGAGAACTTTTGTGGCAGATGTGTGGTGTATATTGATGATATCTTTGGGTCATCATGTTATGACCAATACAAGGCGGAGAACTGGTAAATTGAAAAGTATGTAAAAGGTGATAAAGCTGTCTTCATAATGACTTGTAGACAGACTGTATTCAGGGAGGCTGAAGATCAGATTGAAAGATACCAGTGCCAGATATTTAAAGAATTTTCTCTGTCAGCAGAAAAACTTTCTCCACAAAAGAAAGAAAGCCTGTTGGGAAAACATCTTGAAAAAGAGAACATAACAGATTTAGGAAGAGACGAAATACAGGAAATGATCCAGACAGACTCTGTGTATGGATTCCCCTTCACTTCATAAATTAGTTGTCACCTTCTTCGGGTCACCTCTGATGCAGACCCTGCGAGAAATAGATAGAAATGATGCAGACCACTCCAATCTCCTGTCACTTACTGGCTGCACTCAGTAATGGGGAAGTACCAGCCGACTTGCTAAAGTGCCAAAAAGAAGCAAAGTGGAAAGACAAGATTGACGATATACCATACTAAGTAAGAGAGCATAAGAAATCCGTCGAGAGGGTTAGGAATGTTTATGGTTGGAAAAAAACAACAACAACTCTTATATCTTGGGACACGATCCTATCCTTGAATGTGTACTAATGACAGCCTTTGAATTATCCAGACATTGCGTTCAAATACTCTCCTCTAATTTTCGTTTTAACACACACTTATAGTAAGGAAGCAGAGACCGCTGATGATGGTGGGTACGTGAAGATTGACCTTACATTCTACAATGAATTAGCACCTATTTTTTCAAGGTTCCCCCCACCCAGATATCTGACAATCCGTCGTTGATGGATGAAACCTTTGCCGAGAGGGTGGCAGAATATCTCTTTCAGAATGCAGAGGAATGCTCTCACTTTGTAGGACCTCTAACTAAAGAAGTTGATTATGAATACACGAATAATCTGGAAAAGATCGCTATTTATAGACATGGAGACTTTTTGAAATATATTGTAATGAAAAAAAGAAGAAATTGGAAAAATGAGTGTACAAGAAATTTCTCAAATTTTTCTTGTTTTATGTGGCAGAGACCACAATGAAAGTGTAGTCAAATTTCTTCTCCAGAACTTTCCAGTGGACATCTGTGTAGAGGATAAATATAAAATAAACCTGCTGCACTTTGCTTGCCTTGGGAAGACAGAGATGATCAAATTTGGACTAAAAAGTAAGGTCAGAGTGACACAAGATACAGAGGGTAACACACCTCTGCATTATTTATTTCTTAATAGATATCTCTGCAGACAAACTCAAAGAGGGGTCCTACCCATACCATCGTATGAAGATATCAAACCGCCCACAGTGAGATATCTAATACAGATTTTAGTTGGCCAGTACAACAGAGATACAACTGATGCAAGTCGGCAGTCCAAACCTCTGTTATCTACAGAAGGAAGTGCTGCTACACCACCTGGCAGGTTAAGGGCCTCTACACCGGGGCAAACTCTAGTATCACTTATTAATAATGAAGGTGTAGGTCCCCTACATGTTGCCTGTCACGTAGGTGATGTAGAGGCAGTTTCTTATCTGGTCGAGGCTGGGGCTGATGTCAGAGCGAGGCTTCGTGACGGAAGTACAGCTCTTCTGCGGCGAGCAAAGGAAGGACAGACAGACAGACAGGCACGGCTCGTCATCTGGTGAAAGCTGGGGCTGATGTTGGGGAGCGAGATGATGATGGACGTGCAGCTCTACTACTTGCAGCAAGGAAAAGGCAGACAGAGAGAAGGCTGGGGCTGATGTTGGGGAGCCTGATGATGATGGACGTACATCGCTGGACCTGGAAGCAGGGCGGAGACACGCGGGCATGGTTTGAATTCTTCATGAAGCTGCAGCTGCTGATTCCTGAGATGAAATGTGAACGATAACATTTTGAAGTAGCATCATCTCGGCATTGTTTGATGGAAGCAGCAGCGGTTCATTTATACAGTTCCAGGCTCCAGGTATGTGAAGGTCCTCTCACCTGGTTATTTGTTTATAAGAGAGAGAGGGAAAATCCCCCCCCCCCCCGATCACATTAGCAGTCTTTGGTTCAGTGTTTTGGGGGGGGGGACTTTGAGATGACAAATTTACCAGTTTTCTGAATAAAGATTCAGAAGAAGGAAATAAAAATGTACAAATTAGATTATTAATATTTAAATTTTAAAATAATTTAATACTGAATTCGTTATTTTAAAATTTGTCAGCTTTCGATAGACTTTCCTGAAAGAAATATCAAAGGTAGCATTCGTTTGGACTTCTGCCTCATTAGTCTTCAGACGACATCCTGTCAGAAATGTTTTTAATGTCTGTAATATCTATCACCTGTCGGT
This sequence comes from Nautilus pompilius, assembly GCA_018389105.1. Lineage (NCBI taxonomy): Eukaryota > Metazoa > Mollusca > Cephalopoda > Nautilida > Nautilidae > Nautilus > Nautilus pompilius. Next base: position 212,539 of record JACATO010000634.1, on the reverse strand, counting down.
ATCCACGGCTTTTGTCTTGGTCCAGCTCGTCAACAAAGCTGCTTCACTGATAGCTAAGGGGGAGATAACTCCCAGCTTTCCTGGTGTTATGATGGTAAACTATCATCTCCTGAACAACTCCGTCCATTAGGTTCCATAAGGCTTTTCTTATGTTTATAAATTGCCAGAACCGTAGAAAACAGGTGAACATTCCTGTACTGGAGAACGATGAAGGTTTACGATGTACACACACTGTGTTGTGTTACAAAAGATTTGGAAATGTAAATTTATTTTTAAAGTTGCTATTTACATTGAAACATTAATCCATGACCACCTGAGAGTCACTGGAGGATAATCTCGTCTCAGAAACTAAATATGTTCCCTTAGTTGGGTGGGGGTTGAGTTCCCCTCAAAAAATTAAATATTACAGTTTTGAGTAATAAGAAGTTGTGTAGCTTTTTAGGAAGAGAAAGTGAATATGTAAATATTCAATACATCTATTCACAGATATTTAAAATGTCTGTCTTCTCTACTGGCTGTAATCTCAAGTTCTAGCTGACCAATTCTCTCTTACAAGGTTTGTTTGTTTTAAAACAATGGTGACTTTCTTCTGTTATTTGATGAACATTCACTGTTTTGCACCAGTTGAAATATTCTTAATGCTGCCAGAAGATTTATTACAAATCCAGAATTTGTGTTTACAAGACAATAGAACTAAAGAAAATGCAAGAATCGCCCATTGAGTAAATAATCTACAAAACATGATAGGTTTTGCCATTTTATGTTTTTCTTAGTCCTTTATAACTAAAAAATGCTGTGATACATAAATGACAATTGGCAGAAACAGCTGAAGCTAGAACGTGTATCACAGTAAAGTAAACAGTCCTTCTGTACTAACATCAGTATACTAGTGTCTAAATGAGTCTGACCAATTGGTGGGTATAGTACAGTCTACTATGTCTCATGGATGAGATGGGACCATTGATGATGCAGTGAACTGGTGAGTTAATGACATGAAACTACAGGAGGGGAGAGATGGGTGGTTCCTTAAGAAAGCTTGTCAGCCATGCTAAGAGGGTGAAGACAAACATTGTTCTGCTTGAATCTCTGGTATATTTAACCTGGACATAGAAGTGGAAGGAAAACCAGGTGAAGAATAATGTTTATAACATTGGGTAGGCAGTTAGCTAGTGAGTCTGACCTGCTGTGTGTATGTAGTATCTGGCATGCTGTGCATCACAGCAGTCTTCAAGCTGTTTATACGACTGGCAGTTAACAGACCCTGCCATTAGCAAATAGCATTAAATTGTAACTCATCTGATCTGTGCCTTCTGCTGGTGATTGGATTACTGTCACTGAGTCAGTCACTGTTAACTAGGTATACAACTTGTATGTGGTATTATTTGTCTATGTGAACTTGGTCTTTTCCATTATTTAGAATGAGACGTGAAGCCAGAGTTTAAAAGCCACCTGATATGGGGATGTTAACTGTTTTGTTTATCACGCATTTCACTTTGTTATCGGTTTTGAAATTTAGTTCTTTGTATGGAAGATTACATGGAACCAAATCTGGGCTATGTGGTGGATGGGGCATGGTGACTAATTTAATGTACAGTTTGATATTGTCGCTTGTCCAGGAGAACAAGATTCATTTCACATCCATAGTTGTCATGTCTAATAATCCCATTACTGTCGCTGTGCTGAGTATTGACAAAGATTTAGGTTAAATGGACTGACATCTTCAGCATTCTTTCATGAATATTTGTGCTTTTTATAATTTAAAAGAAATGATCTCACTGTTTGGTTTCTTCTATTTACAGCAGGTACATATTTATATAGCTGAACAAGTCCGTTGAGAAGTTAATCAGATATTTTTCAACGTTTTGGTCACACAAACAATACAGCTCAGAACCAAGCACAAGAAATAAAAAGGAAGAGTTATTTCTTTAGACAACCTGGCTGACTGTTGGTGAACTTCTGCTGTCAGTTCTGTACAGTTGATTGTATCAAAAACATTTAATTAATTAAATTTTACTTGACCGACTAAATTCTAATTTTATTTGGTGTAAAAGTTATGTTTTCAGTTTATTGCAGCTTCTCTTTTTTTCATTCTCAAAAATTCTTTGCATCTATGAAAAAAATGAAAGAAAAACAATGGTAAAGAAAGTACACACCTTGAACACAGACAGATTGGTAGCCAATATTTACACAGATAAACTCTTGTGATGAAGACGTTTTGGAGTCACCCTCATGTATCCATATCAGATGTAAGGCTGAGTTTGTACCTGTGTAAAGAGAAGCCCTATATGAACTCCTTTTTTGATTGGTAGGAGACAGGAGTTGTAAGCAGTGTCTGTACAGATCTATGATGGAAGCCTGTCTGTTCCCTATTTTCTCTTTTTGGTAATGTGGTGACAGGAATGCATCTGTTTCATGCAGTCTGCCAAATGTGTGTTATATGGAGGGTCATTGTAAACTTAAAAATTAGTAAAAATAACATGAATCTTGGATTTTTTTGTAAATAATATACAACCAGTTTTGTTTTCTGTAGATAGATTTTTGTAATTAAGACTACATATCTCCATTTTACAGAAAAAAGGGTAGGGACAAAATGTAATGGAAATAATCCAGTAACCAGAAAGAAACCATTATAAATGGTGATAGATAAAAGACTGTGCAGAATGAAAGCAAAGTATAATGTCTAATATTATCCTTCATATTCCTTATGATTGACCTGCTGGATCACTGGGAATCAGATTTAGGAAGTGCCCATCATCTCTTACTGCCCTCTGTCATTCTGATGTCACATGTTAAAAACTTCTACAGGCCCATATTTCTAAATGTACATATTTTTATACTGTATTTGGACAGAAATATAGAAGCAAAGGCAGCAATAATTGGGTATTGGGAAAACCACTGATCTGAAATAAATATAGATGTAAAGTTTTCACTGGTTCACATTTTGGGGCCAGAGGTAAACAAGCCATTGTTTAAAAGTTGGTCGTAGAATCAAACCTGTCTGCAGTATTAGGTTTGGCTCCTTTTTATTTAGAACAGTTTTCTCCAGAGGAGGTCAGATATTCCTACTAACCTACAGAGACTTGATAAGCACCACTACCATTTAAATTAGAAATTATCTTTGTATATGTACAAACATTAACTTTCTGGTCTTCAGCAGATGAAAGATTCTTATGGTGACCACCTCTCCCTTAGGAATACAGTAAGCTGTCATGGCTGCATCAATGACTTAGAGCTCATGTTAACTACCTGTCCTGAACAAACCTCAGAATCAGGAATAATTATTCACTTCAGAACAGATGGAGGAACATCATCTCAGAGTTGTGCAAAAAAATACATTCAATAGGAAAAGAAAAACTGACAACATTGGTTAGGCTACAGGTACACACCAACAACTACTGACCAACACACAAGGTGAAGTCCATAGTAGTGGCCAGGTAATTGGGTAGAGTCACCTGGTCCACCCTGCCACCTTTGACTTCTTTTCATTGAGATAAGATCAGAAAACACCTTCCTCACTCTATTCTTTTCAATGGACATAACATCACCTTGTTTTTAGTCTGAGCTGGGCCCCTAGTCCCTCGTCACTTCTTGGGTCCAAACACTTGATGTTGCTGGATTATAGAGATGGGAGAAGACACTACAAATTACAGCTGATTTGAGAGTACTCAGTGGAGACAGCTCCTGTTTATACATTCAAAATACAGATCTAACAGAAATTATCTACAAACACCTGCAAAGCTATCACCAGGTGAAGGTTCCATACACTTCTGATTTTCCCCAACTTTCTTATGCCACCTGCATCACTTTTGCTTGTAAATCTTAAATATTTCTCCAAAAAATTCTAGATTACATGTGTTTGAACTTTATATTTGAAAATAATGTATAAATTCATCAATCATCTACTTTCAGTTTATTAACCTTTCTGAAATGTGTCTTTAATCCATATCACACAACAACTGTCTAAAATTCAAAAAGTGAGAATTCAATTCTAAGGACGTAAACAAATTTATAGCATCTCAACAGCCCCATCTTGTAGGTTCAGTTAGTAATATGGCCACCAGTGTCCTACACTACACTCTTACCTTGCAACATCTTTGTTTTCCTTCAGTCTTTCAACAGATCCGGCTGTTTAGATGAGTCCTGTGCTCACCTACACAGATTTTATTACGGAGGCAGTCAACTAAAAATAGGTGTGGTGACTGAGGGTTTGCAAATGGTTTGAAGAACAGCAGCTTGGTGCACACTCACCGAGCCAGGCATTTATCCTGAGGAGAATATGATAAAGAAGGTGTACGTGTTTTAGGATAAAGCTCTCGAGGATAACAACTTTGTCACTTACTGCTATGTCAGGTTTATAAAATGATGGATGCTTGAAGCCTTATTTCTCTCTTTTTTAAATTAGATTTTTCATCAAATGTTATTTTTAAATTTTATTAACTTCTGTTTCAGTCCTGCTAATACTGGAACAAACAACCAATTCTTGCTGCTCCCTTGTGTCCAATTCTAGTAGTATACTTAGGAATGCCACTCCAGGTTAGGACCCATGTGGCTGTATTGTATCTGATGTTGAAGACAATGATCAGAATCAACTGTCCCCTATCCTCTGTCCTTCTTTGCTCAATTTCTAATAGTATATTTAGGAATGCCACTCCAGATTAGGACCCATGTGGCTGTACCTTTCTCAATTGCATAGAACATGAGTTAATCCAGACTGACAGCACACAGCCAGCAGCAGATGCTGGTTCTCTGTCCTCTTATTGTATTAGCTTGTGATATTTTGCCAGCTCTTCTCATTTACTACTGATTTTCTTAGCATCTAAGAGAGAAATTCTTTATTAACAGTAATTAATACCTTGGAGGCTAATTCATTCTGAAAGAAAGAACTAAAATCCTGTTTTCTATATGCAAATGAATATTGTGTATTGCTGAGCTAAAGTTATGCATATTTAACACAACTGTTATTATCTTATTAAGTTTTAAAATTTTCATAAGGTTCTCTTAATCAAATGCATGCATATATTCTATTGTTAAAGTATATACAAATTCTACTTACACCCCTTGTTTGGCAGAGTTTTCTGGGCAGGCAGATAGCTTACATTTATTGATTAATGTTGGCTCTATGCTTGAGGAACTAGAACTTTTGAAGTTTCATCATTTATAGGATGGTTTATCATGCCTAAGACCCCACTGGCTTTTCCTCTTCTACTGTTGCCATTGTGCTAGTTACTTCAGTCTGCCTGATTTCATTGGCCATTTATTTGACCAATTATTAAATGCCATCTACAAATTTACCAATATTGGTCAACATCTACATAAATCAAGAAAAATATAGCCCCAAGAACTGAACCCTGCAGTATCTTGCTGGTGCATGTTAAAAGTATTTCACTTAGATAACAATGACAGGTATTCTAGGTTTTAAAGACAAAAGTAAATCTGAACAGTAACTCCACATTTTGGACTTATTCAAACTTCAGATCCATGAATGTTTATCTGTCCAATATCTCCATCCTGTTTTCAAAGAGCAGAGACGGCCCCTGTCACTTTACCTGTGCATGTAAACTGGCCTGTTGGTTTTCTCCTCTTTTTTTTGTTTTTATACAGTGATGTCATTATTTTGTATAAAATATTATTTTCTTTCTGTTTATAATTTTTTTCCATTATTTTAATTACTTTTGTTAAAATTTAAGGTTTGTGCTGGCAGGTTTTCTATCAGACAACTTTAGAAATCTATAATCCATTGTTTCGTAGAGTTGTCAGAACACACATCAGTTTAGAGGCAGCCATGACGCCCATCTTCCTTCGACTGATGAACTGTTATATTTCTTTTTTTGAAAAAAATATTTTATATTTTTCTATTTCTATTTATTTCAATTTTATAAATTTTAATATTTTCCCACTCCAATGTTTCCTTGCTCCATACTGTATACATGAAGGCTGATCAGCTTCCCTGCATGGATGCTTGATGCATATTCATTTATTTGATTTATAGGTAATGTTGGTCCAATGTGTGTCACCTTCCCTGCATGGATGCTTGATGCATATTCATTTATTTGATTTACAGGTAATGTTTGTCCAATGTGTGGCCCCAGGAGCTAATGAAACGTCCATACTTATTGGTACTAAACATAGCTGTGAATATCTATTCTTGGACAACGCTCAAGTATTCAGCTCAAAACAGCTTATAATACTCTGTGATGTTCAAATATACTCTAATCTACATTTGCTTCTCCTCCTAGGCTTTCTGGCCAAAGATGCTGCACTACAAAAAGTGATGGTAGCTTGGAAAGTGTGTCCCATTTTAGAAGGTGATATCTCCATGACCTGGAGGAACCTCAAACTTTATCTTAATTCATATTTCTGACTTCTACCAACCTTCATGACGATCACAGACTCAAACAAAATAACCAAGAGATCAGTTTTCAAACATCACTTGAAACATTAAAAATCTTATCCATTTTCTCAACAATTGTATATTAATTTGTATTTGACATCATTACATATATCTTTTATTAGCTCTGAACTTAACGGAAATTATCACCAGTTTGATTTAGGTAAATTTTCAACATCACGTTAAAAGATTAACTATAATTATTTTTGGTTTGTACACATTGATCTTTTCGTTTTTGTGTTTAATTTATTTAAATTGATTTCTATCTACCATAGATCATAGCCACCCCAGCCTGTGATTTTAAACAGGAGCCCATTAGTATTCAGTGCAGTACCACAGAAGAACTTTGCCATTTGAACTTTTTCTGGATTATTTCCCCCGATTTGTGTACAGTGACTGTAAGACAATGTCATAAAAGTAAAATGAGTTATGGGTGGGCTTGTTTAGATTCTGCTTTATCACTCTAGGTTTACATTCAAATAAATAAACCTGCTTACAACAGTTCGTTTCTTTCTTACAGCAGTCACGTTAGCTTAATTGTGCTCAATTTATATAAAATGTGAAATATTTTCTGAACTTTCTATTTTTTTATCTATAAATAATTGATCAACTGATGAAAATCAAGAATAGCCTCCCTTGAAATGACATTAAATTTAAAATGGAAGTCACTGAAAAAAATGTTTTCAAATATAAAAGTACCAAACAAATCAGAAAATGTTTGCCCAGAACATTTGAAATTTAAAATATAGATTTCTAAAAAATGTAAATCTAAGTAATTTTTTAAAATAAAAGCTTAAATGTACAAAACAACTTTAAAATCAATCTGAAGTTGTATTGTTTTTTTAAAACTATTTGGAAATGTGTGATATTCTTGTTTGTAAAAAGTTTTTGTTAAATTCCTAGTTGTATTATGATGATTTTGAACAAAATATCTTTCTTTTATTTATATATACTCTTGAAAGGTCAGACATTTTTAGTCACCCTCCAGACTGATTGCAACATAGAGACAGTAGCCAAGGTGATGTACTATACCATTAATTTAAGCAGAGCTAAACCACATAGTTAATATTAGAATATCCTAAGATCACAGTTTTAAACCCCTTATCTTTTTTCAAATAAATTATTTGCAGTATTTTCTCATAAAGATGTAATATTAACTAATGGGCAAGGACTGACACACCTACATAATCGAAAGGATGGAAACTCTACAATGGCAGTAAAGAAGCATCATTCTATTTTATCTTTCCTATAATACCAGAAGCTTTTATCCATCTATTTTTCTATAATAATACAATTAACTCTTGAATATCATATTTGAAGACCATGAGTTTGACCGAGGCAACAAAGAATAAAATTTGCCAAAAACAAACAAACATTTATTAAATTACTTTTCTTGGCAATACTGAGAGTTAAATGGAAAATGCTGGAAATGAAGATGTAGATAACGTTTTGTTGCATCTTTACTTACAAAGTCCAAGGGAGACGAGTCTATTTCCTCAAAATAGCGTAGTTTTTAAGACAACTCTGCTTTGTAATGACAGTGGAGAAAAAGCAAGGTCAAATCATTTAGTATTTATGTCTTCAAACAACTTCAGTTATGGCCAGCTGATGTATGTTACCTTGTGACAAAACTTCCTAAATATTAAAAGAAAGCAAATATCTGTACATGGAAATATATTCCTTGAATAGACTAACGTCCACCACAGTTCAACTCACAATTTGTAAAACAGCTTTAGGGCATTAACACATTATATGAGTACGACAAAGTCAGTCAATATTTTTTTTTTCATTACACAATATATATATAAAAAAATATATATATATATATATATATAATTTTCCAACCTGACTGGTCAGTCACTTAAAGGTAACTATTTTATTCACCTGCAAAACAACAAAACATCTGTGACCCTATTACTAGAAGATGGCATCAGTGCTTTTCAAGAGACCGAATAACGTCTGTGTTACCATAACTTTCTACAAGAGAGAATGGGAGCTTTCTTTACATTTTACCATAGATTTTGTTCTTAAATAGTCATGATCATTGAACACTGAGAAAAGGAGGGTCCACCTCTTTTGCAATTTGTAACCTCGCAAGCATAACATCAAAGTGAAAACAAAAAAATTATTTTGATTAAAAGCAGACGACCACTTCTGGATGTTGCTCCGATTTTTCCGACCTCTTCATTTTCCCGCCACCAGTAGATATAGTAGAGAAATATGAGGGATCCGATTTGTACTGCTAATGGTCCACGAAATTTGGCCTGTGCCCGACCCTGGGATCTTCTGTGAGGCTGATTTTATAACTGCAGAGTAATTAAGGCAATATAAGAATGGCTACTAGTCCAGCATCACTCCACCACATCGCACTGGCTACACAGCCATTTTTAAGCAAAAACTAATCATGGATACATTCAACCTCCGTAGAAAGGGCACCCAAGACGACCCTTCTTGTCTCATCTTTATCTGGGGTAAGTCTTGTACAACTAATTAATCATTTTGGATTTAATTGGTTGTAGCTCCTTTGAAACATGAATAGAAAAGTAGTGTTGTGTACGACAATACGCGACTGAATGCTTTATGGAACCCTGCACAGTTATTCCTCAACTCGAGAGTTACCTTGGCTTCCATCACGTTTTTAAATTTCTGAGAGTTTAAATTTAACAAAATTAATATTTTAGTTATGAAGTGAACAAGCTGTTTATTATCAGGAATACTCCGATAAAGAGGGCTTCCATCATGCAGTAGTTAATACGCTATAGAAACATTTACCAGTTTAATTAAACTTTCTAACATCATCGTTATCCACTCGGACTTTAAAATGCAGTAAAAATGCTTCCGATGGACTCCCCATCCGTGCGCCATCATCCAACGGGTTTCTGTCCACCATTTACCGGTTCCTTGCGATTGTGGGCCTGTCAGTGGTCAATATGCTCCACCAGCCTGGACAGGTGTGAACTTCTGAGCCATAGTCATTCTGATTCTGCTTTACACTGTAGGTGAGAAACCAATGAGCTCCTCCCCCCACACACACACCTGCAGTCTTCTGCCACCTACTTCTGCTGCAAAAAAGACGCACTGTCCGTTCTGAAAAAGCTCCAAAGCATAACAGACAAGACAACTCTTCGTTAAGCAGGAGTCACGTGGCTTCTTAACTATGCGGTGATTGGTGAGTTATCAATCTGTTTAGCGAGTATCACCGTCTGGAGAATATATAGGTTGTTGTTGGCTTGGTAACGAGCTGGTTTTTCGAATCAAGACGGGTTGTCACTGTCGTATTTATCTACTGAATTATCCGGGTAAAATTAAAGTGAAGAATTTCCCGGCCTAGAAACGACAACAAATGCCTGGATTTCGTTGTCTGATTCACGTGTAGCGCGACAGCAGACAGACTCCGGTTTTATTCTTCGTCCATTGTAAAGTTTAAAAAAAAAAATAAAACACAAAATGAAACCGAAGCCAAAACAGAATGGGAATCGAGGGGAAAACCAGCGACGAGAAGTAAACCATGGCGACAGAAACCCAAAGATCGGTTACATTGCGAGGGAAATCAATGCGGATGGGGTAAAGGTAATCCATTAAGAATAGAAGTCCCCCATGCGTGGGAATGAGATCCAAAGATTCGCCCACCAGGGTTGCAGCAAAATGCCTCTTTTAACTGATCAGCGGTTTGATGGATTCCAAGAAGTGGATCCATGGCTAAGCTCGCGGACTCTCGGGATCGTCATCAGAAAATAGGTGTAACCGTATAACGGTATTTTTCAGGACCTTTCACCACTTACACCGGTTTCTGAACGGTGCATAACGAAATGTGTAGCCAATGATCTCTCATATGCAAGAAAAATCTGACGTCTGTATTATGCACCATAATTTCATGCTTTATTTTAATCTTTAATCAGGAAGAACACTAAGTGGCGTTCCCGTTTCCCCTGGATTATGCCGAACATCAGACGGATTTGCATTTAAATTTTAGATAATAAACCAATCGTTTCTGTTTTCCGAGATGTCTCCTAAAAACTCGAGATCAGTTATTCGAGACCCTTCGCCGGTATAACTCGTCACCTTAGCCCCTAGAGAAAAATCCACCAGAACGTATCCGTGAAGCGGAATGATAGAGGAAAACGAAACCAGCTAAAGCGGAATGAAAGAGAACTGAAAACCGGCCACGATCGGCCGAGTCTCAAGGCAGAGAAGCCATTCCTTATGGGATGGGAAGGGGTGAGGCGTGGAAACAAGGAAGAAGAAGAGTGGCGGCCCTCTTTTAGCCGCTTGTCCGTATACTACCATTTGTTTTCGATAACCTCTTCAAGCTGATCATGCAAGGAGACGCGAAGCTTCTCTTTAGACTGGGTCACGGCTTGAAAAAGCATCCATTCTGGAAAAAAAAAACAACAACTACCAAACTCGTTTTCTTCAGTTCCCAGCCGGGGTCGCTTCTGCACCCTACCGAAACAAAGATACAACATCAGTAAGGACAGAGAGATATATACAGAAAGGTAGGGAGGGCATTTTCTAGCTGAAACATAAAACTAACTACGGAATTCTCTGGATATAACAGACGTGAATTTGTTCCTTCTTTGAGATATTTTAAAACAGAGTGATCCATGGTGTAAGGGATCCACAAAATAAGCCTCAAACAAGATCCAGATAAAGCAAGTTCGGCATAAAATATACCGAATATAAAAATCGCGTTTTATATGGTAATGAAGGGGTTAAACTGGCATCTACATAATAGTAATTTATTTATAACAAAGAATTTAAACAAACAAAAAAGCAATTATTTTAGACGCTTTATTATAGTTTTTTTGTTTTTTAAAAAAAAAATTAACTTACTGTTAATACAAAAAAGAACAAGAACAAGGTCGAAGCTGTAAATATGTATAGACTGACTGAATAAGACCCCATCTGGTTTTGTTTTTACTGAAAATCCAACTTCTCTATTTTAAGTTTTGTTTCTGGGTTGATCGGTTAATAATAATAATAATAATAATAATAATAATAATAATAATAATAATAATAATAGATGGATGGATATCCGCCAGTTTTCAACTTATATACGGAAAACTATTTTGTAACGGTCATTTTAGGGAGAAAACTCGTTAAATTAACAACTCCTGCCCCCAACGCAAATTATTTGTGGGGCTGGTGAGTTTTATTGACAGCCGATGGGGGGCGCTTCTGTGCAGCGCCGAACTGCGCCAAGGTTTCCACCGTATGGTCAGCACGAGGACCGATCCGCCCCCCCTGGCGGAATTTCTGTGGGTCAGATAATTAGCGGGGTGAAGGAAAGGACAACGCAAAAGCTGTTTAAAATTATTATTTTTTTATTTTTTTTTTTTACTATAGTTTATGGTAAAAAGAAACAACAAAAGCATCTAATATGTTATTTAATCTAAGGCTGACGAAATTTGTAATTATTTCCAATTCTGAAAGCCGAGCGCTCACAGAAGCGTATTGGAGATTAAACTTTTAACGCTTCTGTTATCAGTTCCCAAACGATGAACTTTCACAAGGACGGAGAATCCATCACAATTTTTAAATAAACTAGAAAGTTTTTAGCAATTATAAAAGATAAATAACCCATCAGCAAACCCGCAAAACTGTACACCTGTAATTCCGACAGGGGTATCGGCCGGCGCCTTTAATTAGACATTTTCAGAGAAATAACCGTGAAGAATTTGTTTATAAGTCTTGTTATCTTTTTTGTCGTTAAAGTAAAGTTCCACTATTTTTACAACGAAACAGATGTTCATGATGTTGTAGCAGTATTGTAGATGTTCATGATGTTGTAGCAGTATTGTAGATGTTCATGATGTTGTAGCAGTATTGTAGATGTTCATGATGTTGTAGCAGTATTGTAGATGTTCATGATGTTGTAGCAGTATTGTAGATGTTCATAATGTTGTAGCAGTATTGTAGATGTTCTTAATGTTGTAGCAGTATTGTAGATGTTCATAATGTTGTAGCAGTATTGTACATGTTTATAATATTGTAGCAGTATTGTAGATGTTTATAATATTGTAGCAGTATTGTAGATGTTCATGATGTTGTAGCAGTATTGTACATGTTTATAATATTGTAGCAGTATTGTAGATGTTTATAATGTTGTAGCAGTATTGTAGATGTTCATGATGTTGTAGCAGTATTGTAGATGTTCATGATGTTGTAGCAGTATTGTAGATGTTCATGATGTTGTAGCAGTATTGTAGATGTTCATGATGTTGTAGCAGTATTGTACATGTTTATAATGTTGTAGCAGTATTGTAGATGTTCATGATGTTGTAGCAGTATTGTACATGTTTATAATGTTGTAGCAGTATTGTAGATGTTTATAATGTTGTAGCAGTATTGTAGATGTTCATGATGTTGTAGCAGTATTGTACATGTTTATAATGTTGTAGCAGTATTGTAGATGTTTATACTGTTGTAGCAGTATTGTAGATGTTCATAATGTTGTAGCAGTATTGTACATGTTTATAATGTTGTAGCAGTATTGTAGATGTTTATAATGTTGTAGCAGTATTGTAGATGTTTATAATGTTGTAGCAGTATTGTAAATGTTTATAATGTTGTAGCAGTATTGTAGATGTTCATAATGTTGTAGCAGTATTGTAGATGTTCATAATGTTGTAGCAGTATTGTAGATGTTTATATTATTGTAGCAGTATTTAGATGTTTATATAAATTGTAGCAGTATTGTAGATGTTTATGATGTTGTAGCAGTATTGTAGATGTTTATGAATGTTGTAGCAGTATTGTAGATGTTCATGAATGTTGTAGCAGTATTGTAGATGTTCATGATGTTGTAGCAGTATTGTAGATGTTCATATGATGTTGTAGCAGTATTGTAGATGTTCATGATGTTGTAGCAGTATTGTAGATGTTCATGATGTTGTAGCAGTATTGTAGATGTTTATAATGTTGTAGCAGTATTGTAGATGTTTATAATGTTGTAGCAGTATTGTAGATGTTTATAATGTTGTAGCAGTATTGTAGATGTTTATACTGTTGTAGCAGTATTGTAGATGTTCATAATGTTGTAGCAGTATTGTACATGTTTATAATGTTGTAGCAGTATTGTAGATGTTTATAATATTGTAGCAGTATTGTAGATGTTTATAATATTGTAGCAGTATTGTAGATGTTTATATTCTCAAATATATGTATGGATCAGGAAACAAGTTATTCTAGTGGCTTAAAACAAAACAAAAGAACAGTTATATTCTGTAATGTGTTACTAAACAGCAACAATGTATTTCATCGGTAAATGACAACGATAATTATGTTGCCGGTCCTTCGTCCTGAGGCAAGCAGAAATATCCGTCCCATTTTGCCTAGATCCTCGAAACACTGAGACATTTTAAACGCAATAATAAAAGTTCGCAGCTTTTAGAATAGAAGCCATATGATCCTGCGCTACACTGCGAGAGGAGGGGACTCCAGGCCACTCGGTTACCATTCACTGCCAATCTGTGTCTTTTTGTCAGGGAATTTCGCTAGTTTTACTTCCGCTGGAAGTCGGAAGTCTTCGGCCTTGTGCAGAGTACAGGCGAGGCTGTCAATATATATATATGCACGCACCTACACACAGACACTTTTGGATTGTGTGAGATATAAACTACAATTTAATACTACAGTTTATTTAGCGTGTAGCCTCAGAGAAACTCCATCCTTTGTACAAAAGCCTCGCTGACGAACCTGTCTTCCATACTGCCCGGCTGCGGTCGCCAGTCGGACTCTGAGCTGGTCCCTCGCGGAAGACTAGAACAGTTATAAAGTGAAGCTATCGATTCCAGAGATTAGAAATCGTTTCTGATCGCGTGGTCGTCATTGACAGTGTCTGCAGGTGCCTAGTTTGCTGGGGTTTTTTTAATATCTTCATTTGTGTGTGTGTGCACTTGAAAACGATGAGAGATAACAGTATCGAGCCGGTGAGCTTTGTTAGAAGGGTATCGAATACCCCCAGCAAACTGCACCTAGGTGTTCCAGTGTTCTAAAGTAGGAGTGGCTTCACAGCCCTTAAAACCTGCAAACATTTAAAATATGGAATATCTAATGTGTGCAGAGACAATTCATTCCATTCTGCACTGAGGTGGTGTGGTAGGATAGGGATGGACGTTCCACCGACGTGCTCACTTATTCTTTTGTTACAGAGTCACTGGAGAGGACATGTCTTAGCGAAAGTATGCAAATGTTCAGGATGGTGGTACTTAGACAATGATTCGAACCTTGATACACTAGAGAGAGAGAGTTACAGGGTATCGTTGAGACCATTGCACAGTATTACGCTCACAAGCGTATCGACAATGTCCACGTCGTCCGCACTCCTGATCCGCTTTTTCGATGTTCCCTTAACTGCAAGTAAAACAAATTTCAGATCTCTTATTCTACGACTCCCATACGTACAAATTTTTTTTTCTTTCAAAAAATAATAAATGAGCAACATAATCTAAGCAGTCCGTGGATCTGAATAAATCCCCTCCCAAAACCATGTCGGAAAGGTTTTTTCGCACTCTGGTGGGGGTTCGGCGCCCTCTCTCTGAAAGGTGTTCCTGGCATGACGGGGGATGTTACCCGATGTGACGAGAGAGAAGCTGCCGGCAGCAGCAGAGTGGGATGGGGAGTGAGCAGAGTCACTCACCAACGCTGGTGTTACGGAAAGAAAACAAACAGCCATCTCTGATGTCTCCCGCCACTTTCCCCACCAGGGGTGGAGGGAGGAAGGAGAGGTGGTGGGGGGGGGCACGCACAGTGGAAAACCAGTCCGTGATTGAAAACTTCGCAAACTGAAAAGAGGGCCATGCGTGCAGTGTAGTGAGCCGACAGAAATCTATCCGCCATTTGCGTCAATCCCAGCAGCCAGGGGAGACTGGCGCCCGCCCTCGGTGGATGGTCCAAATACATCTCCAGAGCACAGGGCCATAGTTAACCAGTCTGACTACTCATGGGAAGAATTTATCGGTTCCGAATAAAGCAAAAGCCCTGAAACCATCGTTTAATTTTTTTTTTTTTTTAAAGATTCGAACCAACGGACCTACAGAAAGATGTTAATGCGGAGACGTAGGTTACTTAAGTAAAGGGGGCCCGCGTGCGATCCGAAAGAATTTGTGAAAGAGAACCGACAGAACCCTGCGGTAGCCATGCCTACCATCAGTATCAGACCTTACGAACGTTCCTCGCTCAGTCGCACTGCGTAACAACAACAACAACGATTAAATGCACATTACTTTTGTCTGTATGGTATTTCAGGCTCATCTGATGGTCCTTCTGACGTCTGATTAGCATCTCATTTCGTACTCTTCTTTGTTGGTTCTCCTGCAACAACAAGCGATAAAAAACACCCCACCTGGAGCTCTACAACATCCCGATAATCGACGTACAAACTTCATTTACTTGCCAACATCACCTGCTAGTGCACAGCAGTGACGTCACCATACACAGACATACGATTTGATACATTAATCTGTATTCGGGCGTGTAAAAAATTAGCCTCGCTCATTACGTCATATTATATCGGTACTAAGCGCGGATAGGGTTAATAAGTTCCGATGACACAATGAAAATGCGCAGGCGTTATACTCCACCTGCCTTTTATTATGTTTAAAGTTAAATATATTAGAAATATGTTTAAAAATGGATTTTCTCACTGATGAATGTATCGATAGTTCAGCACTAAGAATTAATAAATTTATCGGAAATTTATCAAAATTCTTAATTCATCGTCTATTTATATTTTAAGAATTGATGTTTATGATGAATTCTTTAAGATGCCAGTTCATACAAGTCATCTAATTAACAGTTAATAATGAAAATGAATAAATTAGCCCTTAAACAACTTATTTTATCTCAGCCTTAATAAATGTTTTTTAAAGAAAAATTATTCCTTTTATGCCTTTTCACTGAATTAACAGTTTGTGTTTCCATGCTAAACTTACTAACAGTTCATCTTTAATAATGAAGTTATTGACATCCTTGATGAAAATGTTTAACACAGAATTTATAAATGGTTCATCTATAAGAATAGGCTTCGTGTGAGTGGAAACAAAGACAAAACAAACCATCGATAGTTTAATGTTACGGCTGGACCTCTCTCTGATAAATCGATCGACAGTTTGTGTTCGGTATAGATCAGGGTGGGAGAATGATGCTCTTATCGCGTTTAGCTCACTCACCCGCCGACACTTTTTGATATTCTCCATAAAGTCTTTAAAGTTATCCAGCCACTCTTCCAGTTTGAACTGCTTTTCGTTTTCGCAGAAATGGTTCCTCACCTTTATGGATAACGACTCGATAACATTTAATTCGTTTTGGAGAAAATCAATTTCCTCTTTCGATTCCTGAAATAATAATAATAATAATAATAATAATAATAATAATAATAATAATAATAATAACAACAACAACAACAACCGGTTTGTTAAAATGTATAAGTCTCATATATTAATAATAATCAGACTTCATTACACCAACATAGGTAAAATTACTTTTCGTACTAAGTGGCCCGTGTTATTGAAATTAAAGGGAGTCTTAGTAAACTCAAGCAACTTCCGACACTTTCATATGTGTATGGGTGACGTGATAGCTCTCCTGTTAAGATGACAACAAACAACTGTGGGTCATACATGTGCATGCCAGCTTTGTTTTTACCTGTGTAGACCTGTATGGCGTTCAGCCGCGTTTTACAGGTGTGGTAGATTTGCTCTGTAGTTCGATCTCACTAGTGGTTTTCTTCCCTCGTGTTAACAGCGCTGACGCACAAGATGGCAATTTCCAAACTATTTGATGAGATATTTCTTACCTGGTTTTAATAATTACTGATTAGTTAATCAGGCATTGAAAAACAAAACAAAGTAGTAATATGATGCAACAAAACGGACATATTTTTCTTTTTTTTAGTTTAGCTGCATATAAGAAGAAAGTTTGAAATTCTCGATCGACCAACAAACGGAGGTAATAATTCAACCAGTTCCGGTTAATTAGTCCCCACCTGACACGTGTCCACCCACCCACATACCGAGCGACGCTTTCACGTACACCGAATAAACAGGAAGCAAATGTTCGCGATCTATGCTAACCACGAGGCCTGATAGAAGGCCGCTTTCTACATCACTTACCTTGATGAACTTGTCCAGGTGAGACTTAATTTCTCCCTCGGTGATCTGCATCTCCGACTCCAGCTTGTTGATGCTACCGGATAATTTGCTTAGTTCCTCCTGGAGGCCTTTCATAGACAACCTACAAGAGAAAGAGGGGACAATCCCGTCCAACAAGGGAGGTAATTATTCAAAGGAGATAAAAAAAAAAGACAAATAAGAGTCGATGTACAAACAAAGTAAAGAACAAGCAAATATTTTCATTCGGACACCTGAACAAGGTTTATATATATTATTTTGAAGAGAAAGGCATCGGAATTACTTAAACATTTATTTGTATGATCAATAACGGCTATGGATTCGAAATATCGAACCGAGATTTTGGCTAAAGCGACCTCTGTCTGCTATTTAAAGTCACGGAGAGTTTATCTTCTACCTACTAAGCATTTGGGTTTAAATCTTAAATACTTCGCACATTTCATGAAGTTATCAAAGTAATTCAAGTCTAACACTGTCACGTGTCCTCTCATATTCTTTAACGAGGATTCGCTGCTGACCAACTATAAAAAGCGTGCTGACGGTTTGAGTTAAGCAGCTTTCCGTTTAACCTGGTTATCTCTCTTGTATTAAGTAACTGAACATTACCTGCTGGCCTCGACCAGAGGCGGGTAGAGCTCGTCGATAAAGGACAGGACATTCTCCCGGTCCGCCTGGCGCACCAGCACGTGGAGCAGGGTCACGCCTGTTTCGTTGGATTTTGTCTCCAGCACGAGTCTGGTCATGGAGATGACTTCAAAACCGCTGGCATTCCCCGCGTAACGACCCTGTGTGTAGGAGGGGGAGAAAACAAATTTTACGTTCTTACAGTCGTAGCATCACTGCCCGATTTACTCGGATTAGTATCCTGGCGGAAATGCTCCCACGAATCATCAGGACAATTCTTTAGAAATTCTCTACATTTACTCCGTTTTCGTATCCTTCCAGTTTTTCAGTGGATTAATGAAAATTATTTTAAAAGTTTTAAATGTATTAAAGAAAAGCAAGTAAAAACGATAACCTGGCCGTGTGCTACAAAAACCGCTACAGAAGAAACTAAAGTTCTATCGTTTAAATTCTAAACAACAACAAAAATCTCATTGAATTGTTAGGCGATTTAGTCAAATTAAACCACACCAAACTTGCCATTTAAAAGCTATAAGGATCGTTATTCCGTTCCATCTATAGCAGGGCTGTAAAGTAAAAGCAAACGCCACCGGAAACGGAAGTACGAACGACATGGCCGCCGACTACTCACCGCGTTCAGGTAGTTGCCAACATCGAGGATGAGCGAGAAGAAGAGCTTGAGCTCCGAGCTCTTCATCAGGATGGAGCACGTCTTCTTCATGGTGTCCACGTTGGGCTTGAGCGTACGCATCACGGCCTGGATGTCCTCCTTTAAGATCATTCCCTGCACCCTCAGCTTGTAGAAGGGAATCTGGGAGAGCAGCAGGCAGAACTTCTCCGCGTTGCCAAGCTTCTCCTTGTCGTCAAGGTAGGCGTTTATCTGACAAATCTGTGGACATAATGTCTAAAATTTCTGGTTCCTGCTCGATTGTTCGGCAAAAGGATACTTTAAATGTGAACTTCCGGCTTCTAGGCAGGGAGGGGGAAGATACAGCAGTCAATGCGAGGGCATAGATAATGTTTCTTTACAATCATTGCGTCGCACTCTACTGTTTATGGTAAAACAGTGGCGTACGTACACAACCAGAATAAAACATTGTCACGTGGTATTTTTCTTGGCCGAGAAGTCACATGACCTGGATTGGAATTCGAATAAACGCACTCTTGCGTAATTACGTCAGTTGTTACTCGATGAAGATGTAGTGAGCGACTATTAGAGGCTAGTTTATTAGTAGGATGCACTTTTTCTGAAGTTGGGATGAGCGACTATTAGAACTATTTTAATTAAAATGATTACATTTTGCTGAAAAATTATTAGAGATCATTTTTATTAAAATTAACGCTCTTCCGAGAGAATGTTAAATTATGCCTCATCTTGTTCGTATATGTGGACACCACAGAAAAAGTGCTAATGTTTACGGGTTCAAGCCCCCCCTAGTTATTGTTAATACCAATATTAGGTCTTATCTTAAACGTCCAAAGTTCGAACTTGGTAGAGCCAATATTTTTAACTGTTCAACATATTCCAAATACTTCTGACCTGGAAATATTCCAGTACATATATGGTGAACTCTGAACTCACTTTTCTCACCTCGCATCTGAACAACACATTCGAGATGTGCACGAACCATGAATTTATACTTTGGAACCTTTTTACTTTTATTCGACATTGCGGCTAATTAATCCTAACTTTCTACTTACTTTTTTTTTTTTTCAGCTGAAATATGCTGTTCTTTACATGAGATTTTGATTAATAATTACCTCTAGGTGCTTTTCTGAAACTAGTTTTTGATATCTTAATGTTAAGCTTGTAACAATGATTACAACTATTTCTATTACCTGTCTGAATAATTCTACATTTAATCATTAAATTCAATTTTCCAAATAAATTATTTCCATTTATGCGAAAACTGCTTGCTTCCATGTATTTAAGCATCATTCGCAAACATTTTAACATGAATGAAGCTAAAAATCATTTAGATATATCGAAATCATATTCGATCCGAAGCCGAACTCTGTACAGAGGTTTTTTGACGTGACATTGACGGTGGTCGATCTAATAGAATTCTTGTTTGTAAAAAAATATTTTATTTTTAAGGGTAAAAAAAGACGATAACTGAGCAAATGCACCCGTATAGGGCTGTATAACGTCAGTCAAGTAGAACAACTTTGAGCAAGACTTATACAACATCTATGCAATGAAAAACTCTAGCAGAATACGAACAGTTGTGGTAGCACTGTAGTGTTAAGTTAAGAACAATGAATTTCTATATAACACCTGGGATGCATTCACATCCGCTCACTCTTCAAATTTGTATTACTATGCACAGATTGATCCGTAGGGGCTGTGTACCTCATTGATATAACCCTATGTAATTGCTCCAACCCTACGTGTTTTGCATTATGACTATATTTGACTAGATATACAACTTAAACACAAACCATAACTAGGGCTTTTATGCTGAGGTAGTATAAGGGGAGGGGGGATAAAACTGATCCGGTATACAGAGGGTTAAATATATTAAGATAATAATTTCTATTAAAGTCTCCTTCTTCTAACCACGTATATGTGACTATGCATATTAATTATAGTGTTACTAATACTGTTGAGTCTGCAGTGCGCAATAATTAAAGCTAAATTTCCACGTTTTCCTCAGAGGTGCCCCACATATGTAACAGGAAACTGGATGGTACACAACTCGAACTTTAAAGTAAAAAATGTAGATATGATTGCGGAGAACAAAGGCAAAATAATGAATTTTTTTAAATACTTGGAAATTTTACAAACCGTGCTCTGGTTATCAACAAGGTAAACCTCAGACTGAAAATACAGACTTCATAATATTTTTAAAATGTTAAAAAACAAAATAATATATTTTTTTTAAATTTTAAGGAAGAGATTCAAGGAACAGTTTGTTATTCTCTACGCCCTTGGTAGACTCAAGAGGAACTTTTTTCTGTTCAATTTTATCTTCTTTGTAAGCAAATTTCGACATAATCTGCTAATCTTGTTTCCTGTCAAGCTTAGCACCTGAAATACGAGTCTGCGCAATATTTTCATTGTTATAAGGAACAGAATATTCTTTAATTTACCTAAGAGAGAGAGAGAGAGAGAGAGATGATGATGATGATGATGATGTAAATACACAGAGAGAGAGGGAGATAACGTCAGAGAGAGAGAGAGAGAGAGAGAGAGAGAGAGAGAGAGAGAGAGATGGAGAGAGTTTATATAATCTTTGTAGAATTCATCCCGATAAAGGCGTCAGTCCAGCTGTTCCAGATAAGAATGATAATATCAGCAAATTTTCACAAATACCGAATATGAAAAATTCAAATAAATCGATTGAACCAGCTCATGCTTATATAAAAGGATTACAGCGTTGTTTGCTTAACTTAAAAAATGAACATATAATTTCTGATTGTATTGATAAAAGCTTAACAGCGATGGACTCACAATCTGGTTTTCTGTCTGGACTTCCTCTTCCTAAAGTCCACAAACCTAACTATTTTTATCTTATCTTCCATACGTACTGACAATCACCACAACTAGAATTTTAAAATCGTTATTTAAATCAGGCTAATGATTTATTACATTTTTACGGTAAAATAAATGTAACTCTCATAACAAAATAACCACGCAGTTTTTATTCACGTACTCTTCCTTATTTTCAAATGTGCTATCGCATTATACTGTCAGCCTTTGTATTATGGCTGCTGCATAGCCATCGGACTCCACGTTTGTTTCAGCTATTATTCTTTCTACCTTCTTTTGAAGTTTAATACAGACAGTGATGAACATTCGTTTGCTTATTATAAATACACGGATAATACATTTTCTACTCACGTATATGTGCAGAAAGCTTCTAATGTTGGCCCTGAATATCAAGACCCTAATTCGAAATTCACCGATGGATATAGGAGAAGCGGGTAGCTGTCTCTTCCTGACGATAGCAGTGGAGGTGCTAGTGTCTAGGTTCAGAAAACCCTTTTCGGGATTTTAAAATCAATTTGTGGATTTCTTTTAAATATTCAGAAGAACCCCTTCCATATTCTGAACGGTTTCCCCTTTTCTGTCATTCAAGGCTGTACACGCAGACTTCCTCGTCCTGCCGGCCGCGGGGCTTTTCTTTAGGCAACCAGTTTCCCTCCACATCTAAAATTGACGAGTTTTAGCAGTCCACCCTCCATCTTGGATCACGGATCGTGTGCCAGCTCTGTCGACTCGCACGCCTCACCTCACGATCCGTAGACGAAGGTCAGATAAATCTGCGTCGCATACATGACCATTCTCTCTTTCCAGCCCATAACTGGCGCATCGCACTCTTCAAGTAAAGAAACAGACTGTCAAATTACGTTCTGACTTATCTTTATCGTATTGAAAAACGTTAAAGATTGGAGAAAGATCGCAGTAGGTTTATTTAATTAAATATCGGTCCGCCCGTTCCACTAATTATGTTTTTAAGTCGAAGTCTGTAGTCTCAGTTGGTAATGAGCCCTTGTCCAGGTTTGTTGTTGCTGTTGTTTTTTTCAACTTTCACTATTTCACTTTTCTGTTCTCTGCCATTATTGCATTGTTTGCCTTCTCACTTTAAAAGCTTGATTAATGCCAAGCTATAGTTCTAGGAAGAAAGATATCTTTCTCTCTTGAATGAGTTTTGAAGGTTGTTAAGAAGCGCGCCTTGACCTATTCCACGTCGAGTGACGTCACGGCGCTCTCCTGTCAGGAAAATAGGGAAATACTTTGTTTGCGTCACAGTTAATGCAAAGCACGGTAATGCCTTGTAGTTTTCCGTGTTCTTTTGTCTACTCGCAGTTTGGGGAAGGTCAATTATTGCTATGATGCTTTTTAATTTAGTATTTTGTGTATGCATTTAATAGTTCGTGGCTAATAATGTCAGCACTGAAACTCGAATCGTAAACAGTAAGCTTTGGAGATTACAGCTTTCCATTAAATGTTCATGACGTCATACAAGCATAAGAGCAAAATGAGATGCTTACGTGTACTCTGCGCCCCACAAGACTGCGCCCTTATAGCTCCGGAGAGCCGCTTATCAGACATGCGCATTACGGAAATAAACAAGGAAAAACTCACATCGTCTTCTGTGGGTAATATTTTCGTGAGCCGATGCAGTCTTTCGGCCCCGAGTTTGCTCCCTTTACCATCCCTGATGAGACGGACGATTTCCTCCTGAGAACATTTCGACTGCTTCAGAAACATATCTATATCCATGCTCATCTGCTGTTGCAAGACCGTTATCTGGAATAAATAAGTAGATACATGAGTAAATAAAACTAATAATTGAGATATTTAATAGTGATTCAGCACGGCAGATAAAAATTGGCAAGCGATTTATTTTGAGATATAAACTGTTGCGTGAAGGAAGTCATCGGGTAGGGCTAACGCTCGACGTGCCTATCGGTCTAGTCACTTTATATATCACACCTAAGCTGCTCCAGCACCCAGATAAGATATTGATTCTAACGCACCTGGGAGCTAGCAGGACTTTGCTTTCTGTATTTTAAGATGATTCCTTAAGTGCTCCGTAGCGTTGAGGTCAGAAGACTGGGGAGGCCCCTGGCACTTTGGCCAATACCAGTGACGCCAGAACTACCCCAGACTCAAACCACGCTTCATCGAAGGGTTTAAGACTGGACCCTTATGCATTACCTTCTGTGGCTACGAAATATTTCAATTTTTTATTCATTCGCGAATAACGCATTTATACTACTCTTCTGTGGTGTAATTCCAGCCGTTTACTCTCCGCTGTAGATTTTCTAACTCTTTGTTCTCTTTCGGAATTCAGCTGCATTCTGAAGCAGTTAATCGTCTATTGCTTAAGGACATAAGCATAACACGGCACAGCCTTAATTCGGAGTGGTGCTGTGCGCGCTCTCTCCCTGGCCTCGATCTGAATTCGAACCTGTTGGTTTCTTAGCATCGCTTCCAAGTTATTCGGACTGCACCCTTGGAATTTGTGAATTGAGACGCTATGGATCATTGACTGCATGTTTTAATAGATCCACAATCTGACCACATTCACCTTCATTCAGTTCCCTTTCGATATTCTGCCAATATTAAAATTTATGACTGTACTGACGTCACGTCTCTCTTTCTCTTTGTTCTGACGTCAAGCCTCTGTACTGACGTCACGTCTCTCTTTCTCTTTGTTCTGAAGTCATGTCTCTGTACTGACGTCACGTCTCTCTTTCTCTTTGTTCTGAAGTCATGTCTCTGTACTGACGTCACGTCTCTCTTTCTCTTTGTTCTGACGTCAAGCCTCTGTACTGACGTCACGTCTCTCTTTCTCTTTGTTCTGAAGTCATGTCTCTGTACTGACGTCACGTCTCTCTTTCTCTTTGTTCTGAAGTCAAGCCTCTGTACTGAACTCATCTCTCTCTCTCTCTCTGTGATTCAAGACTTTACCACAGACCGGTTCCTCCTCTTTCCGGTGAATGCTGCAATAAAGTTTTGAACAACAAACAAAATTTGATTCTTTGCTTCTGACACTACATTTTAAAGAAGAGTATTCCACTTACAACAGAATGAGATTTGTCTTTGAGCCGTTTATTTTTCGAGTTCCCTTTGTGGTTTTCGGGTTTCTTTTGGCAAAACAAGTCCTCCAGGCAATCGTAATCCACCGACAATTTCCTGGGGATGTTGTGGATTTCTTTCCACACGTTTTCTTGTCCTGAAAACAAAAATGACGAAGAACAGTAAAGTATCTCATTTCACAGCGTGAGAACGGAACTGGACCAACTTGCCTATCCAGCGGAGGGTGTTGGTGGTCTGCATCTTCAACAAGAAAAAGAACCAGGAGGTAAACCAACTCTCCATCGGGGAGACAAGCCGAGTGAATGGACGATGGGGATGACTGAGCGTAAAGATGCCAAATTATGTCAAGCTTCATGGAATTCGCATTTACTTTTTATCTAAATTAGGCCTCGGTTCGCTGTTCTTATTTTGTTTAATAAATAAGCCACTTACTCTGAATTATCCGAGGAGCCACTTTAGTCCAGTTGAGAGTTCGTAGTTTTTGTTTTGGTTCTGGTCCCTTAAAACCATTGTTTGTCGGGGGTGGAGGGGGTGGAATAGGGCACCTACCTGGCGTTCCAGGTGGGGGTGGGGGAGGGGGCGGAATGCCATGTCCAAAGGCTCCAGGCGGCGGCGGTGGTGGTGGGGGCGGGGGCGGGGGTGGAATGACACCCTCGAGGAAGGTCGTGGGTGGTTTCTCGGACGCGGCGGTGTGGACAAGTACCAAAGGCGCCGCGTCAGGACCCGAAGATTCCCGCGTCCGCTTCTCGGCGCCGGAGGACAGCGCCGCCTCCGACACGTTTCCGGAGACGTACCGCTCCTGTCGGCCCACCGAATTCTGTCCGATCTCGCTGCCGGTTCCAGTCGAACTGGAGTTCTCCCCCTTGCGGGCCTTTCCCCCGGCTTCGCGTCCCTCAATATACTCGTCGTCAGTCTGCACCGACTGCTCGGTCTTAGAGATGAGCGAGTCCGGACAGCGTGGACGGCCGACGTCCGCTGTAAGCAGGTCTTGTGCCAGACTCTCTATGACGTTCCATTTTCTCTCCCTGAAACAGCAACAAAGCAGAGACCCTGAGACGTTTCTACGCCTGCGAAAGTTAAAAAAAAAACTGTGCAAGAATATTTCAATGCGATGAATCGTACTGGCCCTTTTCCTGCGGGGATCTCTTTCCCCAGGCCAGGCGTCTACACCGCAGCGAGCGTGACACTTACCCGACATCCTTTTCTGGATCGAACTGCTCCAGCGTCTGCAGGATGCTAAGAAACGCATCGGCACGTGGCGTATTGGACACCTGAAAGTGAGACAGGTGCGAAGAAATACATCTCAAAACTTGTGTCGCTTATTGAATAGAGAGCGTTGGTATCTTGCATCCTTAACGGTCTAACCGCCGCCAGCATCACCTTTATTTAAGATTTAGAATTTCTGCAAGTAATCAGATGATGGTAATGTTTTTATTATGCTATACGACGGATACCTGTCTCGGCGGGACGTGATTACGTGACTTCTCTGATACTAATCGATCGATAAAAGTTCGCAATTGAGAGAAAAAACAAAAACAGGTTGATAGATCCGCTTTAGAAGCAAAAAGGAAAACAAAAATTGGTTCTTTAAGATCTTTTTTCCACCAGCCAAAAACTCCCTCACATTTTGCATGCAGTTTTCATCGGCCCTTTAATTTACGTATCTCAAAAGTCGGAAAAAAGCTTCGCGAATTGGAATATTCCTCTGTTGAACTTAATCTCCAATTCCTTCTGTGTTTGTGCGTCTGCAGCTATGTAATTTCGTCTTGTCAACAGCACAGATGCAAGAAACACCTCTCCAGTGACATCAAGGCTGAACATAATGATAATAAACCAGGAATAATCCGCTTGTTTTCAAACCATTTGACTTACTAAACTGGGAATATTCCATTATTTCTTGGATGATGATGAATCTAACTAACTTATTTATATGCGGGGAAAGCAGTAAATTTATTATGGAATTTTTAAATGAATACAGTCATCAATATTCAGTTAATGCCGAAATATTTAAAGGACAGAAAACAAAGCAATCTACGGATATAGAGAGATACAGTACTTTACAGAAATAGAACCAGGAATTTACGAACGTATATTTTGTAGTATTTTTCTGACAGAAGATTTAAGAATTTAGCGGACATGCAGCACTCTAAGGACGCAGAAGATTGCGTACACGGTTATTTCAATTTGAAAATGGCGCTCACATACCTTTTGGAAAATCGAATAAAATGCTTCCTGGTGTTTGCTGACTCCATGTTTGTTAAAAGTGCTGTAAATTAAAATGGAATCGTCTTGTTTCTTGTCTTCCTTAAACGTGTTGCACTGGATGTGAAGATGATTGTCATCAATATTAAGAAGATCCTGGATGACGTCGAGAAGATCGAGCCCTGAAAGAGAACAAACATGGAGCCAGATATTAAAATTTCAAGGGCTTTCTCTTTCCGAAAATCATGCTCGCCTTTTGCCTAGATGCAGAAACAGTTCTGAAACCAAGATGCTCTATATAACCTATGACGGCTTCTCTTCCTTTCTGCAGCAGCTAAGCGTAACCTAGTTGTATAGCCCCCATCTCTGGAACTCGCCGCGGTTTGTACGTAAATCCTTTCTGCAGCAGCTAAGTGTAACCTAGTTGTATAGCCCCCATCTCTGGAACTCGCCGCGGTTTGTACGTAAATCCTTTCTGCAGCAGCTAAGCGTAACCTAGTTGTATAGCCCCCATCTCTGGAACTCGCCGCGGTTTGTACGTAAAACGATAGCGTCGTTCGATTTGACGATCTCGTCTGCGTTTCTTTACCTACCGGAGCCGTGCTAAATAAATACTGCGCCAGACCGGCTACTGATAACGTTCCAAATATGGTCGCATCCTTTTCAAATAGTTGGAACATCAAAAAAAAAAAAAATCCCTGCAATAGAGGAGAATTTTTGCTTTATTTCGGGGTAGGGGTTGGGAGGTTTTTAATGTGTTGATGACGTCATAACTAGTAGCCCAAACCTCCTCGACGTCAGTAGTTAACAGCGAGGAAAAGATAATCTGCAAAGCCGAGTGGTTGTCGCTCAAGAAAGCCTATTGTCAGCAAACAGAAGGGAAAGGGAGGTAACCGGTTACGTCAGAAGAGAAAGAGGACTTACGTTTGACGCACCACCCGAAAAGACACAGAACAGCGAAAATATCAAGCCACATGCATGAAGCACAGACGCCCAGCACCCAGAGACAAGCGCATCGTGTTAACAGAACGTTTCATACAGAACATATATATATATGAGAGAGAGAGAGATGCCCTTTGGAGAAAGCACGATAAGATTGTGCCGGTAGGAAATGGTAGAATATCGCGTGACTACTTCTTCCTCCACAAATTAGCGGTTTGACCAAGCGAACATAATATCCACATCTCCGTTTACGTAGCTTCTGCCCCCGAATCTCGTTTATATCGGGCATAAATCTCCCGCACGCGTATCTATTACGGCGGACGGCTGGCCCCATCTCTCCGTGGACTATCCATAAAGCGAATTAATAGACACGGATGCTAATTATAAGACTCACCTTTCTCGGCGGCACGGACAAAGGAATTCCGACGGCTCACACGCGCGCACCTGATGGCTCTTACCGTTACGATAGATACTATCAAAGAGAGGGAAGAAATAGAAAGAATTTTTCCCTCCTCCCCCCCCCCCCCCGTGGCTTTTCTGACGCTATTTCTCCCCCCGATCCCCCGGAATAATAAACCAGGGATTAAAGAGCAGTGGATAGTTTTGCAATCTTTTCGCGTTTTTATTTCTGAGTTGACGGAATTCATACGAATCATAAAAGAGATGGAAGGCTGATAGCTGCTCCTGTCACGCACACGCACACAGAATTTTATCGTATTGCACTGACAGGGACTAGCAGGTGTGGATGGGCACTAATCTTTATTTTAACCCTCCGCCTACTAACATGCCTAACGGTGTACTTCGGTCCCGAAGAAAACTATTTTGGTTGTACGAAGCTGGTCTTTTACTGTTTCTTAATACGTAAGAGATCTCGATGGAATATAAAATAATAGATGAGCTTCTCTTCGCAGCTTCAGTGGATAGAGTATTTCTAGAACTACGCGTGGATATTATTTGTTGTTGTTGTGTTTGTTTTGTTTTTTTTAACCTACCTCTTTTATTGTCTTTGGAACTGTTTTCTTACTGCCCTCTGCTGGCAGGTAAATAATAAGTCGGGGCCACAGCCGGCTACCGTAACCCTAACCTGACTCTACCGTCGTCCTAACAGTTATAATCTTAATCGTTTAGATCCTTCCCTTCTCTGAAAGATTTTCTGGAAGAAGGATCTGGCTTATTCTACGCGACTGCACCTAATGCATAGACTTTACTGTATATAAGACCAGTAGAGAAACTGAAAGATAAAGGTCTTTATATCAATGGGTCCTGACACAAATCCTTACTGTTTATGGCGTCATTAATGAAACTGACGGATACGTTTTATCCAAAAAAATTTTCTTTTTTAAAATCCTGGTCTTGTATGCCAGAGATTTAGTAGAGATATGATGAAGAGATTAAACATTTGTTAAAGGTAACGAAAGTACAGGTAGAATAAGCCTCCACTGGGCGACGAAGAGCAACCTTTACTTCATCTTGAATAAAAGACTTCTACGAGGTAATTAAACTGACTTTTATACTCAGTCAGGAAATGGGGTGCAAATACCGTTTAAGGCATTTAAAATGAATTAAAGACGACTTTCCGTCCAAAAAATTGTAATTATTTATTATCTATTTCACGATTTTCTTTTACGAGGGGCGATAACTAGTGATGTTTTAGGCGCCGCAGCAGACTGGCTAGAGGCAGAGCGGGCAATACATGGATACTGTCTGCCTGGTTATCTGGTATAGCACAATCCGTACTTAAAAAAAAGCATCTAAGATAGACGGTGTGAAGGAACCGGAAGGGGATGCATATTAATTGAAAGACAAAACTTCCCATTTATCTCTCTCTTTCTAAACAGGTGATGGGATTTCGGTATTTCATTTGGAATGACTGGAAAAAAATATTTTAAGTAAACTAGGCTCGATATATAGCCCGCAATCGTTGGTGATGAAATTAAAGGTACAAAATTGTTTTATATAACACGATTCCTTAAATTACTGGTTATTTTTATGACTTCATTAAAGCCGCAGAAAACCGTGCTGTTTATACAGATATCGTCCTTTTACATAACACGGTAACAAAATGAAACTCGAGTTCAGTTAATAATTTCATTTTTCTCTAGAACAAAATAGAAATTTTAAAATTACTTGCGATATAAATATTAAAGCGCTGATATCTCTTCTGTTGTACAGTCTGCCAGTGCCGTTATGAAATCCTTTAACAAACCCTTATTCCACAAACCTGGCTATTTCGGGGCTGCTTTCTGCGTTGTTGCCAATTCTAAACAACTGATCAGGCGAAGACTGCTCAGCCACAGAGATGGAGGTATGCAGGAGATTCGCCACTGGGAGAATAAACAGAACCCACCCAACTCCCAACAAATGCGGAATCGGGAACATAATTTTTTTTCTTTTCCACATCCAAAAGTCTCAGAACATTAACAACACACCTTAGAGCAACCTGATTAAAGGAGATTGCTTGCCTACGGTTACCATATCGCCGACGTGTGTCGGAACTTCTGAAGCCATCGATGGGTGAATGGCTTAAGTAATGGAGGAGGAACAAGAAATAAAAGAGAACGTGAGTACCGATAAACTCGGTCCTGATTCGAGCTCGATCGAACAAGTCGTCTGTGGAGAAGAGGATGCAGTTGATGAAGGCCATCAGATGAGTTTTATATGACGTCATCTCCGCGTCACGTAACTCGTTCACGATGAAGCTGAACCTGTACTTCTCCTGCTTCCTGATCTGAAACAGAAGATAAACGATAGTGTCTAGGACTGCCAAGATCTAACTCGAGCGCGCTTTTGCTGCTGGTGAAACAGCCCCACCCACTGACTAAAGGTGGAAGGCCGGCAACTCTGGTTGGCCATCGGCGCACCTGAAAGGTGGTAACCCTGGTATCAAACGACCCAAGTCTGCGTGTCATACTTACGCGGGATCGGCCTCCGCGAGACTCATGAAACAAAGAGCTGTCGGAATCGTGCACTGCGCTAGAAGCCCTCCCTATACAACAAGCTGTCATTTTAAGATCATATGCAGTGACGTTCGTAGCGACTGTGACGTCATAATGGATCTCTGGTAAAGGTGCAGGTGGAATATAAATAATGAATATGATGGGGAGTTACTCTGAGTCGGTTTATTTTCATTCAGATGATATCTTGGGGCACAGGGTTCGAAGACAGCTGAGGTAGAACAAATGGGGTTTGATACGTACTACTACTACTACTTGTGTAAAAGATGCCTCCATGGTTTCTGGATCTATGAACAATGCTTTAAAGTGCGGATTTGGATTATTCATTGAGTTAATAACAATGCTTCGAACCTTGTAGGCGATCATGCGTTTTCGTAGCGTTGTATATAAGGCTTCTTTCTAAATTATTGGCAGATAAAGGCCATCTCTGGTTTGCACCGGCAGCCAACTTAAATTACGGGGATTTAGAAAAGCTTCCCTGAGATTTCTATGCGTCGTGATAAATCTCCCGGCTTTATGCAAAATGTGATTTAAAGGATTTAATATCTTAACCCCTTCACACAAACATTCTCTTCTCTTTCGACACCACCGCCACACTTTTTAAAAATCAAATATCTTCTGCATCTGAAAAACAGTTTAAATGTATTTTGACAAACAGACAGAGGAAGGGGATCGCTTCGTCACCGGCAAGAAAAATGGACGCTTGACCGTGACAAGATTCCGTCTTGAGCTACCTGGATATGGCTGGTTAACTCTCTGGGGGCCAATCCCATTCAGGATTTCCGACATTTCACGAACCCGCGTGCTTACAATCGGTTTGCCAGCGGGTTTTTGTTAGCGTCCTATCGGCGCACATCCGTAACGACGGCGACAAAGGGGCCAGTACGCGATGTTGGGGACGCGAGTACGTAGCATTCTTCTATTGAAATATGCTTTGTCATCTCGTCACGACAGTCGGTGACGGCCGGCATTCGAAACGAACTTTCCTTCGTACCTCTGGGCCATTTCCTCCCTGTTTTCACCACTGAGGCTATACCGGTAAAGCGAAACCGTCGAGCGACGTAATGGTAGAATCGCATTGGCCTCTAACATCTTAACAAGCAAAAGATCAATCAAACACGAACTACACAACAACAAAATGGCCGTCATTCAGAAATGTCTGCCTACCCACCTTAAATATGTCGATGGCGTGCATCGTTGTCTGGTAGCCCTCTGACGAGTAGATACAGAGAACTGATAAAAGTTCGAGAACTTCGCTTTTCACAATGGCGTTATTTGTGTCCATAGCTGGAAAGGAAACAATTTTATTAGTTTCTTTGAGTGTTTTTTTTTTTGTCTTATCGAGCGCGGGATATACACGATGATTAACCCTGAAATTCTTGTCTTAGAACTTTAAAAAAGGGAAGACTAATGTTTAGTTATCTCCACGCGGATGGCAGTAGTTTGTTCACTGGGTCACAATTAGAATCCAAACCACTCTCTGCCCGCCAACACCCCCCAACACACACTTACGATACTCCCTCTTCCTCTAACACGAAATTAGCGATCCTATTTTGGGAGAACAGCGACAGATTTCTCTCAATGATGCGCGCAGCCCCAACGGTACGCATCCGCTATGCAAAGGCAATGATGACGACATTGGGAACTTAAGCTACCTATGGCCGTGGAGGACTTTCTCGGGTTTGGTTCCTGTCGGAAGTCCGCTTGCCGTAGCGCGGTTTCTTCTCACTCTTCCTCACCAGTCTGTCCACGAGGGTTTTCTCTCACCACCCCACCCGACCCCGGTTTCCTTCCAGTAGAGATTTTCCGGGTATGTGTGCCCCTTAAAGATCGCTCAAGAGCTTCCTCGTGACTCGCTTTCCGACCAAGGCTGACGCTCGCTCACACACACACACATCACTGCTGAAAAATGTCCTCGAAAGTCAGGGATGCGTTCCGCAACGGGTCGGTGAAGATGGGAACCATTAACATATTGAGTGACGTAGTACAGATGTTTTCACCAATCCGCGTGTTTCGAAGCTATCAGCAACACAAATGAGGACTAAGCAGCTGTTGTTGTTGTTGTTTCTCTTTCTCGTAAGGACGGCATCCCAAGTTTCACAGGTTCCAGGGGACTTTCTGGATACAGGGAAAATTCTAGTCATTGAAATTCTCAAAATTTGAAGAAAAAACGGATTTTCTCGTAACACTTGATTAAAAACTGAAGCACGTGATACCCAGCATGCCGTGTGCAGTAAATCAACTGCTAATGGGCGCTGACCAGAAAATAGCGCAAGAACGATAACTCCACTCACTCGCCTGGAAATGCGTCGGTCAGCCAAACGAATACTTTAGCATCAGCGAATTTTTAAATAATTAATATTAGATGGAATCTGTTTACCACGAAATGACACAATTTGCAATTACTTTTTTTCAAAGTTTTGTCTTCAACACCGCAAACATTCTGCTTTTAAACTGCAACAAAAATTTCCATGTAGAAATTGTTTAAATAATTGTATAGCGAAAGTTGGATACACCGTGATAAAAAACATATTTATCGAAACACTTTTTACTTACATATCTTTTCTTTCTTTATACACGTCTAAAATTAATATAGAAATTCTTTAAACAGTAATACTCAGTAAGTAAAAGGATAAATTACAAAAATTAGTATAATATGATTGGAAAAAAGGAGTATTCTCCGGTTATTCAGGAAAAAAGGTATTGCGTTGCTACAGCAACGGCAGGCAAACCGATGCAGGGAAGATACTGGGCTGGGATTGTGAAACTTTCTTTCGGAGAAACTTACTTTTCATCAGCTCCTGGGTGTAGTTTGTATGCATGATGTACTCCAAGCCCTGCCTCGAGTTCATCACGGCGCGGACGCAGGCGATGCACTCGAGCAGAATGATGGCGTCCGAGAACTGGTCAACCCGCGTGTTGCCCACAGCGTAGCTGAGTAGCTTGTCCAACCCTCCGCAGTCAAGAAAATCCTTCATCCACTCTTTGCCGCAATTCTTCAGCTTCTTCTTCAGTGACCCCAAGATCTGTATAGACGGCCTTTTCAGGAAACCTACGCAGATTTCGGCCTCGCATCTGCTTAAATCCAGGCTGGTGAGCGTCTTGCTCAGCATCTTCTTCAAGGCGCCCGTCTTTCCCCGCCCGCCTCCGGCAGTCGCCGCGTCGCCGAAGCTCCGGCCCTCGGTGTCTGTCGTCTCGTCGTCGGCGTTTAGCTCCTTCGTCGAACATTCCCCTAAACCGGTGTCCTCCGGGTCATCGAGCATGGCTCTCGTCTGCTCAACCATGTCCGAACATTCCGACAGGCTTGTTTTACTTGGGAGCCGGCAGCGGTTCCTCTCCCGCCTCTCTCGATTGCTTCCGTCTTCCTTTGACTTCCCCAGCTTACGGAAGAGTCTTCGAAAAATGTCCGTCACATACGAAAAAACCTATACACAAACAGGGGAAGAAGAGAGAAAAAAAGGGTTAAAATTCTTCTAGTATTGGATGAAATGAAAGTAAATTAGTGAGCTACAGAAAACAAACGATATTTTAATACTGCAACGGATTAAAGCCTAGACGTTGTTACATAAAACTACGTTTCAGCTTTAAGTGCTCAAAGTAACGTGTATTTGCCTTTGGTCTCCAAACTGCGTTCCGAAATTAAATATTTCTTTGAAGAGGTCTAAAACCCGACGTCCAGCTTCTCCCTGGGGACCAGATATCCCATCCCTAACAAGACGCGAGGTTAAATGTATTTTAGGTGATAAAGAAACTGAGACTATATTCTATCCTGATAGAGAAACTACCGTGAAAAGATTGATAATTCATCCAGATGATTTTAGTAAGTCCCAGTGGTTAAATTAACGTTTGTATAAAGACACAAGTGAAATAAATATATAATATAAAGCAAGGAATAATTACATAGTAGTGAAATTAAATCCTAAATGTAGTTTTAGTAATTAAAATTTAAATGCTTTAAAGTAAAGACTTTAATATTGGTTTTGCTAATAGACACAACACGCTTCCAATTCCGGTTCTCAAACTACTAATTTTGATTGAGATTCATTATTTCAACAAGAAAAGAAAATCCTAGATATATTGTGTTAAGATTTCACATTGCAAAAGACAGTAATCGAGAAGCAAAACTGTTCAATTAATAACGCATATTTTCTTCTAAATAGTGATAGATATCCCGCGTTCTCGATCTCAATTTAGAGTTTAGAAAAAAGCATTTCATACAACTTATAAATAATTGTTAGGCTTTAATTGAACGGTCTCCGGGAATCAGCTACCGAATTTAAAGAACTTTATTCTCTAATTGCTTTTAATGTAAGTAAACAGTGAGAACGGTTAGAAAAATAGTGTAGCCGAGATAAAGATTAAGGTTCTTTTAACCGAATTTGTACTGCAAATATTCATGAATATTTTAATTTTTTTTTTTAAAAAATCATATCGGTAGCAAAACGATAATGAGTACTTCGATCAGCTACACAAAGATTTTCTGGTTCTTGTTACAAGAATATAAAAGGTCAGGGTTCTAATTTTAAAATAAGAATGCTACAAGTTAGTAAAACTGAAACACAAGTGAGTTGTTACCTGTTCTCAGTAAATCTGTTTCAGAGAATATACTTCTTAAACCACTTTCTGGTAGATGTTTTATTCAAACTGAACAGCTACCAAAATTTGTAAATGGCATTATAGAATCATTGGAACAAAAAGAGGAAAAGATTGTATATGTGGGCCAGAAGATACTATAGCTAGAATAATAAGAACAAAAATAATAGATATTTATTTAATGGTGCTTGTCATCGTGGAAAGGAAAATATCTAGATTTAAGATCTAATACTTAGACCCAATTCACTGTTTAAAAATATTCCAATAATTGGTTCTACTATTTAATTATTAAATAAAAAAAAACCATTAACTAACTTTGAAATATAAAAATATGGAAAAAATATTTAAATATTTTAAAGATTTTATGCAAGATATTCATCTCAGTCAACCGAATAGAATAAAATTTGTTTAATTCTGATTTAGTTAAAATCATGATACACACTGAAATGTTTTATATAAAAGTAATTAAAATGCTTATTATTAATTGTTTTTGTTTTTCCTTTAACTAATTTTAAACTATATTAAAAAATTTGGTTCGATGGTTAAAATTTCTAAAGAGCTTAAAGAAATTAAAAATTTGTCATAAAGTTTCTGTTTAACTATTAGTAAATAGGTTTGGCTCCAGTCAGAAAAAATAATTAATTAATTATTATCTTCTAGTCTAAACATATTAAGCATTCTGAAACAAAATAGTTCTGCTTAATTGTTGGAAATTTAAATTTAGATACTCACAGAATTATGCATATTAATAATCCTGTTAATTCAATGATGGAGTTAACAAAACATATGTAGATGATTTAGTACAACAAATAAATATATTTTGGATATAATGTGATTCTGGGAGTAATTACAAATAAGTGTAAAGCTTTTAACGAAAATAATAATCAGATATCAGATAATCTAGTCGATGTGAATATTTTACTTAATACGTTAAATCCTGCTAATTACGGGGAATAAGCAGTAAATTGAAATCAGCGGACAGTGGTTCGATCATTCAGTAACAAGTCCAGACGTAAAGCCTAAGATAACATCTCTTAAAAGGATTTTTAAAGTTTACATAAAAGCAAATGGGGGTTTTAGATAGAATTCTTAATGAAAAATCAAAAAGCTTTCAATGATAGAGACAGAATTAAAGAACGGACATTTGCTATATCACAAGGCAGCTATGAATTTTACGTGTATTATCAGGTATTTAACGAGGAAATTTAAACTTGAAAAAAATGAAAATATAAATATTGAAAATCCAGTTACAATGAAGCATCGACGTAGAAGAATGCTGATGGTTCAGAACTTAATGGTGATTTGAAAGATAATTTTAAAAAAATAATTAATTTAGGACGTCCAAACTACCTACTAACTTAAAGTAAACGTTTCACAGGTAATTTGAATTACGTTAAAATAATTAGTCTTTGTGTTCCAAAATTATGATGCAAACAGCTAAGAAGTATGTTGGTTAAAAAGAAGACCCAGCAGGTAATATAAATCCAAGAGTCACAAATACCTGGATCAGAGAATGCAAATAAAATTTATGTTAATACTTTTTCTGGATCAACTAGCAGAAGGTACAATGATGATTCTGTTAATACGACCGGTGCTGTAGATATGAACAAAAATATATATCACAGGTGTAAAATCACCTTCATCTAGCAATATAAACCATGATTATTTGGCAGCAGCTAAAAGGTATGTTGACAGATCGAAATTAATCAATATACGTTTTTCTTGCTTGGAACTGCGGCACTAAATGTATCCAAACTGTGAGATGGGAAAAATGTATGACAGCTAAATTAATATCTTTGGTAGATTAAGTTATAATCCTCACTGGATTAGTAGAAGCCAAAATGGAGTAAGTGACAGAGTGAGTGTTATGAATGTTATTTTTAAATGAATTATAGTGTAAACTGTTAGTGTTATAGTTCATTCTTCAAAACGCGGGCTGTAAGTCTACGAATTACGAAAGAAAAATCAACATTAAAATAAATATCAACAACAGAATTGCAAGCCATCCTTCGAAGAAGCTAGCAACAAAAATAAATATGGCTGTATATTAATGCGGTTTATGAAAACCATTATTAATACAATAACAGTAAAAAAAGCTGGTTGTGCATAAATGTTGATTATGACAAATGTTATTGATGTTATAGCAGAAGAAAATAGGGTTAAATATTAAAGTTGATTATAAAATTATTCTTAATATTATAAGAGGGGAAAAGCGGTTTATGTATTAGTAGTGTCAAAAGAAAACGATTTTAACATTTCTGTCAATGCCAATAGCATATCCGGTAAAATATTTTGTTCATTTGTAATTTTTTTGGTACGTGTATTATTTATTTATTTATTTATTTTTTAATTCGAGAAGCCATTGTTACATCGATGTCTTTGGAGATTCCTATTGATCTGAGTTCCGTGACGTTATTTAATTCTCGGCTCTAACGTACAGGACTTTTAACCCGTTACCACCAGCCTTCACTCAGTCACCACAAGTTAGTAGCTGCCCTCACATGCCAATAACAACAACAACAACAACAGCAACAAAAAAAGCTGCACCGAGAAAGAAAACAAAAAGGTCTTTATTTTAAAAAAAGGTACTGGATGATGACGTCATTTTCTTACGAAATGACACGTGGTTCCCAAATCACGTGATACGCTTTTACCAGTCTAAATGTAATTCTGTTTTATTAAACAATGTCTTAAAATATCAAATAGCTCCGTGATCTTTTGTTTGCGAAATTTAAAAAGAACAAACAGACCCATATCAAATAATAGCTGATAATTGGGATCACTAATTGAAGGTATTATGACGTCAATCATAGCCACATTTGTATGTTTAATAACGAATGATGGGTGCTATAACAATCAGTCCCGGCCATCCCCATTTCAAAGTTGCATAAGTTTTCTTATTCCAAACACTAAACGAATAAAGGGAAGTATTAGACTGATACAAAAGTTGTGTCAGTTTTTAAACCGCAATAACGAGACTCCATATTGTTGCTGAACGTGAAGTTTATTAATCACAGTCAGTTCCATTACAATCAATATATTTCCGCCAACGAGTTACAAGCGAATTTATACCATTTTGAAAAAAGGAGTCGATAAATTGTTGGAAGGAAGTTTCAGCTGCTGCTTGGTTGGACAAGGATTTCATACGGAGAAAGCTGTCGAGGTGTTTGAAAAGGTGGTGGTCTGTTGGAGAAAGGTCTGGTGAATAGGCTGGGTGAGGGAGAACTTCGTGCCCCAGCAAGATCAGTTTCTGAAGAGTTAGTTTTGTAACATGAGGACGAGTGTTGCCGTGGAGCAGGATCGGGCCTCTTCGATTCACCAATGACGGCTGTCATTGGCAGTTTCTGATGAACAACGTTTAATTCACGACAGTACCTGTCGACTGTGGTGGTTTTGCCAGGTTGCAAGGAGTTATAGTGGATGACATCAGTTGCACGCCACTAGACAATGACCATGACCTACTTTGGGTGGAGGATGGGTTTCGGAATGCGGTCAGACACCTTGTCTCTGTCGAGCCACTGCGATGATCATTTTCTATTGTCGTAAAGGATAAATTTTTCATCACACGTAATGATTCGGTCAAAAAATAGGTCGTTTTTTGTTTCTTATAACAAGCGAAGAGCAGATCTCTAGTCGAAGATTTTGTTGTTGTTCATTCAACTCTTGAGGCACCCACTTGTCAAGCTTGTTCACCTCGCCGATTGCATCAAGATGCCGGGAAACAGTTGCAGTGCCTACGTCAAGCTCTCCAGCAATCTCTGACACCGTTTATCTTGGATCAGCTTCAACTGAGGATTTC
This sequence comes from Nautilus pompilius, assembly GCA_018389105.1. NCBI lineage: Eukaryota > Metazoa > Mollusca > Cephalopoda > Nautilida > Nautilidae > Nautilus > Nautilus pompilius. Next base: position 173,352 of record JACATO010000634.1, on the reverse strand, counting down.
GGACGATTGTCATCACAGCTCGAAGGACGTCCGCCATGTTCCTTATCTTCGAGGATCACATCTCCTGATCGAACCTCTGCAAACCATCGCTGTACTGTTCGCTCACTCGCTGTGTCCTCGCCCCGTGCTCGCTTGATGTCACGAGTCGCTTCGCTCGCTCTGGGGCCTGGTTTGAATTCGTGGGGCAAAATGGCACGAAAAACTTTTCTCTCCATGCTTCGCTCAGAATCCTGAAACAAACATCCATTTTATGATTTTTAAAAAGTGGGTTTTGCATAATGTATGCCAAAGTACAGTTACAGAACGGCATATGGCTTATCTATGTACACCTTCACAAGCATGCCGAAGATGAACTCCAACTAAGCATAATATAAAAACCGACAAAAACTTTGTAACGATCTAATAAAAACGGCAAAGCAGACTTTCTCCAATATTTATTATTTAACTCAATATTGTTTAACTATCATATAAATCATTATGGGCGGCTTGGTGACCTAATGATTAGCTCACAAGTTTGCCATGACCAAGAGATTGAGTTACGTTCAGGACCGGTTTGGTTTGGGGTACTTCTTTTGGCAGAGTTTATTTGCCAACTGTTCGAACAAGGTTCTTTGGTATTCTTATTTCCTTCCACATCTAAAATTGAGGAGATTTAGTTGGCTTGCTTTGTGACAACACGAGTGCTCTGATGGATCTGAGCAACTCTGGTACATTGGTTGCCGAGAGAGGTTAAGTTGGTACCTCCTACTATCCTGCCGCTTACCGGTAATCTATTGTCATCACTGGCTTACTCTCTCCGATCTATTCTTTAGGTCGCTACAAAGGTTTTGTCGGTTTATATATTATGTTAATTCGGGGTTCATTTTACTTTTTAAAAAAATCATAAAATGGATGTTTGTTTCAGGATTCTGAGCGAAGCATGGAGAGAAAAGTTTTTCGTGCCATTTTGCCCCACGAATTCAAACCGGGCCCCAGAGCGAGCGAAGCGACTCGTGACATCAAGCGAGCACGGGGCGAGGACACGGCGAGTGAGCGAACAGTACAGCGATGGTTTGCAGAGGTTCGACCAGGAGATGTGATCCTCGAAGATAAGGAACATGGCGGACGTCCTTCGAGCTGTGATGACAATCGTCCGAAATCCTCAGTTGAAGCCGATCCAAGAAAAGCAGAGCGATAAATTGCTGGAGAGCTTGACGTAGGCACTGCAACTGTTTCCCGGCATCTTGATGCAATCGGCCAGATGGAGCAGCTTGACAGGTGGGCGCCTCACGAGTTGAAATGAACAACAACAAAATCTTCGACTGGAGATCTGCTCTTCGCTTGTTATAAGAAACAAAAACGACCCATTTCTTGACTGAATCATTACGTGTGATGAAAAATGGATCTTTTACGACAATCGCAGACGGTCAGCGCAGTGGCTCGACAGAGACAAGGCGTCTGACCGCATTCCAAAACCCATCCTCCACCCAAAGTAGGTCATGGTCACTGTCTGGTGGAGTGCATCTGACGTCATTCACTATAACTCATTGCAACCTGGCGAAAGCATCACAGTTGAAAGGTACTGTCGTGAATTAAACGTTGTTCATCAGAAACTGCCAATGACAGCCGCCATTGGTGAATCGAAGAGGCCCGATCCTGCTCCACGGCAACACTCGTCCTCATGTTACAAAACTAACTCTTCAGAAGCTGATCTTGCTGGGGCACGAAGTTCTCCCTCACCCACCCTATTCACCAGACCTTTATCCAAATACCTCGACAGCTTCCTCCGTATGAAATCCGTCTCCATCCAAGCAGCAACTGTAACTGCCTTCCGACAGTTTATCGACTCCAGAAATCCAGATATTTTTCAAAATGGTATAAATGCGCTTGTACCTCGTTGGCAGAAGTGTATCGATTGTAATGGAACTGGCTTTGATTGATAAACTTCACGTTCAGCAACAACATGGAGTCTCGTTGTTGCGGTAAAAAACCGACAATACGTTTGTAACGACCTAGTAATACGAATTCTGTGTTTCCTTCTCTTCTCTTTGTTTCTAGAAGGGTAGTGTTTTGACATGTCACTATCATTCATGATTCGGTCTCCACGCTTACATTACTCGTAAAAACTGAGATGTATATAACAGAAATATTTCGTTAAATATTTTTTATAACATTGTTTTTGGGGTCACCGCCCATTTTGAAATTTTAGGGCTCTTTTGAAATGATCAAATATGACGAATTTATAACCCCTGAAACCGTGCCACCGTACAACGGAATAGCAGAGAGACTTATGCACAACTATGACGTACAATCAGACAGGTTACAACTATATGCGTAACTACCACCCACAACAGAATCGCAAACAGCCATATGTGCAATTGTTGTTTGGAGTCTCTTTGACAGGAGAGTCACCCACACGTGTTTGAAACGTAATGTAATCTAAATTTACCGAAGTTCCTCGAATATGATGATAAATGAGTACAAAAAAGCTGCTTAGTTTTAGAGAAAATTAACTATTCAATATCAAAACACTCACGTTCCCTTAAAAATCCTTAAATAGGTAAAATATGCATTTTCTGCGAGGTAATGCTTTTATGGAATCTAACTAATATAGTTGCCTAGTTCGAGATCGTTTGCACGTCACATCTATGCATCCGTCAGTCGTGGAAGGTGAGAGTTGACGGAAGAGCAGCTCGGATCTGTGAACGCCATCTTACCTACCAACGCTGGCCGTTTCTCTTTTTTTTTAATCATCACATCAGCTGCGGGTCTTAGTTCGATGATTGTACGGTGAGTGAGCCGAGCAGACGCCAGATGGCGGTCTGCTGTTTGCAGAATCGAGTCGACGGGAAACGTGACCTCGCCAGATATCGAGCAGCTGAGCCGATCGCGTGGAAGGAACTGTGGCTAATTTACGATAGCGTCGTTCTGTATCCGTGTATTCTGTGAGCACGGAATCGTATTACAAGTAAAAAACAACAGAAAAAACCATCGATCTCTAGTTTCCGCTATTGGACACCTGAGGGCGCTCGGAGCTGACCGCTGTCCCCCGTCGGATGAGCAGAGTTCGTCGAGCGCTTAGAACGCGAAAGCGATCGATTAAAACCCGGGCTATTGTAATACAACAAACAGCAAGCGGCAGCCGACCTCATCCCCCTATCGGCAGCTGGGATGATAATGCTCGGGGTGTGGACCTAAAAACTGTAATTAGTTCCAAAGTACTTTGCGCGGCCTCTTCACCACAACCGAGAGGAGCCGTTATTCTTGAAGGTCGGACTTAGATCGTCACCGAACGCAGGCTGCTCGGGATGCTGGGTACATCCCGATCTCGCAGTTACATCAGTGCCACCCTGCGAATATGGGGAACGCGGGTTTGCCCGCAGAACAGAGATTAAAAGGGACTGCGCGGAGAAGTGATAGAATGGGATGTTGGTAGCAGAAATATTACTGGAACCAAAGTCTTAAGGAATACAAAGTTTTCTAAACCGAATCCCGGAATCGGCGACATCCAAGAGAACAGCGATACTCAGTTCAAATTAAAGCAGTTTTCCGACGCACGATAAATTTTCGACATTTGTAAAAGGGTTAAATATTAAAGAACTGCTTATAGTAATGAGCTTTTTAAAAAATGTGTATACAAACACGTATGCGTGTGTGTGTGTGTTTTCTTTCTCTAAACCCTTTTGCAATAGAGGGGGGGATGATGATCATAAAAAGTAGATTACCATATAGCAGGTGCGATTATTGAAAGTAAGTTAACGTTACCGCAGTAGTGGGGAGGAGAGATCCCGAAACTATTCTCCACACGCGATGCAACTGCAATGAGTGCAGATGCGATGGTGCACTAACTGCACAACAAGCCGTTTGTAATCAGAAATATGCCGCTTAATGTTTTTTTTTTATGCTGGACGTCTGAACTTCAGTAAAATATATAAGGACGTTTTAGCTAAACTTAAATATCGTTAATCAAACAATAAAGTTTCACAGAAGCGATCTAAGTTAACTGTAAGCTTGCTGCACATTAATCCGTCCTGTGGCCGGCTTGGTTCTGACGTGAAGCCTTCGTGTATTTCCCGACATTAAAGAACGTCGGCACTGATCTGCTATGTGTGTGTTTAGGACACATGCACCATATTTCCCAATAATGAGATTAATTGTAAGTTATTATTTTCAAATTACTAGCTAAAACAGAGACCAAATTTAACATTTATCGGTAGATTATCATGTGAAATTAGCAGGGGCCCAAATTGCAAACAGACATAAGGCCCTTTTATACTTTGAATACGCTAACAAGCTATGCTGGTGATAATTTACCGCTTCCTGTTACTTCACAGAAGTTAAAAATGATACAGGAAAGAGCTTGGCAGGCGAGATGTTTACCCCGATTGGCCGAGATTCGATCAAAGTGTGGCAGCTGGGCATTATGTCCTTCACCCTTCATTTGGGGTACCGGGCGGGTGCCACGCCCTTTTCTTTCCGGCCCTGGAGGGCGGAGTTTAGTGCCCTGTGTCTGGTCCACACTTGCTGGAAAGACCTCCGATCGAAAGAATGGAAGCGAGGGACTCTATTTGCCCTTAGCCCGCTTTTCTGGCGGGGAAGGGTTAGGCGTTTGTTCAGACCGTATCGCTTCTCCCTGAGGGTTTCGGCTGGGGACGCGGTCACTCGGCGGAAGGTTTTCTGCCTGGGGTACCGCCCCTCCTCACGAGAGTCAGGGCTTTCGGCTCCTTGGAACGGGCATTTGGCGCCCAAGTTCCAATAGTGGAGGCGCAAGGCGTCCATAAGGGTCACGGACCGCCATCCGTCCCTCAGAGGAGTTTTCGTAAACTCCGTCAGGCTTCGGCCTACCACCGGGAACTTCCGTTCCGCTGAGGTTTCGGGCTCATAGCCCACTCCCTCCTCTTCGGAGATGACCACACAGACACGAAAATTCACACGCACCCACACTTGCCCCCCCACACACACCCCCCCAAAAGAGAGATTCGTACCTACATTGACTCTGATCTTTGTGAGAGTAAGGAAGGCGTGATCGCTGTACACCGCTGTCCGACGACTCCTGCTGGTGTCGTACAGAACGGGGTGTTGTTTGTCAGATTCGCAATGATCGCACGCTAATCCTTTCAGCTGGTGATCAGTTATCTCTGTCACTAAGCCTACCCACTTTGCGATGACCCATCACCCTACATGGTCGTCTTTCGCAAACGTGGGGTTATCTTAATCAGTAATCAAAGGAGCGTAAGATATCCCCGAATCTCTGAATGTGCGACCCGTAGTTAATAAGGACGTAAGATTGGATGGACTCTCTCTCTCTCTTCTCTATCTCTCTTACTCCTCTCTCTCTCTCTCTCTCTCTCCCCTCTCTCTCTCTCTTACTCCCCATCTCTCCCCTCTCTCTCTCTCTCCCTCTCTCTCTCTCTCTTACTCCCCATCTCCCCCCCCTCTCTCTCTCTCCACCCCCCACGTTACACCGTCCGACCTCCATATCTCGCACCATGGGATAGGCGGCGCTACCGGTTGAGGACGAGCGGATTAGCACTCTCACATAACTTTCCCTTTCAAGTTGGATTAGCCAGCCTAATTTCTCTTTTTCTCTCTTCCGCCCGGGTAAACTGTTGGCCTGACGAATTACATTCATCAGATCGAGCAAGGAGGAAAACAGAACAACTTAGAATACTCTCGGTATTAGTGTGCGCAGCCAATTAGGGATAAAATTGGCTAACTACCAACACGGCACCTGTATTTCTCCAATGTTTTTATTGAAGCGTCTCCTGTGCTCTCTTTAACATTAAAATGGTTGCCCGGACGGAAGTTATAAATTATATTATATTAGGCCCAGCCCTCGCCCAGTCGCCATATAATGTTTTCCTTGCGTTACTTAGCGATAAAAGCGAAGCTTACAGAACATTTACCGATTTTCAGTAATAAAGGTGAACTTGACACGATATTTACCGACGGTCTGCGTGTTTGTGCGTCGTGTATTATTTGGAAATTAAGATTCGTTTAATGGGAGGAAGCTAAAATGGCCGCAGAAGTTTGTCTTCCACTCTGTTTATCCCAGCTCGCGGATCGAAGAAGTTGGAGACGTACAGCTGCCGGCCTTACGTTCACGTCTACTACAAGAAGGAAAAGCAGCAGTGAAACTAGCCGACTATTTAAAACTAAAAATAAAAAAATATTACTGGATATAAAAACCGGGTTTTTAATGCGGCAATAAACATGAAGTTTACCTTTACCACTAATAACCGAGTAAACTCCATGTTTACCGCTGAATGCCGAAATCTTTTATTTACTTTTTTTAAGATCCCACAAGAATCAAAGAGAATTCCCGAGATTTAGAGCAGCCGTTCAGAATCCTTTTGATAATGTTGGGTTTATTCTGCTCGAAAAGGAAAGTCAGCAAAGCGTTGTCCTGTCCCCGATCTGCACTTCAGGATCAGCGCCTCTCCAAACACTAATCTGTATTTTAAAAAACAAAACAAAATCAAATTGCTACAGTAATGGAGTTAACTTACGAAAAAGTTCAGACACGACTGGCACTTTACTCTGCTCTGGACCCTGTTCGGAGGACCAACGTGGAGAGACATCGGTACACCAAGGTTGGGAAAGGTCGCGGTAGAGATATTTCGGGTACGGGCGCTTCATCAGTGGCTGATACCTTTGTTTAAAAACATTTTTGATATAGTCGCGTCACGTAGTCACTCAATCGAGAGATCGATTATAGCACCATATGTTCCAAGTAGCTATACCACAAGCATATCCATATCGATTTGGCTTCTCTCTCTCTCTCTTTTCTTTTTATGTCTCTCCATCTCTCTCTCTTCTCTCTCTCTCTCTCTCTCTCTCTCTCTTTTAAAAAAATAAATCCTTTTAGATTTGTGCTTTCTTTTTCCATTCTTCTGCGTTTATAATAATTTTTTCTTTGGTTTTTGCATATATTATGTTTTCTAATACACTATGTCGCTGTCATCCGCGTTCCAGGCTTGTATTAAAACCAAAAAGAAATAGAGCCAATGCGACACCCAGGCGAACACCTGCTAAGTAGCAAGGATGGCGTCTGTGCGAGATTCAGTGGTCAAAGATCTGTTTTTACCTTCTCTTGAATATCTGCCATGCTAGTAAAGATGACCTTTTGTTTCTTTAATACGCTGATTAATGATGACTCCATATTCAGTGCTTTTTTAGAGGAGAGAGAGAGAGAGAGGGAGGGAGGAGAGATGAGGAGAGAGAGAGAGAGAGAAGAATGACGTCCGTATCAGAGAGAGAGGGGAGAGAGAAAGAGAGAAGAAGAGAGAGATGGGGTCGATTTCCTATTGTCTGCTTTATTTATTTACGACATATATTATATATAAGATATCCGGTTATATGGGAGCAGGAATTAGAATTATTCATACTAAGATGTACAATCTTAATATGCATCCATCGAAAATGAGGGAAAAAGCAAGAAACGAAACCTAATACAGTATGGGCTGAAAATGCGAATCTAGTTTAATGTGGAGTAAATGCAATTAAAGCTGACGTTCGATGAAGCAAAAGAGGGAAGGAAGCCAGTCTTGATTCACAGAGGGCTACTTATAGTGCGGTTTCGCCAAATACTAAAAGCCATTTCGCATAATGCACGACTGCGGATCTGTTTAAATTCCGTTAAAACAAACATTTTAATTGAGTATCGATTTGTCGAACGTCACAAAATTAGCCCAGAAAATTATGAAGCACCAATATTTACCGGGAGCTGATTAACCGCGTTCCTCGTCCTTTAAAACATTTCTTTTTCTTCATTTAAGAAATGCATATATCTGAATAAAACCGCCCGACAATCTGCTACTTTACGCGTTATTTCTGTGGATAGTTTCTCGGCTCCGTGTCCTTACGAGGGAACTTATGGCAATTAAAAATACAGCACATCTCAAACTGACGCTTTGAGCTAGACCCTGTCTACCTCTCTTTTTGTCCGTCTGCTCGCTTTGTAAGTAAAGTGAAAATAAAAATCTTTTCGTCAAGTTCTTCATCAATAAACAAAACGGTTGTTGTTGTTGTTAAGCGAGTTGGACGTCCAAATGCCGAGTCCTCCTCGTTACTGAGAGATGTTCGTCGAGCCGACAAGCGGCCCGGTCCCCCGACACCGTGGGCCCCAAGGACCCGGGAGGTCTCTCTCACGTCGGACACCAAGGAGATGTCGTACAGCTGTTTCACGCTATGGCGATCATCAGCGACAAGTCTCCTCCGACCCCAGCCTGGGATCGAACCCGGTACAGGAGCAACGGTCCCCTTACGGAGCTAACCCGCTACCACCTGCCCCACCAGGCCGGCTAAACAAAATGGTCGTGGAGGGGTTAATAGAGAAAAATCTGACTTTTGTAAACTGTTTTCAGACACTTTGATACAAGTTTTGAGTATTTAGCAAACACACACAACACATATACACTCACACATACACACACTCACACCACACGCAAAAAACCCCTACACACACACACACACGCATGCACATCACATACACATACACACACACACATACTCACACACACGCACACGCACATACACACATACACACGCAACACACACACACACGCACACACACATACACACATACACACGCACACCACAACACCATACACACACATACGCACACACACACCACACGCACACTCACACCACATACACACACACACATACACACATACTCACGCACACTCACACCACATACACACACACACATACACATACACACGCACACTCACACCACATACACACACACACACATACGCACGCAACACATACTCACACACACGCACACACACATAAAATACACAACGCACACTCACACCACATACACACACTACGCACACCACACACACCTATACACACCACCTACTCACACAAACCGCACACACATACACACATACTCACGCACATACACACACACCATACACACACAAACATATACACACACCATACTCACACACACGCACACACACATACACACATACTCACGCACACTCACACCACATAACACACACAACACATACACATATATACACACACATACACATACACACGCACACTCCCACCACATACACACACGCACACACACACAGAGTTTTATATCCACACTTCCACGCTCAGGTAGTTTTCAGTGTAAACTGAGGCCAGGTATCTCCAGATCTGGTGCCCAAAACGCTATTATACTTAGAATTTCTCATGTGATCTATTTACTGACGGCATGAAGCATTTTTGACAAGAGCGAATTTCGCTCATCGAGGTTTTTTTTAAGAAATAAAACAAGCAGCAGACTCGTTTTGCGGGACCCTTCGTGGTGGCTGCCCCGAGGGCGACATAACTTATATGCAGAGCCGTCTAATTATCGGAGACGTCAGCCCCTACAGATTTTATTGGCAGGGTGAGACAGATCGCGATCGACCGATTACTGCGGACGCGCAGCAGTCCAGTGATCGACTATTGAACTGTTAAAGTCGCGGGAGGGGAGGAGTTCGATTCAGGTTGGCCTACCCCCCACCCCTGGCATGGTTTATTACCTTTCATCGCATATCTAAAAACGAAGATTTCAAGTAGCGACTTCCTTGGTCGAAAATACCAGGCCCCACGTGGCGTAGAACCGGCAACGCTCCCTAGCGGACAACGTGGTACTACGCTCCGTGTAGCCATCGTTATACAAGAAAAACAGCCAACTAATTATTTTGATGAAAAATACGACAATTTTGTTGAATTTTTGTTTTGTTTTTTATCGCAAGGTTCAGTTATGATTTGCTGAGTTAAAAAAAAAAACAAAAAAAAATCACTCGTTATACATCATCGCGGCTCGGTTATCCCCCTTTGATGATACAGATCTGTGAGCCAGCCACGTTGCACCACTGAGAAGTGTTAGATGTGTCGTTGTTGGTCTACCTATTTCCGAGTACTCAGTCAGCGACCTAGCCACGGGAAGATTAGCCAACCAGGCAGACGATGAAAGAACCATCTTCGACAAACACTCGGCTGATGACTAAAACCCGAGCCGAGGAAAAAGACGAAATGAGACCACAGAACACGGACTTTGGATCGGCCAATGTATCTACTGCTTCTCAGAGATGAGTGAGTGAGATGGGGCTGTGGAGTCTGAGTATTTACCAGACAGTTAATGATAAGCAAAAGATTACAATATAATGATTCCCCGGTATTGCTAAGAAGCCATATTGGGATAATAAAGTCTGGCCTTTAACCCCACACAATCAAACACTTTTCCTTTTTCTTAACAAATGATACATTTCTAAATATATATCTTTCAAGAGAAGAAAAGCACGTGCGTAATAATCGTCTGCTCTTTTAAAATGCTAGTACATGTGTTTTTTTAGAATTATGTCTCGTTTGAGGGCGCTGGCTCGATAACAGAGATTTAGACCGAAATCCCGAGTATTTACTGACTGCACCCTTTAATTGGATGTAAGTTTTACCAAAATCTCTGTTGTTGTTCTCTACACAGGTGCAACGTACCGAATGCAAACTAGGGACCCCCCCCGGTGTAAACCCCTGAATACACGGCGATACGGAAGGAAGGACTGTCTGTCTGTCTGTCTGTCCACACGCACTAATCAGCCCTGCGAAAGCTAGTGGTTTTCTTTCTCTGTGGAGAGATGGGTTGAGCCAAAAGAGAGAAGCGGCGCTGTGTTCCCCGAACGCCAACAAAGACCAGCCGGCCGGCCGGGCGGGGGTTAAAGTGGGACGGTGAACATGGAAACTAGGGGGCGCGCTCCGACTTCGGCCGACCTACCAGAAATCTCCATTCTCAGATGTGGGAGAAAACCCGAGCAGTCAGCAAAAAAGTTGACGGGGCCGGCGGCTAGTAGAGCAAAAAAGGATAAGTAAATAGAAAGTTCTGGCTGGACCAGCCATTCCAGCGACTTGACAGATCGCGGGTTCGAAACCAGCTGTATCCACTGGTGTTATTAAGAAATTTTAAGTGTACCAACTGCAGATTAATATCACTGCGAACCAAACGGTCCCTTTAGTTAGGTCTCTGAACACCAGAAGATTTTTTGGGTCACCCGTAGGTACCTTACGGCTATTAGAGAGAGAGAAAAATAATTTCTATACGTTTATTATATTATAATTTTGATATTCGTGAATACTAGTGCAAATTATTATTATTATTATATTTATTATTATTAATATTAAGACAGTTTTTAACATTAATTAATTTGTTTAGTATGTTTTAACGTATGATGAATAATGTAAATTACAACGAGGGGAGAAAGGTCTCATTTTAACTTATACGAGGCATCGATAGGGAACGGGGGTCTCACGCTACTGCTAATCCCCACGAACAGTTTATTCTATTGTTACTGTTCTTCTCTCAAGATCTGTATGGCGGTGTGTAAGTTTTCGATAAGCGGATTTGAGAGAAACAGATAGGGGGAGTGATGTGAACGGAGAGGGAGACAGGTAAGGGGTGGGGGTGTGAACGGAGAGGGAGACAGGTAAGGGGTGGGGTGTGAACGGAGAGGGAGACAGGTAAGGGGTGGGGGTGTGAACGGAGAGGGAGACAGGTAAGGGTTGGGGTGTGAACGGAGAGGGAGACAGGTAAGGGGTGGGGGTGTGAACGGAGAGGGAGACAGGTAAGGGGTGGGGGTGTGAACGGAGAGGGAGACAGGTAAGGGGTGGGGGTGTGTGAACGGAGAGGGAGACAGGTAAGGGGTGGGGGTGTGAACGGAGAGAGGAGACAGGTAAGGGGTGGGGTGTGAACGGAGAGGGAGACAGGTAAAGGGTGGGGTGTGGAACGGAGAGGGAGACAGGTAAGGGTTGGGGTGTGAACGGAGAGGGAGACAGGTAAGGGTTGTTGGGGTGTGAACGGAGAGGGAGACAGGTAAGGGGTGGGGTGTGAACGGAGAGGGAGACAGGTAAGGGGTGGGGGTGAACGGAGAGGGAGACAGGTAAGGGGTGGGGGTGTGGGTGAACGGAGAGGGAGACAGGTAAGGGGTGGGGGTGTGAACGGAGAGGGAGACAGGTAAGGGGTGGGGGTGTGAACGGAGAGGGAGACAGGTAAGGGGTGGGGTGTGAACGGAGAGGGAGACAGGTAAAGGGTGGGGTGTGAACGGGAGAGGGAGACAGGTAAGGGTTGGGGTGTGAACGGAGAGGGAGACAGGTAAGGGTTGGGGGGGTGAACGGAGAGGGAGACAGGTAAGGGGTGGGGTGTGAACGGGAGAGGGAGACAGGTAAGGAGTGGAGGTGTGAACGGAGAGGGAGACAGATAAGGGGTGGGGTGTGAACGGGAGAGGGAAACAGGTAAGGGTTGGGGTGTGAACGGAGAGGGAGACAGGTAAGGGGTGGGGGTGTGAACGGAGAGGGAGACAGGTAAGGGGTGGGGGTGTGTGTGAACGGAGAGGGAGACAGGTAAGGGGTGGGGTGTGAACGGAGAGGGAGACAGGTAAGGGGTGGGGGTGTGAACGGAGAGGGAGACAGGTAAGGGGTGGGGGTGTGACGGAGAGGGAGACAGGTAAGGGGTGGGGGTGTGAACGGAGAGGGAGACAGGTAAGGGGTGGGGTGTGAACGGAGAGGGAGACAGGTAAAGGGTGGGGTGTGAACGGGAGAGGGAGACAGGTAAGGGTTGGGGTGTGAACGGAGAGGGAGACAGGTAAGGGTTGGGGGTGTGAACGGAGAGGGAGACAGGTAAGGGGGTGGGGGTGTGAACGGGAGAGGGAGACAGGTAAGGAGTGGAGGTGTGAACGGAGAGGGAGACAGATAAGGGGTGGGGTGTGAACGGGAGAGGGAAACAGGTAAGGGTTGGGGGTGTGAACGGAGAGGGAGACAGGTAAGGGGTGGGGTGTGAACGGAGAGGGAGACAGGTAAAGGGTGGGGTGTGAACGGGAGAGGGAGACAGGACAGGTAAGGGTTGGGGTGTGAACGGAGAGGGAGACAGGTAAGGGTTGGGGGTGTGAACGGAGAGAGAGACAGGTAAGGGGTGGGGTGTGAACGGGAGAGGGAGACAGGTAAGGAGTGGAGGTGTGAACGGAGAGGGAGACAGATAAGGGGTGGGGGTGTGACGGAGAGGGAAACAGGTAAGGGTTGGGGGTGTGAACGGAGAGGGAGACAGGTAAGGGGTGGGGTGTGAACGGAGAGGGAGACAGGTAAGGGGTGGGGGTGTGAACGGAGAGGGAGACAGGTAAGGGGTGGGGTGTGAACGGAGAGGGAGACAGGTAAGGGGTGGGGGTGTGAACGGAGAGGGAGACAGGTAAAGGGTGGGTGTGAACGGAGAGGGTGGGGTGTGAACGGAGAGGGAGACAGATAAGGGGTGGGGGTGTGAACGGGAGAGGGAGACAGGTAGAGAAACAGAGGAGTACCGCAGTAGACTCCTGCTGCCATAGAACGTTTCGCGGCGACGGACGAGGCTGGTAGGGACTGCCCTTCAGTGAATCCCTATGTCGGGGTTGGTCTGCTGCTTACCGACGGCTGGACTTTACTATCCTGTACAACCGTCTTTCTCTTCTTTTTGCCGCTCTGCGTATGCGGCCAAAATTCTCTGTCACAGCAGACATTTTTTCCACCTTCTGATAAACTCGGATGACCGACCCGTCTTGGAGCAGACGACCGTCGAAACTGTCTCTTGGTCACTGTGGCCGAACCCCCCCCCGATTTTTATGCTATTTTTCAGAACGCTGCAATTTCTTTGCTTTCCCCTACATCTGCTTGAAAACGTGCTTGACCAATATAAAGTGCTGCAGAAGTTACCCTTTACATCACGTGGTCAACCTAATTTGCATCTTTAGCTCAGGTCGTGCCCAAATCTGAGAGGGTACACATACGGGTCCTAATAAAGTAGCCAGGTAGTGTGCATATAAATTCTGGTTTCTGTTACCCTCCTATCGTACTCCCTTTATATGTTTACACTCAGGGCTTCCAAAAACAAAGATAAAATAGTAGGGGAAACAGGAGCCAGTTGTTACCCATCAGTAAAGTCAAAGTAAACGTGTAGGTGAGCCATGATGTCAATCATATCTCTAAGAATTACTAATGGGCAACTTCTGTAGTAACTAGCCCCGGTCTCCCCTAATCCCTAACTCTTAATTAGCGTGGTTTAATTAATGCAGGAAGGCAGGGGGCGTGGCCATAGAATGCGAAACTCTCAAGAACCATTGAGGACTTCTACAATTAGAGTAAAAATGGAGATACAAAAAGAGGGAGTAAGTAACAACTCCTTTCCAGGGAGTGTGCGACATTCCTCAAGGCTGTTTCTTAGTGTGAACCAGACTGTAGACTAGAACATATATAGGTCGGGACATGAAACCATCTCCACAGTAAAACACCGAGCAGTTTTACAATGTACGTATGCATGTGTGGGTGGGTGTGGGTGGTTGTGGGTGGGTGTATGTGTACAGAAACCCAAACCCAGTAAGAGTCACCTTTTTAAAAAACCAGGCTGTGAAGACACATGACCCAAAATGAACAGTTGGTTGCCAGTGATCTTATATTAAATTCCCATTAAAATTTTTTATTAAAACTATGAGGGGTTTGAACAAATATTGAACGCATACATATCAAAATTCCAAATGATCATCTATTATTATTATTATTATTATTATTATTATTATTATTATTATTTTATTATTATTATTATTATTATATTATTATTCACTGTACAGAGTTGATTTTGGGGAAAAAAATTTTTTAAATTAGATTTTTACTGTACAGAATAATCTGAAATCCTTCGCAGTTCTGTTCTTCCCTATATCTACTTAAGCCATTTGCTATGGATGCCTGTCTTTATGGCGATCTCCTCACTAACCGGTGTCAGCCAGATGCTGCCTGTTGCGACTGATGCCTTTGACTGTGTCAACAGCGGCCTAACTAAAAGGAATTTCCTTTGGCCCGGGGGAGCGGAGCGAAGGAAGTTCCTGCTATGGGCGACCGTATAGAAATAACATCAGAGACACGGGGGCATTTTCTCCTGAGAAAAGGTGATTCTGGCTACTTTTATAAAAATTTAAAAAAAACAAAAAAGCATATAAATACCGTTGATTTTTCCGGCTCGTCAGAGTTCTCGCCCTTGTCGCTGTCATTTCTCTCCGAGTTATCGACGCCACCATCCGTATCTAAATCTGTAGCTTTGTCATCTTCGGCCTGGCTGTCGCCATCAGCAGCTCGGTGGTCGCCATCCATCGTCGTCGGTGCCGGGCTGGCGGCGATGCGCCGTAACTCGGGCGTCAGGGAGACGTTGTTTATATGTAATTAACCGAACCGAGCCGACGGCTGCCAGCTCTATCCCTCTCCTCCCCCCTCCGATCGAGACAATCTCTAATAAAGGAAGGAAAACAAGAACAACAACCAACGACTTGTTTGCTTGGAGGGGCTTCATTGACGAGCGCCAGCGCTGAGCGACGTTTATGAAAAGTATATGGGGAAGTAGGACGAGGAGGGTTCATGGAAGTCAATCATCTTACGTCAGCACAGCCAACACTCGGTCGCCGATTTTTTCCGTATGTTAAGGTGCACAAATTACAATACCTGTAATTCCTAATTAAACGTACAGGTGGGGCTATAAGCGACGCCACGTGCATACAGATGGGGCTGTAAACCAGAGCTTCTTAAACTGGGGAATGGTTCAGTCGGGGGAGAATGAGACACGAAGGGTGTTGTTGCGCAATCCACGGCTCAGACCAGACCGGGTCTGATAGCAGGGTCCAGCTGACCACCAAACCACACGTGAGTCAGTCCCCAGTCTGGACAGACTACTGGCACCGGTGATCTAATCCCGTCTGGCCCAGCACTCTGGACCCTATTTTATCTGCCTGGAGACTGTCTCCACCAGCACCTGTCCATACTGATGGACCAGGACAGAGGGAACCAGTTACAACGAAGTCTGAATGACTTAATTTACTCAGATATTTATATTTTTTCTATACTTAAAAAAAAAGTTACTTGCTATGTATATTTGAATGTCTGCAGGCTAAACAAGCACCGGTTTAACTGCCTTAAAAGTTACCACAGTTCCTGTGATGGTCGGTTCAATTATATTTTAAAAAATTTATTATTTGCTAAGTTTATTTGTTTGGAAGAAGCTAATCCGAATTATCAATTGCTTTAAAAGTTACCATGTCTTTGGAACCAGCTCTAGAGGAAGAGTTTGCAGAAGGAAGAAGTTCATTTCTGAAAGAAAGTGAAACGAACAGGACTCAAGAAGAGCTGTGTTCAGGAGACAAGTCACTTGTGATGGGTGGCAAGGAAACTGGGATAACGAGATGCAGCTACGTATGTTACAGATGATGACTCTGTTAATGATACGGGCAAGGAAAAACTCAATCTCAAGAGGAAATACGAGGACCAAAGTACCCTCTCCTCAGAACTCAAGAAAAGAAATTGGAATGAAGAATGTATCAAGTATGTCTTTTCCCTTGCCCAAGATGAACTAACAAGCCCTACTCCCAGAGCTCAGTGCGTGTTTTGCAGTTTAATATATAGCAACCAGTGCCTGGCTCCTTCGAAATTACAGACCCATTTAAGAACAAAGCATAGCAACCATCAAAACAAGTCCATACAGCTTTTCAAAAACACCTGTGAGTATTTGTGGAAGCAGCCAAATTTCTTCCAGTCGATGGTAAAGAAAGACACTGCGACTAAAGAACCTCTTCCTGCCTCTCTACAAATAGCACACGTGCTCATAAAGGAATAAAGCCATACACAGAGGCTGAGAGAGTTGTCAAACCATGTTTGAAAATCGTTGCCAATCTACTACATGGAGGAAAGCAAGCAGTGCAAATTCCTTTGTCCAGTGACACAATGAAACTTCGATCTACTGATTGCTGAAGATTTGAAGCATCGGCTGATGGCAAAACTGTTGGAAGCGCCATTTTTCGCCCTGCAGTTTGATGAAACATTAAGAGCGATGCACAACTCATTGTGTATTGTCGTTTCCCGGATCAAAGCTTGGGAAAATTGTCGAGCATTATCCCTTTTGTTTGCCAGTCGGAGAGCAAACTACAGGTGAATTTATTTATCCAAGCTTGACGAATTCATGGAAAATGAAAATTTACTTTGTGTTGCTGTGACTACAGACAGTGCTGCAGCCATGGTGGGGAAGCATAAAGGAGCCACCGATCGCATCAAAGAAAAATCCCAGAAGTGCACATGCCTTGAAGGCCCTTCAACCACTAGTAATGACGACAACAACTTTCCTGTCTGAACAAGGATTTTCGACCTTGGTAGAATTAAAAACCAAAAAAACGAAATTCACTTCAGTATGTGGACTCGGTAATGCGGGTTGTTTGAGAAGCTTGTCACAGGAGTACAGGGACATCCTAGTCACTGATGATAAAACATAGTATACTGCTTGTCATTTTTTGTGGTAGACATACACAGTAAGAAAACATTGTTCCTAAGAATCTAATTCAGAACTTAGACTGTTGTTTACTAACTTAAATTTATGTAAACTAGAAAAATTCTAATAATTTTTCTGTGCTAATTTGTTTTTGTCTCTCCTAGTTTTCTTTACATATTTTTAGGATGTTGAAAACCTTGAATAAAATAAACACTTAAGAAATGAGTTAATTTATGTTTTTTGCTCATGTGACAAAATGAATTATCACAAGGGAGAGTAAGGCGAAAATTACCAAAGACATCAGGAAATTTAGTCGAGGGTGAATGACACTAAAATAGTTTAAGAAGCACTGCTGTAATCGACGTCACATGGTTACGTACAGATGGGGCTGTACTCGACGTCACATGGTTACGTACAGATGGGGCTGTACTCGACGTCACATGGTTACGTACAGATGGAGCTGTAATCGACGTCACATGGTTACGTACAGATGGGGCTGTAATCGACGTCACATGGTTACGTACAGATGGGGCTGTAATCGACGTCACATGGTTACGTACAGATTGGGCTGTAATCGACGTCACACGCTTTGCTTTCAATCGGAGATCAAAGTGTATGTTATCGACTATAGCTTCAAATATACGTTTTGATAGGTATTACTGATGCTGCAACGGTTTACCCCTGTAATAACTAGCTCTGACTGCCTCTCCTATGGCGGCTTTCCAGAAGTTTTCGACCGTCACACAATGCAATGCTGCGTGTTTTCAAACTGATAGGGGAGGGAGAGAAATAAGAGAGCAACTCACCAGAGCATGGTGACAAGCGGCTATGCTGCCTGTGTTAACAGATTGTTCTCGAATACTGGCTATTCTAAGACATGACGAGTAGCCGACGACGTGAGAGCTTAATAAAAAATCCGAGCCGCTCATACTTAATCTGTACTGTCAGCAACATCGCGTTTGCCGACGGTGATGCGCGGTTTTCACCAGCTTACTCCGGACGAGCAGTTTACATGAAATCAAATACTTTTAATAAGCTATAAGTAAAAGGCATGTTCGTAAAAGTGAAAGTAATAAAACTCTGTAAGAAATGCAATGATTTGCAATACTCGATCTGGGTATCGATTGCTATCGTTTTGGTGGCCCACTCACCCTTTGTCGGGGCGAAAATGATGCTTTCTTTTTGTTTTGAAAATCTCCTCTGAGACGCTAATTTAATAAATATATATACCACTTTAACTGCATGGTTATAGAAAAAATATGCTGTTATTTTACCTAAATGATGTTTGTGTGCATTTTAGAGTCTGCATCGCGTGTTTTTAAGCGATTTTTAGAAAAATCTAATAAAATTAAGGATTGAGGAACTTAATAATCGTTACCATCTGTTGACGGTTGTTGCAAATGGAGGGACCTGGCTCTCTGTGGAAGTCAAACGCCATTATTCACATAGTAGGGGTGAAAATCTACAAAAAAATAATGCAGACATAATTGTTTTCATTTTATATTTGTGTTTTCGCACAGTCGATTCAGGGACAACGATCAACCACCTGCTATTCCTTTTAATCTTCCTATGCTTTAGCTTAGTGCGCGTGACCTTAGAGATGGCGTTAACATACTTTCGTGATGGATATAAAGAAGTACTGCATTTTTTTGTTCTCAAATTGTTACTGCTTCTTCACCTGAGATTAACTTTTAAAGCAGAAGTTTAAAAATACGTGACAATTCTAAGCATTTGTACAAATGCCATTCAAACGCGACAATCTTAAGACAGATGTACAATGGAGCCTCGTTTCAGTCCAGCCATAGTTCTTTGACACTCCGGAGATAATTCGCCTTCTGACGCGGTAATCCGGAGATTTATTTTAAACTTCATTCCACCAACAACAAAAACAAACTAAAATTCGGATTTCTGTAAGCTGCACATTGGGCGATATGTGCTGATCACGAGAGATACACGTGTTTCCGGTTTACCTGTAGATTTTCGACGGGTGATAATTCTTACGTGTTTGAAACCGAAGTCGACGAATAGTAGAAGAAATCCCCATTAATTAGGTTTGATAGTTGTGTAGTAACATTTGCAGCTTGTGTACCGTGTCACCTGATCAGTATCGATCACTTGTCAATAGCTTTATCTACGGCTTGAGCTGATCGTAGGGGTGACTAGCCTCGTTCTCCTACACGTCAGCTGTAAGAAAAGTGTTGGCTTGATACGTTGTTCATCCTCTGGCTGAAAAAGATCTGCATTTTAATTCAAACTCTCCTAGAAGCTCAGCTACCCTAGTTCTGGGCCTCTCGGGTAAGTCATCGGAGGAAACAGAACCTTTTGATTCGGCTTTTTAACTGCCTCGATTTCTGAAATCCCCCCTCTTTTTTTTACAGCTTCAGTGGCTAACGAAACTTCTCGGTTTCCGTAGCTACCGCCGATCGAGTTGGGGATGCGCTCCGTCTGCCCGAGCGGGACGAAGGTGTAAGCCGGCCAGTCGTGGTCTGCCCATCCGGGGATACGGGTCTCGAACTCACAGGGGGAGCTGGACTCCAGACCGAGGCTGGGCACGATCCCAAAGAGCCGCGAGAGGGAGTCGGGACGTATCCTGGAGTCCTGCGGAGGGAGCGTCAACCGGAATACCCCCGGCTCGTCGGACTCGGCAGGGGAACAGGGGTTTAGTAGCTTCCCGCGGAGCTATAATGACCTCCTCGGTCAGCGAGACGACGGTCTCGAAGCCCGATTCGGCCGCCCCGCCGAAACAACGGCGTGGCCACTGGCAGACGCCACCTGACGTACAAGGCGCTACCGTGGAGCGAACCCGATTGCTTGGGTGAAGGTACGCGGCGCATCTTTACACGTTCCGACACTGATCCTGAAGGAGGACGGTGGCACGACACCCTGCCAGGGACTCCCTTTTTGTCAGAGCAGAGAAGCGGGAAGATAATGATCACAAGACAGATTCCCAGGAAACTCCCCGGTACTGTGAATGGTCGCACCTATAGGGTTACGATCCTATACCGCGACCAACCCAGCGAGGCTCCGTTTTTCCCGGCGGGCAAGACCAGTGGTCACACCCGGATTCTCGCCCGGAAATCGCCGGCGGCATCTCCTCCAAAAACCTCAGCGGTGCAGGTCCCCTAAAAGGCGCCGAGTGGGCGTGCCTCCTCGGAGAACCAGGTCACAGCGGCAGGCACCAGCACTGGCGGAGCTGCAACCTCCGCGATCGGGGCACGGCGTGCGCCGGGCAAGGAGGGGGCACCCCAGCCAAGGGCGAGGTTGGCGAAGGAACCATGGAAGGTGACTGCGGAGCCGACGGTTCCTTTCAAGACGGAAGGAGATGCAGGTCGGCTTCTCCCAGTCCACCCCGCTCAACCGGTGAGGCGAGGAAGGCAACTGAGCCTTTCCGAGAGGAGTCTGAGTCGCCTCGCGGCAATGAAAAGGACCCTTCGCCGGAGGTTCCGAGCACCATGGAGGTAAGTTCCTGATTTGGGGGGGGGGCTCCTTTTTGGCCGAATTTTCGGACCAGGATGTAGATAACGTCCACGGACTTAACGGTCCAGATAGAATTAGAAAATAAATTCGCCCGATGGAAAGGAAAGAAGCTCAGTTTAGCGCCATCAGGCAGAGTAGCCGTTCTTTTCCACCCTAAGTTCTGTTACAGCTTAGACCGACCACTCCTACAGCGACAACACCGGAAGAGTAATCCTAGCTAGTATGACAAAGGCGATGATTGCGTCGGTGTACGCTCCCAATGTGGCTCGGGAGAGGGTTACCTTCATGCAGAGCCTCAAGGATATGTTAGAGGAGGAACTTAGGGCGTTCACTGCAAGTGAGATCTGTGTTGGGGGACTTTAATTGCGTCCCAGACCGTGAGTTAGACAGGCAGGGACCGACCGTTAACCATAAGACGCATCTCGCGGGATCCCGCAACTGGAGGCCCTGTGCCAACAGCTCGGGCTAGTGGATGCGTTTAGAAATGAACACCCGAACCTAAAGTCGTACTCTCATTATAGCCATGGGTATAGTGTAGCCACTAGACTGCACAGTGTGTACATTAGCGCTAACCCAGCTCCGGTACTCACGACGTAATCTCGTGGACCGATCATTCGCAGGTTAAGGCTAGCTTTGTAGTCAGGCAAGCTGCCAGAGGACCCGGTACCTGGAAACTCGATACCTCTGTTCTGACCGGGTCAGAAGCTCTTCTGGGAAGACTGGAGAACGCACGTAAATAAGTTCCCTAGCTTGACCGAATGGTGGGACATAGGTAAAGTAAAGGTGATGGAAATCAGCATGGAATACTGCCAGGCGTATAGGTTGTATCGAGAGAAGCACCTTAGAGGCGCCCTTAAGCTGGAACTAAACCAAGCGGCTTTAGGATCCCCTAACGTAGATAGGATTCAAGCCATTAAAAAAGAGTTAACCAACCTAACTAGTAGCAAAGAGAAGGCGCTAGAATAAGAGCCCGAGCGCAGGCTATTAGCGAGGAAAGGAGTAGCAGAGCCTTCTGCGGATTACAGAAGGCTAGAGCTCAGATTAAACAGGTGACTAGTTTAGAAACTAAGGACGGTCGCTACATGGAGGACATGGCTCGGTGTCTAGTAGCTCAGGCACGAAATTTCCGGCAAGTTAGAAGGTAAATTAGATCCCTTAGAGGCCGAGCTCTCCGACGGACCCATAACGGAACTAGAGATAAAACGAGCCATCGCGGCTCCAAACAACGATAAGACCCGACGGCCTTCCATGAAAGGTTCGGGTACCTGCCAGCTAAGGACCTGGCAGTCGTGGCGAACAGCGCGTTCGATGATGGCGTCCTCTCCGCTAGCCAGCGCAGCGCCACGGTTACTCTGCTGTTCAGAGGAGACCGGGACTGCCTGACGAACTGGAGGCCCATCAGCCTTCTAAATTATGACTACAAAATCATAGCTAAGGTGCTAACCGAGAGGCTAGCCAAAGTTATGTATAAAGTCAAGGGTGGGGACCAGACCTGTTCAGTGAGGGGGAGGACGATCACGGACTTCATTCAACTGATCAGAGAAATCCTGCATGAAGTAGACAGAAAACTCCCCAGCCATCATGCTAGCCGTCGACCAGATGAAAGCGTTCGAAAGGAAAGACTGGAGTTTTCTTCTGCGTACACTAAAGGAGGACTTCGTTAGCTGGATAAAGTTAGCCTACATCGATATCCAGACAATTAGTCAGAACGGCTTCCTCTCGCGGAATAAGGCAAGGATGCCCTCTCAGCGCGCTGCTGTTCGATACGCGGGATAGAGATAAACAATCAAATAGAAACTAAAATCATTCAGTACGCCGACGACACCACGATCTTCGTTCGTGATGAGCGGAGCTTGGAGGCAGCGTTCGACAAACTTCGACTTTACGAGCGGGCACCTGCTGCCAAAATAAACAAAGCCAAAACTAAGGGGGCGTGGTTAGGTTCTCTTCGGAAAACACCTCACCAACCTAACAATTTTGGCGTTAGCTGGGCTAGGGACAGGTAAAAAATTCTGGTATCGAGTATCCCCTTAGCAAGTATATAAACGTAGATAAGGACAAGTGGCACGATCTGGTTGAGAAAGTAAAAGTACAGCTAAATGGCTGGCGAGCCCATTAACCTTAGCTGTATAGGTAAGGAAACCGTGATCAATAGCATAGTTACTGCCCCTATATGGTTATGGAGTAAAGTGATAGAAATGCCGAGGTGGGCGCGCACCGCCATTGACACTGAACTGATCAAGTTCTTGTGGCAAGGACGCAAGCATCTCGTCAATAAAAAGGCGATTCGACTTCCCCGGAACTGTGGAGGTCTAAACATTGTAAACAGAGCAAAATATGCGCTCAAAGAATTAAAATCATCCTAGATATCATAGGAGATGGCACAGACATCCCAGAATGGCAAATACTTCTCTCAACAGGTAGCTCAGACCTTCGGCGCGGATAACGGAATAGCCACCCAACACGGAAAGCCTAGAATCCGCCAAAAATTAAGAAACAACCTCAGCAGATTCTACAAATTCAGCAGAGTTGGAGTAAGAGCCAAATAACCCTGGTGGGAAATCAGGTTAAACTAGACACCACTTTTAAACCACTAAGTAGACTAACGCAACGTGATATTTACCTCCACCTAGCGTGGGCTCCGGTGACGGAACCCGACTACAGGGGAAAAGTGGGAGACAGCTTCAAACAGGAACCCTTCCATGGAAGACACTATGGGAACGCACCAAAGGTTGTCTAATAGACAACTACACCTCTGACATCCACTGGAAGACTTTACACCTCGTACTCCCTTCGAGGGAACTGAGACATCAATGGAATGTAAAAGACTCTCGCAAATGCCTCATTTTCAGGGGGCTGGATGATACATACGGTCGTCCACAGCATCCTCGGCTGTCCGCAGAAGGTCTGTGGCACCCGGTCCAAGTGCCGCACCTTTGGATTCACGCCCCACAATAAAAACACCGTTGTTTTGAAGTCTTTGATCTTCACTACCCAACAGGTGGCTTGGAGGAGTCGGGGGACTTTAGGGGGCGGCCAACTCACTCCAACCGAAACCGTCTACCGCCGGTCAGTTCCTCCAGCTTCGGGCCGCCTGATGGCAAACGGTTAATTAGTCACGTGTAAAAAAAGTGCATCGAAAAAAAACAACACAAAAAGGACCTCCGGCCTAGGAGGAACCCACCGGCGGAAAGCTTCCTCTTCAGATACGGAAGGAAAGAAGGAAGAAGCAGACGCCGGACGAATCTAGTAAGGTAAACAAAACAAAACGCGCCGGCTAGCGGCCATTCATCAACCGTAGGAAAAACAGCCGAGGTCAGAGGTCAACGGCGGCTTACTACGGGATCCCACTACGCGGAAGAATCTCAACTAACGATTTTCCTGTTCAGCTTAGCGACGAAGAGAGAAAACTACACCGAGAGAAAGCACCTGGGTGAATCCTGCCTCTCCACCCACAGGGTGGAGGTTGGGTACAAATAGGAGAATACACTACACATTCACAGGCGTAGATGATAAGCCTCACTTATAAGCACCACAGACAGAACTTTATAGGTTTACAAAATAAAGTCAAGAGCACCACACAAAAAAGGGGGGGGTCAAATCGTCGAGCGGAAACAAAATAGCTGTCGAAATCGGAGCGCAAGATAAGGACGACGCCATGTGCAGAAAAAAGTTATAATAGCATGTACAACCACCAGTGATCTTTAATTCTCAGGATTATATAAACACTACTCTTGTTGATATCTCTGTAAACTGAGATCGCTAATAATCTTGTGCAGAAAATCCAAGGGAAATAACTCTTTATTTTTAAAAAAAATTGATTCAGTTTGTGTTTAATTGATATATATATATATATTTTTTTTTTCCACAAAAATAAATATCGAAAATTGTCATCAGATAAAATAGTACAAAGGATTTTAGCGCGTATAATTTTTTTTTAAAAAGGAATTTTAACGAAAATGCTTCTACAGCATCATCAAAGTAATTTCTTCACAAGAGAGTATTCAAAATAACCGGTTTTGTATTGTAGTGTACTCTCTCATATATAAAATATGTAGTGTACTCTCTATATATATGTACATCCTTGACGACAGGTTTCACTGCTTGTTACACAAGTGTGTGGTTAGTTGCTATGCAGGCAGTGCCTTCTGCATTACAAAAAATCATCAGTGACCCACACCAAGCCCCATTAAAGCCATCCCAGGCACAGGATGTATGGAGCCCCAGTCCACCTCCATCTATTCACAGTACCATTATTCTCCAACTCGACTGCATGTATTCTGCAAAAATTAAAGGAAGAATATTTATCAATGTCGACGATCGCAGAATAAAATGAAGAAAACAGATCAAAGAATGTTATTCCCCATACTTGAAACTTTATCGTTGGGGGGACAAAAAAGAATAATTTGGAAATAAAATCTGTGATTACTGTAGCGAAATAAAGACGTTTCATGAATAGCATCTCTGCAATCTTTCTGTGGGAACGTTCCCCACGAGGTCTATGGCTTCACAGCTGAGCTACCTTGCTTGCATTATCGTCCCAGTTGTGGTAATAAAATCATCCCCACTAAACGTGAAGCGAGGGATTTTTTTTCCGTTTGCCTTAACGTAAAATCGATGTATCTGATGTAGCACTTTTGTGTGTGTGTGTGTGTGTGTGTGTGTGTGCCTAAGGGACATAACTCTTGTAGGACTAATTACTATTTTTTAAATTTCGTTCGTCCTAAGATGTAAATGTTCAAATGAAACCAGGCCGTAAATAGTACTACCATAAAGGTGTTTGGCCTGGTTTCATTTGAACGTCCAAAGAAAATTTTTTTTTGGTGCCTAAGGGACATAACTCTTGCTGGATTAATTTTTTTAGAAATAGTTGATTCCCACAAGTCATTCTTCCGGCTCGTTATGACCGACATCAGGCAGTTGCCGGACGAAATAATCGCCCAGATTTTTGCTCACCTGAACGGCGTCGCCTTCTCCAGAGTGCACGGAGTTTGCCGGCGATGGCGACGCATCAGCAGAATGCAGGAGGCTCACGGCCATCCATGGGTGAGGATCTGCCTCTCGGAGGTTCCCGCGCCAAGTCTCGTCCAGCTCACGGGCTTTGTCGACTTGGCGCGACTCGCCGACCGACGGATCAGCGCATCCTTGGCCAGGAGGTGCCGCAGGCTGCCCTGGTGCTTTTGGAGGGACGTGTACGTCGCGAACTACAGGTGCAGGCACGTCGGGGCTTGGCCACAAAGGTGCAAGAAACTCGAAGCCGGATCCGCTCGAGGGCGGGTGACCTGTGTGAAATTTCAAGGTAAACGACGAACTTGAGTGAATAACCTCTCCCCCCCCCCCTGCGGGGAGCTAATGGCATGAGCCGAGATGGTTGTTGGCTGCTTCTCTCTCTCTTCCTGTCACGGTTGACCAACTTTTCCCCAACTTTTGCTCTTATAAAATTGGGTTTATTTCGAACAGCGTTGCCCATAGAAAATTCTAATACATCAATGAAGCTGCATGGACTCTAACTTATTATAATTTCCAAATTAATATCAAATCTCTCTCTCTCAGCTAACCTTTTCCATTTCCGGTCACGCCCTATTACTCCCTTTCCAGAATGTCAGCTCCCTTCTCTGGAATGGGTCACTGACCTAAATGAAGGAGCCAAATGTTTGTTGTCTTTACTTTAATAATTGGGAAAATTATATTTATTTATTCAGATAATACGCTAATCTCTGGCCATGAAGACGGCAGTGTTCTGTGCTGGAAAAATATTGGGACGGAATATCAGCAGTTTAAGGTGCAGCATCGTCACTTACGGCGGGTGACATCCGTCGCGATTATTCAATTAAGTAAGTAAACATTCTGAACTCTACTTGTCAGCTTTGTTTTATGTTAGAAATATGTAGTTTACATCCCCCTTTTTTTTTCAACCTCCATTTTTTTTTCTATTTTACTGAAGCAAAACTACATATATGCACAACAACCTTAATTAGGTCATACACGTGACCTTTGTTTTCGCAGTGATTGGTCAGTACACTGTTACATATGTTTGGACTTATACAACAAAACCATCTTCATCAAATCTTCATCAACTTAGCCAACAAGGTATGATAAAGGTTTCATTTAAGGCAGCCTATATTAGAGGCATAGCTTGAGGAACAGTTAGGTCCTCTGTTTTTAACTACAATTTATAATTTGGTTTCAACGCTAAAATTGTATATTATGAAAAAGTTTACAAACAATAACTAAGATAGTCTCTTGTATCGATAATTTGGAGACCGCCATCTTGCGTCTGCGCGCGCCTGAATGCTTCATGGAACTCTGCACAATTATGTTGTACAGAATGCTGTTTCTGATTTTAATGGCAGGATAGTAGTTCTGCCTTCCATACATGTTTGCAAAATACTGAGAGTTTAAATTAACTGAAATTAATTACAAGATTATTATTTTTAAAAAAATTGTTTAGTTATGGAATGAATAAGTCTGTTTATGAACATTGCAGTATGTATCGCCGGTAAATTTTCTGCTAATCCACTGTTTTGGTAGCACAGAAATATTTTTTTCGGAAATCAAGTCGTGGAGATGGTTTGGTAATTTATGCTTAGGTCCTACTTTGTTTATCGTGTATCTGCTAAATGCTGAGAATATCTGAATTATCACCTGGCCAACCATTAATGGAGACAGGCAAAATTAACTAATTAGTGGTGGTATGGTTCAGCACTTTTCCAGATAAATGAAATTAAGGAAAATAACAATTACATATGTTTTATCATCTGAATGTCTTAGTACAATTTATTTTTCAATATCTACTATAAGCATTACTTTTGTCTCTTTCTTACTAAGTATTCCACAACACACCCTTTTAGCAAAATCAAATACATTTGAGTTGGGAGTGGATGTTTATTAAAGCTAATACTTTTGATTAAATCACTAAACCAATTCTGACAGTTAAATTTGGATGAAGTTTTCTCCAGCTCGTCAGGGGAAGACTGATATAAATATCTTTGTATTAACCATTTTGATTATGTAGATTAGACTCAGGTACAGTTATCTCTGTCGGTCCTCAGCAGTTATAGCTAACTTTTGTGTAGATGATTCTTATTGTCTTTTTTTTTTTTTTTGCATACAGAACAGGGGTCTGAAGCAGAATCTTGACGCATCCCTTTAGATTTGGTAAATGCACAAAAACGACTACTATCCAGGCAGCCATATGTTGGAGATTAACATTTAGGGTCAGAAATTAGTGAGTGGGTGCACTTCCACCTACATTTCCATGCCTGCTCAAATTTATTCCTTCTGGTTTCTCTTTCCAAGGAAATCAAACTGACAAAGTCTTTGTCAGTGATGGCGGTTTTGTAATTTTCTCGGGATCTGCTGATCACTGCCTGAAAGCAATCATCCACGGGACTCCAGTGACCTGGAAAATGGACAACTCCGCCGAAATCAACACCATCAGGTGAGGCACGTGCTTCATCTTGTAGTCTGACAAACCTTCACAACTGGATGGGTGTTTTTCTTGAATGTGCTTAGATTAATTAAAGAAAAAAAAAATTGTTCCTTTAATATATAGATTTTGGTCCTTAAAAAACTCTTAAAATTATTATTATTTTTTTTCTAGTGCACTTTTCCAGAGCAAAGTATGGAGAAGGCATCAAATCTCTGTCTACAGTAACTTCCAGAGGTTACGGTAATCAATGAATATCATTAACATCCGCCGTTCATAATTCACTCGCTTTTCTAAACATTGACCATTCACCTGTGAATCACTGGACATCTTTGATCTTTAGTGTCTGCAATCAAATAATCAAAAGGATAACTTGATGATCTTCCGATTACTTATGTCCATCACTCAAACAAATGAAGGTGCTATTTTTTGTCCACAAGAATTAGAAGATGGGCATAAAAGCTAAAAAGGTCTGTGGACATTTGTTCTCATTCTTTCTCTCTTCACATATTTGTCTGTCTTCGTTCACCGTCTCTTTTAATATTTAATTTCTACATCTTGGAAAAATTATCCTGGTGAGAAAATGAAAATCTCCACGTTAACAATCTCCATTGTGTAAAGAATCTCCTTTTTTCTTACATTTTATAAAAATTTCAAAAAGGATGGAAACTATTTGTGATATTGTAGACAATTAGAAACAATAATGCACTAGATTCTACTATAGGCATTCAAATGAAACCTGGCTGAAACAGAATTGCTGCAATGGTATCCTGGCTGGATTGTAATTGAGCGTCTCTTATTAGCTTCATTTCATACAGTAATAATAAATAATCTAGGGATTCTTAACTGGTTCCTTAAACCTTGAACTGATTTGGGCTTTTAATCATAACCATAAATTTTATTGGAATTTAGGAAATTTTTAAACAAGTTTATTTTAAAAATTTGAAAATGTGCATTAGCAAGAAAAGATAATTAATGATTAATTTAAAAAAAAACAAACAGGAATGCAAATGGATTGGATAAGTTTTGGCTTCTTGAACTGATGCTTAAAAGTATTACACGACTAGTGCCAAGTATCTCCCTGTTCTTGTTTTAATGGCCTTTCACAAAATTACCAAGTAAAAGACAAAGAGATCAGACTCAACACCCTGCTGCAATCTGTGAGGCGAACCATTGCTGCCATTGTTCAGGGTTTTAGTTTCATCTGTAAAATTTCGAAGTAACTGATGATGTAGACTTATCTCAGATGCAATATTTGCAACATTCCCAGACCTGACATTTTTTACAAAGCTCATTGTCAGGTATTGCAAGGATGTGACATGTACGTTTTTATAAATCAAATGACAGACAATGGTCGTGCTGTTGAAAATGTTTGATTTCCTTATTGTTCTAAAGCTGATTGTTAAAGTAATTTGATTTTCTGGAGGTTTGCAGCCTTAAAAGCTTTCAAATAACTAATCTTTTCCTGTGAATTAAAAGGGTCTGAACTGTGTTCCCTGGTGTTTTAGTTACCTAGGGCATTGTCATAACTGTTTAATCTGGGGTTTATAGACATTATTGAGGTTTTATGGGCAAACTATGCTGTTTAACCCTTATATGTCACTTCACCTTTGTTACCTTTAAGATCTGTATTACTTAGTGACCTTTAGGAGTTTGTGACAGAGTACCTTCTTCATTAATAGTATAACCCCTTATAATGGCCAGACTCTTGTGTTTTGCATTACAAATGTGTTGACTAAATGTGTAGCCAGTTCAACACAAACACAAACAACAGCTAGTGCTTTAGGTGGTGTAAGGGAGGTAAAAACTGTTGTGATATACAGAGGGTTAAGTTTACCATGCAACCAACCAGCTGTCTGTGCAGAGCACACATGGTTTCCTAAACCAAGTGGAGGAGCACAGGTGTGGATGCTAGCCACACACCTAATGCAAAAAATCCCTATTAAAACTTTGCTTTTTGGAAGAAACCCATGCCATCAGCTGATGAAAAAGAATGAAAATAAACCAGTCAAATCGCGCTGGTCCTGACCAGGATTCAAACTGAAGCTCTCAACCGCAATAGTCCAGTAGTTGACCATTGGACCAATACACTGCCCACTAATAGGAACTGTAAACAGACCAAAACAAAATGTTTCTCTGTCCATATGCTAAAAAAACCCTAATTCTTATGAAAAATTCTTTAAGGCCTCCAAATAACTGTCTGAACTTCAGACTTAGTAGATCTAATATTTCACACTGTCCAGATGCTTGAGATCTGGAAATATTATGGTAAATCTCTGCTGAACTGTCTCTAATAACCTGATGTCCTTTCTAACGTAAGGTCTCTTCACCTATGCAGCATATTCAAGACGTGAACAAACCACTAAAGATTTGTTCAATGCAAACACAGTCATCTTAAACTTCATTTCCTAATTATTAAGTATTTTTATTTTTCTGCTTTGATTTCTTTTGGAGAAATAAGGATTTTTTAATGCTTTGTTTTGTTTTTGCTTAGTTCTTGGGGTAACCAGTTGGTAATAGGGGGGATGGAGAGCATTGTTCAGGGTCAGTCTGTCTGGGAAGTATCATCAACCAGTCGGGATGTGAGGCAGATTGGAGAGCTGCACGGACACCTGTCATCCCAAGTTAGCACAGTCACCATGTGGAATGATACGGTATGGACTCCATCAAGATTGGCGCTACAAATTCTCAGAATTAAAAAAAAACACAAACCATTTTTAATAATTTTTTACATTAATGTGTTTCTCCAACCTCAGAATCCCTCTTTTTTTTTTTTTTTAAAATTGTGTCCCTTATTGGTTAGAATTTCTCTTTTATTACCACCTAGTTATAGTCTGTGGATATTTTGTTGAATTTAAGCGTTAGAATTAATCACAGATGTGAGAAGTCTTTCTGTTTATATAAAGCCTTTGTCCTCTTTCAAACCATCTTGTTGATGTAATTTGAAGCAAATTACTACTGATACAGTGAACCATGTTTCCAGGCTGAATCAAACCAGATAGCTTCTTAGGATTAGCACAATCTAATGAGTACTTTTGCATTAAGAAGAGATAATGATATAGGTGAATTATTATTTTAAAAAAATGAAGTGTGTTGTCATTTATAACAATTTTTATTAATACTGTGTTTTCCAGAATCATAATCACTGAGGATTTAAACTTTCATTGATTTGTTTTGCAGGTAGTAGCTGGAGATACACATGGCCATGTCTACATGTGGGTCTTGGGTCCTGATGGAATTGGCAACCATAGGCATCCATCCGTTGTCTGTTATGATTCTCCAGTCAAGCAACTCCTTCATCTAGGGGACAGGATACTCATAGGTCTCCTTGGTGAGGCTTTCTATACTGCATTCACTGTATTAAATACCCAACTCCTATTAAGTCCACCAAATGGTATTTTAGAAGAATTTTTGCCATAATTGTAGAGTCGTCAAAGAAAATGAGGATGTGTTGAAGAGAAAAGAGTCCTGTCTGATAAAAGTTCCAACATGAACTTACTGCAACATTTTGTCTTATGTGTCCTAGGGGTGGGCGTTCAAATGAAGCCCAGGGGCCAGATACCATTACAACAATACTATTTCAGCCAGGTTTCATTTGAACAAAGATCCCAGTATTTTCTAGCATTTGCATACTTCTATACATATTCCCATAAATTCATTAATAACTGCACAGCCATGGTCACAGAATGTATATACAGCCTCTATTAATCCTCAAGTTCCTGCTAACAGGTATGGCAGCACAGGTGAATAATCATTTGAATTGAATTTTTGCTGTATATCTGTAATGATAAAAGGTTTTCTTTCTTCATTTTCCTCAAAAGATAGATAGTTTCAGGAAAAGTACGTATTCTGATTAACTCTTTTACAGTCAGCAGAATGACATCACAATTTATTTATTTTCATCCAAATTTTTTTTAATATGGAAAGTTGCAGAAAGTAAAGGCTCTGTTTGTGTGTTGCCTGCCTAGCAACAGAAGTTTGGTAATTAACCTGGGGTTTTATCCTGATGATGGATGACAGGGAAAGAATACTGAAATATAGGTTCGTTAACTGGGCCAATTATTACTAATAAGTCGACAGAAAACTCTTGAACTAATCCTCTGCATTCTTTGTATGTCTGAGACATGATATAGCTTATTGTACTCTATCTGTATTTCTCTTTGAGGTTTCCAGGCTGACTTATCAGACTTCTCTACGATAGACATACTTCACACTGGGAGAGGCGGGGTTCCAGACTTTAAACTTCTTTGGGTTCTAATTGTGTTTAAACTTGTGATCCCTCATATGGACACCTTCATTTACCCTCATTTTCAGTGTTGCAAAGCATCTAAAGGGGGGGGGGATTAATCCTCTTTCAAGTTGTAGCGTGAATGAAGGACTTGGTTGCTTTGGTTTCGTTATCCTTCAGCATAGCACAATAGTTTACCTTTGAGCTTGAGTTAGATGGTAATCTCTAATTTTCTTTTCAGTTTTTCTGTTGGCATTTACCTTTGTAACATCCATATAAATATAAATGTGTTTGCTTACTTTTATTTAGGTTCGGGTTGTCTGATTGTTGACTGGAGAGATAAAGGACCACCACAGAAGTTAGATGTGTTTGAATCCATACAGAGGGACCCCGAATGTATTGCAGCCAGGGGGCCCCTGTTCGCTTTGGGTGTTAAATCAGGTAACTTTTTTCACTGAGTTGTTTGCCATGCACAAGATTAGAATACCCTTTCTAGAGAAAACTTAAACAGAATACAACCCCAGGGCACAAACTAACCAGGTGAAAATCCGATGTACAGTGTAATAGCTAAACTGGTTAGAACTGGGGTCTACGTGGTGGCGAATTAAGAAACAAGGAAAGTATTCCACGGTCTTGGTCTTCCGATGTTTTCATGGATAACAGAAGCAGCAGGAAAAGAAGTGCTGAGAATGTCTCCACTTTTATTTGCTCAATATATCGTTTACGCTGCTGGTTGGAGAAGAAAAGTGACAAGAGTCCCTGTATGCTAAACTGAGGTGGTTCTGATCAGATTTGAACTTGCTTGTGGGTGGGGGGGGGTCCTTCCACAAGTTCACTGTTAAGAGTGGTTTTTGTTCTAGGGTTGGGTGATCTCAAAAAGGAGCTGACAGAAGGAATCGTGGACACGTTGGAAAAGAAACAGCTGAGATGAAATGGTATTTTCAAAGGCACAGTGACCCCAGTTACGCCCTCAAACTCCATGAAGGAGTTTTTCGTAAGACGAAAATCTGAGGGTGCTGGAATGGTCTCCCAGTCTCTCAGATCTAAAACCATATGAACAGCTGTGGGAAGATAATAAGCAAAGAGTGAACCAGGGAAAACCCACATCGACACATCAGTGAAAGAGACCACCATTGTCAAAGAATGGAAGTCAGTCTTTGCTGAATATTGTGAGAGTTAAGTTTCCTCAGTGCAACACTACCCGATGAAGCTAAAATAAGAAAGCAGGCAGGGTAAGACAAGATGGCCTCTCACCTTTACCTGATGAAACTAAAGTAAAGTAATGGAACAGTTCACAATGAATGTAAAAATGCCAACTCTGTTAAAATCAATGGAGTCAGAGACATCATTTAAACATGCCAAGTCTAAGTTATTGGTTTTATATACTAGGAACAAAAGTAAAATTCGCCAGCGTGTCTTCACTACCATTTGCCATAAAAATGGTAGTTAAATTCTGAGCAAGAACAGCTTGTTCTTGCTTTTTTTCAAAAAAAGAAAATGGTAGAAGCTGAAACCATGTAGATGATATTTTGTACTGTCTGTCTTTAAAAAGTAATAAAAATGGCAGACAGACTTTTAGTCTTGTCATAGCTTGCAGAGAAATGAGAGGAGATTAGTCTATACCTCAGCATTTAGGAAACAATACATTAGAGATATATAACCATTTTAATTTTGATTTAGTCTTTTCTTCTCCTTTCCATTGATTTATGCTTTTGTTGGTCTGGTTTTAGGTTTTCTTTTCATGCTGTATAACACTGAATTATGGAATCTTATCTATTTATTTTAAAATTGTTTTCTAAAATCTTTCAGTAAAGCAAAATGCTTCTCTAAACACTGGATTAAAAGGGAGAGATTTCTAGACTGTTTTTCAGTTTTGGAGAGTTTCAGTTCAGGCGGAGGTCAATTACAGCTTTTTGAGAGCAAATATCTTGCCAGAAATTTATTTTAAAAAGTATGAAAAGTATGGCAGGTAATCCTGGGATAGTTATTACATAGTTACCTCCCTTTCTATATTTTAGAATTAAAAAAAACTTTCTTATGAAATTATTTTATTATTGCAAACAAATTTATCAGTTATTCAGTTTGGCAGTTATTTAAGTTAATGCTGTATAGTAATTCTTTTTCTTATGTCTGTAGAATAATGGCTAAATTTTATTAATTTTTTAAAAATTATGTTAAAATTGTATTTTCTTTTTAATAATAAGTGGTTATTGCAGTTAAAAAGTATCACTTATTTAAAAAAAAATATTAGATTATGCTTTTAAAAGCCCTAAAATTATTATTCATTTGATTATTCATTTGTCTTCCAGGGTTGGTGTTTGTTTATCACATGGAAAACGAAGCAAAATGGCTGTCAATTGACTTACAGAAGTATTCTGACAAAATTCACACTGGTGACAAGCACATACTGGCAATGGATTTTGCTGACAGTGGAAAAGGACCTGTCCTTGCCATAGCAACTGAATCCAGTTCTATTCACCTTGTTCATTGGATGCCAAAATGAATTGTTTTGAATCTGCTTACTGATTACAATTGTTTCTAAAATCTAAATTGTTTTATATTCTTACTCTTTACCAGATGGCATATAACACCACACTAAAACATTGTGCTCATACTTCAAGAATGTGGGCGAGAGAAAAATGCTTATTAAGACCTAATTTCCCATAGACAAACAGAGCTATATGTTATCATTGTAGAGAGAGAAATGCTATTAAGAGATAATTTCTTATATATACAGTGCCAGACAAAAGAGTTGGGACACTTTCTGTGAAATTGATATTTGAACTCCTTCGTTTTAAAAAAAGTATTTAAATACCCACCACATTGTTTATGATATGCACAAAACATGCCATCCCAATGTATAAAAGCAACACATGCTATATGCTTACATATTCTCTGGAAAAAATATTTGAATCGGCAATGTCCGATTTGTATCGCGACAAAAGAGTTGGGACAGTGAGCAAAACCATAAAATATTTTTCAACATTCCAAATTATAATCGAACAAATGCATGGAAATGATCAATTGGCTAGTAGTGGGTGGCATATCCGTGATTTTCGATCACTTCTCGACAATGATGGGGCATGAATTCGACCAAACGAAGGCAGTCGGAATTGGCCATTTCCTCCCATCTTTTCTCGATGACCTGCCAGAATTGGTCTTGGTTGAGATTCTTATGTTTGGCCTTCAGCTGCTTCCAGGTATTTTCGATTGGGTTGAGATCCGGACTTTGGGGCAGCCAGTGCATGACATCCATTCATATTTGAGTGGTGAGGGAAGTGACGACTCTGGCGGTGTGGATCAGGGCAATGTCGTGCTGGAAGATGGTGGTGACTGGCATGTTCTCGTTGATGTAGTTGACGATGACATCCCTCAGTAAATTGCAGTAGGTCTTAGCGGTCGCTCTGTCCCTGATCAACTTGAGAGGGCCTGGTCCCGCTGTGCTCATACACCCCCAGACCATCACCGATCCTCCGGCCTGTACCGTCAGTTTGGTGCACTTTTTATTGTATTTTTCACCATGGTAACATTGAACATATACTCGGTCAGCACTATGAATGCGCATGATCATCGTTTCATCGGAAAAGTGAACTCTAGCCCATTGACCTTTGGTCCAGTTTTTGTGGGCTTTAACCCATGCTATGCGGATGCGCCTGTTGTTGCTGATCAATGGCTTTTTCTGGGCGATTCGTCCAAAGAGATTCCCCTCGAATAGACGACGTTGAATAGTGTGCCTGGAGACATTCACTCTACTCAGGGAGGCTCAGATGGCCGTCGATGTCAGGAAACAATTGGCCCTGGATTTGTGACAAATGAGTCGATCAATTTTGTTGTCACATTTTTTCGGTCTTCCGATTCGAATTTTTGGTTTCGTATTTCCGGTCTCCTTGTACTGCTTCAGAATCCGGTTCACAGTGCTTTTCGGTCAAGTGACTCGATTGGGTATCTCCCGACATGACAGATTTTCTTGGTGGTGCTCAACTATAAAGTCTCTGATTTCAGATGACATTGTCTCGCCAGACATGGTGCAAAAATGATCTTAAATGGTCTTAGATGATGTGATTCTATTCATTTGATCCTTTAAAAATGAATATATTGAGGGGAATAAATGTAAACACAGATTTTGTTCACTGTCCCAACTCTTTTGTCATGGTACAAATTTGACTGTGCTGATTCAAATATTTTTCCAGACAATAGATACACATATGACATTCATTGTTTTTACACATTGTAAAGGCACGTTTTATACGACTTATGGACAATAGGACGGCTATTTGTGTGCAAATGTAAAAACAAGAGAGCTCAAATATCAATTTCACAGCAAGTGCCCCAACTCTCTTTTGTCCGGCACTGTATATATAAACTGAGAGTAATGTAAAAAGAGAGCTATTAAGATCGATATTTTTCTGTTGTTCAATGTGTATCAAATATTTTAGATTAATAAAAAGCAAAATGCCTATGTTCGAAAGATAAGTGTCTTCCTGTGAGATATTTTTTGACTAACTTGCTTTATACACCTACGCTTATTCTGATTGAGGTAGATTATTTTAGCTTAGTTTCAGTTGAATCTGCTTTACATATAATAATCAATGTTAAGTATAGTATGAGTGATTACTGCCTTATGGCAACTCCCTCACTGAATTTATGGCCATAAAATTTAGTGATAATACACTCAAGAAGTGCAGGAAACCCAACTAAATGACTGATTAGAAATGAGATCAGACCTTGTCTTGATGGACTGCTTTAAAGAAGGTGGCGACATTAGAGCTGTGTATCCATCCTGTAACAGCCACCCTAAGTAAACACACCAGGGTAACTTGTCAACTGCAGTCGTTTGGCGAGCATGTAGTACATCACCTGAATTCCTAAATGATATTCCGTCTGTGGACGCAGTTTGGTGTTTTTCTTTGTATTTTTTTAATTACATTTTTTTTTTTCTGTTTGTTTCCCAAATGTTTTTTGATTCATAAGTTATTTCTCTATTTACTATACTTTCTTTTTCTTTTTTTATTCTTCACTGGGAGCCTCAGCAGTTGAGTAATTAGAGTCCTAGTCTGCTGAATGGAAGGCTGTAAGTTGATTTCTATCACCCAGGTAAAAAGTTAGACATAGAAGTGATACTGGTCACACCACCAGCTCTGTGGATCACCTTTGACCTGTTCTGCTATTCTCAAATTATTCCCATTTATCCGGCTTTGCTAAAAAAAAGGAAACCAGTCTTGTTTAGATGTTCAGGTGATACTCGTTAACCTTTTGGGATGTTTTGCCAAGAAGAGATTTACATAAAATGTGCGGCTCACATAGCACTAATGCAAGTGACGTCACTGCTAGAAACACCGATCGGAGCTCCTGTAAACAAGCCCAGAGAAACTTACACGAATTCAGAAGTGGCACACACACATCCCCCTGGCCAATGGGAGGTAAATGAAAAATCTGCTTATTCCTCATCCTAAAGTCTGGCATAAACAACAACAAAAAAAAAGATAGAAGATGAATTTTCAGTTTTTCCTTTTTGAGATTGGTACTGAGCATGCATTTGTTGGGGATGCGTGTGTGTGGTTCTGTCAGATTGCAGACTGAAATCCCTCTAGTGATGTTACATCTTTATTGCAGCCTCCCTCGCTACCTGATGCTGGGTGGGGGGATGTCTGTGTAATGTAGTAAGCAGGGCAGCCTTATTATTCCCTTTTTAAATTTTTGAGGAGCGCTGATCCAGGTGTTCAGCTAGATGTAGCTTGGCCGTGTTGATAAGCAGATTTAAGCCTTTTGCTCTGGACCTTTTACTTTGAGCTTTGTTTTCCACAGCCAAGGTACAAGTCAGGAGATCAGACTTCTTATCTAGTTTACTCAGAGGCTAAAGTTTACTGGGAAAATATTTTGAGAGATCTGTTATATCAACTTTCTTTTCATGAAAGACTTCAGGGGTCTAGATTTTTACTCAGGGCAGTAAATGAACAATCCAACATGGCCAAACAGAACAAAAAACTGTAAAAGAACTGAAGGAAGTATAATCTGGTTTAGTTTAAAGACATTTTGCTTTGGCTTTATAGAAAACCCAAAGCAAAATAAAAACAAGAGAAGTAAATGTCAAGTTTAATGGTATTTGTTATTATTTTAGATAATTATAGATGTATTCTGGACATAAGAACAAAGTTATTGGTAATGCGTTATTCACAGAAATTAGATGGTCAGTTCGGGGCTTCCCATCACCTCTCTGTGGCAGAACCAAGTAGCGCGGCTAATGTTTCAACAATCTCTTGTCAATAAATGTGGTGTCCGGCGGGTCACTTGTATAGTCAAGAAATCTGCTGCAAGATTAACGCCACTACGTGCCGAGGGAATGATTCGACAACTGCAACGAAGAAAGATCCCTGGGTCCTATTAATGGTAATAAAATAATGGGAAATGACCGGATTAAACCTCTATTTTATGAATTCTAGTTATGTACAGTGAGTCCACCAAATGGCACTGGTCCAAGGATATATGCTACAGATTTCAGGATGGTGCTTGAATCCAGTTCTCTATCTAGTTGTATTTCTTAAGGAGCTCTGCTTCCTTTCAGGGTGAGGATGTCTGTCTCCTCCCACCAAAGCCTAGCAAAGTCAGGTTCTAGATCGACTAAATTTTTCACCCCAGTTTCTCACTTATAGATTTCCTATTTGCGATGAAACTAAATTCTTAAAAGTGGTATCATTCTCCAACATTTAAAAATAGGAAACTTGGTGTTTTTCATTTTGTAAAGTTTGCAGTTTGTTGAAAGTTTTGACCCTAGCAAACTGTCATAATAAAGTTCTAGATGCATACTTTATTATTATTATTATTATTATTATTATTATTATTATTATATTATTATTATTATTATCATCAATTGGTCTTATGATTAAAAGTTCTTAAGTGTGTTTTTATCAAGACAGAAGACAAAACATTCCACTTAACTGTGGTTGACATTGTACACGATAATCAGCATTGTCCCTGTGTACGTGTCTGTGCGTGTGTGGGCAGGCATTACTGGTTAACGTGCAGCGGATCTGAAAGAGTTATTAAATTAGAGCCCATCGTGGTCCTCTCAGTGTGAAACTGAAAAGTGGAAAAGGCTGTTATTGTTGCTGTATTTTCGAATTATTATAAGCAGCAGTTGTTTATTTTGCTTCCTTTAACAAAAATGGATAAAAGAAAGAAAGAGAGAAAATAAAGTTGAGAAGATGATTTTTTAATATTGTGTGTTGCTAATTAAGATGTTGATTGCTGTGTCAGGGAATGTGAATGTGGTCAACTTAGCTAAACTAAGGAATAGAACACAGTTTTCTTTCTGGGGAGATAATACACTGAACTGAAACATAAATGGGGGCCACTATTGCACTGAGCCGTCTGAACATGACTGATGACACCATTTGTCAGGCAACATAATTTGGCCCAAATTTGAATGAAGGAATTATGTATTGCTTCTCCCCTGTTCTGTTTTCCCCCTTTCTCTCCCTATTCGACACATTTTTGTGTCTCATTAGTCATTTATTACTTTTACATTACAACTTTTTCTTATATTTGCTGAAAGGGATATTTTTTGAAAGCAGACTTTTTAAGATTAAAACATTCTGAATTTCTCATGTTTAGTTCTGTTCAAAAAGAACTGCATGAACATCTGAAACAGGTTTCGATAATTAAGAGAGGGCTCAGCTTCTTAACTTATTCAAAAAGATGTCTGCTTTAAAATGTTCCCCATCTCTCCAGCTTGGAGGGTGAGGGAGTTGGGTTGATTTTTCAAGAATAGCACTGCATTGTGAGAAGGTTGACTGGTAGCTGTGTCCTGCTGTAATCAGCTCTAGTGGTATCACTTGACAGGAGTTGTGCTGGAGTCCATCTTTGTGGAGTAACTGATGGTGGACAATCAAGTTATATTAACATGCTAGATGAAAATGCTCTGTTTATGGCAGCACTAGTGTGATAAAGCAAATTTGAAGTAAAAATGTGTATAGAATGCAAAAATACAACAAAAAAAAATGTTGACTGACTTTGTTTTGTATAAGCTGTGATGGCTTCCTACCTTCTTGTAACCACTATTAGAACTATCTGCAGACATCTTGGAACTTTGTATAAGCTGTGATGGCTTAAGCATCCTTGTAACCACTATGCTATGCTGTCTATGGGCATTTGCATGCTTTGTATAAAGGCTGTAATTGTTTTCATTT
The DNA here is from genome assembly GCA_018389105.1 of Nautilus pompilius. Taxonomy (NCBI): domain Eukaryota; kingdom Metazoa; phylum Mollusca; class Cephalopoda; order Nautilida; family Nautilidae; genus Nautilus; species Nautilus pompilius. The sequence goes on along the minus strand of JACATO010000634.1, from coordinate 132,754 downwards.
TACTTGTAGACTTGTTTTATTTCCTACCATGGCATTTGCATGATGGTCTAGTGATCAAAGAATAATTCATTTCAGCATGTCCAATGCTAGCACATGTACACCTGAAAATGTTAAATGACATGTCATTCTTGAGCCTGTCCTACAAAATTATCTAAATCAGATTGTATGATTAACTCAGTCATTTCTAAGAAAGTATAACCAGGGTGCTTTATTATGTATAAACTTCATGGGTTGCATTGGGCAGAATTTCTGGTAAGGGCTATAGGAAAGCTGCATATTTATAAATCTTAATAATAATAATAATAATAATAATAATAATAATAATAATAATATAATAATAATAATAATAATAATAATAATAATAATAATAATAATAATAATTTACATAGTAGTTTAGAAAAGTTTATTTTTGGGTTGGAACCAGATTTTGAATATTTTTTTGAGAATCACAAGTTGGCAACATACCAGGGTAGCCAACGTAGGACTAGTTCAGAGCATAACCTTCATCACAGGTGCTAACAACTCAGAAAATTTCCAGGCTCCAGAACATCCAAGACAGTTTCTATTTCAGAGTAAGCAAAATTTCTTCAAAAATGGAGAATGGTTTACAAAATATGCTCCTAAATCCTTAATGGTATTTGGCTGAGCTCCCATTGTTTCAGGGAAGTTCAGGGTCAATTAACAGATAATCATAAAGTCCTTTAAATGGTAGGTTTTGTCACTCACATTTTTTTTTCTTCTGAACACAGAACATTTTATGGGCAATTTTAGAATCCAGAAATATTTTCTTGTTGCAACATAACAGGGCAGCCTATTGACCTGTAGCTTTCATGATGCTGCATGGCGTGAAAGGCTAAAGTTTCTCCTCCTGCAAAAATATGGTTGTCACTTTGGCAAACAAATCTTGTCTCATCTTTTGTTCTTCATGAGCTCCAGATACTGCTTCAATATTTGTTTGTCTGACAGTGGGATACCAAGTATCCAGTGCCTTTATTAGCTACCAACACACGTATGCTTTGGGACCACAAATTGTGCATTCGGCTTCCCATTTGAATCTGTGGTTGTGAAAGTATGGAAACTTTTCTTTCAAGTTCATCATTGAATTTACATTGACACAAAGTCCAGAAGGTTCTAGAAGGCAGCTGCAATAAATGGTCTGGCAGTTACAAACAATGAGTGCATACTGTAGCTGTGCCCTCAGAGAAGCTTTGCTTCAGCATCTGTTTATACAAATTGATACCTTTACTTCTCTTGATTGAATTCTGGGAAAATTGGTTAAAGTGAGTTTTACAACTTTTTAAAGACTGACATATTCTGTATCATTCTCTAAAGCACCCACTTGCTGTTAGTTTGTCTTTATATTATTACTATTATTGTCTGCAAAGCAACCACTAAAAAGTCTGACATTTGGGACTTCAAGTAAGAAAACATGTTCGGTCACGTGGGGTTTAAGTCGGTTTTTTTTTGTTTTTTATTTTGCTGCCCCTAAACGGGTGGTGAAAATATTTAGTCCCCGGATGGGGTGTCATTTAAGGATACCCAATAATAATCCCCGCATCTAATAGGCAATTTCAAGTGTTTTTCTGTTACTCTTTCACGGCCGGAACCTAAGCACCCAGATGCCCAAAATTTTGGGGTGCACTTTAGGATCTAGGGGCCTGGGGGCTTTAGGCTACCGCATGTTGACCTGAAGCCATTTTACCCACGCAGCACCAGTTATTGGGGGGGGCAGAAGCGGATCCAGGGGGTGGATTTAGGGGGTTTAACCCCCCCCCCCTCGGCAAGGGTGCCTTTTATAGGTATACTATTTTTAATTGTCCTGGCACTTGGTAATTTACCCCTAATATCAGAAAATAGTGACAAAATAATCAATTTATACTTAATAATATAGAAACATATAGAGAGGTTATGTACTGAATTTTGATTGGTCTATCACTTTAAATGAACTGGCCTATAACCGAAGAGGTACTAACTGCTTTTCCTTTGGTTTGACAGTTAAGTACCAAGAATACACTGATATTAGCGTTGTTAGTGCTATTGAGTTGTATTGATCGTAAACCTTTTGCCACGGCTGTAATTGTTAAAACGTAATACATTTTATTATAGAACTTTGTTTATGTACGGTATTAGAATTAAATATTAGTTTCATTTTTATTTCTCACCACGAGTAAATGGAGCCTATCACAGATTTCTTTAGGTGAGTATTTTCTTTGTAACATTTCAAAAATTTAACTGAAAGGTAGTCTGGTGCCGTTAACGGTTAAATAGAACATTCTCCTTAAAAGGACGAAATTATAAAAATACTATATATACCTATACCTAGGTAGATTCATATTTTTACAGACGTAGCTATTTTGTTTTTATTTATTTCAGTTTTTGGCTAAACTTAGCCTGCTGCCTGCATTGTGCTACTGTGCATTTCCCTGACCAACATTAAAGTTAGTGTCAGGATATCAAAAGGATACAAAGCAGAGTAGAGAGAAAATCAATATAAATTGTTTTCAACTAAATGAGTAGCACCAGTGCCGGCAGGAATCTGTAAGGTGCACAAACGATTGTGTTTAGGTAGTAATATTAGATTCACTAAAGTTAAGTTTTTACTACAAGGTATTATCCTTATATTAAACATGACCATCAAATTAACACTAGAACAATTCTTTCTGTCATAGAGAAATTTTATTAATAATTTCCATGTTATTTTAAACATTTTCTCAATGTAAAACATTACATTTATTGAAATAATTATTCCAGGATACATTTAGCTGGAATAATTTTACCAACTATATATTATTATTGCAAAAGGCTGTTCTTTGGTTAGTAGGTTATATAATTACTTATCCCAAAGTTTATTCAAATACTATCCCTTCTAGCCATCAAGAACACAATGTTGCTGAAGAGCCTATTTGGGATATTGGCCTGGTAGCTACAGGGCATATTAAACTAAATACTCTCACAGATACTGATAAGTACAAGTACCTCACACATGAGTTTAAAGGAGACAAATTTGCTACTTATGAAGTGAAAAAGAAAGGAAAAACCATCCCTCTTACCTTCCAGGGCTCTTGGTTAAATGAATTTAGTTGGTTGGCATATTCTCCATCTGAAGGGGAGGGTTTTGTAAATACTGTGTATTTTTTGCAATTCCTAAAGTTAGGGTTACCTTTGGAACATTAGTCCGTACTCCTTTCAAAAACTTCAGTAAAGCAAAAGGCAAAGATGGGCATCTTACCAAAACAACACTTTGGATTTTCACCACGAAGCTATGTCAATTGGCAAATCTTTCTTGAAAACCTATGTTCAGCCTGACACCAGAATTGACTATCGCATTGAGCAAGAAAGGAAAAAAATAGCCATATCCTTTCAATCATAGCCGACACAATCAAGCTGTGTGGAACACAGAGTCTGCCCTTGAGAGGTCACAGGGACGACTTTACTGCTGATCAAGCAAAAAATAAGGGTAACTTTATAGCTATTCTGCAGCACTCTGCAAAAAGTGATCCTAGCCTGAAAGAACACCTGGAGCAAGGAACAGCTAACCAGCGGTACACATCTAAAACAATCCAAAATCAACTGATAAACATTATTGCTGATCTTTTGTGAGAGAAAATTTTGGAACCGCCGAAGAAGGGCTCTTACTTCAGCATCATTGCAGATGAGGTAACAGAACCCTGTGGTAACCAGGAAATATTGTCCTTTTGTTTAAGATTCCTTGATGACAATCCCACTGCAGAACCTCACATCAAGGAGGTCTTCATTGACTTCTGCTATTTAGAAAGAACGACTGGTCAAGCTGTAGCCAACGCAAGTTTTGAATTAGTAAGACAGCATGGCTTAGACCTTCAAAATGTTCGAGGGATTTCTTTTGATGGTGCTCCATCGATGGCTGGTGAACGATATGGAGCACAGGCTATAATCAGACAGAACAACCCTTTAGCATTGTACACCCATTGCTGTTCGCACATTCTCAATCTGGCTATTTCACATTCCTGTTCCTTTCGGGCTGTACGTAACATGATTGATATCATAAACGAAATTTTCTTGTTTTTTCACCTGTCTCCTAAAAGACAGTGCTTTCTTGAACTCATACTTGATATTTTTGCACCTGAAAGTCGCGTTAGGAAGCTCAAGGGATTATGCAAGGTGGACTGAAAGGCACGACTGCCTAGAATTATTTCATTCCCTGTATGAGTACATTTACACTAATTTACATGCTATGGTTGAGTCAGGCGAGTACCCTAAAATAATAGAGGCTGGTGGGAGCAAAATGAACTGGTCCTGGGATGCAGCAACAGTAATCAAAGCAGAGGGGCTGCGAATATCTTTGAAAGCTGGAGAAAATATTGTATCTCTAGTTATTCTTCTAAACAGTCTCGACCCTTTAAAAGGACTTCGTGCAAAGCTACAGAAGCGTGATGCAGATGTTGTTGCTGCCTATCGTTGCACAGACACTGCTGTCAGTGAGGTGTCTTCTCTCAGAAGGAATTTTGATATAATTTAGAGTGAATGGTTCCAAGATGCTCAGAAGATCGCTGCCAATGTTGGTGCTGAAATTAAAGTACAGCGAACAGCAAAACACCAGAAGCATCGCCCAAATACTCCTGTTGATACTCCCAGGTAATACTAAAAATGTTTTCTAACATGATCTTCAAATAGTTTAAAGTATAATCATGCCTCCTAAAACTGTACACATGTTTTGTTTCAGCGATTACTTCAAACGAACTATTGGCATCCCATTTTTAGACAACCTCAGCGAGCACCTGAATAGCCGATTTTCCAAGGAAAACCGCAAGGTGTCAGCAATCATGACACTTGTCCCAAGTGTAATAGCCGGTGTGGAAGATGAGGCCCTCGATTCCCTTGAAATTCAACTCCAGATTTGGGAGAAAGACTTACCCTTGCCTGATGGCTTGAAAGTAAGTATCATTTGCCCCATATTCCTGATGATTCTAATATTATTGAAGTATTATAGTAAACTTACTATCGCCTTTTCAGAGAGAGCCTCGCCGCTGGAAAATGTCTTGGCAAGTGCGCGTGGATCAACCTGAAGATCTTGTTAAATCTCTTCGATATGCAGATCCTGATATTTTCCCAAACATTCGCCAATTAATTTGTATAGGATGTGTGTCTCCTGTTGGATCTTCAGAGGCAGAACGGTCCTTCTCAGTACTTCGGCGTCTGAAGACTCACCTCCGAGCACCATGGCCGAAGATCGACTCGCGGGACTTGCAATGATGGCTGTGCACTATCCTGAGGCAGTTAACTTCGAAAGTGCCAAAATTGTCCAAAGATTTGTTCAGGAAAACCCTAGGCGCCTTTTCTGTCAGTCAATATTATTTGACTAACTATTACTAGGGATTTTCTTTGTTTACAAATAGTTCTACTAACTTCTTTGTTTACAAATAGTTCTACTAATTTCTTTGTTTACAAATAGTTCTACTAACTTCTTTGTTTACTAATAGTTCTACTAACTTCTTTGTTTACAAATAGTTCTACTAACTTCTTTGTGTACAAATAGTTCTACTAACTTCTTTGTTTACAAATAGTTCTACTAACTTCTTTGTGTACAAATAGTTCTACTAACTTCTTTGTTTACAAATAGTTCTACTAACTTCTTTGTTTACTAATAGTTCTACTAATTTCTTTGTTTACAAATAGTTCTACTAACTTCTTTGTGTACAAATAGTTCTACTAACTTCTTTGTGTACAAATAGTTCTACTAATTTCTTTGTTTACAAATAGCTCTACTAATTTCTTTGTTTACAAATAGTTCTACTAACTTCTTTGTTTACAAATAGTTCTACTAACTTCTTTGTGTACAAATAGTTCTACTAACTTCTTTGTTTACAAATAGTTCTACTAACTTCTTTGTGTACAAATAGTTCTACTAACTTCTTTGTGTACAAATAGTTCTACTAACTTCTTTGTTTACAAATAGTTCTACTAACTTCTTTGTGTACAAATAGTTCTACTAACTTCTTTGTTTACAAATAGTTCTACTAACTTCTTTGTTTACTAATAGTTCTACTAATTTCTTTGTTTACAAATAGTTCTACTAACTTCTTTGTGTACAAATAGTTCTACTAACTTCTTTGTGTACAAATAGTTCTACTAATTTCTTTGTTTACAAATAGCTCTACTAATTTCTTTGTTTACAAATAGTTCTACTAACTTCTTTGTTTACTAATAGTTCTACTAACTTCTTTGTTTACAAATAGTTCTACTAACTTCTTTGTGTACAAATAGTTCTACTAACTTCTTTGTGTACAAATAGTTCTACTAATTTCTTTGCTTACAAATAGCTCTACTAATTTCTTTGTTTACAAATAGTTCTACTAACTTCTTTGTGTACAAATAGTTCTACTAATTTCTTTGTTTACAAATAGTTCTACTAACTTCTTTGTTTACTAATAGTTCTACTAACTTCTTTGTTTACAAATAGTTCTACTAACTTCTTTGTGTACAAATAGTTCTACTAACTTCTTTGTTTACAAATAGTTCTACTAACTTCTTTGTTTACTAATAGTTCTACTAACTTCTTTGTTTACAAATAGTTCTACTAACTTCTTTGTGTACAAATAGTTCTACTAACTTCTTTGTGTACAAATAGTTCTACTAATTTCTTTGTTTACAAATAGCTCTACTAATTTCTTTGTTTACAAATAGTTCTACTAACTTCTTTGTTTACTAATAGTTCTACTAACTTCTTTGTTTACAAATAGTTCTACTAACTTCTTTGTGTACAAATAGTTCTACTAACTTCTTTGTGTACAAATAGTTCTACTAATTTCTTTGTTTACAAATAGTTCTACTAACTTCTTTGTGTACAAATAGTTCTACTAACTTCTTTGTTTACTAATAGTTCTACTAACTTCTTTGTGTACAAATAGTTCTACTAACTTCTTTGTGTACAAATAGTTCTACTAATTTCTTTGTTTACAAATAGCTCTACTAATTCTTTGTTTACAAATAGCTCTACTAATTTCTTTGTGTACAAATAGTTCTACTAATTTCTTTGTTTACAAATAGTTCTACTACTAATTTCTTTGTGTACAAATAGTTCTACTAATTTCTTTGTTTACTAATAGTTCTACTAACTTCTTTGTGTACAAATAGTTCTACTAACTTCTTTGTGTACAAATAGTTCTACTAATTTCTTTGTTTACAAATAGTTCTACTAACTTCTTTGTGTACAAATAGTTCTACTAATTTCTTTGTTTACAAATAGTTCTACTAACTTCTTTGTGTACAAATAGTTTACTACTTCTTTGTGTACAAATAGTTCTACTAATTTCTTTGTTTACAAATAGTTCTACTAACTTCTTTGTGTACAAATAGTTCTACTAATTTCTTTGTTTACAAATAGTTCTACTAACTTCTTTGTGTACAAATAGTTCTACTAACTTCTTTGTTTACAAATAGTTCTACTAACTTCTTTGTGTACAAATAGTTCTACTAATTTCTTTGTGTACAAATAGTTCTACTAACTTCTTTGTGTACAAATAGTTCTACTAATTTCTTTGTTTACAAATAGTTCTACTAACTTCTTTGTGTACAAATAGTTCTACTAACTTCTTTGTTTACAAATAGTTCTACTAACTTCTTTGTGTACAAATAGTTCTACTAACTTCTTTGTTTACAAATAGTTCTACTAATTTCTTTGTTTACAAATAGTTCTACTAACTTCTTTGTGTACAAATAGTTCTACTAACTTCTTTGTTTACAAATAGTTCTACTAACTTCTTTGTGTACAAATAGTTCTACTAACTTCTTTGTGTACAAATAGTTCTACTAACTTCTTTGTTTACAAATAGTTCTACTAACTTCTTTGTGTACAAATAGTTCTACTAATTTCTTTGTTTACAAATAGTTCTACTAACTTCTTTGTGTACAAATAGTTCTACTAACTTCTTTGTGTACAAATAGTTCTACTAACTTCTTTGTTTACAAATAGTTCTACTAACTTCTTTGTGTACAAATAGTTCTACTAACTTCTTTGTGTACAAATAGTTCTACTAACTTCTTTGTTTACAAATAGTTCTACTAACTTCTTTGTGTACAAATAGTTCTACTAACTTCTTTGTTTACAAATAGCTCTACTAACTTCTTTGTTTACAAATAGTTCTACTAACTTCTTTGTTTACAAATAGTTCTACTAATTTCTTTGTTTACAAATAGTTCTACTAATTTCTTTGTTTACAAATAGTTCTACTAACTTCTTTGTGTACAAATAGTTCTACTAACTTCTTTGTTTACTAATAGTTCTACTAATTTCTTTGTTTACAAATAGTTCTACTAACTTCTTTGTGTACAAATAGTTCTACTAACTTCTTTGTTTACTAATAGTTCTACTAATTTCTTTGTTTACAAATAGTTCTACTAACTTCTTTGTTTACAAATAGCTCTACTAACTTCTTTGTTTACAAATAGTTCTACTAATTTCTTTGTTTACAAATAGTTCTACTAATTTCTTTGTTTACAAATAGTTCTACTAACTTCTTTGTGTACAAATAGTTCTACTAACTTCTTTGTTTACAAAGTTCTACTAATTTCTTTGTTTACAAATAGTTCTCTACTAATTCTTTGTTTACAAATAGTTCTACTAACTTCTTTGTGTACAAATAGTTCTACTAACTTCTTTGTTTACAATAGTTCTACTAATTTCTTTGTTTACAAATAGTTCTACTAACTTCTTTGTGTACAAATAGTTCTACTAACTTCTTTGTTTACAAATAGTTCTACTAACTTCTTTGTTTACTAATAGTTCTACTAACTTCTTTGTTTACAAATAGTTCTACTAACTTCTTTGTGTACAAATAGTTCTACTAATTTCTTTGTTTACTAATAGTTCTACTAATTTCTTTGTTTACAAATAGTTCTACTAACTTCTTTGTGTACAAATAGTTCTACTAATTTCTTTGTTTACTAATAGTTCTACTAACTTCTTTGTGTACAAATAGTTCTACTAACTTCTTTGTTTACTAATAGTTCTACTAATTTCTTTGTTTACAAATAGTTCTACTAACTTCTTTGTTTACAAATAGTTCTACTAACTTCTTTGTTTACTAATAGTTCTACTAACTTCTTTGTTTACAAATAGTTCTACTAACTTCTTTGTGTACAAATAGTTCTACTAATTTCTTTGTTTACTAATAGTTCTACTAATTTCTTTGTTCAAATAGTTCTACTAACTTCTTTGTGTACAAATAGTTCTACTAATTTCTTTGTTTACTAATAGTTCTACTACTATTTCTTTGTTCAAATAGTTCTACTAACTTCTTTGTGTACAAATAGTTCTACTAACTTCTTTGTGTACAAATAGTTCTACTAACTTCTTTGTTTACTAATAGTTCTACTAATTTCTTTGTTTACAAATATTTCTACTAACTTCTTTGTTTACAAATAGTTCTACTAACTTCTTTGTTTACTAATAGTTCTACTAACTTCTTTGTTTACAAATAGTTCTACTAACTTCTTTGTGTACAAATAGTTCTACTAATTTCTTTGTTTACTAATAGTTCTACTAATTTCTTTGTTTACAAATAGTTCTACTAACTTCTTTGTGTACAAATAGTTCTACTAATTTCTTTGTTTACTAATAGTTCTACTAATTTCTTTGTTTACAAATAGTTCTACTAACTTCTTTGTTTACTAATAGTTCTACTAATTTCTTTGTTTACAAATAGTTCTACTAACTTCTTTGTTTACAAATAGTTCTACTAACTTCTTTGTTTACTATAGTTCTACTACTACTAACTTCTTTGTTTACAAATAGTTCTACTAACTTCTTTGTTTACAAATAGTTCTACTAATTTCTTTGTTTACAAATAGTTCTACTAACTTCTTTGTTTACTAATAGTTCTACTAACTTCTTTGTTTACAAATAGTTCTACTAACTTCTTTGTTTACAAATAGTTCTACTAACTTCTTTGTTTACTAATAGTTCTACTAACTTCTTTGTTTACAAATAGTTCTACTAACTTCTTTGTTTACAAATAGTTCTACTAACTTCTTTGTTTACAAATAGTTCTACTAACTTCTTTGTTTACAAATAGTTCTACTAACTTCTTTGTTTACTAATAGTTCTACTAACTTCTTTGTTTACAAATAGTTCTACTAACTTCTTTGTTTACAAATAGTTCTACTAATTTCTTTGTTTACAAATAGTTCTACTAACTTCTTTGTTTACTAATAGTTCTACTAACTTCTTTGTTTACAAATAGTTCTACTAATTTCTTTGTTTACAAATAGTTCTACTAACTTCTTTGTTTACAAATAGTTCTACTATAGTTCTACTAACTTCTTTGTTTACAAATAGTTCTACTAACTTCTTTGTTTACAAATAGTTCTACTATAGTTCTACTAACTTCTTTGTTTACAAATTGTACTAAATAAATATTTTTATTGGTAAAAATTTTACTGGCAATAACCCCCTCTCAAGAAAAAGCTGTATCCGCCCCTGGTGGGAGCACTAGGGCTGCTAGACCTTGGTAAATATCGAGACAGTTAGCCATCCAGGGGTGCAGATCAGAAAGAAGATTACGAAACAATCACAGAGAAGACGTAGGATGTGTTGAAGAGCTAATCTATCAGATTGTGAGGCGCAGATCACGTGACTATCACGTGCCCGACTCCGCTCCGCGGATCACGTGGCTATCATGTGACCGACTCCGCGGCATTATTTACGCTGTCGGGATCGCGCCTGATGGTTTTGGTCAGTTCCGTTCGTCAGAGTCCGGCCATGCTTAGTTTCAGCCCGCTGCTGCTGCTGCTGCTTTTAGCCGCGGTCGATGGAGTGATTCCCCCCGTTGTTAGGTTCCACAGCGACATGGACGGCGTCGTGCAGCTGCTGTGGAAGCTGCACCGATTAGGGAAACACGAGTCGATGGGCTGGGTGAGTATGAGAGCGGACGGTGCTCCTCTGAGAAGTAGATTAGTTACCAGGGATCTTCCCCTTCCGCTCTCTCTCTCTCTGTGTATAGATCTGGACACCTTTCCCTGTCTCTCTCTCTCTCTCTGTGTATAAATCTGGACACCTTTCCCTGTCCCTCTCTCTGTGTATAAATCTGGACACCTTTCCCTGTCTCTCTCTCTCTCTCTGTGTATAAATCTGGACACCTTTCCTCTCTCTCTCTCTGTGTATAGATCTGGACACCTTTCCCTGTCCCTCTCTCTGTGTATAAATCTGGACACCTTTCCCTGTCTCTCTCTCTCTCTCTGTGTATAAATCTGGACACCTTTCCCTCTCTCTCTCTCTGTGTATAGATCTGGACACCTTTCCCTCTCTCTCTCTCTGTGTATAAATCTGGACACCTTTCCCTCTCTCTCTCTCTGTGTATAAATCTGGACACCTTTCCCTGTCCCTCTCTCTGTGTATAATCTGGACACCTTTCCCTCCCTCTCTCTCTGTGTATAGATCTGGACATCTTTCCCTCTCTCTCTGTGTATAGATCTGGACATCTTTCCCTCTCTCTCTCTCTCTGTGTATAGATCTGGACATCTTTCCCTCTCTGTGTATAGATCTGGACATGTTTCTCTCTCTCTGTTGGACATATCAGAATCTGTACTGAAATTTAAATATAGCTTTATTTTCTCAAAACCCTGCTAACTGCTGAGGTTGAAAAAAAAACCAGGATCACTCTTATTGCCATTCTATAAACAGGTGCAACAATTGCAGTTTTTTTTCATTTATTGGGAAGGTAACAGAGAATTAAACAGTGAATTTACTTAATTTTCAGGACGATTATTTAATAGCTTTCTGTGTTGCACGATATTTCGAATTTACTATGGGAATAATTCTTTTCAAAATCTTTAGTATATATGGTATGATTTTCAACAAAAACACAAATATATATTATATTATTATTGTAAATTTACTCATTAATTATCTGTACGGTTTTTATACTGCAGTGGTGTATGTTAAAACATTTCCAGGATAAATGGAATTGTAAAGTTTTAGTGATAGACTCTGAATTAGCTTCTTTATGAATTGTTACATTATCACCACTTTACCTGATAATTTCTCTCTCTCACTTTGCTGCTTTTTAAACTGTTAATAATAATGATTTTAATAATTTTTTTTTTTATTTTTTTAGAAAGTGAATTCCAATCTGCGGCTGAAAGCATTTTCATGGACTAACTGCGGGAACAGCACTTCGAAGTTTGTTCTCCAGAATTTGGTCATAAGTCCCGACCCTATCAAACTTCCTGGTTCAGTAACCTTTGCTTTCAAGTGTAGCGTCTTGGACAACTTCCCTTCAGGACTCGAAGTAAACCAGCTACTGTAACACATCTGTTTTTTTGAGCAGATGTTTTACTACTTCAATAAGTTAGGATTAGGTTTAATGTAGATGTGCAGAAATGAAGTTTATAACCAGACTGACTGATTACAAGGCATAGCATCATTTTTAAAAAACAAAGCAATATACTTCTTTTCGACAAGTAAATATGCATTTAGAAATTTGTTTTTGATTGATGAAATATTTAGCTCTTGATTTAAAAGCAATATTTATGTAGATTTCATTAATGTTCTCTGGGCTAAGGTGCATAGAACTCTGTCATCTTTTTGAGCATAGACTAGAATTTGGGTCACCATCTGTGGCAATTAAACCTGGTCAAGTAAGGAATTTATTTGAAAAATCTGATGCAGAAAACTGCTTACTAGCGTGTAGACTTATAGTTGATATTCTTCTTTCAGACTAATGTAACAATAAAGTCTAAGATTGGTTCTCAGTGGATTACTCTCCCATGTATTGGTGATATTGGATCATGTTATTATCCAGACATCTGTGATATTCTGGCTGGAATCAGCGAATGTCCAGAGCCATTTATCGAGAACAGGGTACCTTGCAAATGTCCTTTTAATAAGGTATGTGTTATTCACTTGAGGAAGAAGATATTACCCAGATCTACTATATGTTAAAAACCCTAATTTCTTACATCTTGTGGTAATTGCATAACCAATTTGTGATAAATCGATGCCATTACAACATAGTCTTTGTAATACTTCGTTGAACTTGTGTGTGTGTGGTATGAGGTTAGTGTGTCCATTGTAGGGCTTGGTACTTCAACTGCCGTACCAATGCAGTTCTTCACCACCTGAACTCTCAGGTGTGGTAAATAACTAATAATTGCATAATTCTGCAGCTGTCAGTTATAAAGCTAATCTGCCACAACAACCGGAACAACAATGTTGCATTTCTGCTAAGAATGAATATTGTGGCCTGGGCGTCCTTGACTTAAGACTGGTCTCTAGAGCATTTATCCTGTAAGGAACATCAGCACAATTAAAGAAACTCCCAATGATTCTCTCTATACCATGTGACTTGTGTGACTGCACTTAGCTAATATTATCAACTTCTACTTTGCCTGAACAAAAAAAAAAAAAAATATATATATATATATAAATGCTTTTTTCCAAAAATAAAATTACATGATGCGTGTTCTTCATGCAGACTAAGTAATCCAGGCAGCCAGTGTACTGAAAACAAACCTAGTGGTAAGCAGTTTTGACACTTGTTAAGGACAGGTGGTTATTTGTGTTTGGAAAAAATTGATACATATCCCTGTTTATTCTACCTCCATTATATATAGATTTTATTTACAGAACTCAGCTGCAGTGTACTTTATTATTTTAAAAGAAATTCTTTTCCAATACAACTTGGAAGGATTTGAGATTAACCCTGATAGGTGTATCAAAAGTTAACTTTGATGATGCTCCTGAATTTTTTTTAAAAAAAATTTGTTTGTTTTAATTTAGGGATCTTACACGCTTCCATCATCGGAGTTTGACATTGGCACAGCACTGTTTCCACCTGGTGATTATCAAGCCAAGATTTCAATGATGCATGCTGGAGAATTTGTTGGATGCTACAAAGTTTACCTTAGCTTTGCTAACTGAAAAGATATTCAAAATTATCTTCAGTTTTACATAAAGAAAGAAAGAAATTGGTCCTCTGCCAAAAAAGATTTTTTTAGCCTAGAAACTTGTACATATTAAGAGATTGCTTTTGACAACTGGATAATTAAGCAGATAATTGCATTAATAGTGAATGGGAGGTAACTGGATTTTTCAGTTTCCTCAGAGTGAACTAACATCTGTAGAATTATCATTTGTGCATCAAAGTTGTGAGGGCTTCACCTACGGTTTTCGTGCATAATTTGAAATCCAGATCTAACCATTCTAGATTAATCAGATGCCAGTTATGTCCCTTATACCAGGCTGGAACTATGATGATCTATCTTGCTGTTGCTGTTTTACGATCACCTGATCTTGCAGCAACATTCAATCCGCTAGAAAGAAACTGGATTGTGGTTAATCTTCACCACCATTCTTTGAAATTCTGCCCAGTTTTTTAACACTAGCTCCTGACCACAGCTGTGTGTATATTACATTTTCTTTCAGTCACTGATCACATTCTGCAATACCTGTAGCAGACTAAAGTTCTGACCAACATTTGTTGCATTGGGTCACACGGCTAGTAAGTGGTGGTTAGAATGTGTTCCACTGAAATAATGCTTCATACAAACTTTCATTTTTGCTATCACAAAGTTCAATCAATTTCTTTCTTTCTTTCTATAAAGTGGGTGTTAAGGGCAACTCATTTTCTTTCATTATTTTGACAATAAAAGATTTAAAAAGAAAAATATTCTGAACTTGTTTTTTAATTTGCATTCTAGTCAATGAATGGCCTATAAATATTCGGTATAATGCCATTTGACTTATCAGAACTTTTCTTTAATCTTAAGTTACTGGTTTCTATTCTTGAGCAATTAATGGATAGAACCAGGTCTGTGCTGTTCAGGTGAACGTCTTTGGTCTTAACAAAACATTATTATGCCGTGTGGAAAGAGCATTTGGAGGAATGTTGAACTGCTTTAATCTTTAGTCCTTTTTCAACTTCTAGAATCAACCAAGTTATTTTTCATTTTAGTGAGTCTGCAGTTTGTTTTTTTGTGAGGCCATACTGATGTGCGAGTTCTTACTGACAAATTTCTGCTGCAATGGCAGGTCAAAAGATGAGTGATGCAAGGAGGGATCTGTGCCGCTTTTTTTATAGATGGAGACTGTGATTTGTTTCTTTTAATCAGATTTCACAAACCCTTTATTTATTGTCAGATAATGAAAAGTAATTAGCATCATTGATGATGAGTAACTTATAAAAAAACGAAATTTAGTTTCTTAACAAGCAGTCAACAATTGCAATCAAGATCAACCATCCATTGTCATCTGACAAAGTTTGAGTCATAGAGAGAAATTAATGTGGACAGTTAATTCTATTAACTGCACATGTCCATTCCTAGGGGCATGCGGATAGTTGATATTCAAGTAGGCTCAGCTTTAACTTCTGTTGTCAGTACAGCTCATTCCCCCTTTGATACTGTAGACAATGGGGTATGTAGGACCCATGATAACTTGCTGTACAAATCCAAATGGTGAAAATAGAGCTGTGTGTAAGCTAGCTTTGAAGTGGCACTGTCTTGATTTGGTTCTCAAGTCTTTTTGAAGCGTAATTGTCACAACCAGCATTGATTGGTCAACTCTCACTCATATGCTATCAACTGACTGCAATTGTGCTTCAATGGACAAACAAAATGCCTTGATTTATCTGACTTTTCAAATTAGAACAAGTGTGAGTTGTCCATAGGAGAGAGACATTTATTGAGAATCTACTGTATCTCTAATTAATAATTCTATACTCTGTCCATTCATCATTGTACATGAAAACCAATAGATTTTAGGATTGGTTAGATTAGATTTCCTCTTCAATATTTAATTCGCAATGAAATTCACTGGTGTCTTGGGTTAAGAGGAAGAATGGTCAGACACTAAATGAATGAAAACTGAAATCATGTGATATAAATTATAGAAAGAAAATATATGGTATTCTCTGTACATTAGTGTACTAATGCTATGCACTTGACTACAAGGGACATCATTTGTGATAGTAACTACCAATGTTCAAATTATTTTTTTCTTTTCACAGTCTACAAAGCAAGAAAAAGTTAATCCTTCAGTCGGGTAGAGATGACAAAACAGATACTGTTAATAAAGATCTTAATTCAGCAAAACTGATTGGTTGGCATGGTACTTCTAAGGTTAAAGACCAGAGTTTGATTCCCTCAGGGAACTGATTTGGCTTGGCGTATGTGCCTTTCTAGCATGGTTTTCTTCTCACTTTCTTCACTAGTAGGCCATGGCTTTCCTACTACATCTAAAAATGAAGAGTTCTAGTAGGGACTTTCACTATGTCACCTATTGTGCACAACTCCAAGAGTGTTGCAGTGGAGCTCAAAAATTCTGTACAATCTACATAAGTTGTTGCAGAATAGAGTAGGGCAGGGTAGAAGGGCATTCACCAGCTTTCCTGATGTCTATCAAAACCAACTATGTGCATGATTGACTCTGGTCTTCTTGACAGAAGAGTACAGTAAATTTACTGAAATTTTCTTTTTGGTAATCTATTTTATATTATTAAGTGAACATCTTATCTTCCAGCAAAGATGGAATACTGACAGACTGAGGCCTAATGTTAGAAGTTTATACAAATGCCTGTTGAAATGATAATCTCTGTGATAAAATGCTCATCTTAAACCTTAGCCTGTCTTTTTATATCATTCATTTCATTATTTAGAAAAAAAACTAAAATTTTATTGAATCTGTCTGTTAATGTAATTGTTTCTTTTAAATAAAGTTTTAGTTTGTGGGTCTTAATGCAACAGAACAGTAAAGTACTGTCAGTATGCAGATGAAATTGCTAATTAAGCATAAATTAGCATAAAATGGTCAATCAACCTTTTTCATCCCAATCATAAAAATTATTAGTTCTATAAACTGATTATACTAAAAATAAAAACTACTATATACAAACTTTTCTTTAATATTTCTACTTAAATAAATTCCTGTTAATCTGTGTGCAGTCACAAAACAATGGTCTGGAAAAGGAAGTTTTGTTATATACAGTAAAAAGAAAGAAACAGTCAGTGTTTGTGAAGCTGTCATCTGTCTGCGGAGGAGGCAGCTGCCACCTTGGTTCTTATGTCATTATTTAGGTTTCCAGCTGCAGCAAGGGTCATATTGTTTTCCAGGGACAAAATTCTTCAGAACTTTGGTTTCTGGAAAACAACAACAAAAATGATAATCATCTTCCGAAGGGTTCAGTGTGGTCCATTTAATATTTTTGTGAAACAGAAATGGAGGGGAGAACATGTTCTGTATTACCATATTGTTGTTTCCCTTAACTAAAATAAGTTTTAAACATCATTAGTTAGGTGGTGGTTTTCATCAGTGTCAGCAAGGGCCAAAGTAATCTGGGCAGAGCACAATATTTCCCCTTAATGAAGATAACTGAAAATGCATAAAAATGTTGAATGGACCACTACTGCAATGAACCCAGTCCATACATGCTGAAGTTCTAAGAGAAGCACGTACCATCCATCCTGCAAGGGAGAGAACAAGACTGTCATGGAAACAGCAACAGAATACATCATAGAAGTCCTAATATGGACAATTTTTCATGTACTAATAGATAGAAAGTTTGATTGCATTTGAGATCGCTAAGTATGCTGCTCTCTGAAAGAAAACAGCCAGATCAATTGTTTTGTTGTACAAGTCTGAAGACCATACTAGAGAGAAAGAAACGGAATCGGTTATCACAGTCCAGGCTTGAACCCCAAGTTTGCTATGGTTGAATAGGTCCTTTAATATCTTTGACTTAACCCATAATTTTATGTTGACATCTCTGTAAAGCCTGTACAGAGAAATGAAAAAATATAGAACTCCAATGGGATAATACAGAAAAGTATGCAAATAGTCAGGTTTTTTTCTTTCACTGGCACTGGTGAACAACAATGGAGAAATTGTCACAGAGACGCTACTCTGGAATGGGGTTTATGAAAAAACAAACAAACAGTAAACTTTTGCTAATCACTTTCTTTAAGTTTGCTCAATTAAATAATATAAAATTATTTTTACATGTATAATAGTACAAAAAATCATTCCCTCTACATAGGTTCTTATGTCCTCTGGGCTTATATTCATGATGATGTGATGTACAATTATCTAGATTTAAAGGATCGGTATTAATGTTTTATTTGGAAAGTCGAAACTAATTTCAGCTGTCTCCACATTAGAGCCCAGAGAAGAACACATAGTATTTCTGAAGACAAAAAAATATTGTATATATGGGGGTACATCCAACATAAATGTTAAACAGTCTCTTTGCATTCTTACATATATAATTTTCTGTAATTTTATAGAAAAATATGGTGAAATGTACACAAGTGGATTATCACTTGTCCTTTTATAAATGTGAGAAAAAAGGTGTGTGTATTAAAAATGTGCTAGTTTAGATTTTAATTGGTTTGGTTTATAAAAAAGGTCTTTTTCCATAGAAGAATACAAAAACGTTTTTTTTTTTTGAAATTAGATATTGTCTGAGCTCTGTAAGTTTTGCCAATTCTCTTATGAAGTCACAAGCTGTTGTGCTTTCATTAACAGATGGGGGTAAAGCTTGATAAAATCTAAAAAAAAAAACATTCTGGCAGGCAGAATAACACACGATGGATAGTCAGTCCTGTCATTTTGATACATAACAGTTGTATCCTGTGTTCTACATTTAAGTAGTGCCCAGGTAGCAGAAGTTGGGCATTACAATGAGAAGTGTTTCATCAATGGAAATAATGGGTGTGATGGGAGTAATGCTGGGTGATGTTGATAGTATGATCAAAGTCTTTGCAGGTGTGCAAGAAACAGTCTGTAATCTCTTGAATGGCTTTGGTATATGTGCCATCTGTACTGGTGGTGGTGTTGAATACTTTTGTCTGATCAACAAACATCATATAAAGGTCCCAATGTTTTGTATTTCTCCTTTATCTGGCATGCAGCGAAGATCATACAACTAGAGATGATGTAGGCCAGTATCTTTCCAACAACTAATAGCAATGATATATTGTGATAGTTGTCACATATTGCCTCATCACTTTTTTGTTTGCATAGGTTTATAGTTCATACATCTTTTAGTTCTTGAGGTACAGCTTCACAGGGAAACACGTGCATTACCTCCCTGGCCTATTTCTACCAGGCCAATTAACCCAAAAAGGAAAGTACGAATGCACAAATTGTAGCAGTTTATCATGGCTGCCTTTAAGATGGGAATCTTGATCCAAGTTATCAGAAAATCCAACATTGCCACCATGGAGTATGTTCAGATCTGTTTGGCCAGCTTTTCAAGGTTAGACAAGATCTCAATTCCAACTCTATTTAGATGGACATTGAAAATGCTACCATCTAAGCTGTTGAGAGAGTCTTTCCTGATGCCACAAAGAAGGGCTGTTTCTACCACCTGCCCAATGTGTATATTGCAGAGTACAGGAAGAAGGCTTGCAACAGCTATATATGGAGGACAAAAATTTTGCCTTATCAATATGGCTACTGCCAGCAGTGGCTATTTACCAGAGGATAAGCATTTGAGGATTCTGACTGCACTACACAATAAAGTTTGACCATTTGATTGAGGTCCATACATTGCTTTTAGTTCATTGTAGAACTGTTTGGTGTTGTTAGTGTCTTGTACTTCCTGGAGTTAGTGCACTTGCTTGGCCCACTGGTTATCTTTCACCTGTCGGAACAGTCTGTGATCCATTCTCAGTGTAGTGTGAAATTTCTCGAGGAGTGGTGCCAGCATTTTCATTGAACCAATCCTGATGCTTTCTCTTGAAAAAACTGAAAATGTCTGCAGGCACCTTGAAGTTTGACTACTCATGTTCTACATCAGCTTATGGTTCCCTTCACCAAACACACCAACAACAGACTTAAGATTTTTGTAAACATTGGACTCTTTCAACACAACTTGCTTGAGTAGTTTAGCATGTGAAGTCTTCAGTTGAGGTGTATTGTGAATATTTATGATGCTTCCAACTAAACAACAATGGACTGACCAATGGTCAGTTCCTCTCATGACAAGATTAAGTAGTCTTTAAGGTGCCAGTGCTGATACCTCAGGTGCATCCAGGCAGTTTTGTATTTGTCAACTTGTTGAAATACTGTGCCCATGATAACTAGTTGATTTTCTGTGCACATGGTGAAAAGTAGGATGTTATTTGAGTTGGTCCATAATTCTGTGGTGAAGAATTACTCTCTTCCAGGCCACTATGTCAAGTCCCACCCATGCATCGAAGAAGTCATTGACTAGGATCAGCTATTGTTTCTTGGTACAGTTTGTATAACTTACTTTCATCAGAATTTGTCATGGTGGGTACCCATACAGTAGTCAAGGTTGGCCCTTTGATCCTTGTGGAGCAGAAGGCAAAACTAGGACAACAGGCACTGGTTTTGTCCTCTTGATTGCAAATGTAGGAGGAGAATTGCACATCTATCTCAATGAGCTGCAACTTACCAGGTATATAAGTTCCACTCAATGCTATGATACTGTAATGAGCAAGTTCTCATGCTATAATTGCAGTTCTGTTTTTCCAAGTGGTTGTTGTTGCCTAGCAGAATTCTTATATTCCAAGATGAAAGCTTAAGTTTCAGTAGTGCGTGTTTATGGCTGCTATGCTGGATGGCCAGCTAGTTGTGGGAATCTGTTAAGTTTAGGTTAGAACACCTTTTCAAGCCCCTTCCCCACTTGCCACTGTCCAGACAGAACTATAGACTATACTATCATTTGGCAGTTTCAGTATAAAATAGCCACCATGTCCTGGTCATCATACATATAGGTTAGTGAGTAGAGAAACTTCCAACACCAACATCCACTATGTGTTATCGCCATAAGACTTAAGACGCACAGCTGACATTATCTGCATTATGAATCTGAATAAAGTGTATGCGGGCATGTGCAGACCAACACATTCTTTCTGGAATGTTAAGGCTAAGCACTGACAGAATAACAGTTTTCTGGTTATATACTGATAAAAAAATAGAGCTATAATAGTATAGATTAAGAAACCAATTTAAAAAAGAAACAAACAATACATTTCTCTTGTATCACATAATGACTTCACTGACTTTTACGATAGTGAGATAAAAGAGACAGACAGACAGAAAAACAAGCAAAAGTCAGACAGACAATGACATATCCTAAAATCCTGTAATTGTGTTTACAATTTCCCCTAGCTGTAAAAGATGAGAGCTGCCATTTTAACTAAATCAAAAAACTACAAAAAGGTGTAGAATTTTGAATATATATAATTTAAAAATAAATAAGATCAAGAAACTTGGGTAATCAGTACCGAGTTAATCTTTTAATATACCATTTATTTTGCTAAGCTGCCATAATAAATTTTATTGGCAATATAGTTTATAAAGGATTAGGAATTCTTGGTTCAATGAAGTTCTCAATTACATTAAGTTTAGTTAAATTTAGAGTGCACAGGCCTTGACGGGTCACAGGTTTATTTTCTCTTTAAAATCTATTTCCAAACCAAACAATAATTTTAGCCAGCCAGTAGTTTACCCAATGATATTTAACATGACTATATGAAATATAATAATAATAAATCTTTTAAAAATTTACCTTGGAGAACGGACCACACCAGAATTCATCTCCCCATGTAAGTAAGAGTTTTCATTTTCCAGTTGCCGCTGACGTGCAGCTTGCTGAGATAGCTAAAAAGATTAAGCACACAATCTAAGTGTGGTGTCTAATCCAACCCACAGGGGGGGGGGGGTATCTAAGGGTACAGTTCTTAGGCTTGTTCTCTTTTGCACTGTTAGTAACCTGGTGGCTGGACTCACTAGTGAAGCATCCCTTATTTCATACTATCTGTTAGTGGTCACAGTTATCTTCCTTTTGAATTATTTAAATGTTGAGTTCATGATTAAGGATATTAAAGTGGGAAAAGAATTAAAGTCTCCAAGATAAGATATTCTAACAAAACGTTTTGTTACTGACTGGTCCATTGTCTTCTTGCTCTTTGGAATAATGGATCTCTCTCCAATTACAGATTCCATTAAGGAAGTTGGTCATAAAAGGCAGAGTCTTAAGCCGACAAACACAGAGAGTAAGGGAGGGGCAGATGGGTCATCTGTGCTCAATCAAATGATAAATCATCAAGTTTCAAAATCCTTGTTCCTGTAAACAAATCACAGGTTAGAAAACTTTTGATCTAGTACAGCCATGGAATCCCCTCATCGGTAATCAGATTACAGAGTATGCTTGTTCATTCCCATGGATGCCACCATAATTAACAAGCACACTGTGCTAACTACCCACCAAATACATTCATATTGCTAATGTACCAAAATAAATGTAAAGACACAGATTGCATGTGTTAAAAGGTCAAAGTAAAACTCCTGACAAATACCTGGTTCAAGGCTTGCCGTGCCCTGTCTTCAGCTGACCGGACTCTGCTCTCCATCCTTCGGATGTTTTGGGTGTACTCACCTAGCAGCTGTTCAACCTGACAAAGTGAAAAATACAAGAAAAAGCTTCTGATACTCGGTGACCAAGGATGACACTGAACTGAAGGACAAAATCATAAGAGCAGAATATTAGTGCTGGCATGCACTCTCTTATCATTCAGAAGACTGTTTCTTATCAGAATTGGAAATCAATAAATCATGAGTTTCAGTTTCAAGCACCTGTCAGATTTAAGGCCAGTTCTTGATCAGTTAAATAGCATACACTAATAGATGAAATTTTCCCCCTTTCCCTGAGCACATATTCCATATTTAAAAAAAAAAAAATGTAAAAATTACTACATTTTATCTCGCAAATTAACAAATATCAATTCACAATTTTCCTATAAAAATTACAAAAAGAAACAATTATTATTTATTTCCTCAAACTCCAACATTACAGAAGCACTCTACATAACCTACTTTCTTGACAGCTGGTTCTTAACAGTAGCCCATTTTTATAAAACTTCCCTTTTGAAATTTTCAGGTGTGTGTACATTTTAAACAGTTTTCGAAAAGAACATAAGGATGCTGTTTTGAACTACAGACTATCATGCATTTCATTGTGGTATGTTTTTTGTTTTCCTTACTTCTTTTGTTTTAACTTTACTCTCACGCAGTAGGGTTGTTAACTCTCCATTGCGACTTTTCATGTGAGAGATTTCAGAACGAAACTCAGAAATTTTTCCCTCATATTTCCGTGACACAGCATGGCATTCTTCCTTCCACCTGCAAGTCAGTGATGTGATTAATATTGGTTAATGACCAAATACACCTTAAAGAGAAGATAGACTAATTCTTTTTAAGTTTTTCACCCTCACCTATTTCTTACTTTATTATTATTGCTTTCATTGGGTGTGTAGACTGTGGGAAAATTTGCATAGTTTAAATTGAAAATAGTACTGTGTCATTGGGACCTCCCCATTTGAGCAAAATTCGTTTTTGTAATAGTTAAAGAAGTTGGAGAGATCCTTAAGTTCCAGCCAACTTCCAAGAGGACAGCTTCACTGATACCATAGCAGCTTATGGCATTTCACCATTGGCACAGTTAGGGCACCATCAAGAGCAGTTCAATGACACACACAGTTGTCTTTCTTGAAGAAAAGTGAAAAATTATGTGACTAGTTAAATGATTATTTGTCAGTACCCAAATAGAGAACAAAACCTGCTTCATAGCACAAATCAAAAAAGATGCAATTGTATTCAGGTCACCACTCTACAGAGCACTCAAGGTGGCTTGCAGCCTGTCGTACAAAGGCGGCACAGGCCTCAGAATACCTGTATCACAATACTAAATACCTATCCAACTGGTGGAATAAGCTGATTAACCTTTAATAAAAATCTAACACCAAAGATGATGCTATCAGTGCTGTGCTTCAACAACCAACTCTAGAGGTGGCAGCAATTCAGTATGAGAAGAAACTGTATCCAAAGTTCTAAAGGATACATTAGTGTTTACGGTAAACAAGAGAGGAAAAAAAGTCCAATTGTGATAACTAATATGAAATCTCACTGTTATCAATCACTGGCAAAATCCTTGCAAGGATGGATAGAACCCAAACATCCATGTAACAAGAAACATCCTAACCAAAAGTCAATGCAGTTTTGGCTCCAGTCCAGCAGAAGCACAATTGAATTCTCAAAAGCTTCTGATATGCTTAGCAGGGAAGGTCTTTGGAATCTTCTGGCCTTAAATCAAATGCCCAAATAAATTCATTCAGATGATATGCCAAGAAAATGATGTTTGAAGTGACTGCTGATGGTGAGGCCTAACATAGTTTCCTATAAAAATGGCATCAAACAAGGTTGTGTCTTGGAATCCACATCATTTGGTCTTCACTGCTATATTACACAATTCCACAATAAATACCAACATTCAATTCAGAACGGACAGAAATCTGTTTAACCATAGCTATCCAGAAGTGAGATCCAAAACAGTGGAGACACTAATTAAAGAGCTATTGTTTGCAGATGACTTTACCTTGTTAGCCATCTCAGAAGATGACCCATGGCTAACCCCAAGTTAGTTTGCAAAAAAGATTAAGGTACAAGAGATTTGAAGACATCGTGTAGCAAAACAGGAACGCTTACAAGAATAAATGGCATTCTATAGTCCATAATGGGACTAGTAACTGAAGCAAGCAGAATATACTACCTAAATGAAACCAAAAGTAGAAAAGGAGAGAGAGATCACAAGAAAAGTCCACAATCAAACTGGAATTCCCCAGAACAATGACATTTACACATTCATTTTAGTTTTTTTACTTCTGTAAATGCTGCAGTTTCTGGAGAGGGATTTTCAAACATGAAATAACTGAAATTCTGGAGCAGCCATTATCAACTCCAATGTGACCACCACCATATCACTGGACAAAGTATGGTTTCCATTTAGTAGTAACCACAGGAAAGCTCAGAAAAATTTAGTTTCTGCATGAAGAAATCTAGTCTCCAGGCTGTTTCCATTAATGAAAACTTGATATTTCAGGCTCTGCAGTATGTCTTACAATACAAAGGATAGCTCAAACAATGCAGTCCTGATATCAGTATTGTTAAACTAATATTGCTTAATTATTTTTTTTTTTTAAATTACCCAGCAGTTGAAAACAAATTGAAATTAAAGTGTTGGTCTAGGGCATCCAAAAATAAGTTTCAATTCACTAATAATCAAGAAAACATTCCCACAATACTGTGAGGGCCAACATCAGCATTCAAGTTGTTGGTGCCAATACTACATGCTACAACTGCATCAATGCATGCAATTAATAATGCAAAAATATTAGACTAAAAGGGGCAAGCTTCCACAACAATGCATTGTGGGAATGTTTCACTAATTAGTGACAGAAATAAAGAAGTTTATTCTCAAAAGTAAATTTAAATCTTTTATTTCCACCTCTCTCTCTCTCTCTCTCTCAAGCAGGAAAAATTTATCTGTCGTTTGTACACTCTTCTAAGGAAACAGACAAAATATCAGCATGTTTTAAAATCATGTGTGTATAACAGAACTTGTCGAAAACAACCACTCTAAGCAATGAAAGCTGGAAGACTAGGCCCCTTTGTTGATATTTTACATATCAAAAATATACACAAAACCTTTTTTTTTTCAGTTCATTCCACTTATGTTGGTTTTT
Source organism: Nautilus pompilius (assembly GCA_018389105.1). Classification (NCBI taxonomy): domain Eukaryota; kingdom Metazoa; phylum Mollusca; class Cephalopoda; order Nautilida; family Nautilidae; genus Nautilus; species Nautilus pompilius. The sequence goes on along the minus strand of JACATO010000634.1, from coordinate 107,230 downwards.
TGTGGGGTCAACTGCTGTAGGCACAAGTTCAAACCACAGCTCTTCTAAATAAGTCAGCTGGATTTTCTCTATTTAACTTTTAAGAAAAACAAAATTAAACTAAATATTTTTTGTTTTTTCATACAAAATCCAATTTGTAGACAACACAGTAGTAATATTTTGTTTTCTTAAAATCAAATTTGTTTCTATTCTCCATGGCTTAGATGCTGCATAATCAGGTGTGTACCTGTGATTGATAAGCCTACATGCAGCCAAACGTCTAAAAGTAATACCTCTCTTCTTTTCATGAATAATTAGTTAATAGTGCTAATCAATGCTGTGGCAGAAAATAAGCCATCTCAGAGTTCTTGCATGCCTTTGCTGACATTTTCACATAAATCATCACAATTCCTCTGGTTTCCTTAGAGCTCAACTATGATTCCAAAAGGTACCATACTAATTAGTCATTGGTTGAAGAGCAAAGAAAAGCAACAGCATGCAAGCACCTGTGTTTTGTTTAATCTCCAGGAAATTAAAGGCAGTGAAATGGAGCTCTGTTGGCAAAATATCTGATGAATGATAAATCACCTGATTAAACCTAGACTTTGTATTAATATTATTAACTATTACTGCTTGCTATGAGTTTTCATGGACAATGTAGACACACAAATGTTGTGTGTTTCATCTTGGGATGAGAGTAATACTTGATGAGTGGCCAGGTCCTTCTTAGACACTTATTAACCATTAGTTGCTGATTCTGTGAAATTTGTTTCATAATCTGATGCCATCTTGGAGTCTGGACTATGATCATGTTTGTACTCATATTACTGTGAATAGACTAAAAAGCAGGACACTGGATCTATAGAATTTCTTCTAACTGTAAACAATAGTAAGATGATTTAGTTTTGCATATGGAAAGATTTTTGCTTTTTAGTCTTTTAATCTTTTAAACACCAGCTAGGCTTTAATTTGGTATAGCTGCTTTGAACTTTTCTTGAAGTTTGGTTCAGCCATATGTAGATCAAAATGACATAGGTCAAGGTCAGGTGGTAAAGACGGAAAAGTATCAGTTACAAACCAAGACACATGGCTAACCATATGTATTGCATAGTGAATACTAGTGACTGTATATACGTTTTAAAAAATAACAAACAAATTCCTTTGCAAATTTGAATGTTCTTTTTATTTCCCTAGCAAAACAGATCACTTTTATAAAAAAGTAGAGGGAGATATGCAGTGCATGTCTCTCAATGTTACCACAGCTGTTCTCAAAATGGTGCCTACTTTCTGTTCAATGTCTGGTCAGACCATCTTCCACATGCTGCCTGAGCTGAGTGCATGGGCATCTCCTCAAAAGAAGCTGACAGACACTTTTAGAAACACTCCAAAGGTAATTTACAAAAATGATTCGGAGTTAGGTATCAAAACCTTTTCATCTTGAGTATCTCAACTTTACTGCATCAAAATCATAAAAGCGAGATATAAAGAACATTTTTTATAAAAAGGCAAATATACTTTTTTCTAAACAGTAATAGTACAAAAAAATCTTGAGCCTGCATATGCACCTATCCTTAGTAAGACCAGATGTTCTACAAGCCTCCCTGCCTATCTACCAACTACAACCACTCATGAAGCTCAATGTCACTTACTTTGCAGTCATTCGTTGCTGAGCTGTGAGCAAGTTCCTCACCTCAAACATGGACTGCCGGTTCACATCCTCTGTACTATGCAACTTCACTTCAAATTCACGCATTTTCAAATTATGGTCTCGTTTTAGAATGGCAACCTACAAATAAACAGAGCATACAGTCCACAGTATTCCACGATCTTTGTTATACCACCACTAGAAAGATTTTTTAAAAAGAGAATATTTTAATTAAATAAAGCAATTTTCAAGATTTAATGCCCATATGTACAAGAGATAACATGGATGAAATAAAAATATTCACAAACGTGCTATTCAAATCTGGAAGTTTAACAGCTTGGTGTAATTATCACAGTACAAGTATAATAAGTGGTGAACAGTTTTAACTCTCTCCAGCCTACATTACTCACAAGAACTTGGCTAACTGCCCTTTCTGGTATTTACTATCCGATACTTTTCAGTCACGAGACCATGGACATGTCTGCTGCATCACAGATAATGTGTATTCAAACCTATTTTATTATGTTTTAATAGTAAAGTGTATTGATATTTTTATTAGTACTGTTTCATGTACCATGATCTGTTTTCTGTGGTATTAATAAAGATATGTAGATAGATTGAAAAATATATTTTCTAATATTTAGAAAAAAAAATAAAATAAACTTTTACCAGTATAATTGCAGAGTTACCTCCCATGTAGTGACTACATTCCGTTTGTGAATCTATTCAATGCTGTGTGCAGATGCCCACCTCTTTCTCCATCTTCCGACATGCCATGTCCCTGTCACTTTCTGCAGCCTGAAGTCTGGACTTCAGCTCATCATTTTCGTTGGTCAGCCGCAGTCGTTCATCATTTGATTTTTCGCACAAGGCCTCTAGGGACGACAACCTCTCTCTCAGCTGGCCAATCTGAGTCATCAGCTGCAACTTCACTTGTTCATGACTAAACAAACAAATACATCAATCTTGTACAATGGGAAATATAAATTTTAGTGTTTCAATCCAGAGGAGCAATGGCTAGCTCAGTGTACAGAGTACGGCATGGTTTGACAACTCTGTTTCTTTTAAATTGATCCTGTGCATGGATCTGTGTTGGACCCATCTGCGATCCATAATTAGCTGCCAGCACAGCTTGCTCAACAGTACACTCAGCACACAGATTTGAATTCAATCAGAAACATGCCCATATTACCCAGTAGAAATGAATATAATCAGCAAATATTTACTACTGACTCATAGATCAATTATTGGGTAATGCAGGTTAAAAATTAACACCCCCCCAAAAATGGTAATACCAATTAAATTTATTATCAGAATTAGGAACAATATGGTTTAAAAAGGTTAAATTGTTCCTCCAGATATATGTACAGCATTCCTCTTGTGGATGTAACTGATAGTCTTAACCAAAGAGGTGACACATCCTCACCAATATTTAGTTGCATAGATTGGTTATTGAATAAATTTTTCATTATCAATATTCTAATTATGGTGCAATTTAGTAAGTTCTCTTGTAGGCTACAGTTTCAGTCACCAGTAAGTCCAGATTGTGTTTGGTATGCAATCAGTGGCATATCTTATTTTGTCACTTGTCTGTACTAGTCTGATCCATGTAAGTTTTCCAAGCCCTTTTTTAAAATTTTTCTTCTAATCTAAGGAATACAATAGGATTTTCCAAGACATTAGATGAGTCATTAGCACTGTGGCAAGTAGAGCAGACAGAGAGCTCTTCTGAGTTGCTATATGCAGTATCTACAATGACAATTATATTCTAGCTTTGCATACACAAGACACACATCGAGCAGCAGATTGTAGCTCTTTAAAAGAAAAGACTGCATGATACAAAGCTGGTAAATTTTTCTCCTCAAGATGAATACAAAATGTATTGATTATAACCAAATAGTAGAAAAAGCTAAAGATAATTAGGAAGTAGATTATTTTCTTTTTTCAAAGTAATATATACCCAGCAAAAGATGTCAGACAAAAAGGTGTGGCTCACTTTTTTTCTTCTCTCTTGCGCTGGTTTGTTAATGACTCAATTTGACGGAGAGCTTCGTCGCAGGCCCGCTCTGCATTAATGGCTCTCTGATGGGTCCGTTCATATGAATCATGCTCCCTGGATGACTGGACCAACCCTTCACTGTGCAGCTGGAAGCAAACATTTTGAAAAGTTATAAACATCCTCAGTTTAAACTAAACCTTGCCTCGTTTTTGTATGTACAGGTGGTATGATTATAAAGAACTCCAAAAAAAGACAGATTTCAAAAAAATATTTTAAAGAGATTTGTCTTTAAAAGTAAATCCTGAATATCTAAAAAATGGAATCCTCTAATTCTTCACATTTTTTCTGAACTCCACTGGTCCTATCACCTGTTTGTCACACTATTCCAGTCTTTACCCCATGAATGGTATCCTCTTTGCAGTTGGATTTTCATCATTATCACTCCCCCCACCCATCACCTGGAATACAGCACTACCTTGCAGTGCACTGTTCTGATTGTTACCCAGTGAATGTTTACTGCCAAAATTTGTCCAGTGGACAAAACTTCACTTGCATGTATCAAAAATGAATAATACCCAATATGAAGATGTGGCAATGCAGCTGATAAACCCTGCTCAGTGTCTGTTTTTGTAGCTTAGCTCTTCTGCTGTCAGTGCTGTCTAAACTACACCACCTATATTGGTGCTATTCAATTAAAAGTGTCAACATATCAGGGGTTTGTTGAATAATCTTACATAGTTTATTATCTTCCCTGAAGGTAAATTTTGCATCTGATTCACGGAATTGGCCGAGAGGACCACATCTGCATTCTCTGACATTACAACATCAGTATAATTCCATTTTGAACCCATTACACACACAATCATACTGCAACTAAGTTATAGAAATGAGACAAAAGTCATCTTCCAAACTTTATTTCATGTTTTTCTTTCATTTTGCTTAATGCAAACAGAATAAATAATTAGTGTTTATGATATGTTAATATATTAGAATAGCAGTTTTTTCACTTCTACTTTATGAAAATGCATGGGCCATTAATGCATTGATCCCTTCAATTTTAATTAATTCTTGATTTAATTAAGCAATGCCACACATCGTAGGTTTATTAGATCCCCACTAACCTTTTCCATTTCAGATTCCACACACCTCTTCTCCCTCAAAGCTCGTTCCAGCTGTGTACGCATCTCTGAGTTCATCTACAACAATCATCAAATAAACATGAAGCGAATACTGACCATCCATTATAAATCTAACACATTATAGTAATTCTGACCACATTATATTCTTTTCTTGCTGTTAGCTGTCAGAAAGGGAATAGGGAATAGTTCATTTTGGGTTTCTTCTTGAAGATTAAACAAAACGTTCACAGAACATGAATACACAGATTTTAAAAATTACAGCCAGAAGACAGGAATAGACAAAAGTAGATAGAGGGCCAGCTGAAGATGACTGGTTTCATCCTGTCAAGTACAAAGCAGAACAAATGGTATTATCACTGCACCCAAGAGTAGTTAACAAGTATCTAGCATGAACCAACCTTCCAAAAAGATGACCTCACATAGCCCAACCCTAAACTTACCATCTCTGAGTTCTTTAATTCTTCTATCAGCTTTGCAATTCTGTCATTGTACTGTTTCCGAACATTATCAACCTGATAATAAAAGAAATAAAAGTTCTATGAATACGGAATACTTAGTGAAAACTATCCCCACTTCTGTTAGGTTTTTTGTATGTCTATGCGGGAACTCTCTGCTTCAAAATAGAGCTAAAAAAAAAGGGTATCCAAAATGCACGTGTACCTGACACAAAATTCTCCTGTGTGCACTAAACTATAGCAGTGTTGCCTAATTAATACAACTCAATCTATTTTTGTTTCTATTTAATGATAATAATATGGCACGAGTTAGTGATGTACAAATCTTACATAAAAAAATACAATAAATAAAGTGCAAATATATTTGGTCAAGTAGGAGTTCCTGTTCTTGGACCCCACCTTTTGGTGTTGAACTGTTTTTAACACCAGAGATGCAACAGACCCCTTATTAGGAAGGTCAAAGAACATTCTGGGTCCAGTTTCTTCTATGGTTGTAAAAAAAAGAAAATACAGTTTATAAGACACCAAAATGAATCACATTTTTAAAAATAGATAGTAATAAAAAGAAACAACATAAAACCAGAAACAATTCAGCTATATGGTCTGGACACGAATTCCAAAACTTCTGGAGGAAGGAAAGAGGCTGATCACTTGATAATGCTATTCAATATAACTTAGTCAAGACAATACCACAATTATTCATTAATAAGCATTTGTCCAGTTTTTTTTTTTTTCAATGTATTATGGTTTTCATTTCTTTTTTACATGAACGCTTAAGCCAGGTAAGTGTTCTACCTATATCAGGTATTTATTAACAAACATGAAAATAAAAAAACCTATAAAATTACAAAGTCTTGTATCTTTTGTTCATATTTGGGCCAGTAACTTTCATTTTTAATTAGTTTTCATTCTACCTAGCATCGTTTCAACCAACATCTTGTACACTGAAATACTTTCCCAATCATCCTTAATGGCATTTGCCAATTCTTCTCTGTTTCTTAGATGAATGTTTTTTGCAATATGCTGCCCCATCACTGCCTATGCATTCTCAATTGGATTTAGATCAGAAGAATTGCCTGGCCAGTCTTTAGCCAATAAATTTTATTGGTCTTGAACCAAGAAAGGGCATTATTTGCTGTGTGATATGCTGCCTTATCTTATAAAGTTTCTTAGCAGACTACAAAATCTGTTTTTAAAAAATTCAGATACCAATTTGTATTTACTGATGTTCCTTTTAGTAAGATTAGCAAATTTTCTTTACCATTAGCAGAGAAACAATATATTTCACCAGATTTCTTCTGACTCACAAAACACCATGATCATCAAACAGCTACAATATCACCTTGCTCCAGTCTTCTACTTACCAATTTTGTTATTTCTTACAAAATTAGTCTCTTTTAGGTATGGCATAAAGACCTGTATTAATTTTACTGGAATGCGTGATTCTGAAGCCTGTTCTCACTAAATACTTTCTTTCAATGTACTACTTGAGGCAAACCTATCCTTTTCTTAAAGCCTTGCCAAGCCCTCTTCTTCTTTTGGTAGTTTTATTGTTGATTTATCTCCTTTCTTAAGAAGTAATCATTCTGATAACAGGAGTTTTTAGTGGAAACTCAAATGTCAGGCCCAGTTTAATGCTGCTGTCTATCAAGATCACATACTCTTTTCATGCATATTTGAGCAATTCAGAACTAATATAATTTGCTGAAAATTTACTTCAAAATTAATGTAGGGATGTCCATTTATATACAAAGAGAGTTATCAAGGAATCCCTAGAAATCTCAAGAATTTTCAAGATTGAAAAGAAAGTTCTCAAAGTCTCCAGAATATTCTGTAATTTTCATTGTTGCAAATAACACCTATGCATTTTCAAAAAAGTCATTTCCCATGTATTTGACACTAGTTTCACATTTTTAATTACAGAATAGAGAAAGGAAAGAAGTTTCATTATTGGATAAATTTTTGTTGTTGTTTTTTTTCAAACACCAATTCTTACAAGTGAGGGAAACACAGTACCAGGGTTATCCCATGTATTCTATACCACAAGGCTCAGCACTTCCAACTTTTGCAAGGTCATTAACCCTTATCAAAACTCTTCATTTTTAAATGTGGGAAGAAATTGTTGTGCATTCAAATTGAAGGCTTTATGTCTAACATAAAAAAAGCAAACACATTGAAAACTACTGAGCGAAACAAGCCGGCTGATCTCAAGGATGTATCGCCTCACTAAATAGAAAGCATTATTTATTTTTGTTCACCAGCTGTATGCCAAAATCCAAGACAACTTAACCTTCAAATTATATATATATATATATATTAAAATAATCATGACATATTTCAGTTAATTTTATTAAAACATTGCTTAATTGATTTTAATTAATCAAACAAACTCTTATGCATAACTTTTTAGAAATACCAAATCAAAAAGTCGATTCCTGGCTGAAGACACGAGACCACCCTTAACAGACTGGTCAAACCAATACTTCTGATAGTGACAAGTCCATTGCAGAAAGTCTATTTCAAGGCAGTGAAAGGCATAGCTTCATCTCCTAAATGATAAGTGTTAACTTTGTTATTCAATTATACTGTTTTTGACATTAACTGCTTTTATTTAAGGAAACATCTAAATTCCAGTACAAAAGAAATAATGATAGTTTTGGTTGGTTGAACTAACCAACAGTAATGTGCTTTGAAACCAAAATCACCTACAGAAAGATTACTTCCAACTCTATAATGGTAACTGGTGAACAAAACTGCTGCCTCTACCCTGCACCAGCCCTTTGTCAAACAATCAGAACATCATCATTTTATTGTATGCCATACTGTGAACCAATTCTTTAATTTTAAAATAAAATATATATACGAATAATATGAAGACATAATGTGAGCATACCTACTTCATTTTCAGCAAATTAGAAAGATTTCAAATTTGCTCCATTTTTTAAAACATTTTCTTATTCTGAATCTAATAGAAGTCAGTCCATTGACAACCACATGAAGTAGCACTTGAAGACAAAGGTATAATTTAGACTTCATTTAAATGAAAAAATTAGGCCATTTTTTCCAACTTGCTTCTGCATCCTGCAACCACACCACACCCAAATGTAATTTACAGTATATCAATAAGCAAGCATAGCTCCTTTTCTGATGTGTTTACCCAGCAAAAACATCACATAACATCCAGTTTTCTTTCCAAGGTGAAACAAATGCAAGAGTGGCATCTACAGAAAATTTGTAATAGTTTCTCTTGCAAACAGGTGAAACATTGAACTGCACACAATTTTTAATCAGCCAAAAAATACATTTGAATGTGCCATGGACTTTTAAAGATTTCAAGGAACAAAACTTATGTAATCCTACATTGGAATTTTTGTTTGTTTTCACAAGGAAATAAGATAATTTAATGATTTAATGAACTATGCAAAAAAGTTATATTTTAAAATTAATTAAGCAGAGCCACAATTTAACGTAACTTGAAGAGTTGATATTACAAATTCCCCCTAAAATGTTAGTCAAATACAAAAGGCCAATAAATAAAATCTTCTTTTCATAAGTCTGAAACATGGACATTGCCATACCTCTCCAGTCAAGAAGATTGCAAAACTTTCCTACATCACATAGTGCCACATGGCACTCATTAGAGCATTAGAATCACTCTATAGTGTTTGAGTTTTGATGTAAAATGACTATGAAAATATTCAATTAATTATTTCTTATGGGCAACTGATAATTTGGTGTTGAAACGTACCTCTTTCCGTGTGTGCAAGCCAACATCATTCATTAGTTTGTTGATGGCTTCTTTCAGCTGAATTATCTGCTCTTCCTTTTGCCGTGTTCTCACCTCAGCCTAGATTTTTAAAAAAATGTTTGTTTAAGTTGTAAGAATACTTGTAAATAAAAGGCAATGTGGATCAATTATTAACAACTTTTAATTCAACTATTTTTAATATTCTTGTTTGTTCAAACCAAGTTAATCAAAAAAGAAAACAGGGAAAATATTTAAAGTCATGGACTGTAATTCACTTCAAAATAATGCTGTAAGGCCAAAAAATCCCAATTGATGTTAAATAGCCAGTTTAATGCAACAGAAAAATTCTTTTTTGGATTTAAAAAGGATTCATATTATTAGTAGGAATATCTTATGCCTGCTAATATAAATTGGGCAGGTATAGTGAAAATTTAACACCATTTGAATAAAAATTTTTTTTAAAAAATAGTGATAAACAATGATTCTTTGTGCAAATGATAAGCTTGCTGAATTATTTTGGGCTTTTATTATTGTAACAGGCTTAGTTTTACAGTCATTTGTGACCCTTTTTTATTTTTATTGCATGTATATGTTCAAATATTAAAAGTGAATACCATTTTTACTTTTTTTCCTACAATCTATTAATGATTTTCATGTTTTATTCTATTAAATCAGAAATTTAGTGATCCACCTAAACTTATTCTTATAAATTTCTATCGACAAAAGTCTAGTATAAAAATACTTTTGAAAAAGTTTTAGCAAATTATGAGAAATACTTAGGTGGCAGGAAATAAGGTTTTTTTTTTTTTTGTTATTAGTAATGGACCAAGCCAATAAACCAAACATTTAAGAAATTCCCTACGGCCATCAGCAGGGGAGATTGGTCATGTGAACTGTTCTCACTGCTCAAATACTGGTGATTTTTACTCACAGCTGATACTTTTCATGTGCTGTGTCAACCTGTTTTTTGTTGCTAAGCTTTTTTTTTTTTTTTTACACATGAGAAGAAAGTAATTCCAATGATAGGCACTACACCATTAGAAAGAAAGAAAGAAAAAAATATCAGTAAAGATGCATTAATTAAAGTTTTAACATTCTTGCATGGCAATGGGATAAATAATTAATTCTCCAGTTCCAATATCTATCATTTCCTTAATCCTAGAACCACAGCTAGATGCCCTGCTCTTCAAATCTGAGATTATTAACAATTACTTTTAGTTTCTAATATCATAGCACCCATATAGTGACTATAATTATTTTTATTACCTGTCTGGACAATTTTATGAGTTTAAAATTAAATTCCATTTCCACTTAAATAATTCAGGAATGCTTAATTGAAACAAAGAGATTAAAGAGTGAACAGACTGTTTCGGAAGTAACTGAGAGTCAGTGGTTCAATGCAGTGGTCAACTATGACTCCAATTTCAATTCTTATAGGAGACTGACTCAATTTATTACATCTCCCTAGTATAGTTTCTTCTCGCTTTTCTTCACCACCTCATTGGTTTCCTCTTGAAGTCAGAAATGTCAGGCCCCTTGTAGTGGAAACTGGCAACAATTCCTAGTGAACAATTGCAGCACTACACTTCCTCACCAGGATTGTCTCCCTTGTAAACATCAGCATATGATACAATGAAAAGCACTGAGCCAATTAATGGTTCATTGCAAAGATATTTTATAAATATTAAATAGGGCATAAAAAGATGTCATTTTCCATGTCAAAGAAAATAAGACATGTATGGAGAATATTATTTTCATTGTTTGGATATTATAAAATTATTCTGTGATTTCATTTCATTTTATCTAAACAGGAATGCAATGTAATGTAAGGTTGAAATAGTTAAATTTAACATTTATAATACTGTTATAAAAAAGACCTTTTAATAATTCTATGCTAAAATAATAATAATAATAATAATAATTTTATAACAAATTGATATATGTGACTTAATCCATTTTTTTTCACCTGGTAGAGGAACAAGTATGAGAAGAATAAACACCACCCAACACAGTTTTGTCTACATTGAGTATGGTCAATGATATTGTAGCTCCTTTTACAGTTAAATAAATAATAAATAAAGCATTAGATGACGATAATAATGATGAATGTATAACTTTATTGAATTTTCAACCAAGTTCATATGGCAGTAGATTTATGAATTAAGAAAACTTAAATTTAAAGGTCAACACTGTTTTTCAATCAAAACTGACCTTCCATGATAATTTAGCCATCCAGTATGCTAGTTTGGTGTGAAAAGAAGCAAATAAAAACATGTAATAGAGTGAAATTCTTTGTCAATACTTGGTCAAGCCACCTTTTCTAGCAAAAAAGAGCCTCTACCCTGTCTGGCATTAAGTTAAAAAAATTTTGTATCTGGGTCTAGTTTAAGTTCCAAAATGTAAGAGAGTTTCCTTTAATTCTATCACAATGGTGGGATGTAGATGGCTTGGTCTCAGCAGGCAATTTTGATACTCCCACAGTTGGTTTGATTACATTCATGTCCGTGCTTTGGGTTACAGTGAATGCCTAGGTTTTCCTTCAGACTGAAGTCGCACACAAGATGTGAGATAGTACCATCTCCCTGAAGGGAATTAAATCTCAATATGCCTTGTTGGTGTATGGTAGATACATCTTCAAAATACTGACAATGTACCAAGCATAAATGAGATGTCCTTAGACAAACACCAATTCTGTCTTTTCACCATGCCTGATTGCACCCAAACCATGACACACCTGCTTCCATACTTGCCTGTGGGCTAAAGGCATTTAGGTAGAGTATCCTCATTAAATCTTTTCTAAATCCAGATGTGATGTTCTGACATAAATGCTGAAGCCTAAACTCATCAGAGTAGAGGACGCACTGCCAACACTCAAAGGTATTACTTTCGAAGTATTTTGTTACCCTCTGAAACAGTGTCAGCAAGAGAATCTTTATGGTGAGTGAGGAAGTGTTGAATAAAGAAAAGTTCTTGTTATGATGACACTGCTCCTAAGTGGCTTTGCTGCTGTAGTAGTACATTCACCTCAGTGAATTTTGTGATATTGTTGGTCACATCTTTGAAAAACGTGGAGACTAGGCTGCTCTCTGAATGCCCTAATCTCAGATAAACTTAGAATTATCACAGGATCTGTCTGCTTTTGGCAAGCTGATAGTGCACACAGTTAACTGAACTGTATAGATCTTCCTCTTTAAAGTTTATACTTCTGACAGCATTGATACAAACTTTCAGTTTGCATATTGCATTATTTATTTTATGTTAAATATTTATGCCAAGGGTTCTTAAACTGTGGGTTGTGACTCTCCCCGGGGTGTTGCGAACAACTTTAAAGAAGGGTTGCAAAGTTCTCAAGAATTATTTAAAATACTATCTTATGGCCCATCACAGTTGATGGGTATCAAAAGCAAATTTAGTTGTAATTATGAATTATTGATAGTTTCTCTTTTATATCACATATCAAATCACATTTAATTCAAAAGCTCTTCTTGCCTCTTATCAAGTTGCATACAGAATTGCACAGTGCAAAAAGCCCCACACAACTGAAGAAAATTTAATTCTTCCGACAGCCAATGAAATAGTTACGACTTTGCTGGGAGAGACTAGTGCAAGACAACTTTTAAGCATCCCGTTATCCAATGACTGTTCTGCCAAATCACAGATACAGCAGATGGTTTAAATGAGCAGCTAGTTGAAAGCGTAAGTAACAAACCATTGGCCATTCAGATAGATGAGGCAACATATAGCACTAAAGATGCTCATTTAATAACATACATAAGATTTAGAGGAGGATAAAATAAAAGAGGATTTACTCTGTAAAGAAATTACACGGACAAGCAAAGCTGAAGACCTTTTCAATATTATTGATAGCTATATGAGTGCAAGTCTCCTGGAGTGGTCAGGGGGCATGCTCTATGTCAGGCATTTGTGGAGGGCTTCAAACTGTAATTTAGCTAAAATCTCCTGGTTTTGTTTGGTCACATTGCATAATTCACAGACATGCTCCTGCTTCCAAAGATTTGAGCCCAGTTTTAGAGAAAGTTGTACAAACAGTCATAAACGTTGTGAACTATGTCAAAACTAGATCTTTAAAGGCAAGGATGTTTGCTAGGTTATGTGAAGAGATGGGTGCAGAACACACTTCTTTACTGTGAATCAAGATGGCTGTCTCGGGGAATGTTTTAACATGTGTGTTCGAACTGAGGAATGAACTTTACCAGTACTTAACCGAGGTAAATCGTGGCAGTGCTTTCATCATGAAGTTGGCATATTTAAGTAACATATTTGAGAAGCTGAGCACTCTGAATTCCTCACTACCAGGCAGTGACAGTAATATTTTTCAACTCAGTGACAAACTGAAATCATTTATCAAAAAAACTGAACTGTTTTAGAGGAGAATGGAGAGTGAAATTGTGGACGTGTTTCCTAGTATAAAACAATTTATCGAGAGCAGTGACACATGAATTAGTGGAGATGTATAAATTTGTATCTTGAGTCACCTGCCTAAACTGAAATCCCAATTTGAGAATTATTTTCCTGATCTATATTTGGAAAATTATGACTGGATTAGGGAACCTTTTAATGCTTAACTGAAAGGAGGTATCCTCATTATTACTGAAGAGGAGCAATTCATTGATATCACTTCTGGCATCTCTCTGAAAATCAAATTCCTAACAATGTCTCTTCCTGAATTTTGGATCAGTGTACAAGCGGAGTACAAAGAATTAAGCAGGAAAGCTATGAAAATACTGATTTCCTTTGCAACATCCTACTTGTGTGTGTCAGTGTTTCCAGCAGTTGCCGCTATTAAGAGAAAATACTGATCACAAACAAACATGGAGCCTGAGATGTGTGTGGCAGTCTTGAAGATAAAACCTAGCTTTAAAAAACTAAGCAGTGCTGAGCAACCCTGTCTTTCTCATTAAAAATCATTGAGCTTTAAATTCAAATTTTTTTCAGTGAAACAATTTTGAACTTGATAAATGCATGTCAATACATTTTTTTTTTTTTTACAAATATATGTTTGATTTAATATACAACGGTAAATGTGATTTATTTATCTCTTACCTAATCCTAACGAAATCAATAGCTTTAATCATGGTGTGGTCGTGCAAATTTATGTATTATTTTAGGGGGCTGCGGCATCACGATATTTGAGAACCCCTGGTTTACGCCATTAGCAAGCATTCCATCCATGGCATCTTCAGTTCACTGATTGGCTGCAACCTTTGATGTGACAATTACCTGGATTAGGACCATTTCACTGGTCTTCAGAAAGGATTGACAGAAAAAAATCTGTTTTTTTTTTAATACAAATGTTACCAACTTAAATTGTTATTTCAACTGAAAAATCTGTAGAAATTACCTGGTCTTTTTCCAAAATGACATTTTCTACCATCTGTAATGCGTCTCGTACTTGTTGCATGGCCTCTAGCTCTCTGTGCTCAAGTTGCATGCTAAATATAATTGCAAATAAGTAAGTAAGTATGAACTATTGCAGACAAAGAGCAGGTGATGCATTCCATACAACAATAATAAACTAATAATGCTGCTTGTGTGTTATGTCAAGTAGTACTGAAACAGCGTTCTTCTTATAGGCTAATCTGATTATGTAAGTACCACCAACAAATAAATTCATTTTGAGATTTTTAAGCATCATGATTTTGATTGCGGCATAGCTATTTTGATTATTCCCTCTTCTGGCGGTCAGGTTCAGGAACTTAAAAAAAGGGGGAAAAAAAACAAAAAAAAACAGAATCTGACAAATCCGCACTACCCTGCTCTAAATTCTAATAACGGGATATTGGTCACAGAAGTGGCATGTGGTTGGTTCAAACTTTGATAACCCTTCCCCTTTACTGCAATCTGGCTTTAGTCCAGACTGAGTGAAGTCAAGAAACTACATTGAAACAGGTAGAAATGTCCACTGCAAATTAACAGCACTGCACTCAGAATCTCCTTTGAACTAACCCCAGATAGATGTTGATAGAGAAGAATTGCCAAGATGCAGGACCATTCATCATTTAGTTCTGTTACTATAAGTAAGGTGAAAAGAAAGGCCAAAACTATTTATTTCCTACAGAAAATGCTTACATAAGGCACCCAAGGAAAAGAAATGTTCATCAATATTTATTATTTAAAACTGATTTGTGTTACTACTATCGACTGCTAACAAGGTATCTCATTTCATTACAAATTTATCACCAAAGTTTTTTTTCTTTTTTCCCAATATAAATTCTAGTTACTCTAATATGAAGTGAGAGTAAACCCACATAAAACAATCTGGTATAGAAAAGCAGGAGAGATATGCCTCTCCACTGGCTAGATGTTAGGTGGAATGCACAACCCATTAGGAGCTGAAACAACTGAATGAGTATGCTACAGTGTACACTAACCAGGCGCCTGTGTAGTCACCATGTGTCCATGATTAATACCAGAACATTTTATACAATTGTCGTACAACAAACAGAATTAATTCAGGTACTTTGCTAATCACCTTATTAGCAGTAGTAACTGAACCAACTGATGGACATATGTTTATGACACTTCCCTATCTCCATCATCAGAACTTGGTCCTAATTTGGCATGCAACAGAGCTAATGTGCATTAAGTCTTTCAATTTTTTGACTGAGCTGGTCTTGAACCTGATATGCTGGTTGCTAGCTTTCTGACCAAAGTTTCAAGTCAGTAGTAAACCCAGACGGCAACAAAAACAATCACAAAAACAGGGACACATTAGTTTGCTGAAGTTCAGTTGCTAAGAAGATGGGAATTCCCAAGCTAACACTCTATTTTCTCTAATTAACATGTCACCAATAACTTTCCATCTTCACCATGCATGGCATTTCTTGATAGCTACTAACAGAATGTCTTCCCAATGACTAACAATAAAGACTATGGTACAGAAAAACACCAAATATACTCCTTGTTTTCCAATTGGACATCAAATGTAAAAGTAACCAATGATGAAAAGATCAACCACTGCAATCTGAATTTGTTTGCATGATAAATAAATTGCTAGCAGTTAATAAATCCCTTAGAAAAGCTATATATGGTTGTCTGCCATCACTAAATGATGGGCAGTGGGAGGAAGCAATAATAAACCAGATTTGACAAATCTACAGGAAACTCACATCTTTGTAACTGACAAGTTTTGCATGTATTCACAATGCTATCTGTATTACCTCTTCTCCTGTAACAAAGTCACTTGTTTCTCCAGCTTCAATTTCTCCATCCTCACCTGCTCAAGTTCTTTTCCAGACACCAGCAACCTGAATGACAAAATGTCAGATGATCTTAGGTATAAAAGGAAATAGTCAGCAACTGGATGCTGATAGTGAATAAATGCAACTTCTTTTCATTTCAATCTGTTTGTTTAATTGTTCTAAACTGCTACCAAAATCATTTCTCACGTGGACCAGGTGTTGTTTTCTTTGAAATTAAAGTTGTTTACTTTTTAGCTTAGTAAATGTCAAGTAAAAATACCAAGTAAAAAAGATTTGTGGGTCTTCAGCATAGCATTAAAGATGAGTTTTCATTGAGTGAAACATATGAATTCAATGAGTGAATGTTGAATAACCCCTGCTCCAACTGTTTTGATAATGAGGTTGCCTCAATAATTAAAGAGGTTTTTGTTTTTATTTTTGGTTTCTAAACATTAATGAATTCATAGGTGGTTATAAATTTTAACTTTCAGATATCAATACTGTGCTATATGGTACAGTCCGCTGCCACTAGGTGAAGCTGTAACAAAAGTCATGCATTTTCTTTTGTTGCATAAGCAAGGAAGGCAGTAAACCATATAAACTAAAAAGCTGAGTCAAGAAAGGCATCTCATGGGTGGTCCAATGGTAGATCACTCAGGTTATGGGCCCTGAGTTCGATTCCCTCAGGGTATTGACTCAGTTTGGCATTCCCTCTGGCATGGATTTTTCTCTCTTCTTTACCAATAAACTTTTGGAAGATAAACTTTTACTGAGCTTGGATTTTATGAACCCTTATGAATATGGTGGTAAAAGACCTTCACTGGAAACTGTTCTCAAAGAAAACCTAATTTTAAAAATGTCATTGCATATTTCATTTGAAAATTTCCATTGACCTTTTGCATCAAAATTGTAGACTTCAATGCAAGTGATGTTTTTCTTCAGTCTGGTGTTGACAAGAATCCATAGCAATTTGACAGCTCATACTTCAGTGGTAACATGTAACAGGTTTATCATACAAACCCTGCAGTGCATTTTTTAAATAAATTTTACAATAATTCTTTACAGCTGTTTATACTGTACAAAATTCCTGAAAACTGCTCAGCACAAGGTACCAAAAGAATTTTAATCAATGGACTTTCCTTTTCCTTGTCTAAAATGGCCATAAAGTTTTTCTGGACTGCTGAATGTGTTACAATCTCAAATTCCTGGTTCCAAACCAGTGCTGATCCTGAACAACCCGGACTTGGTGAAATTTACATGGTACCCATTTTGGTTGCTGAAAACCCTGCCCTTCATTGCACTGCTAGACTCATCTCAGAAAATTCAAGAAACTTCCAACAGCCATCTATACTGGAAAACTTGATTTGTTGTCAAGGAGTTTTAGAATGTTTTTTTTTTTTTGCTCAGGATTAGATCTGGTAAAACCAAACGATAGTGATGAAGCCATATTTACGCTGATGATGTAACTTACCTGGATGTTGGCTGAGTATGAAAATGGAGAAACAGTATGACTATTTACAGATTAGTGATACAAGGCCGGTGGGTTGGAAATTGAGTTTTATAATAACCGGATAACATAAAATGTTCAATGGGCACATTTTGTCATCAAACTACTGAAAGGTAAATAAATGAGCTGAAAGAAAATTTAATCAGTGTTTAACCCTTTGATGCAAAATCAATGTGTATGATATGACCTCAAAATGGGAAATATAATAAGTGATTTTCACTAGCAATACATGTCATACCCCCAATTTTACAGATCATATTTGTTTTTAGTGATTTCTGTTAATACACACATTAGTAGCACCAATCTCATACTAGAGATGACAAAAGTTTCTGCTTGAGAAAATACCTTTTCTAAAAATTAGAAAAAGGATTAAACTGCAAAATTTATTAAAAATTAATACTCTTTATTAAATCCCTCCTTCTTGCACATATCAATTTCACAACTTATTTTAAATCTTTTTCTAGCCAAGTGGCTATTAATCAATGTAATCACTTGATTTCTTGCATTCCATTGTAAAACTAAATTTCTAAATTGTTTTCATTTCTGTAAAGTACAAAACATGCTGCTGTAATTGGTTAGTACTAATTATAGGTTCTTGGCCTGAGCTTTTCTAATTAATCATCGATCACACCGATTAATCAAAATGTCACACTGCTTAAAAATACTTAAAGTGTGTTAGCTACATGTTTTGTGCTGGCTGGTGGTTAGTCTATTGGACTGCTGAGGTTGAGAGCCAGAATTTGAATCCTGGTCAGGATTAGCTCGGTTCAGTGTACCCAACCTTGGCACTGTTTCTTCTCGCTCTTCCTCGCCAGCTGAGAGTTTTCTTCAAGCTCTCCAATTTCCTCACACACCTGGAAATGAAGAGTTCTGGCAGAGCCTTTCACTTGTTGCCTCCCATGCTGAGAAGTTCAACCTACTCAGTATGTAAGCCCACTATTCTTGTAACTGTAGAAACGCAGGACAATGACAACAATTAAGTTTCTTACTAAAGCAGTTAGATTCATTCACCAGTCCTATTTCACACACACACACAAAAAACAAAAACTGGCTGTTACAACCAAGGAGCTAAAACTAAAAATTCACTCTAATTAAGTTTCAAGATAGTTACTCACAAATTTAACAGAAAAGAAAGAAAGAAAAAAAAGGAGTAAATGAATAAAAACAAAAGCAATATTCCTCTTTGCAAACACCTGCTTGAAATAAAATCAAAATGCACTTTGGTTAAACTCTAAAATGGTGAAATAATCATTTCTGTAAGTTCTGACATGTTGATGATATACTAGACTCATGTTTTAGTAGTACAAATTTTGAAGAATTAATTTCAGTTTGTTTTTTTTTTATCAAAATTATAAACTTTGCTTACTGGTTTCTCAAATCATCAACGGCCTTCTGCAGGTCGCCAAGTCTGGAGTCACATACACCCCCCCTTTTTACCACACTGTCCATCTCTTGATCCTACAAAAACAACAAACAACTTAAAACAGAAAACAAAAGCAAAGTACATTTTTTATGCCTAAGTTTGGCTACTGACACAAGAAAATTTTCTATTTAAGCCTTAGAATATATTCATAAATATTCTAAAAAGTTAAAACGTTTAATCAAAGACATTTTGCATTCGGGGGAAGATGGTCTACATCGAGAGTATCTAGCTCGTCCATGCTTAATTCCTGAAATGTTGTGTATGTATCTCATGCACATCAACCCCTCCAATGTAACCTACAAAAGAAAAGCCATCCCAAATATGAAGCACTGCTCAAACGAATTCTGTTATTTCCTTGTTTTAAAAGTAATTGTGAAGCTATTATACATTTTCTTTGATAAGGGAGTGATTACCTTCCACTTTAACTGCTGCCTCAGTTCATCCACGAGATTTTCAAGCTCCAATCTTTTTATATTCAACTCTGCAACTTCAGACTTAGACTGCCTGAAATTTGAGACAATAGACAATTAACAAATGCAGACACAAAGTCTTTAAATATTCAAATGGAGACTGGTGAGAGTTCTGAAACCAGTTTCTCTCTGGTGATAAAGACAACCTTTCCACAATGTAACATTGTAGAAGAGGCATTACACTGCTCAGCTGAAAGTAAACAACTAAAAAAAGAAAAGAGAAAGTGTCAGATTGTCTTCTCCAATGACCAAAGATAACTTTGTAACAGATGGATTTTGGGAAAGGAGGGTTACAGATTGGTTATAAGATCCTCCACCAAGATAAAGATGCAGGATGCCTCGATTGCAATATAAGTTTGAGTCCATTTTTTTGGTCTTGCACTTGGGAGAGTGGGTCCAATCTCTGTAGTATTTATCAGTGGAGAGAAGTCAGTTTCAGATGCCATAGCTACCTCTCTCTGTTCTGATTAAAGGCTAACAAGCCTATTATTGCTTGCCAGTTTTAAATCAATCAGGTGTTGACTACAATTTAAGTAAATTAAGAAAATATCCTGTTTTGTTATTAAGAATAGCAACAAAGTTTAGCTCAGCTTTTGAGGTGGTAAGTGGTTCAGTGGTAGACTACTAGACTACCATGCTTTCTCACACTCTTCTTCACCAGTTTTCCATGTAAGTTTTGTCCTGATCAGATGCCAAGTGTTCTGAGTACACATGGAGGAGTTTTTCTTGACAGATGCCTAGATAACTTGCTTGGGGTCACCATCCTACACTTTTACCTTTTAGCTCAATGCTGTGCAACATTCTTAGATCTCCAAAATCAGGGCAGGGGTCTGATAAGAAATAGTCAAAATCTTAGCTAATTTGTAATTATAACACTTAGTATAGCCAGAAAATGACAAAAGTAAAAAAAAAAACTAACAATTTTACAGTTAAGAAAGGGGAGATAAGAGGTCAGTTTTCAAAGCATTGAATTATGAAAATGTTTCTTTAATTATTAGCAGAAATTTGCTTCAGGTTAAAAAGCATCTTTGTTTTGAAAGAAAGAATTAATTTTTTTTTATCTATACTGCTTTCCACTTACCTGAGATGTGCTTGTAGGGGATGTATTTCAGCATTCAGCGAGGTCACAGACTGGTAGTACTGGTCCTCTACCTAGACAAAATGCCAGGAGAGAGAGAAAACACAAAGTTTAGCTGTAACCATCAGGTCCTTTATAAATCAGAAGTCATTACAGCACTGTGAAGCAGTGGTTGGTGAATTCAAACAAAAGTCAACTATACAGCAAAAAATCAAATCTTTAAGTGCAGAAGAACCACAAAACAGTGAAAGTCAAACTCTGGTACATCTATGTGCACATGATAGCAGCAGCAAGATAGCTTTAACCCTTTCCATACTCAAATGGTAGAGCTATTTGCCCTCCCTGCAAAATATCCAGCCATCACTGATAATACAAAGCAAAGTTATACCCATAAATCTGATGACAGCGATAGTCAAAATCTCTAAATCAATAACCAAAGGGTCATGTTCCAAATCAACTTCTACCACTGTGAAGAAGTGTCAGCTAAATATGAAATTAATGCAAATACTTGTCCTCCTAAACAGCCATTCCCAGAACTAACCTTGGCAGTGACAACGACAGGGAATAGTTGCCAAAAAAAAAAAATTTATCTGCCAGTTCAATTACTGAAATTGTGATGGGAAGAGGCTGGAAAAACAATCTCAATTTTGATAACAGTAAACAAGAGTTCTGACCAAGCCAACCGTGATGATGTTTACAAGTTAAAGAATCCATTATGTTGAGAATTCTACAGTAATTGCCAAAATTACTGTCTCATTCAAAATGATTCAAATTTCTTTTTGCTTTCATGTAATTGTTCCAAAAATAACCACATTCGTGGTTTCCGAATTACCACCATTTATTTATTTTTTTGCTCAAATAACATGCTTCAATTTAAACAATATTGCACTCTGTGCTATTATTGAAGGTCCATACTTTACCCCACAAGAACCTGCTACTCTAATTAGTATGTTTAGTACAGAAACCCAATGAATATCAAAACAATTGGATAAATTATGTTATTAACGCATTTTTGATAGTCAGGGCCTTTATTTTCCCCAGAAATTTATCAACATTTCTTTAAAAAAAAAAAAAAAACGATGAAAATTGGTGCTATAAAATGAATAGTCATTTTCCTGGGTAAATATCACAGTTTATTTTGGTAGACAGAAAAAAAAAGAAGGTACTCTTTGATAAATGAAATCTAATTATGTCAAGAAACACTATATGGCAGCACTGAGTTTAAGAAAAACAATACATCTATAAAATATATTAACTGTATTTAGACACTAACTGGCTTAGTGTAATTTTGTGGTTTTGTGTAGTATAGGCCCGCAACAGCATTTTTAAAGTGTCTTTTCCAAGATTCTTTCCACATAAGCAAAGTCAGGTGGAACACTGAGGATGCAAGAAGCAGGGTGGCTCAAAGTTGGAAAGTCGGTGCAGTGGATTTTCCAGAATTCAAGAGGAGTGATGATATGGTGGTCTAGGACCGACATCACCGTGTACGCCTAGAATTTGCTTTCCAGTTTAGCACTTTCTTCACCAGGAGTCATAAAGGGGGAGATTATATAAGCATATTCAGTGGATTTACCAGCTGACGTCACACTTTTAGCGATGAGGATCGGCAGTGCAAAGACTTTCCAGAATGCTGATTCGCTGTGGAAAGATTCCAAAAACATACTGTGAACAGCAGTAGCTTCCTACTTCTGCGACAACTCTTCATGAAAACTTTGGAAAGCACTTCCAAGTGTTTCCTGCTCAGTGACTGGCAACATGGACATGAAAAGACTGTTGTTTTCTGGAATCTCCCTAGAAGAGCTTTTGCAAGAAAGTTCTGCAAAGACTGTTAGCCAGAATGCCATACATCTCTGTATTAGAGAATGCTGTACCTACTGAACAACAGGATTCTAATTTTTTTTATGTTTCGAGCAGCGGCTGAAGTGTTTTGATGAGAAATTCAAGCTTTGCACGAAGGCTTTGCATAGTTTCTTGCATTGCTGTTTGAGTTTCCAGCTTTTCCACTGTTGAACTCTTTGATCTAAGAGTTGCATTAAGATGCACCATGCCTTTTGAAAACTCACTACAGCCAAGTACAGACTGAACCACCTTTTCATTGCATCAATTGGAATGCTGCATTTAAACATTATCTCTTCACAAACATTATAGTAGAGGATTTTTGCTTTACTGGAATGCTTGAAAACTGCACCAGCATCAATTATTAACTTTTTTATATCCGCCACTTTTGGAACACCTATTGCATGAGACAGCAACATGCAGCAGATGAGCTGGACAAGACAGACAAATCAATTCAGGTTTTTCATTGAGCTTTACACTGCATGTGAACTTTGTGCAGTAAGAAGCTGAGTCAGAATCCACTTACTTCACTGGGTGATCTTGATGTTTCTGCCATGCCCGCATCAATGCTGATTCCAATGCATGTTGATTTTTAGTTCTGCCTTCTTGTTTAAATTTTAAGTGTAGCTTGCTCTCCAAATGTTCTTTAATCCAGCTGCCACCACTATCAATTTCAATGCTATGCCATTTGCATTGCAAACACTCAACTTTACCCTTGTCTGTCTTGTTTTCTTATGACTTTTAAAATCCTCCTTATGCTCAGTAACATATCCAATACAGATTTTTGCTTTCGTCCCATTTTAGAAGAGTGAGTTATTACTTTAAAATTACTAGGAAAACAAAAACTTTTACTAGTATGAACAGTGCATGAGTGAGCCGTTATGTGTTGCATGCCAGACTAGTTTTATTAACATACACACATCTGATTTTTTTTTTTAAATTAAAAACAAACTTTTTTTTTGTATTTCAGTGATACAAAATTTGGGTGAAAATTAGTAAAATCCGATTCCCAGAATTTGCAAAACCGGGAAGTTCTTTGGTAAAAATCAGAAAAAAAAAAACAAAAATGAAGAGTACAAAATGCTATCTGAGTTAAGCAATATACATATCTTTAATATATTTGCTTCCTAAGAACTAATTTTTTCCAACTTTATATCAGCTAATTTCAAAAAGAGTATCCCTAAATACAAGTCTGCTAGTGTTGGTAAAGGCTGATTAACATATTTCTTGTAACTCAGGAGCCATTATGTAAGTTTGTAAGGTCTTTCTGTTTTTTTTGAAGTGCTTAAATAATCTAAACTAAAAAAGCATCAAGAAAAAATGACAAAAATGTATTAGGTTTATTACTGACTTACAATCTGATGAACTGGTCTGGACTGCCTTTTTGGCATTTTTTTTGCTTAGGATGCTAACAGATTTGATGAAGTGCAAAGGGGTTTGCACAAATGATTTTTGGTCTAAAAATGGTAATGCTTTTTTTTAAAATCATTTCAGGCTCACAGGCAAAAAGGCAGCATGAGCTAAAACTGTATAAACATCACAGTAGGCTGAATAACCATGGTTTTTAATGGAATAAGTAATAAATGCATGTAGTCGTCTACATTTCAAAATTATTACATGTTATGCTAATTTGTTTAAAAATGCTTTGGATGGATGGATGGATGGATAGATGGTAAGAAAGAGTGAAGGATGAAGCTGAATGACTCAATACCCATGCCTAAAACTAGACCGTGAAAAACAAAACAATTTTTTTTCTAAATTAAAAAATTGGCTGTCTATATACTTCTCTTCAATAAAAGGGGTTGGAAGATCTGAGTGCCTATGAATGAAACCAGGCTGTTCCTGGATAAACTTGATAATTTGACAATTTCAGTTTAATCAGGGCTGTGGATTAGTTATTCTACCATGGCAAATGCTTTATGCTATGTCGTAGATGGTAAATCAAATGCGCAGACATATCCCACCAACTCAGGTGGTAGCTGAAATGCAACTTTACTAACAGATGATAAAAGTCATTAAAGGCACACTGAATCTCTACCTACCTGTTTGGCCTTACTTTCTGCTACTCTCCATTGCTGGCTGTTCCTCAGGGCCTGACAAGAATACACAGGGTTGCCATGATTAGTTTTAACACTAAAACAACGACTTCACACAAACTTTTCATCAACCATCTAAAAATATGTAGCACTACTACACTTGTGCAGAACTTAGTCAGCTACTGAGTTAATTTAAAATGACTGATCATAGCATGCTTGTGTAAAATGTGTAATTTGTAATATAACATATTATTGCTAAGAATTTTTCATGTCACCAGTTATTCCATCATATGAGGAAAAACTTAAAAACTTAAAATATACATTTATTAAGTTTTCAACACCTTTATAACAATTAGAGTAGCTTTAGTTAGGGTCCTCATAAACTAAAGTTCTGGCTAATCTGTTGTTGATTGTAAGTGTTATTTTTTAAGGTATACAGTATAATTTAAAAAAATCTCCAACTAAGCCAGAAAGTGTCTCCTTGTTCTCAACAGCCATGCTGGCTGGCAAGTTAAGATAGCGCACTCCAATGCTGTGGCTACACTATGATTTTGTCCCCTTGGACCATGTCCTTTGATTTACTCTCAATACTAAAGGCAGGTTCCTGATGTGCTGGAATTGCCAATATTCATGGGCCACCATGACTGAGATAAGAAGCCCCTGTACACACACAGAAACACACTTATCTTCCACCACAAAAGAAAAAACTGTCTAAACTGCAATTATAAAACAGGCCTTGGCTACCTGGAGATTTTTCTCCAACTGTTCAATCTGGTCCACAGCATCCTTCCACAACTTCACTGCAGCATCCTTCTCCTTAAAAAAAAGGAAAAACAAAACACAAGAGGGTTTTATTGTATGCAAGATGTTTATCTTAGAGGAAAAACGTGAGAAAATGTTAAATAATTAAATTGGCTGTTAAATGTTGGTGTAGAAAGTGTGGCAAAAAAACATAAGCTCCCTTAAAATAATTGAGGGATTGAGGTGTTGCAGCAGTCCAGTTGTTAGCCTACCGAATTGCTAAGGTTGAGAGTTAAGAGTTTGAAACCCAGTTAGGACTGGCTCAGTTTGACTTACTTACCCCCCCCCCCCCACCAATGGCATGGGTTTCGCTCTTCATCACCAGCTGGCATGCATAGGTGGATTTTCTTTTCCCCAGGCATTCTGATTCCCCCTCCCACATCTAGAAAAAATGATGTTATTCTCTGCCAAAGTCAGAAATGGGAGGCCCAAAGTGGTGCAGGAATGGCAATGAATGCTCTCTTGCAGATAACCATGGCAATACCTTCTCTCAACAAGGTTGTCATCTTCCTAGGAGAAATTGGTATGTGGGGAAGGGAGGTGAATTAAGGGTTTTGAACCTTGGAAATCTCAAATTTTGGTGCCCTGCTGTTGAAAATAGTAAGTGTCATGGTAACTATAAGCAGTTCATATATTAGAAAAAAATATTTCAGCAATAGATGAATAGAATAATCTAGCAGGGTGATTTTGATTGGGTAAAATGGTTTAAAAATCAAATAAATAAGCATTTTTCTATATTCTATGTATGTATGAGAATGTCTATACATGTTTACCTCTTCCTCTCAAACTAAACTTCTTCCACCCATAGTTTTATGCTTCTTTCTCTTTCTTCCCTCCCTCTTTTGACAAACAGGCACCTGAAATTGGTAGTTAGGCTATCATTTCAGGGTTTTTTGATTATACAAGGTTATTTATAGGAATGATGTGCATGTAAGAAAAATGCTTTTCTAATGTAGGTGATGCATGGATGGAAGTTAAAAACTGATCAGGTGAGAACAATCTTGGCAACTGTACACCAAAGAGTAGAGTGGTTGGGCCAAAAAAGATCTGGCTTTTAGGATTGGAAATCTGACTCCCCCTCACACCAATACCAGATTTATAGGTTTGGAAGAAGATTGCAGTATTCTACCTATGCACATACCTGTAAGGTGTGCTGTAACTGATGCTGAAAATTATCTATCATATGCTGTTCTTCACCAGTCTCTACTGTTTCAATGGGAAAGCTGTTCAGCTGTTGCTCAACCAAATCCTTTAGCTGTTTCCTCAAGCTGGAGAGATAAAACCAAAAGTGAAGACCAAGCTGGCCTGAACAGACATGCAACACAAGCAAAGAATTCTAAAAATGCATAAAGGCTTTGTCTGTGTGTGTATAGAGAAAATGAGCATGCAGGTGTTGCTGAATTGATAAATCTTTATTTTAATTTGCTTTCTTTGTTTGATAAAGATAACATAGCATCATGCTGAAACTGAAAATCTATCTAATATCCGGACACCTAGAAATAAATTGCAGAATATCACTGTTAATATTCTGGTCAAGTTTGAGTTATTGTTTCTGAGCCCCATTTTAAGTGTTTGACCCTGTATTTTCATGAGCAAATTACAAAGAATCCTTTTATCAGAAAGGCTAGGGTCACCCATTAGAAGAGTGAATCTTTTTAGCAGGAAGGCCAGGCAAACACCCTAAAAATGTTGACATTTCTATAGAAGGTCATTAAACACTCAATTTAAAAAAAAAAAAAAATCAACAAACACACAGGCTTGAGAAACCTATGTACAGACATAAAACTCAAAAAGTACTTAGAGAGACTGTAGTTGCAATATATAAATTGCTATTCCATCATCTTGATCATTAGGGAAGGACAATGAAATATAGACAGTACAACATAGATTAAATAAAATGTTTCTAGACATTAAACATTTAGATTAGGCTGAATACGAATATTAGTGTTACCTATTTTGGACTAAGAGTCTAAAAATATTTGAAGGCTTTGGATGTGTGGATTAGGAATCCTTTTCTTTTGTCTACAGAAGTCATAATTGCAAACTGGCTAAAGTTTCAGGCTTGATATGGGTAAACCTGTTTTAATAAATGAAGTTAATAATGAAACACAAATTAATTAAAAAAAATATATTGATAAATATTTTCCTTTCTTATGAGCCTTGCATGAGCCAAGATAGGATGGCTTCCCATCTCTCTCTGACCATTAAACTAAATTGTGAACCTGCTAACTTTCTGTTCAAGATGTCAACCAATCTCTTTGAAGACTTCAATAAAATAAAATAAAATAAGTAAAGGTAATAATTAAAATAATACACAAATCAATGATTTAAGAATTCAAAAACTGATCAGAATTAAAAACTTAACAATTTTAGTCTCCACAGCAATGCAATTAATAGTTATATAAATTTTCATCATAATTTAAACTGATGTTAATAATTTTCCTTCTTATTAAGGAAGGAAAGACAGTCCATGTTGAGAGATATTTTTTAAAGTCTGGTCATACCACATGAATTTACAGTACATCAAATTCTTGTATAAATGTATAAGATTTACTGAAATACCAAATATTGTCTATCTTCAGAATTTTTTAAAAGATTGGATAAAATCCTATTTCTTTAAATATTGTGTGACAGGATGGTTACCTTTTGGCAAGAAAGTGTTACATTGTTTGTAGATCTAAAGAATAATTATAAGCAACAAAACAAAGTTTTCAGGTTGTCCAGCCAGCTGACCAATTTTTTGCTCCTCTGCTCTGACTGTCACAGAATTTTGTGGCTTCTCTGGGCACTCACCTGCCAGTTGATTATGTGCATATACAAGAAGACTACCAGTGATATCAGGTCAACTCAATAATGCCCTCTTCTGAGGTATGAAAATCTGAGCAGGAACTTTTCTTTTAAAAATTATTTTTTTCCCCATCCCATTTGGTCTTCTTGTTATCATTCACCTTGACCTTATGTGCATCCTGAAGTTTTCCATTTACAATGTATGTTTTTCCTGTGTCCTTCCAATTTTAAAAAGACCCAATAAGGAAGCACATCACATTTCTATTATTATACTTTGATCTGCTCAGCCTTATTTATTCTGTAAACACACAAACTAATTTCAAAGATACTACATTAGACTGTTACTCATTAAAAAGATGTCATCATAGTTCATATTTTCATGAGGCATTGCATCAGTACAATAGAAAATGAAATAAAGTAAAATTTAATTCTTACTCCTCATTTTCACAGATGAGAACCTGAATCTGTTCCTTCATATTTGCATAATCTCCCTACAAAATAGGGAAGAAACATTTATGTAGACAGACACATTAAATGCAAAAGGGTCAACAACATACACTTGCCAGTTAAAATAACTCAAATGTAAAGGAAGGCATTAATGAAGGTGATAAGTTTTAAAAACTATTTTTCACATGACTATATTATTAAACAGTCATATGTTAACCTTTACAATGCTGAAAGTGGATGTCTACTTTGACATTTATAGCCATTTGATGCTGGAAGTAGATTTATCCCATGCCTCCATAAAAAACTCTTCATTCTACTGCAAAAAGTAGGAATAACCTCATGTCTTTGAAAGCCCTGCAACTTCTCCATTCAAATTCCTAATTTTATTTTTTTGGTGGATAATTAAAACTTTACAACCCAAAATTTAATTGAGCACCAAAAGGGTTAAAATACCTGTAACTATATGCACTAATAAATCGAATTGGGTAAGTCCACTAGTTTTTTAGTAATTGTACCGTGTCTGCAAGGAATGCCTTCCAGGTAGTGAAAACAGATAAAAAAGTATTTTTTTAAAAAAACACTGGACCAACACTGTTTGGGAAAAAATAGGTCTGAATAAGTAGGACTGAGGGGAGTAAATTACTAATGATTGAAATTTTAAAAAAGAAATAGAATTACATTATCATTTTATTCAGACTCAGGTGTTTAACAGAATTTACAAGAATTTTGACCCAAGTTTGAATACCGGTCACAACTTTTGTTTGGTGGCATGGCTTCCTCTTGCTATTCTTCAACAACCAGCCACATGAGTTTCCTTTGGCTTCCTCCTGCATTTACAAAAATGGAGTTCTGGTAGGGTTTTCCAGGTACATGTAGAGAGTGGTAAGTTATGTTCCTTGACACTGGGTTACATTACTTAACAGTGGGATTGCTATGCAAGAAGCAGCTCCTACACTATAAATAAACTCACGCACTGTTCACCTTTATAATTTGTAAACAGCCATCCTCAAGTGTGAAGAGATTTCAATCTTTCTACCACCTATTGATTTCTGAAGAATTATTGGTACTGCTATGAAAATATCAGAATTTCAATTTTTGGAATCTCTATAATAAGTTTTTCTAGAAAGTTTCATGGCAGTAGCTATTTTGTGCTTGGAGCCACTAATCAATGAATTCACATGCATAAAGTGATGTAACATCTTTCAACTCAAGTACCCTATAGTTGAAGCTCCCTATCTTCAAAACCAGTGAGAGTTTGGGGCTACAGCTTCATAAACCTGGCTTTGGAAGTCCAATGTATCTTTTGCATGCACATTTTCAAAATTTGTCGATTTGTTGTGGAATGACCTCATTCTCTACCAACATACTATATAGGTGAATATCTACAGTGAAGTCATTAATGGTTAAAAACAAAAGTTGTCTATACAGATAGGATTGTCATTATTTACAATTCATTGGTGAAGTGCACTAAAGTAGTAGTGTTACTTTGCTGAACATGTTTGATCTTTATGACTGTTTTGTTAGAACATAAACCAGCTCCCTTTTTCAAAATACTGACTACGACATATCAGAGCGGTAAAATATTTTAGGAGAGCACACACACACACACAAAAATTAAACATCAGTTCAGATAAATTCACCAGTTTTGTCTAGAGACATTCCAGCTCAGATTCACTTACTTCATAAGCAACAAGGCGATTCTCCAAGTCCAGAATAATGCCATCATATTCCGTCAGAAGAGGAGCCATGAGACTGGGAACATAAAGCAAGAACTATCTAAATATATAACATTAAACCTGTCACTGTTTTATCAGAAATTATTTTCAGCATGACTGTATGACTATGGCAAACACCATACCTAGCAAAAACAGTTGATTGTAATTCTGTATTGAGGCTGTTGCTCTGCTCATCTTGTTGATGCTGCAGTAGCATCCAACCTTTACCAAAGTTCTTTAAGTGAGAGAGCTGGCAGAGACATAGAGAGCCTCTCACTTTGCTTTTCAGGTAAGAAGCCACAGTCACAAGTTCAAAAAAAAAAGCATGACTGAGAATGCTGACAGGTTTACAACTACTTTTTCCATGGTACAAAATCAGCTTCCACAAAGCATCAGCAATTTGTTTTCTAACATTTGAAATGACCCGTGTCTATCCACAACATGCAAAGTTTTGATACATATAAAGTAATCCCAAAATTTACTCAAATCACTGACCATAAGCAGGTCCCAACCACTTTTACAATACCAATTCTAGAAAAGATGAGGAGCTTATAAGCATTGTTTCATTTTAGTTCCAAATTTTTTTGCAAACCAGATAATCATATTTATTTTGTAAGTACAGTAAAATTACAGCACATATAAAATCCTGAACAAATAAAATAAAAATACAATTAATTTTAATAAAATTTTATTATATTTAATTATATCACCACCATAAAAAAGTGTGTCTTGTTATTAGAAAAACAAAAATAAATTTTAAAAGTATGTTAGGAAATTTACAGTGAATACTTCTTAGGCAAGAGAATTTGTAATTTGTAATAAAATGTGAAAAGCTGGAGCCTAAATATTTCCTTACAGTACTTTTTTTAACTTTAATTTTTTATTAATCTTTCATTAATGTGAAAAATACTTTTAGTTTTTATTTAAATATAGGAAATAAAGCACATGCACACTCCTAAGTTAATGTCTGTGGAAAAGGGATGACTTTCAATTATTAAAAAAAATCAAAAAATCTGAACATTAAAAAAAAATATACTCCAGTTATCCAGTCATAGAACAAAATGCGATGGATGCGATGAAGTACCAGGCATGACTGTGACGTACAGTCAAACAGCATATGATGCTACACAAGACAGACACAATTTAACGCCATATAGCACCACTTGTGACCATGATGCACACTAAATTTGTTTGTACCTTCTTGACAGGCAAGTCTATGGCATAACAGTTTAAAAAATTCAAAGTTACCAAAATTCTTTTAAAAATCAGAGATACAGGAAACAGCTGATGGCAAAAAAAAAAAAAAAATCCAGTCTGTTCTTTTAAGGCTCCTCTGTTGTTGGATGCAGAAAATCACAGATTGTTTTAAAGATGACAACGTATAACAACAACAACAACAACAACAAATGGCTTTAACTCTCTCCCTCCCCCCCCACCACCAGAAAATAGCCAACTTACTTTCTGTCCACAATCCAAGGTGACTGGGAATCTTCAAATGCCTGAATCAATAAAAATTTTGTTCAAGTTAAGATTTTAGAAGAAAGAAAACAAACAAAACAAAAATATACGTTATCTTCACCGGACTCATCGCAAGGGCCGGGGATCCCCTCCAACAGGTCCCAGGTTAAGTACACGCGGTGTCTTGGTTATTTTAATAGCATCGATACCTGCAGAGTTGAGAAGATCCTTCCAGCGACCGACCCCCCCCCTCCCTCCACCATCACCAGGTCGTACTCACCTTCTCCCCGGATACCTGGACGCGCGGAAACTGCTGCTGGTATTTCCCGAGGGCGGCATTCAGCCTCTGCACTGGAATGAAATCGGAAAAAAAGAAGAGAGAGAGGAGGGAGAGGTGGAGTAGCAACGCGGGATCCCTGCCATTTATCACTAACTCAGCAACAAGAGGAAACCTGTTCTCATTAGACGCACAGCGTTAATACTTTGAATCCCCCGACCCACCTTGGTCCTGGAGGTACGCCACTTCTTCGGCTGCCATTCTAAGACAGGGACACAAATGATGAAATCTTGCGAGGGTAAACCTTTCCGGTCCGAGGTTTCATTTACAGCCAGAAAGAGCCCAGCAAACACCGCTCCCTAGCCAAGGCGACCAGACCAGCCGCACACCATCATTCGTAAACGATGCAGGCTCGAGGAGAATAACATTTAAAAAATTAACTTGTGAACCAGCATCACATTTTTAAATTTTTTTAAATTATTTTTTTAAAAACGTGTTAACGTGATTTTATAAATCATTAAAAAAATTAAACAATCTTCACCGCGCTGATATGCTTAGTGCATTTAAGTCCGGCCGATTTCGCCGTCACGTGATGCTGCTGCTGCAAAGATGGAGGAAGTCGATCAGATTATCGTCCACTCTCTGCGAACTTTGGGCTGGTTCGTTTGTCCTTTTCGTTTATTCGTGGCAATAGAGGTGTAGATGTGCGTTCCTTTCGACTTTCGATTTGAGTCTGTCGTTCTCGGATCGCTGGCTTCAAGAAGTAAATCTGTGTGCCCTCTTCGTTCTTCCTCTGGGTGGGTGGGTGGCTGTTAGACTCGTGTAGTCCGGATATTGGTGCAAGCCGAGAAATGGCCGGGCGGGGTCTCTTCACAATAAAATGCTTCTTCAGAACTTACTTTATCGTTTTTGTGT
This sequence comes from Nautilus pompilius, assembly GCA_018389105.1. Taxonomy (NCBI): domain Eukaryota; kingdom Metazoa; phylum Mollusca; class Cephalopoda; order Nautilida; family Nautilidae; genus Nautilus; species Nautilus pompilius. Next base: position 74,313 of record JACATO010000634.1, on the reverse strand, counting down.
CGTTGAAAAATGTTCTAGGCTTTCTCAGAAACGGAAAAAAAAAAAGAAGATGTGCCTAACCTCCAGTTGAAAGCAATGAGAGTACCCTTTTGGGTGGGGTGGGCGTGGTTCATAACCCCCCCCATCAAACAGTGAGATGATAATATTTACATACAGTGCACCGCCAATAATAAAAAAATAATTTAATTTTAATATTTCTGAAGCTAACAGCAACGCTTACATTTTAAACTCCTGTTAGATTTGTCAACTTATAGTGGTAATGTTTTTCAGGCTTCAGTCGTTTGTCTCAGAACATCTGTGCTTATTTCTGTATATTTTAAAATAGTGACATTGAAGATGGGTTTGACAACTTAAAACAGTTTTCTACCGAGCTCATTATTTCTGCCACGGTCAAGTGTCTGAAGACAATAAATAATGCCACTGACTTGCCCAGTTCTCTACCCCCTGGAATGTCTGCACGCTACAGAATTGGCACTACTTTGGCTCACTGTATACAGGTATTTCATTTGGGCTGTTTTCGTTTGTATTTTTTGCCCAGACCTTTTTAGCCTTTTTTTGTTTTGTTTTTTGTTGGCAATGCTAAGTGAATCTCTGCACCTTGACATGAATTAACTCAGGTTGATGTATGGATTCCTTTTACATTATAAAATCAGGCTATCAGACATCAATTTGTCAAATCTCTCACTCAGATTTGATTAAACTTATATTAATGGTGTATTGGTTCAAAATGTAAAGTTTTTAGAGTTGTAGACATTGAATTCCACTACTTATGGGGCCTCAACCATAAGATTCTCTGGTAAAAAAAAAAAAAAAAAATAACATGAAAAATGTAAAAAATGTAAATACATGGATCATTAGCTACAAGCATGAGGCAAGATGTTTACATGAAACTTTAGTTCCTTGGACAGCTTTTGTGTAGATTCCAAAACTCATGCCAGAAATTATCTATGAAAATCCAATAACTCATTTCAGAATGAAAATAATAATCACCCTCTTCCAGAAAATACCAATTCACAAGTTCATTGTAAAATGTATTTAAATGAAAATTTTTTTTTTAATCATTTGAATTATATTTAAGGGATGTCTTATATTGTTAAAGCTCTTTGTATTGGGTTTAAGTTGTTTTCATTCTTGCCCTTTGTTACTGAGTGTACATTTTACTCTTTCTTAGGAGATGGGTTATCGTGGTGAGATTGGCTATCAGACATTCCTTTATTCCAATGAGAATGAAATCAGAAAGGTTTTCATGTTTCTTATTGAGAAAATGCCCAAAGAGGCTGTTGGGTCAACCGAAGAACCTCTAGGTTTGTAAACATCTTTAATCTCTACTCATGTAGGAAGCCATCCTTTGATGCTAGTTGAAATTTAATCCTTGTGTTGCTGTGTTTAAGGCAATAATAAAACAGGACCATTAAATATGATTTACAATATACATATATATTTATTTTTTGATTTTGTATATCTACGCCAATAATTAGTAGATGTGGGCCATTTATCATATTAATCATATTAACAAGTATCTGATTAAAATATGCACTTTTTTTTGTAAGTCATTACTATATATTTTTAAAATGTTCCTGCTTTATTTTGTTTAATTTAACTATGAATTATTACTTTTTGAAATAACTCCTTGTGTATTGCATGCATCTTTAAAATTAAAGATTTTTAGATGTGAATAACAGATACTAGAAGTATTATGATTCAGAAGTATGAAATGGTTCTTTAATATGCAATAACCTATCAAAAAGTTTCAGGCCTGGCTCTTGTATGGGCTAACAATGAACAGAAATCAATTTTTATTATTATCTTCTTTCAAAGAGTGCTCTTGACTTTTTGTTTGTATATAATCACATTTACAAAATTGTTGTTCAAGCCTCCCCACTAGTAATTTACATGTATAAGATCATTGTAGGCCATTATCTTCTTGCATCATGATTTCTATTGTTTGCATGGCAGTATTTAACCTGTTTGCATTAGAAATTAATCACAAAAGCAAGCTGTAGCTGCACTGATTTCTTACCATTGTTTGTGTCAGTTTCCTCCCTAATTTAGCATTGAGAATATCATGCAAGAATCCAGGATATTGTTGGACAATACTAGTCTCTTTAATAACCTGCCTATATATGATGCTAGTTCAGTGGCAGGTGATCTGGATCCTGTGTCTTCTATTACTAAAGAAGAAGTGCTATCAGCACTTTAAAATCTCAATTTGAATTCCCCAGCTGTTCCACTTAACATCAGTTTATCCATGTTTAAAAGAATTGGGCCTGCCACATGGAGAAATCTGTTTAATTGTTTCTTAGCACTGCACATTATTCTGAGAAACCTAAAGGAGTGTCACAGTGTTTATCAAGAGCAAGGACCATGAGAGAAATAATAGTCAGTTGGCATTCTACTATTACTAGTAACGAGATATATTGGCTATACTTCCAGATACTGGCTAGGAGGCTAAGTACTACATCAGTGCTACATTTAACTCAGTATGGATTTGTGAAAGTTCTAGTTGCAGCACCAATATATTAAATGTGGATTGCATTCATTGGCATGTAAAGAAACACCATAAAAAGTTGGTCTTTGTTATGTTGAATTTTGCAAAAGCATTTGATAATGTCACTCTTGAGTATCTCTGGGCTTCATTCAATGTCTGACATGTTCCAATGGCTTTTATTAACACCTTGAAAAAGCTATACACAAATTTATTTAGACTTTTAAGACCATAGGTGCTAAGTACAATCCAGTCAGAATGTTAAGGGGGCAAGCAAGGTGACCCCTTAAGCCCATGTTATTCAACTTTGTGGTTTTTAGCAGCCTTGTTGTATTAACAAAGTAAAAACAGGGTTAGAAACTTGGTGATCAAACTATCTCTCACTGCATAAACTGATGACATTTTTTTTGTAACCTTGTTGTCAGCAGATATGATTAAGCTTGTTAACACTGTTCATCTTCTGTGAGCATACTGGATCAGGTCTTAATCCTAGCAAATGTCATGGGATGTTTCTGCAGTATTTGGGGAAGACACGTATTATCTACAAGTACCATCATTGGTGGATACAGGATGAAACTATTGCTGTAATTGGTTTGGAGTATTTTTTTTTTTAAAGTATCTTGGCATTGAAATCAAACTGTGGAGTGATCTTGAGATCTCAGATTGCCCTTGCCAGATTTTATGCTCTAGCTAAAGCTATTTTTAAAGTTTTGGCAAAAGGTAAAACTTCTGGACATCTATCTTCTCATTGGCAGTACTGTTTGGTGCATTGCACAGCATCTATTTTACTGCTCATGCAATGGGATGATGCAGCCTGTGCGCATTTAGAATAAATCTTGCACTTTTCAGATTGTATAGTGAACCACATTTTATGTGGTTGTTAAAGACTGGGTTTGGGCTTCTATGACTGGCAAAGTTTATACTCCTCTCAAACTGCATTGATTTAAAATGTTAGCTGCATCCATTGAGCTTGAATATCCTGAAACTTCCAGCAGATCTCAATAACCTCCACAATATTTAAACAGTTTTTTTTTCATCACTAGCTTTTAAAAAAAAATTCTAGTTGATTTTAATATCTGATGCTACCACCTTTTTCACATTATCTACTTATGGCTCTCAGAACTCTTCTCATTTCCCCATATTATGGTTAAGTGAATTTCTGAGCAGCCCTCATTTATTACATGTATCAGTGGTTAGCAGTACATGCAGATTGTGTTCCAGTGGTATAATATCAATTGTTGGTGATTCCCTTTATTTGTTTCTGACACTAAGTATACACTTTACAAGATAGTATGAAGAAGATATCTGGAGTCAGCCACATTAGCTCAACAGAGAAGACCTTTATCACTGTTTTAAAAAAATGCTGAGGCCATGGACTGTTTGTACAATGCAGTAAACTTGGAATGGCAATAACCATTGATACACATTAAATGTTAAACAGAGAGCTGGACATCATTTTGGTCATGAAACCAGACTTGGATTATAACAATTTACAATTTGGTGAAACCATGTTAAGTGCAGTAGGAAGATATATGCAGAATATGCCAACAATGAGAGGTAAATGAAAGAAAGATAAGCAAAGTCAATTCTTGTAATAATCATTGCTGATTCTTGTATAAAGTATTTTAGAAATGATAATACTATTCTGTACCTGGTATTCACTTTATCACCTGTGTTTGCATATTTCTAAATTTGTCACCGAGCATTTGTTTATTTAAGAATTTAAAGTTTTTCAAGAATTTTTTTGTTACTGAAACAGTTGTCTTGTTGTTGTTGTTGTTTTTACATTTTTTCTTAAATTAAAAAATATATCTGAATGCTCAACTAATAAGTTGCTGCATTCTTTGCAAAAAAAATTTTTGACAAAAATATAGGTTCGCTGTCCTTTTGTGCTCATCTTGGAGTTAAGGGGGGGGGGGTCAGAATGAAAAATTTTAAAGGCAGTCAGTAGGTGTTTCATAGATTTCTTTTTTTTAAAATTGATCATCTTCTAAAATTCTACTTCTCAAAAAACAAGTGCTATAGCTGTACAACAACTTAGTTGTTGGTAGAAACTTTCTTTGGTACATGCCAAACTGATCTAAGGTGAAGGTGTTTTTATGTGAGTGAGATGTCCTGGGCTGAGTACCACCATCTTTAGCATGGAAGGGGCTGACTCAAATTGGAGGAAGAGAGACTGACACCAAGTCATGCCATGACAAGCAAGTGTGCTGCATGCTACTACATCCTCTGCCTGTCTATCATCATATGGATTTAGTTTTATTAAAAACATTCATAGCTTCATTTATTTTTTTTAAATTAGGTTGAAAAAGCTGATAAAATAATTTAAATCAGCATCTGCATCTTTTATGTAAATTGATAAACACTTTTTTTTTCAGGTTGAAATCTAAAATATTTCACAGCTTTGAAAAATTAGTTGCAAAATGAAGTGCTTGGATTTGTTTAATAAATTATGGAGTGTGTAGTTTCCTTGACAGTGATTTGAGGTGAAGAAGTTGAACATCCTGTAAAATGATTTCTTATTCCATTGTAGGAGCATCTGATCTGTTACAGAGATCAATAGCTGCTACAGTGGCTCGACAGCTAACTTGCCCCTGGGTCCCATCATATCTTCGACAGAACGACATCACATGGAGAGGGAAGCCAGCAACTTGGCAACGAGAAGTGAGCCTCATCTCTCTAATCTTTTAGATGTTATCATTTGTGAGAGTCTGGAGATTGCTCACTTTACAGAAACTGAAGCCTATCATATTTTTATTGTAATATGCTTTCAAAAAGAACTATTGTTTACCTAACAATTATTCCATATTTTGGTATCTCTGATCATCCTCTATGATTTCATAGTACATCAGTCAGATATGTCATACTTCTGTAAATACCTCAGCTATTATTTACCTGTCATTAGAAATTTTTGAAGATATCAGATTAGTCCAAATTTTTTTGATTTTGCTACTATGAGCTGCTGCTTTTTTGGAATGCCGTGCTTTTTTTGTGATTTAAAATTTAATAAAGTTATATATCATCATGCAGTGAAAGAAGAAATATGTATAAGTAGAATAATTTTTGGTCTGATTTCTGCATCTCAAAGAAAACTTGTTCTTTGACAAAGGTTTAATCTGCATTGGTAAATAAACTGAGATGTCTAGCATCAAAGTGTGATAAATGCTGAAAATGGATTTAATTCTTTTTTTTTTTTCAGTCAGTGATAACTGAAAACTCAACAAAAGCCTCAAAGTATGGCTTTATTTCTGTGTGATAACTTTGCATACAGTGCTGACTGATTTAAAGTAGGTAAAAATAATGTGTTTAATGAATTATTCATGAATGGCATTCAGTGTGGAGCGCCTAACTTTGTTTCATGACAACCTCGTCTTAGAGAGCCAGCATTAGAGCTGTATAATTTTCTTTGACCAGGGGAATTGCAACAACCATGGATTCCATGCCCACTCTTTGAAACGGCCAGTAGGACTATCAGATTTCTCAAAAAAAATCCCACAAGGCAAGTAGATATATTAGGAATGTTCTAATGAAACCTGGCTGAAATAGCATCACCATCCAGTCCCTAAGTTTCATTCATACATCCATAATATAATGGCTTTGAATAGCCATGTTTAGGGTTTGATTGATAATCCTTTGAAATTAAGTTTCTTTTACACTGGATGCTGATGCAACAAGAATATTTGACGGTCTCTCTATAAATGCACTGGCTAGTGGATACCAATGTTAGCCTGAGAGTACCCCCACTAGATACCCTTTTAATTGGAGGAAGTAGGAAGCAGAAACAGGGTTGAGGTCCTCCTATAATAAACTCTGTTAATTAGAGCGGGTTCCAAACCTGGCCTGAACCAGGAATTCAGTCAAACTTTCAATTTAAGACACTATTTATTTTGAAAAATTACTAAGATAAAGGATCTTCAAATGAAACTTGGCTTAAATAGAATCGCTAATTGTGTTCAACTTGTTTTCATTTGAACATCATCAGTAGAAACAGACTTTTTAAACTAATTTAATTAAGCAGAAATGTTTCAAGTAATAAAATTATACAAACTCTGTAAAGCATAAAAGTAGATCTTCAGAATGGTAAAGAATCTGAGCAAGTCTGAGCACTTGAAAACTGATATACTTTGTTGTAAGCAAAATCAAGAAAATAGAATTGGTTTGTTTTTAAAATTATTTATTTAGAAACACTTGGCAGTAAGGTAAACAAATGTTTCCCTTTCATTTATCTAAAAACCAGTGTGCTGAATTCATAATTTCTTTCTCTTTCTATAAAAAATTTTTTGTTGTAAAGCCAATGAGTGGCTAATGCAGGTCCATATAAGAATACTCTGGAAGGTAAAATGTCACAGGATCTGTTAACATTCTATAAGTCAGTATGCTTATGACACAAGAATTTTTTAATACTAAAGCATGGTGCTGATTTTGAAAGGACTGATGCTTTTTTCATGATGGGGAAATGTTCAAATTAATTTGCCTATGATGAAATTTGAAACTTTATTATTGCTAATAACATGAACACGAAGTTTCTCTAGACTTGTTTAATTGGCAAATATTTCACTAAATTTTCAGAATTATTGAACTATTACACATGCAGGCTACCATGTGTTACTAACCAGACTTTACGTCACTGTGATACTACAGCATCAGCAATCGAAACCAATGCTGCAGAGGTAACACTTCAGCACGAGTGGGAAAATGAGTGGAATCAGGCTTCTCTTACCTCCCATGTTACAGAACAGGTACATCACACTATTTTTCACTGCCAATATTGTATACTGTTATTTCAGATCTCAAACGAAATTTCCACCACACTTTATACTGGATCATTAATTAGTGTACTGATTTTTTTTACATCATGTAATAGTTACATTACACTTTTCCTCATTTTATGTTCTATAACAGAGACAGTTATACTTTCTTTCTGTATAATACACCAGATAAAGTACACTTTGTACCATACAGCTAATATGGTACAATTTTTTGCTGCATCATACAACATATAGGATACACTTTTTTTCTGATAAATATAAAAGATGAGGTATACTCTGCATCATGCAGTAGATATATATATATATAATATACATTCTTTCATTTCTGTGCCATAGAACTGGGCAACATTTCTTATCTTCTAAATTACAGATGCATTGTACTTAGTTGCCTTATAGCATACTCTCTTATGACAATACAAAATTTGTTATGTACATTTTTCCCTAGACCTTGTTTCTTTGTTTATCATTTTATCACATCTTTGAGGCACATGTTGACTTGGTGACTCACTGTTCCCATTTATTTACGATGGTTCAGCTTTTGTTTGTTTGTTTAGGATTACAGATTGAAGAAACGGCAGAAGATTCAAAAGCGTATATCAGAACAAATTCGTCGGGGGCTGCAGCATGGAGATGTTGCAAAACCCTCAACAACTCAAAGTTTGGCACACATCATAAATTCCATTGCCAACCGCACTTCTGGTACAGTGAAAACAAAAGGCTCTCGCTTTTCTCATACAGAAAAACTGCAGTTCACTAAGGTAAGAAGGGTAGGATCCAGCTATAATCCTAATTGTTAGGGGTCATAGTTTGTGGGAGAGTCTTAAAAAGGTGTGGAATTTTCTTACCTATTTATTTTTCAGAATGAAACTGGATAAACAGTCGTGACAAATAGAAATCTAGTGTGTACCTATGGCCTCGCTTTCATACCAGTTATGTGGTAGGCCTCTTCCATGTGTACCTTTCTGTGAGGTTAATTGCTTTCATTGCTTGATGATTATTCTTTCTGCATGAATGAAGCTATTAGAAGGAACACGGTTGCTGTTGTACCCTACCTAGCTTAGGCTGGGACCCAGGCAGGGAAGGTGGGTGTATGACATCAGAAACTATGGCCTGCACAAAAGTGGCAGTTAAGGACACAATGTTCAGAAGTCCCTACCAGAACTCATTTTTAGATCTGATCGGATGTATGAACGCAGTATCAGTAATATAGTAGACTAGTTCAATAAAATTAAATTTTTATTATGTCAGATAAATGCATCTTCAAGAGAAAGCAGCTGAGTTTTACTGGGTCAGAGAAATGAGATGTGACATATAAGGTTGGTTCATTCATTGGTTGGACTTGGGAACTATTTAAAATAGTGTTATAGAGTGAAACAATGTACAAATCAATGCAAGACATACTGGAAACACTGAAACACATTTAACGGCTGTACATTTAAGGAAATCTCAGCTAATTTGTTCTTTGCATACTGGAAAGAACTGGGCTTTACTATAAGATATGATTCATAAGTAAATTAGGATAATTTAATCCTAAAAATCATATCTAATATTTTAATTACAATGCATTATAATTATGCTTTGATTCATTTTGGATCTAAAGTTAGGTTTTTTGATTTATGTATTCAACATTTAAATTTGTGATCCTTGAAATGTCCTAAAATTTTGGTTGGCCAATTCTGTACAGATCCTGAGTTTAGCTCCTTTGTCAATAACTTTATTCTTTTTTTTTTATTTTTGCTTTAAGAACTTTGCTCTGTGAAAATTGGTTTTATAATTTACATCTTAGGCTACTGTAATTATTTTGGATTTCTTTTTTTTTCTACCATGTAGTCGTTTCTCCCCTAGAATGAATAGCACTTTTTTTGTCCCCTGTAGTTCATTTGACTTTTTAAAAATAATTTTCTTTTTTCCTTTTTTCTTATTTCTGTCTTTCAGTCTGAAGAAAAAATTTTGCAAATTGGAGGTGAAGGACCAACGATTGATTCTGAAGAGGTAAGTGCAATTTAGCTGCTTGATAATTACAAAAGGTTTCATAGCTCTGTTGCCATGACGTCTGGGCTCCACCATCTTGTTACTTCACAGGTAGGCATGGCTAAAGTGCAGAATATACACAGAGGGATTAATATCCTGCCACATCTGGCTTAGTGGTGTTCCATTATCTCTCTCTTGCTGCACTTATTTCTCTAAGTTAAGAAACCCAACAAATTTATTTGTTTTATTAAAAATTGATGTTGGCTGACAGAAGAAGAAAAAGAAGCCACTGAAAGTTACCTTAATTTAATTAAGATATATTGGCACTTAATAACAATTTCTGAAGTGAGGTTCTTTATAAGTACGGTGCTAATTTACATGTAAGAAATATGATTTCATGAGTCTAACTACTTGTCAGTTTCATGTTGTTTTTTTGTACCAGCCTGTAAAAATTCTTGAGATGGTAGCCATGCTCATGACTCTTATTAGCAGAATGTGGACATTTTTTCAATCTCTTACTTTATTTAGGAACTAAAGAAGAAACAAGAGAGTGAAGTGGAGTCATTACAAAATGAACTCAGCAGCCTTTCATCACAGGTGGACAGCCTCGAAGTGGATACCAAGAAGTTCGCTGCAGGCATCCAGCAGACCGAAGAGCACATCTCTATAGAGAACCAAAAAATCTCTGAGGAGCAGCAAAAGTACAGAGTCAAGAAGCAAACAATTGATCTATTGCCAGATGCAGAGAACAACATTGCCAAACTGCAGGTGATTATGGTCATCTTTGGTTTCAGTTTGTGACCTTGGTTACTTGTGAAGCCCAATAGTCTGTAGATTTGAAATTGTCTGCTCTTCCGCAAGCAGGACATACAAAGAAATCAGAATTCCTGTCTGGTTTAAAGATGGACAGTATTGGAAATAATTATTGAAACACAGGAAATGCACAAATAATGAGTATTGAAACTGAGAAGTATATTCAAATACATAATGCATTATTACAGAACATATATGAAAACAAAATGAATACTTTGTAGAAAGCGTTAGTATTATGGTATGAGATCTTTGCTTTATATAGGGCATACTCCCAGAGAGGTTATTATATGAGGTCTGTCCAAAAAGAAACCGAACTTTCAAAACCACACGCCAACCAGCTGGTGCAGTGTGCTCGTGATTGCAGTGCTGTGTATCGGTGACGTAGACCTTCAGTTTAATAATAGTCACATCACGCCATGTCAGTTATTCGATCTACACATGCTAGAGTGAACATATGTTTAGTGCACTTGGCGATTTGTCGCAAGTTGAACAATGAAGGATCTTGAAGAGCAACGTGCTTGTGTGAAATTCTGTTTCAAATTGGGAATAACTTTTATAGAGACTTTTCTAATGTTGCAACAGGACTATAGGGAGGACTGTTTGAGCCACATGCAGTGTCACGACTGGTACCAACGTTTCAAATCGGGAAGAACATCCAGCAAAGACAATCCCAAATCTGGACGACCTTCCACGACAACGGACGACGATCACATTGAGAAAGTGCGTGCTGTGATCCGTGGAAATCGTCGCCTGACAGTCCGTGAAGTTTCCGGAGAAGTAGGCATCTGTAAAAGTTCATGCCACATGATTTTAAAAGAAAAATTGAACATGCATCGTGTAGCTGCAAAATTTGGGCCACATCTGCTGACAAATGAACAAAAAGAGGACCGAGTCACAGTCTGTCAGGAGCTCTTTGATTGTTCGAATACTGATGAAAGTTTTCTGAAAAGTGTCATAACAGGTGACGAAACGTGGGTGTACGGCTACCATGTCAAAACAAAAAGGCAGTCGTCGCAGTGGGTTAGATCATCGTCACCACGACCAAAAAAAGCACGTCAGAGTTGCTCAAATGTGAAGGTGATGTTGATCATCTTTTTTGATTGGAAGGGCGTCGTTCATCACAAGTCTGTTCCACGTAGTCAGACGATCAATAAAAAGTTTTACTCAGATTCCTGAGGCGGTTGAGAGAGGCAGTGCGAAGGAGGAGGCCTGAGACACGGAAAAACAAAACCTGGATGCTGCACCACGACAACGCATCTGCTCATGTGTCACTCCTTATCCATGACTTTTTGGCAAAGCATGAGACGACTCTCATCCCCCAGCCGCCCTACTCTCCGGATTTGGCCCCTGCGGACTTTTTTGTGTTCCCAAAGTTGAAATCCACCCTGAAAGGTCACCAATTTCAGATGATAGAAGAGATCAAAGAAAATTCACTATGAGAACTGTGCACTATCCCTGAAAACGCATTTCAGGACGTGTTCCAAAACTGGAAAAAAACGTTTGGAGCGGTGTATGAACAGTGGAGGGAATTATTTTGAAGGAGACCAGTCTGATTAAGTTGTAAGTAAAGCAATAAATTTGTTTTTTAAAAAGTTTGGTTTCTTTTGGACAGACCTCGTATGATTGGAAGGTGGTTCTAAATAACCTATAGCACTTACCATTGTTCATCCAAAATGCTTGGTTTCTGTTTGATTTTCTCAGTATCCATATAACCCCATATAGTCTCAATGATTTTCATATTAGGACTTTGCAGGCCAAGACATCTTTGTGAATATTCCATCAGCATCTTTACTTTCTAGATAGTTTCATGCCACATAAGCTGTGTACTTTGGATCACTGTCATGTAGGAAAATGAATCTCTTCTCAATGAGATGCACATGTGGCATTTTTGATTGCTTGCATGAAAACTAATCACAGTACTATACCAACAAATGACGACTTTGGAGCATTTCATTTTTACACGAGATGTGATTTTATCTTGTTTGCATTTTATACCCAATTTTTTCTGTTTCTATAATTAGTTCCAATACTGTATGAGAACAATTTTAACAACCTTTCTGGCTTTAAAAAAATCTTTTTAATGAAATGATTTGCCCACATTTGGTATCCACTAATTTTGTTGTGAGCGATCTGTTAATTTTGTTCACTAGACTCACTGAAACTTAACTTTAATTTCACTGTCTATAGAGTTATCTCCCATTAACATAATGTCCTGAGTTCCCATTAATGTTTCATTGCCAGTCAACCCTCTCTCACTCCTTTGGTGATTTACAGTTACACAACTGCCTCCTTCAAAACTAGCACTTGTTTTGTTTGTTTTTTTCTTCAAGTCTGTTGTGGACAATAGCTCTCAGCGCCTGGTCAACCTTGCCAGCCAGTGGGAAAAACACAGAGTGCCGCTGATAGAACAACACCGCGACCTCAGGCTCCTTAACTCCCACAGAGAGGTTAGTTAATGATGACTCCTCCAAGCTATCTCCTCATTCCTCTCTGCTGATTAAGTAACAAACTAAACAACAGCATAATCTTGAGTTAGTGTACAAAAAATGGCATTAGCCCTTTAATTCTGCCTTCATTTCTTAACATTTAAAAATGCACTTTTACACACATAAATGCTGTGAGAATTAAAACCATTGCATATATAGTCTCTGTATGGGTAGGTAATCTTTGCTAACTTTTTACTTCTGTAGGTGGAGGTAAATATTCTGTTATAAGAACGTTTCTAGGTTCTTGTGTTAGTAAAACTAACACTTACATTGTATTGGAAAAAATAGAGAATACCTTTTTGTCTTGATATGTTTCATTTAAACCATAAGTTTAGTTGAAGCAGTCATGTGATGAAATTAGAATTCTCCAGTTCATTTTATAGCTGTATGAGAACAAATCTAATTGAGATGTTTTAGGATTATTAGAAATTTTGGAGTTTTAAGGTTTGTTTGAAGAACAATAAACAAGAGTAACACATCTGTGTCTGCATCATCCAATACCTAATTACTAATTTTACTTTTCTTTTCTTTTTTCTTTTCTTTTTGTCCTCTTATCTCTAAGATTTAAAAATAGGTTTTGTATCTTAGTGCAATATCAGTGGAACAATTAATGTTTTATGTTCTCTGAGTTTTTACTTCTCTGGATAAGTTAAAACAAAAATACTGCTAATGGAAAGAAGTTTTGGAGGATAATCCCTCAGAACTTTTGAAGGGGCACAGATGCTGATGGTATCAGTTACGAGATTGATTTGCAATAGATTGTAATTTAGTCAATGGGCTGAGCTGAGATTGAAGCCGCCACGTATAGATGGTTACAATGTTAATGACCTTTTTTTTAACTGATCATCTAACTTACTGTACCACAAGCAGGTGGAGCGAGCTGCAATGACTGATTTCCAGAACCTCGTGATGATTATTTAATTACTAAGTTAGTGAATGCTTTTTTTTTTTCCATATTTCAGAACTACACCTATTATTTCATTTGTAGGAATACAAAATTATATGAAAATATACTTTAAAGGCTGATTTTGTAAGTACACTGAAGGAGCTGGGAAAATTATGACTTGTCAGCGGGTATCAAGGCAGTCTGACAAACATGGTCTCCTGTTCCATTCCACTTTTTGAGGCAGGTACTTCTATTAGTTTGAATAAATATATGCAGACAGAAAGAGGTCTAGAGGGCTTGTTTCAAGTCAAGTCTCCTGTGTTGTGATGCAGTAAGCTCTATTAATAGCCAGCACATTTTAATGTTTTTGTCTCTGAAATGCTGGGTGCCATAAAATATCAATTTTCTCTACTGAGACTTGCCATCATTTTCATAACTCTGTGGTTGCAGTGACTAAAACAGGTGGGAGTGTATTAGCTAAACACACAAGCAACTGAATAAAAAAGATTACAGTCGACTCCTGCGTAATCGCAGTTTGGCATTTGCGGCCCCGGTTATTCCCGGAATTTTCCTTAGAACCTAACTCATAATTGTTTGTGGAAACCCCCGCATATTCGCGGAATCGCAAATATCTTCTGTGATTTTTTATGGCTTTTTTCGTGGCAACATATATTTTTTCATGCTTTTTAATGCTAAATTATTAATAACAATATAATTTACTAATTTTGTAATATAAATACTAACGTAAATTCAGCAAAATATCAATATAAAATAAACTCTATTGGCTGAAGGTTTGAAAGTAGCCAATCCGAGAGCGTTATCCATTTCTCCTCGCTGCTGATTGGCTGCTGCCCACGAGGTGCTGTCTTAGGCAGATGCAGCCCAGCAGCCCCACAGCTACATGCGGTAAACTGAGATGATATCTCAAGTGTTTCGCTGAGTGTTGTGTTTTTTATTAAATTATTATTATATATTTACTTATATGTTACGTTATATTTTGACGTTTATAGGTATTTATAGGCATTTTTATGGACCACATCCAATATTCGCAGTTTTTCACTCTTCGCGGGTGCTCTAGGAACGTAACCCCTGCGAATACCGGGGGGCAACTGTATACAGACTCCTGCTGAAGAATTCTCTCTTGCAGACATTCTTAAATTTCTTTTATGGTTGTGAACAACTTTAATACTATAGTTTCCATACCAGCATTTAAAGGAACTCTATTCAAAATGTCAAATTGTTTTGTTTTTAAATAACATTTCCCTAGCAGAAGCACTTAACTGAAATAAAAGTTGACTTGTTCAAATAGGTTGGTGAAAATAATTTAGCTAATTACATCCCCTGCTGAAGCTTTGTCATTGCTGCCATTTGGTTTATAATAATGAACAGAAAAATTTTCAGGTTGAGGGGAACAGGGTGTTTGCTGTTGTAGGATACCACAGCAGATGTAACTAGATCATTACCGGTCATCTTATAAATAACAAAACCAAACTACTATTTTCTGTAGTTGTTACCAAGACACGATCATGTGGTGATGGTTTTTATTTCTACCATTGTCAGCTGATCACCAGTTATGCTAAAATATTTGAGTTTATGCTGTTAATAAGAGACGCATGCTGTTTCTGCTGATGAGCTCTCCAAAGATTGCCATTTTTTTTTTCTTTTAAGTCCTAGAAAAAAAAAATGAAGCATTTTCAGAATGTAATTTTTGTTGGAGACTCGTGGATATTTATCAAGATTCTATACCAGCAGACATTTTATTTTGTTTTTTTAAGTCAGAAGCTCAGAAGAAAGTAGAAGAGGTGAAGAATTTCCGAGTAAAAATGAAGGAAATTGCAGAAGATACGAGAGCAAAAGAAGATTTGTACAAACAGCTGGTGAGTCTGACGTGCTGAGTTACGTCCCCTGATTGATTGCTTGAACACATTAAAGGTATAGTAATGTGTATTAAATGTGGAAAAACCTGTAGTTAGTGTAAATTTATGAGCCATTTGCAGTGCCAAAGTGTGCATGGCAATTATTCCCTTACCAGCTGATAGATGAGAGTGTTGAGAGTTGTCTCCCATCCATTGGCAAGTTATCGCTTGCTTATACTATTTTGGTTGCCCATGTTTCTGGTATTTCACTTCTGCTTGGGACCACTGCAGAAAACAAAACTTTTAAGATTCCTAAATGAAAAAGTATTGAGTCTTTCAGATGCGAAAACAGTAAAATAAAAAAAATTAAAAAAATCTTCCATGACTCTTTTGGGAAGAAATTGCTTTATTAGTATCTATTGCAAACTATTTTAAAACCAGTGGAGTGAATCTCTGAGTTCTGACAGTGCCCTGATCATGGTGTTCCCCACTGCCAAAAGTCTGCATTAATAATCTTTACTTCATATATTTTCAACATTCCATAGAATTCTTGTAATAAATCTTTAACTTCTGATTTCTTAATGACAAAAGAAAGCAGTATTTTAGACTGTTCACAGATCTCAGACTTACATGTAACTCTTACCTGGGGCCAGTTGTACTCAAAAATCAGTACTTTACATCTGATTATGAATTTTAAAAATAATTAACTGATTATAACCTTATTCTTTGTATTTTATAGAAATGAAATCAGACCATGAAACAATAGGTCAAAAGATCACATCTCTCTTTTGTCCTTTAAAAAAATTCTATGCAGATTTGTCTGAAAGTAAAAAAAAAATAAACTAATTGGGAATGTTTTGGTTAAATAAGCCAACAAGTTGTGGACATTTCCTAATGCTGTAGTAGATTTTGGATTATTAGCCCAATGTTAAGCTAAGAAGCTTTCCTTCTGTAACCAGGTGAATTTGCATCAACCCGAGAAAAAGGAGGTTAATACGATTGAATCATAACTATTTTTCAGGTGTCTGAATACGAACGAATGGCAAAAGACGCAAATAGATCAGCTTACACCCGCCGTATTATGGAAATAGTATCAAACATTAAAAAGCAGAAGATGGAAATTGACAAGGTAAAGTGGGATTCTTAGAAAGGCTAATTAGCATCTGGATGTGCAGAGTATAGGTAGTGCTACTAGAAACTGCATTTTTTCTTGTTTTAAATTTTCTCCACTGGCGGACTGATCATTGTTGATGATGAACAATATTTGGTGGATGAATTTTAGTTTTTTCCTTATGCCAGGTTCTTTGGATGGAGATTTAAAATGAAGTACACAGTTTAGTTAGTTCAGATTGTGTAACTCTTTCTATTTTTTTCTCTCTTCAGGTGTTAATGGATACCAGGACTCTCCAAAAAGAAATCAATTTGTTAAGTGGGAAGCTTGACCGAACATTTACAGTCACAGATGAACTCATTTTCCGGGTGAGTAAAATTCCCCAGGGTTCATATCCAGGCAGTACAGTGGTAAAAGGAAACCCAGTCTATAATGGAAGATATTTTTAAAAGTCACGAGGGATCTTACAGCACAAGTTATTTATTACTAGTTTGTGCAAAGGGCCCATTTCTATCTGGGGTTCACATCTGGTGTAAAAGGAAGACATTTTACAAAGTAGCTCCATTAACCCTGATGTTAGGTTGAAACTTTTTTAATAACCATGGTCTGCTTTCATACTAGAAACAATCTGCCAACTCAGGAGAGAAGACAGATATGATTTTGCAGAATTTTTTATTGTGCAAGTTAACTTTCTGTGGAGGGTAATGAATTTGAAGAAAAATGTGAGAGATCCCTCTGTTTCAGGGGTTTAATTGGGACCTTTAAACAAGGTTTATTAACTATGGAATTGGTAACCAGCTCAGAATTGGTTCTTTTTGGATGGTGGAGCTTAGATGAAGGTTTTACTCTTGACTCATCTCTCTTGGAAATCAGGGGAAACTGATCAGGTCTGCTTAGTGCATTCAACTGTTTCTTCTTCCAGAAATATTGTGTTCATTCAGTAAGAACAAATGGAAAGAAAACCACCAACCTGAAATATAAAAACAATTGGTCTTATTTACTGAATAATTATTACTGTGTTTCTCTCTCCAGGATGCAAAGAAAGATGACGCTGTAAGAAAAGCATACAAGTATCTTGCAGCTCTTCATGAGGTAAGTATTTTACCCAGGATGCACCTGACATTTTAGAGTTCTACACTTGCTCTGTTGCAGTAAGAGTGCCTTGGAGGAGAGGGGGTTAATTAGGACTGCTCAGTTGAAGGAAGTATGAAACAATCTTTGCTACATCATTGGACCACATTAGTTGTATGCATTGCTTGCTGGTCATATGATGTAATAAAGGAAGTTGCTGTTGTGGAGATATTATTCAATTGGCTACAGCTGAATTTTGAGTGGCATCATAGGAAATGCAAATGGTTTCAAGATTCCGCAATAAATCATGCAGTGCACTAACTTGAGCAAATGGCTTCAATCAGAAGTTGTATTAAGTTTAACTAAAATGGTCAAAATTCAGTGAAGGACTGTCCTTGCAAAATGATGGTAAAGCAATACATCCATGCAGACTGAAGTGGTTATTGTAATCATTATTGAAAGATTATGCACTTTAACCCAAAGTCAAATTCAAAATAAACACTTATCAAATTGAAACACAAATGTAATCTTACTGGATGACCACCTGTCACTTTACCCTGATAAGATTGTTTTTTAACAGAAAAAGTAATATGGTTCTAAAAACAATTCAAAATTCAACACATTTATGAAACTTCCAAAGGCTGTGAAAAATAGAATGGAAATTTTCACCTGAACTCAAAAATTTAAAGATTTCTGTGTTAAACTAATCAGCATTGATATCAGGATTGTCATGTCTGGGTAGTAGAGGAAAGTTAAGACATTCCTCAGTCTTTATAATAGCAATGCTTTCGTGTAGATGAACTGGCAGTTTGTCTTTGTTTTTTGTTTATTTTTACCTCATTTCCTTAAAGCACTCCAAAAGTCTATGAATTGTCATTATTGATCTGACAGTTGAATTTTCAGTATACTTGAGTCAGAGTCTGCGATTGCATTTCTGTTGAGGCTTTGCTTAATCTCTTTGTTGTCCATTTAAAATATTTTTCTGTCAACATTACCTTATTCTTTCCATGTGTTTTGTCTCTACTTTGGAACTTCTGTTTGAAGTGAGGGTCTAAACCTGTGAAAATAAGGGTTTCTTATTTTCCATAATACTTATGTAAACCACTTTGCACAGTTGCATTTAGCTGATCCACAATTATCAAGTTTTCTTTGAAAGTAGTATATGCAGTAGCTTTGTCTAGGAAGAGTCCTATAGCTAAAAATGATAGAATTATAACTGATATTGTTGCATTCTTCAGATTAGCAACTTTTGTGATCTCTTCAAAAGGTTTTGAAAGGCAGACAAGTTTTCCAGTTAGGCTGCATTGACAAGAGTTAGATTTGAAATACTGTGGTCTACTGCAGATGACATATTTAGGCATTTTTTTTGTTTACCTGTTCCAACAGGTGGATACATCCTTTAGAAAGAAGCCTGTGTTTTCGGATCTTCAATTGTTTCTGAAGGTCACTTAGCTGTGAGGCAGTAGGAAAATGCGGAAATGGCTAAATATTCTTTGATTACCACTAATGGTGTCCTTCTGCTCATCGTATAGCTGCAGAATATGAACAAAATAAGATAGTGACAGTAATATAATTTTTACCACATTAGAATTGTACCTATGGACCAGTTCAGCTACTACAACCAAAATTGGTCAGCTGTATGTGGTTTTGGAAATGGAACTAGATTTTTCAAAATCAGAAGTCAGAGAATGACTGATCATACAAAGAAATGCTATTTCAGCAGTACCAGCTATCCAAATGTCTGTGCTATACTTGTCATTTCGTCTTTTAGCATCTTTTGGAAGATACATAACTGATATCACTATTTCACTGAAAAAGGTGCTGTGCAGTTTATATTATATTTTTTTAAATCTGACTAAGGTTGTAAGTCAGCTGCAATAGAGTCCCCTACATTTTGGGTGTATGGCTAAGGATCAAGGTTCTCTGATGTATTACAACTTTTCCCTGTCAAAGGATTCTTTCATGATTATTTGTTTATTTCAGCTTGGTCTGGGTTCTTTAGGTTTCCTTTTTGCAGTAGCTCTCTCTTTTCCCGTTGAAGCATGCCTATTGTATTTGGTGACATGTTTCACCTTTAAATAGTTTATCACACCGGTTTGTTTTAAATGTCTGCAGTTTTTGGCCACTTAGCTTTATGGAAGCTTCCTAAATGACAAAATAATTCTTTACAAAGATTTCTAAAGGCATCTCTACCTTAAAATATCTGTGGCTAGGCCCTTATCTGGAAATGGATTGTATAGGTGGTCAGCCTGCTACAGTCTTAGCTCCTAATTCTCAGCTAAACAGCATCTGAAAAAAATTGGACCAGCCTCAATATCCAATTTTTAAAATAACGAGCAACCACAATATAGGTTCTGTGACTGCTGTGAGTGATCAAGTATTGCAGGGTCACTAACAGTGGCTGCATTGGTAGAAGCCATGTGGCTTTTATCACAGTACACTGCAAACAAGCATGGTATCTGGGTTATGTATTGTTATCACTATCAAGTTTTAGTTTTTTCGTTAAAATGCTGGTGTATGTATGCACATACTGAAAAGAGAATATCCTAATAATAATGCAGCGCAATACAGGATCCACTACCTGCATTGATCATCTTTGATTTCAAACTTTAAAAACTTTCTAAAATTATGTATCCATATTAATATTTGTTTTTTTCTTCTTTCATCAAAACAGTATATTGGCAGAATGTTGCGATATATCGAAAGTTCTCAAAGTTTGCATGTTCATAGTGTTTTTGCTTTCTAATTTTCATTAGCAAATAAATCTCTAATGTTAAGATTTTGGGAAACTGAATAAAATGGGGGGGACAAAGTCTCATGTACTCATTTGTCTCAGTGGGAAAGGGGGAAAACTCTTTAAACCTATTTATTTATTGTTTTGTTGTTTTTTTTTGCTTATGTTGAAACTGTACAGAAATAAATTTCTGGATTTCCATTTGGAGCAGATCAAAGATCCATATGAATTTTATCATTCTGCTGATTAGTACTTCATTAGTTAGTCAGTTCTGTGCCAACACTGCTGTTCACACAAAGCATTTTGACTGTGTTCAAAGTAGTCTGCATTAATCATTCTTCT
This sequence comes from Nautilus pompilius, assembly GCA_018389105.1. Lineage (NCBI taxonomy): Eukaryota > Metazoa > Mollusca > Cephalopoda > Nautilida > Nautilidae > Nautilus > Nautilus pompilius. The sequence goes on along the minus strand of JACATO010000634.1, from coordinate 53,789 downwards.
CTATCAATCTTGATTTTCATTTGCACAAAATGTCCCAACTTTTTCACTTCAAATCCCCCTATATTTTACCAGCAACTCCTTTCCTAAGTCTTCCACAAAACCTTGTTTTTCAACATTTAAAATCTGTTGCTACTTTCTCCCAACCAAAGTTCTCTCTTCCCTGTTTATGTTTGGTGATTGGGCTTGGATGACAGTATTGTATATAAACTTTAAAAATTTTATGGATTTAGTTGTTTTCTACACACATGCAGCGGCTTTGCTCATGGAATTTAAAATTAATAAAAAAAAAAAAAAAATAGTAAATAAGGCACAGTGAAAATTCTAAATTGTACCAAAAACAGACTGTTCGGATCAGGAGAATATAACCAGACCTTTACTTTTCTATCCACTCACATGCACAAGGCATACATTCTATAAAAAGTAAAAAACTGTGTTCTGATGAATTACCTCTGTGGCGAAATAAATGCCTTGGATACCAAACATTTACCAAGAAGATGTGTTTGTAGTTCATTTTCCACGTGTGTAGCAGTCAGTTAAAATTTTTCAGCTGGTGGAAGAACCAGGGGAATCGATGAAGCTTACAGTATATTTAACTTGTGAAATATGTAACATTTCTAATATTCCTAATGTTTAGAAGAGAGATTAATTACCACAACACCATTTTAATGAGATTTTATGCTCGAGTCTCTACAGGACTTCCCTAATATCAAGCCTTGTTCACCTTTAGTCGACTAACAGCCTACCTTTATTTGTCCACTGCTTGCTTTTTTGTAGAATTGTGAAGCACTTATCAAGACTTTAGAAGAAACAGGTGTGATAATGAGAGAAATCAGAGACCTTGAAGACCAGGTATGTTCTAAAGTACTGCTGCATTTAAACTAATTGACTTTAAAAAAAACTTTTTTTTTTTAATACTTATTGCTGCAATTTCATTAGCCATTTCATCGCCAGTCATTCTACAGACAAACATTGTTGGGTCAACTGTTTTGTGAAGACGAATCCTTAAGTGTTAGTTTAATGGTAATGATGACACATGATTATCTCAATATGAGTTTCCCAATCTTTACAAATAGTTAGGGGGGGGCAGTGTTAAAAATTGTTCAAAATTATAGTTTCTGTAGGCAGAATTGGGATATTTAGTTGAGGAGTGGTTATAATTTTCCCAGAAATTAAGAGTGCCTGCTTCAAGAGAGGGTCAGTAATACTTTACCTTATTGTAAGGAATTACTTTAATGTGGTCAGAGTTAGATGTGCACTGGTCAAGACCTGGTTACTTACACTAAATCCACCATATTTTTTTCTTATTATTCCTGATTTTAAGCTTCATTCTTCATGGTGTAATAATGATAAATCTTCGGTGAATAAAAGAAATGGCCACAGAGTTAACCAAAACCACCACCAGTTTATTTAATCATTTGATCGCTGTTCAGATGAACTGTGAACAGTGCCAATGCCATAATAATTTTTCCACGTACCCAGCAGAATTGAGAGGTCCTCCAACAAACACCAATTCCATCTTCCCACCGCACCAGACTGCAGCCCATATGATGCAGTCACTCGAACATTTACTTCATGCCACCTTTGTTGTTAGTGCTGATCTGTGGGAAACTGCACCTTCTGAACGACACAACGGTGATAAAGTAAATGCACCACTAAAGGGCCTGTTTCTCTTAATTAGTATGCTTTAATCATTATTTCACTTTGATTTTGTGTGATATGCTTGTAGCATTGAAGTTTTAAAATAGGCTTCACTTATATCCTGTTGAGTAATGTACACATCCATCATGAACTCACTCACTCATAATGTAAAAAAAACACAAACAGGAATCTGTCATTTATTATTGTCATCATACAAATTATATTTATTCATAGCATAGCTGTGGCTTTAAATATTTTTTTTTTTAAATGAACCTTTAGTTATCTGCCCCTAACCAAGTTTTATGTTTATAGTTTAATAAACGAAAAAAAATTTTTGTTCCCTTTGTGCAAAATGTTTAGCATTATATACTATGCAGAAGGTATTATTGCATCAGGCCATCTTTAAATAAACATACATAAACAGAGCCTTGAGATTTATCTTCCCTCCAAGTTCCCCACGTTGGGCATAAGCAGGAATTTTTGATTTTTTGTTATTACCACCATTGTTTGGCCACCTGATTGCCAGTGCTGATAATGCTTTACAGTTCAGCTTTATCTAGAATGCACGCACGCACCAAGCTTTCCTTGAGAACTTATAACCACTCCACAGTGTGTCAGGGACTAGTATGATGAACTTGACCAGTTCTATGAAATTCACAGTAGAGTATGCTTCACAGATGAATTGGTGAAAGCTGAACATTGATGCAAGTTTAATTAGCAGATTATGAAACTAGATTTTGAAATATGCTTCAGTAACTTAACCCTTTGAGGATTATTGAATAATCCTGTGTTTCCAAAGTATATTTATAGGTTTACTTTGGAAGAATCAATACCCGCTCCCGGTAAATAAATCAGCTAATCCTCATGGGGTTAAGAGACTTGGTTTTGTGCTGGAATAGAGGTTAATGTGTACATTTAAAAAAAGAGTGAGTGAGTAAACGCTTTTAATACATATACACTATTCTGTAAGATAGAAACTTCTAAAGTAAGTTCTTATTTATTTTATACTGGACTGACAGTCAGCAAACCAGAAATGTACTGTTGAAAAGTTTAACTTGTATTATGTTTAAAAGGCTGTAGAGTTTGTTTCCTACATATGAATGTTACAAGTGGTGGAAGTGCAATGCAGCTGCTTGTATCATTTCTGCTACTGATGTTGAGAAGGTTCAGCAAGAAACCATATTTTATCATCTTTCTTGCAGATTGAAAACGAGAGCAATAACAAAGTGCTGGCAAATCTGGAGAAGATTTCCAGTGACTACAAGCAGATGAAAGAGGAGAATGCAGCTCTGTTGGCCAAACTGAAAGAGAAGCAATGAGAGGGACTTTTTTGTAAGCTCATTAACCCCCCCCCCTCTCTCTGATGTATGTAGCAAAGAACAAAACTCAATCTTTGGCCAATTCTTCCTCTGAATTCCAAACAGTTGAAGCTCACTAATCTGGTTTCAGTCACATTACAGCTGCTGCTGTTGTGATAAAATCACTTCATAACACTTTGTTTCTTTGTCCTTTTCAACTAATAAAGTTCCACAGTAATGTGATGACTAAACAATCCCTTTGTGTATTCACTGATTTACATGTGCATCCCATTAATCTATTTCAAGGATGCAGTACAGCCAAATAGTGTAGTCAGCTGCAGTCTACCACCCTCCCCCAACTGCTACATGGGAGGGAGGCAGTTTCAAGGTGAATTGACACTTTCTACCTTTAAGGAGTCACTAGCATGCTAAATTCTTAATTTCATCCAACAAATTTTAAAATTACAAGGTATCTTTTTGCCTGGGCCAAACTGTTGACACAGGAATGGTTGCCATCTCAGCTTTTGGGGTGGATAGAGGCTGCAGCATCAGTATGACTTGACATATTGCAGAATCACCACACGAGAATCTCTGTGTCAAACTTTTCTTTTACAAAGTTGAGCAAACAAAAGTGTTTAAAAGTTCCAGAGATAGTTAAAAGTTCACTGAAACTTGCTAACTGTCCTTATTGAGAAAACAGTATATAAAGATTGACGTATAGTCATTTCCAACTGGTGCCTGTGTTCAGTCAGACCCTAGCTACTTTGTTTCACATAAACCAGGCCATGAATTCTGCAAACTTTCCTATCCCAGCAATCAGTTTTAGATTGATCTTTCCTAGTTCATAGTGCCCTTCACCTCAGCAGTTTGCTTGCAATAAATCCAGTGTTCTGCAGGCCATTTTCATCCTCTTGAACTGCAACATAGCCATATTAAGCCAAATAGCCATGTAATTTCATAAATTGAGTCCATTTCTTAGGATTACAGAAAAAATTGCCTGAAAGCCACATTTAGATGGTAGGGGGCATGGGGTTTGGCAAGGTAGATTTGAGGATTTTCCCCATTTTTTTAAATGCCAAAATTAGAAATTAGACAACCAAATTGTATTCACTTTTTAGTCTACTAAAAGAACTTCTAAAGCATCAACTTATTGACAGATGCAAAGTTGCTTCGGTGCAAGCCATTAACCATTTCGTGCACGTGTGCATTCTGAAGAAGGATTTTGTGAAATTACGATTGTATCGAGGAAACAGTTGAAGTGACTGGCTTCGCATTGTTACAGTAACACACCTCAGTAAAGCTGTTTTTAATGGAACTTGTATCGGCGATACTCCTTCCCATCTCCATTTATGAAAACACCTTCAAAAGAGGGGAGGAAAATTTGAAAAATGATAAACCATTTTTCCTAAAAGTTTAAAGATAATTCCCATGACTGATTTCACCAACAGTTACCTGATGACAATGGTCAAAATTTTCTAACAGCAAACAAATCTGTGAAGAGCTGGCACAGTAATGATGCAACAATAAATGACAGAACAGGTTCCTACAGTTTATGGCCAGGCCAAAGCTGATCTATGAAGTCACTGCAATCAATGGAGGCAAAGATCAATAGCTTCACTTATAAATGGCTTGGGTTCCCCACTTAACAACCTTTAGTCTGTCCAATTTCTCATTCTCACTTCTAAGATCCCTAGTAGAAGAAGGCAAAGCAAGACATTATGTTCAAAGAATCAGATCGTCCCAGTCAGGTCAGCTACTCCATCATTCCAGACAGGAAGCTAGTGAGATGACTGAATCATCACTGCAATTCAAAGAAATTGCTGGAACCATGCAGAAACGGTGCCAGGAACATGGCAGTGTAGAGACCAAGTAATGATCAAAAACCAGTAAAGGAAGCTGCAAAATTAGTCCAAAAGCATCCAAACAAGGACAGTAGAGGATGTCTTGTAAGGGAAGGGTCTCTATCATGGAACGATATGAGGCACATGGCACCAATGTTCAGTTTATCATCATAAAGGCAAGCTTACTAAAGTGGGGGGAAAGAAATGACCAAACATGGCCTGCGTGCTATTGTTGTGTAGAGCAGCTACAGCAAATACATGGAGTCACAATCAAGTCTTGGAACTGGCAGCAGCTGTGGACAATGCCAGATTTAATGTAAATAGAAAAAAAAAAGGAGCTGCCTTCACAATGAACATACTTCCTCAGGGAAGGCAGGTCCAGCAACTGGATACAGATTAGTAGTATTCCAGGGTGTGTGCTAGACTGTGCCAATGACTGAGACACGACAATTGACTTGGAACATATGCAAATACCTGGAGATAATATCTAGGGATGGGCAAAGACAAGACTTTGTGCTGACATCGGAGAATGGCAAAGGGATCATTGCAGTTGAGTTTACTGTTCCATACAAGCACAGGTTGAACATCAGCCGTGAGTATAGTTCAGTGAAATGTGAAAAACTAATGAAGCAGCTTCACTCACAAGAATTTACAACAAGATTGTCTGCTGTTGAAGTTGGAAGTTGCAATTTAGTTGGATTGCATACAATTTCTTCAAGCAATTAGGTCCGTCTTGACAGTGCCACTGAGCATATTGTTTAATATGGGCTAAGAGGGATGCCCTGATCCCTAGTACCTGGTGGGGTAAAAACCCTACCTGGATTACCAAATGAGACATTGCCAAAAAAAAAAACCACACTTGCCAGTAAGAGACACTCAGATCTGAGTGTGTGCCCTGCCCTCAGAATGTAAGAAAATTAGGGGCAAAAACACCTGCTTGATACAGGCAGGTCCTCTTCCTTTGTAAACTTGTTGATTTGCTCCCTGTAAGTTTCCTGTTATTTTGTGGTGCTTTCAACTTTAAATGTAAAAATACAGAAGTATTTGGTTAAGGTTGCTGAACCACAAGAAGCCTCAATTGTTCTGCAAACTCGAGTATAGAATGGACAACAAAAACAAAACTAGTCGGGTTCACATTATTAATGTAGATTCCATTTCTTTCACTATTATTTGGAAATTACTCAATTTTCCATGATATCATTAATAGTTAATTTTTTGTCACTTTTAACAATAAACAAACCTTAAGTCGGAACACCAACCTCTGAGATTTTTAATACATTAAGAAACGAACTATTGAGAAATAAATGTTTTAATGTAACTGATACTAATCTGGTCAATTCAGCTACCAACTTGACACTTACAAAAAAGAAAATTAATTTCTTATTTTATGGAATGAAGTTGTTGAAACTGTATGATGTATCTCAGCTTTTATTTCTCTTATCTAGATATTATTAACTTTGTGCAATATATAATGTTCAATTTTGGATATCCCTCCTAATTTCTTATACTGACTGAAATTGGAACCTTCCATCCATATTTAAATTCACACTACTTGTGTGAATGGTTTTCCATGATCATTTTGCTGGTTTTAATAAACAGATTAGTATGACCTTTTCTCAACTTAATCCCTGCAAGGAACAGTCATCTTCACTCACAAAGATTAACTACTACAATAAACTGTGTATTAACTTTTCCAGATATAATACCAAAATGGAGCAATATAAATGCTAGCAAGCATTTTGAACAAAGTAATGGCATGTACAAATAAATTTGAAAAATCACTAAGTATTTCTCTTTGCTGGGAGCCTTTGTACACTCAACTCAAAGGTTTATTTTTTCTTTCATTGCTGCAGTGTATGTTCACTGTTTTTACCCCTGTCTCCCGAGATGTCAGTAGCTACAAATGGTGTGGCTATCTGAACATGTACAGGACAGTAATAATGTCATACTGCATGTTACAAGGGGTGGCAATTTTTGAATGATTGAATTAGTTACTGTACTTTGGAAGAGATCTTTAACTTGTAAGTACATACACCTGAAGTAAAATTAGATTTTTTAAAAAACACATTGTTGCTTAATTTATAATTTAAGAAAAGCATTTTTTAAAAGCAAAAGTTAGTAAGGATGTTCAAATGGCCAATTTCACCTGGGTTCCATTTGAACATCTAGTATATGAAAATGATACTATAGTTCATTTGCATATTACCAAAAATCATCCTGACAGAGACTCTGCATATTAATGCGTGACAATGAACTTCATTTGTCTAAAATTTAATGACTGCTTTATACAAAATAGATATTTCTACCAGTTCACAACAGTCACTAATCAAGATGGTATTGTGAATTGCAACTTTGTATTTAACACCAAAATTTGCGAGATGTTACTTATGGGAACTGTTCTCATTGCCCCAGAAAAGAGTTAATTAGTGAGCTGAAATGGATTCATAAAAAATGCAATATTATTATGATTTTGATTGTTGAAACAGTTCCACCATGTCCAGAATGGATCTTCTTCCAACAGTCTTAGAATCAAGAACAAGGAACTTTTTTTTTTTAAACCCCTCCCTCTAAGTTAAAATAGTGTTCTAGAAACAGCACTAACAGTAATTTTTCATTTGTCCTAGCTAAGTTGAAGAACTTCTGCCATCTACCCCAAAATACAAACTGAATACCTTCCCTACACCATGTTCATTTAAAAATTCATAAAATTTCCCAAAGTCCATGTGGTACTCCCTCCCTTTACCACCACGTACATCAAAACATTTTTCTTCAAACACAGAAAACTTCCTTATGTTTTCCACATCCACATCCTTTATCTCAATCTCTTCTCTGTCCTTCACTGTAAGTTTCTTCCAGTTCAGCCTACGAAGCCGAAGCCAGTACTCTTCCACCTGGTGGCAGTGGCCCTCAACGCACACCATACCTGGTTTACCTGGCACGCTGAACCCAGTCAAATCAAGATCCTGAGCCCAGCCAATGATATCCTGTCTTTTTGATTTACTATAAATATGATGGCTGTAGATCCACAGTCTAGTGAACATCATCTTTTTGTCCTCCCTTTCAGGCATAGCAGTCTTTTCCTTGGTCTTCATGAACTTGTCAGCATTTTCCTCAATCCACTGGATCACGGATCCTATGCAGATCTCACCCCGGTCTAAACCTATGATGAATTCATGAAGGCTCTCATTCATGCGGCTATGCCCATCTCGGTTCATTTCTGGAGCCCTTGTGAAAATCTCAGGGGGCACCATTGGATATTCATGAGGAAGATGACACACCACTTCAACAGTACACTAGAAAAGAATTATTTGATATTAGGGTAACGCATTGCATGATGTCATGTCCTACTGTATCTCTCAAATAATTTATCACAACTAAGTCTAACTTTGGTGGACAGATGTTAAAAATAACTAAAAGCTTTGAATACTGATATAACTAAGAAAAATGATAAATTAGACTATAAACAAAATGTGGTATCTAAAAAAAACACCTTAGTAACAAATATGGATGATAATTGTAACTTTTCTTTCAAGAAGTCATTGATTTTTTTGCCCATTTTTGTATAAACTAATGTTAAGAAAAGTAAAACTCTGGTTGAAATAATGTATATACAGTCATACCTGTGGTTGACTGAAATCTGCCACTCACTATAAATACATTTTGTAGAACTAGTAGAGACTTATGTATTGGTAGATGGCAGGAAAACCATAGCAACTTGCGTGTCCAGTCATTTGTGTAATAACAAAATTTACAAAATTAACAAAAGAAATTTGAATTTTATTTATAATGCTTGTCTTCCCAACATTAATTACTGATGGACATGCTATAAAGTTTAAAGATTAGAAATTAATTTTTCTCTTTATATTGGTATGCACATTATTTACTTGGTTAGCTCAAGTAGCTTAGCATTTCTATTTTTCTAAACATATTTACATTAGTTTGTTTGATTATTATGGGAATTTTTTAGTTAGCACCACTTCTGAAATCTCCTGATCTTAACCTCTCTTCTTATAAATGGTTTTCATAAATATAAATTTTCTTTGAATGTGCTGTATATAGGGACATCAGATGAGAACACTGCAAATCATTATAAAGTTTTTTTTGGATATTTTTAAAGTGAAAAAAATTTTATTTTACAGTTACAGCAATAGCTTAGTGATTTATTAATACTAACCACAGTGTGAATTACTGAATTTATTTGCACTGTTATAAAATAGTGCTATTTCATTTCCTAGATAAGGTTCATCAGGTGAATATAAAGTTAGTTTTGTGAAAATGTGGATGATGAAGAGAGAGACATGAAATGGGTAATGCAACAAAAGTCCCAACCAGGATTCTTTATTTTTAGATGTGGGAGAAAACCAGAATGAGAAGAAACCAAGCCAGCCAGTTCCCAATGGGGAATTGAACTCTGTCCATTGACCAGTAGGCTAACCATTGTATTACCATGCTGCCCTCTCTTATGTTTGTGTCCAGGGCCAGGTGTGTGAGGAGTCTGAGTAGTTTTAGTAATGACTCACACCTATAGACAGTATTTTCTTTTGGTTTTTTTTACTTATAACAAAATTTTCTTTTGTGAAGAGCCTAGTTAAAAACACAAACAACAACATAAACAAAAACCAAACCTCCCATCAGTCTGTACAATGATAATGTGTGAAGTAAAATAGTTTGCACAACTACATAAAAGCCTTTAGAATGGTACTGCATGAGTTTGTGAATGAAATTTAAAGCTAGATGGATTAAATGGCACATTCATCAACAGATGGAAAGGTTGAGGAGCTGATGCACTACCAGTACTTCTAAAGTGTCCTTTGTGCAGCCAAGATCTGACCACTTGTGAAAAATGATTGTGGAGGCATTTAAGGGAGATTCAGGTGACAATACAACAACACAAATTAGTTTCTAAAACTGCTGCATTTGCAACTGTTAGGCCAACCCATCTTAGAAAGATGTCTCACAAGACCTAATGTCACAATTTCATGTTGGACCCACACAGATCCCCTGGCATGTATTAGGCAGGATGAAGACTCTTATGGGCCACCCTGTAGATATGAGTATAATTAAGACTACCATACTCTATACAAATAAATCAATCCATTGTATAACTGAACAAACAAACATGCATTGCATCTAGCTTCCTTTATTACGTTTAATATATTTGCACTCGAAACCAGAAGTCAGATCATAATATTCTCAAAGGTAACTCAATCATGGTCAGCCACCAAAACAGAATGAGGTGGCATCCCACTTAAACGTTGTTATAGTCAGGGGAGTCTACTATTAATTACGCACCTTGCTGGAGCTAAGATATTACGTCAAACAATTACAAGTATGAAGAGAACTGTCAGTGCAATATAAATCCAAACAGGCTTTCCCTCTTGGTTACCACAAGCACTAATGTCTTTTCGGCTCACTTCTTCATTGATTAACTCCGCCGGGCTTTCGTTTATTCATTTTTTTTTCTCAATTGCTATTAGGGATAATAGAAACAAGGGAAAGCGGACACCTTCTAGCGTAAATGTTGCTGTTTTATTATATGACTGTCTATATGAGATATGGTAACTACACTCTCCTAACTGTGATTCGTCTAACAGAACATCGCCTATCCCAGATCGAGATTGAACTAATGTAAACCGTCGTCAGAAGGTATCCTTGGCCGGTGCTACTGTTTTCTTCTTACCTTTGGCGAGAGTTTTACTGCGATTGTGAAGCCGATCCGGCTATTGAGGAATTCGTATCTCGTCCTCCCAGCCACGAAACTCTGAGTCTCCTTGAGGGCCAGTCGATCATCCAGCTTGAACTCGCCGGGGTTGGGAAACATGCTGGACAAGAACTCCACCTCCGACAGCTGCAGCTCCAGCATCTGCTTCAGCTCAACGTCTGGGTCGGACTCTCCCGCGCCCTCCATTCCAAAACAGCCCCCACTGGCCTGGCTTTATATATCAGGCAGGGCGAATTAACCTGGCAAGCAGATTACAACTGTTTGCCGCTGACGTTGTCACCAGACACCGGCTAAGCTCGAAAGCGGTGCAGCACGACTAGACGTACCCCCCCCCGGGCATCAGGCTGTTCGTTTGATGGCGGGTGGACTTACAGCGAAAGACAGCATCTGGCCCCTCTCATACCGTCCGGACAGGACAGCGAGGATGTGATACTCCGCCTTATCTTCTCTGTCATCCCCGAGGTGGCCACACTAACCACCTCCTGTCCGTGTTGACCCCCTCCCCCTGACCATCTGTCTCCCTAAACTAGGTGTAGAAGCTTTTACCATTCGCCACCATTACACCGACCTGACTTCACAGTCCGTACTTTCCAGATGGCGGGTAGCTTGCCCACATAAAATGGAAACGGTCTTAATCGATCGGGGAAAGGGGAAACCCGATGGCGGACGGTTATTCCCACGTTTTTGGTTGGGTGAGTGGCGGCGAAGTGCAGGAGTTATGGATGGCGCCGTGAAGAACGAGATGATGAAAATATGAGGCCGAAACTCTCTCTCTACATTTTCCCAGTGGGGGTGGAGAGACTTCAGGGCTGCCAAGGTGGAGCCTCTGAAAGCGGCGAGAGGCAGAAAACCTGGAACCTACGGGACCGAGGTCATTAACAGGAAAAACTCTGCCCAGTTTGGCAGCAATGTAAAAGATGGTGAGGAGGCAAAGAAATGAAGTCGATGCAGTTCCTCCTCTCCCGAATAATCCTGAAACTCTTGTTACACCGGAAAAATAGGAGATCGAGAAACCTCTGCGCACAGGATCATACTTTTCGGCAACCAACGGAGTCCACTTTTATCAGAGGAATCGCAAACCTGGTCTGTAGACGGGACATTTCAACCCGCGCCACTATTATTTTCACAGCGATACGTCAGACCAAAGTTCTGATGGAGTTCATCCAGTATTTTACGCTTTGCTATTTAACAAACAAAGGAATACCCGTGAAAGACTTTCCCAAGCTATCAAACAGCTGAACCTGAAGTTTTCCCAGAACCTGTTTAATCTTTTATCATCTTAATCAGAATTTTAAGAAACATTTATGTGAACTGCAGCTGTGCCACAGGTATAACAACGATGGTGATTTTGTGTTGAGTGTAAAAATAATCCCTGTGCTCGCATCTGTACCTGTTGCAGACCTGGACGAGGCCACAGCACAGACAGATCGGCAGAATAACTGATGCCTCTGCTTTCTGGGTTTGAAAATTATTAAGGAGGCCACCCAACTTGGCGAGGAGATAATAGAAGACGTCCGGCGATGTTAACCCCCAGAAATGTGGTCATCGTACAACAGGGTTCTCAACAAAGATGACAGGACCAACGACCAGGCAGAGGCTGCTCATCGAAGGATACAGGTCAATTGGGAATAATACAGCCATCAATACAGAAAGTTATAGGTGGCCTTGGTAAAGTGCGTCATGATAGCGATTTATATCAGGAACAATTAGAGGCAGATCACCACCAACCACAATAACTGAAAAAATATTGACGGAGATTAGCAGATATTAAAAATAACTACAGATTATAACAGAGGGAAATGATAACAGATCTTGGAGGATTCACAAACAATTACAGCTTGGAGTAACATTTGTGCCTTGAATTTACTATATTAAATTATTGTATTGACTTAAATTTGTGCAAAAATAATTTTAAAATAAAACAAATTCTGTCATTTTGAAATTGGTTTTATTTTAATTCAATTCAATATATTTCCACTATTTATCTGCTAAGTTATTCCAGAAGCATCGCTAAGCATTGGCACACTAAAAGTATTGTACATAGTAACTCCTTGTGCGAATAGTCTGAGATCCTCATAACTGCTTTAGGAAATGGCAGGTCAAAAGCTGCTGAAGTGAGCTTGGTTTTTTTTTTAACTTTTTTTAACATATGCAAACGGTGTCCAGAATTAAGACAGCAAATGACAAAGGTTCCTGTGGAGAGAGATTGGCCAACTAAAGCCTTTGAATGCAGTTACAACACACTTTGAGGCTAACCAGAAGGGAACAACTTCTGGAATTATTTCCGCCCTTTTAACATTAGACTGCTTTGCTGAATCAGTTGATGGGTTTGCTCGACTTAAGAATGTCCAAGTATTAGGTCCGCCATCAAACCTTAGGCTCACACACGCAATAGTACAGTTTGAGAAATCTGAGCTTCCACCTGCTCTTTTTTTTTTACATAGAAAGAAAAGATCAGTAGAAGAGTTTCTGCTGCTTCTGCAACCGCCACAACCAAAATGTTCGCGAGTCTATGGCTGATGTTTGGTTCCGCCGACTCCAGTGAATTTGAGATTGTTGACATAATTTTGGCTTGTAACCTGATTCAGCTGACTAACCAGGGATCCAGATTTTTATTGTTTTGCAGTGTACCTGCTGGCCTTTCTGCTTTTGGACATAGAAATAATTTAATACAACACTTTTAAAATGATATTTGCTTTGCTTAAACTTCTTTTTTCTACAAATATAAAGGTACATATGGTTTTCATTGATAAAATCATGAGAACCTTGTTTGTTCTTACTCCTTTTCTTGAAATAAATTGAATATTTGTTTTTTTTTCTTTTAATGGTTAGGCACAAATCCTAAAACAGACTTAACTTTGCCCATCATATAATTACCTAATCTACCTAACCTTTTTAAAAAAATAAAGTAATAAATAAAAAGGTATTTGCTAAAATCGTAATATTTTACCTTTTGTCCCTCAAAAGACCAAGAACTAAATGTTGACTTAATCGCTGCCTGATGTTCCCAGCCTGCTTCATTCCAAGATGGTGGCATAATTCAGATTTCAGAATGAGATGCCACGTTCGTCTCACTCATCGAAGAAGCTATATAGGAACCATTCAGACAGAAATTATGGCTTATGTTAGCTTTTCTAATTTATGTCTCTGGAATAAAGTGATGCCACCTAGTGTGGGAGTGGTACACAGACCCCATCTGCCTAATCCATGACTCCTTATATGTAGGTATGGGGTCGGACTACCATATATGAAGTGGTTACTCATCTTAAGGTTCAGCAGGCAATCTGATTTCAACGACAGCAGTTGCCGTGGTCCCTCCTCCTATTGTATTTCTTACCTAATAATAATTTGGTTTCCTCTTCAACTGTTCTGTTTTCATAATTTAACTATTTCAAGGAGAATATCAAAAGATAATCTTAATCTGATGGTTTTTAAATATCAAAGGATCACTGCTGTTTGGTTTAAGAGGATTCTTTGCATTCAGTGGAAAGGAAAGGATTTGAAAATTGAAAAAAAAACAGCTAAAGGGCAAGTCAGATTAATCACAGTAAGAGAACAATGATTTTTGACAGAAAAAGTTCAATGAGAAACAAATGGAAAAAATTTAAAGATTAAAACAAAATCTACCAGAAGATTAAAAGTTAAACTACAACTTGTTAATAATTTGCTTAATCCACTGGACTGCTGAAGTGACTTTATGAAGGGCAATCCTTTATGTCCAATCACAAAAACAACAATATTACTGTTTTTGTTTACCTGCCTTATAACCTCTTGGCTGGTGATTAATCCTCACAAGTCAAATGTATCGTCTATAAACTGCCAACAGATGAAACAACATACTTCAAAGTTACCATTCAAATTGCTTTTGTTCTTGATCACGAACTCAATTTTTGTAGAATTAATTTAATGTGAAATTTAAAATTATTTTCTCCTAAGTTACTGAAAGACAGCAAAACTATCTCTCTTTTTTGTTTGTTTAAAAGTGTTAATTAAGTTGTTAACATATATTAACATTTTTAACTCCACTTGTGGATAATTTAACGAATTAATGATGCCTATCTTATTTAAGAATGATTCTTCTTTATTTCTTAAATAAACTTCGTTTCATATGTTGGAAACATTGAATGATTAAATCTGTTATATCTAACTAGGTTTGGAGTTTAGATTTTTTATAGGAGACCTACTAGAGATTTCAAAAATAATTAAGGGTTTTGACAAGTGAACAAAAACAATTTGTTTGGATATCTACAGATACTAAGGGTAATATATTCCAGCCCAGTCAGAGGTCAGATAGGAATGCCTGTTATTAAAATAACTGTTAATTAATGATTGGAACACGTAACTGACAAGAGTGGTTAATACTGACAGTTTATTCTGGACAACAGATGGAAGTATTGTAATTTCCTGCTGCTATACAGTGTACAAAATCACTCTCCATGTCTATAGAACACATCATTATCTTCTTGGCTGGAGATTGTAAGTGAAAACTCAGCTGTTTTCCATATTTAAGTGTAAGAAATTGGTTTTAGCTATTGGAAGGCCAGTGCCCTTGATACTTCACTTTGTTTCCTTAGTGTAAGGTTCATCTGATGGTGGGGTTTGTTTTCTTATCGGACATAGAGATGATGTGAATTCTGAGAGAGTAAATTAACTGAAATAGTTAACAAACTTATATTATTATTATTGTGATTAAGATATCAGAGTATATGAAAACGGTGACATGGCCATACCCAACCAACCAACCATTGGACACTGTCACATACTTTGAGTCCAGCCAAGTTACAGACCCCTTTGCACTGGATGAAGAAGTGGAGAGGAGACAAAAAGTGAGAGAGGGAGGAAGTATAAATTTCAGTTTCAAATCATTAAAAATGTTTAAAATGTCTAAATCATCTACATAAGAGAGTGATACATTCCCCCAGCTGCAGTATAGCTCATTATTGGCTTGTACACAGGATTAGAAATCATGTACCGACATCCAGAGAGGATAGAAAAATAAATAAAAATTAAAATTGGCTGTACATTTTTTTAGAACAGAAAGAAATATAATCTGATTTCTGTACTCACTCAGCTTTTACTTTGTGTTGATCAATGTTTTTTTGCAGCAAATCAATGATTCTAAATTTGTGTGATGACTAACCATTTTTAACTTCCTGTCTTTTTTATAAGTTGATTGTCTCTTTCAAAAATATTTTTTTTCTAAAATAAATTTATTTGTTTTAAAATAAAAAAAACAAAAAAACTGGTGCATTTGATCATTTTGATATAGTTCTGTCCATACAGCACATTTTAGGTAGTGTGAAATTTGCTAATATCAAGGGAGGCCACTCTTACCATTCTAACTTTTGTTACAATGATCACTTTATTAACGAATAATCTCAACTGAACTGTTTCCTTTTTGATTAATATTTCAAAATTCTCATTAAAAAAAAAACAGCATTTCCCTTAGATCTTTACAAATCTGTTTAAAGGGAGACAATTTCTTAAAATGTTTCTTTTTACTGGGCAAGAATAGTAACCATACTTGCTTTAACAAGGTCGGAGTAAGTAGAGAGAGGGAAAGAAAGGGGAAAAAAAATGACTGGAGATGATGATGTGCTGCCATCTGCTGGCAACTGTTAAGGTTTCTTTCCTTGTTGAATGTGGATAGACTTTCCTTGAAAAGACCAAAGAAAAATCTTTATTTAAAATATCTGCCAGTTGTATATAGATTATTTTATAAATAAAATCTGGAACAAAGAAACTATTAACATTTTTCTATTTACTTTAGAAATATACTAAGGATAGGAAAGTCAAACAAAACTGATTTTAAAGGAAATCAGCCAGTAAAGAAACAAGAAAACCTATTTTTTATACACTTAAATCTGTGGAATAAAATATCCACAGACTCATTAGTCTACAGGATTTAAAGATAGAGAAGGTTATTTATCAGATGTTTAATGCTGATGTTTGAAAAAATGATAATTTAGAATTGTTAATAGTGTGGTGAAGAGTTAAAGATTCAGTATTTTAATGGCTTTAAAATCAGAAAATGGAGCCAAGATTCATTGTGGAAATAAACAGGAGACTGAATTGGTGCTGAGGATGAAAATCAACTCCTCATCAGATTGGATGCTCTGTTTGGCAAACATCAGATGAGCATCTGGTCAGTCAGTCTGAAGTTTTACCTTTTTAACACACAAGACAAATTAACCAGTCAAGAAATAATTGTTTTAAAAACATATTCTGTAGTAGTAGGGTGGACTGGAAAAAACGGATGATGGAGGGAGCCATGCAGACAAGGTACAGTTTAGCCAGGAGAAAGATGAAGTCAAGATCTTTCATCTGTTTAATACTTCACTCACATTTGTGCAGGCCAACCACAACTGTCACTTACTTTAGTCAACCTGCACCTAAACATTTGTCACTTTACTAGTGATCAACCTACCTGTCATTTCTTGTAAAAATGTCCCCAACACAAACTTTTAAGGTTACTGCAGTCTGACATGACATTTAATTCCACAAGAGAAAACATGGTGTAATCAGTACTTAAATGAAACATTTATATTTTGTGGATTTTATTACAGCAGCATAATGAAAATGTATTGTCACAATTTCTACAGTCAACCTACAGAGAAGATAATGATTGGCTTAGTCAGTGGGAGATGCTGCCTTGGGACTGTGTGCACCTAGCTCATCATCTGTGAATGCTTGAAACATCCCATTGGTTCAGATCATGTAGTAGAAGATGGAGAGATTCCCAAGCCTTACGTGGATGGATAGGTAAAAGATCAGGGGATGTAGATATTGTAGTGGTGGTGCTAGGTCTAAGGAATACAGTTATGACCCTCACCCTGTGTGCTCTGCCATTTTGGTTCTGCAGTTGGGTATTGACAGGAGGGGTGGATGCAACAGTTAGACCCTTAAGGGTTGTGAGGACATGTCTGCCATCCCAAAGGCAGCACATGAACCATTACCACTAGGAATACATGTGAAATGTGCATAAGTTTGTGGTATAATTTCACTGAGACTTAGACATTTAATATCATGAAGCTGTTTCATTCTAGGTCTAAGGAATACAGTTATGACCCTCACCCTGTGTGCTCTGCCATTTTGGTTCTGCAGTTGGGTACTGACAGGAGGGGTGGATGCAACAGTTAGACCCTTAAGGGTTGTGAGGACATGTCTGCCATCCCAAAGGCAGCACATGAACCATTACCACTAGGAATACATGTGAAATGTGCATAAGTTTGTGGTATAATTTCACTGAGACTTAGACATTTAATATCATGAAGCTGTTTCATTTCTGAAAAATGAAACTTAATTACATAACTTTTTAAAAAATAAAGTTGGCTGTATTTATTTGTTGTTGCTGTTGTTGTTTAATATCTGGGCTCTTTCTGGTCCAGCCTGGTTCTTGTACTTCCAAACAACCCCATTATTTACTATAATTTTAGATGAGCAGAGTGTGAATCCACTCTGGAAACTTACTTTCCCTAAGCAACCTTACCACAGACCCCTTACTGAAAACCTTATGAAAACTAATCTGAGGCAAGAAAACCAAATTCTAAAAAAGAAAGAACAAATTTAGTAAAAAGCTTTTAGTGTTATCCATCACAAGGAGCACACAACAAGATTAACAAGGGAGGTAACCTGATGTTTGTACGCGGAAAAAACCTGGTACTGAGATTAGACATCTGTTATACCCTCTGACAAACCACCATGGAAAGATAACTACTTTCTATACTAGCATCTGCTTTAATCAGAGACAGCTCACCACCTTGCTAGGAAACTTGAATTAGAAAATTTCACCAAGAAGCAAACAAAGGAAATGTCACACATTGTTGTTGATTTAATGTAAGTACATATTTACCTAGGTAAGTGGTTAGTAACATTACTGCCAAATTGCACATTTGGACTAGTCTGGTCTTTTCATATGTTGTCATCACGATCGTCTTGTAACCCTGGTCTGATCATACTGCTTTACTCTCACTGACCAGCTTTCTCAACTCAGAAGATTTTATCAGAATTTAAAATTATGAAATAACAGATTTTTCAAATTAAATCAGTCAGAAGCCACAAAGAAAAAGAAGAAACTAAAAGGAGGAAATGCAATTAGATGATTTTTATTTTACCCAAAAGAATATGCAGGTAAGCAGATCTATTTATTTGAATGTAAACCTAGAGTGATAAAGCAGAATCTAAACAAGCCCACCCATAACTCATTTTACTTTTATGACATTGTCTTACAGTCACTGTACACAAATCAGGGGAAATAATCCAGAAAAAGTTCAAATGGCAAAGTTCTTCTGTGGTACTGCACTGAATACTAATGGACTCCTGTTTGAAATCACAGGTAGGGGTGGCTATGATCTATGGTAGATGGAAATCAATTTAAATAAATTAAACAAAAACGAAAAGATCAATGTGTACAAACCAAAATAATTATAGTTAATCTTTTAACGTGATGTTGAAAATTTACCAAAATCAAACTGGTGATAATTTCCATTAAGTACAAAGCAAATAAAAGATATTTTGTAATGATGCAAAATACAAATTAATAACCAACTGTTGATGAAATAGATAAGATTTTTCAATGTTTCAGGTGAATTTTGAAAACTGATCTCCTGGCTATTTTATTTGAGTCTGTGGTCGTCATGAAGGTTGGTAGGAGTCAGAAATATGAAGTAAGAAAAGTTTGAGGTTCCTCCTGATCATGGAGATATCACCTCCCAAAATTAAAACTAAATATAAAAATGAAATATAAATAAAATGTAAAAACAAAAATATTTTAAAATAAAAATAAAAAGATATATAATAATTTTAAAATAAATATAAATATTTCATCAGTATAAGGAAGGTGTGGCTGTCTCTGAAATGGCATGGTATCCGACAACTGTACAAAACAATGGATTATAGATTTATACAGTTGTCTTTGATAGAAAACGTACCAGCACAAACCTTAAATTTTTACAACAAATAAATAAAATAATGAAAATAATTATAAGCAGAAAGAAAAGAATATTTAATACAAAACCAACTAGTTGAAGTAAACACTACAATGATAGCAAGAGTAGAGGAGGAAAAGCCAGCAGGGTCATGGGCATGAGAAACCATCCTATAAATAATGAGACTTCAAAAGTTCTAATTCCCCAAGCAAGGAGCTGACATTATGCAATAAATGTAAATATCTTGAGAAATGTTAAAGGATCATGGATGATTAGTAACCTGCATGATCTGTTATGAAGAAAGCATAAAAAACTTCTTTTTGCTCAGTTTAGCCTACAGTGATGTGACTCAGATAGAATTTTGAATGCCAGTAGTGAAATTAACTATAAGGAAAGCTTACAGTGACTAGACAATAGGAATTGTTTTGTCACTATTATCTTACCTTCCCAGAATACTTTGTTAAATCAGGAGGTGGAAGCAGAATGTGTATACACTTTTAAAAACAGACTATATGCAAAAATTTTGACAAAGGGGACTTTATGTAAGTTTTAAAATATCCTGCCCCTTTGGTATTTATGTCAGATTATTTTTTCTTGGAAAGATATCTCAGTAAAATAAGAGCAATTTGTGTTAAATATTAATGGCTTTATAGCTCAGCAATACACAATATTCTTGTGCATATAGATAATGGGATTTTAGTTCTTTCTTTCAGAATGAATTAGCCTCCAACTTGTGACTTATGCTTTCTCTACACAGTTTCAGTTAATGAAGAATTTCTCTCTTAGGTGCTGAGAAAATCAGTAGTAAATGAGAAGAACTGGCAAAATATCACAGGCTAGCATAATAAGGGGACAGCGACAGCCACATGGGTTCTAACTCTGAGTGGCATTCCTAGGTATACTACTAGAATTAAGCAAAGAAAGACAAAGAATAGGGGACAGTTTATACTGATCATCACTGTCTCAAATGCCAGACAGTACAATTTTACATGGGTCCAAACCTGAAATGGCATTCCTAAATATACTACTAGAATTTAGTTAGGGAGGGCTGAGAATAGGAGTTTGTACTTGTTTTAGCTAGAAAATATAAAATCCCTACATGGTGGGAAAATTGAAACTGAAATTGAAGTTAATGAAATTTAAAAGGTATTTTATTAAAAAACTAATTTAAGAAAAAAGAGAGAGAAATAAGGCTTCAAGCATCCATCATTTTTATAAACCTGACATAGCAGTAAGTGACAGAAGTTGTTATTCTCGAGAGCTTTATCCTAAAACACGTACACCTTCTTTATCAAATTCCCTTCAGGATAAATGCCTGGCTCGGTGAGTGTGCACCAAGCTGCTGTTCTTCAAACCATTTGCAAACCCTAAGTCACCACACCTATTTTTAGTTGACTGCTTCCGTAATAAAATCTGTGTAGGTGAGCACAGGACTCATCTAAACATCTGGATCTGTTGAAAGACTGAAGGAAAGAAAGAAAGAAAGACTATAAAAGGAGGAAAACAAAGATGTTGCAAGGTAAGAGTGACACTGGTAACTATATTACTAACTGAACCTACAAGATGGGGCTGTTGAGATACCATAATTTTTTTACTTCCTTAGAGTTGAATTCTCACTTTTTGAATTTTAGACAGTTGTGTGATATGGATTAGAGACACATTTCAGAAAGGTTAATAAATTGAAAGTAGATGACTGATGAATTTATACATTATTTTCAAATATAAAGTTCAAACACATGTAATCTAGAATTTTTTGGAGAAATATTTAAAATGAACAGGCAAGAATGGTGTGGGTGTCATAAGAAAGTTGGAGCAAATGGAAACTACACCTGGTGACAGCTTTGCAGGTGTTTGTGGATAAATTGTTAGATCTGTATTTTGTATGTATAAACAGGCTCTCTCTGCTGTTGCACTGACTGTACTCTTGTCAGCTATAATTTGTACAAACAGACTTCTTCCATTTACATAATCCAGTGACATCAAGTGTTTGGATTCAAGAAAGATGACGTTATGCTAATTGAAAATAATTGAGTGAGAAAGGTGTTTTCTGATCTTATCTCAGTGGAAAGGTGGACATAGTGGCTCTACCTAACCACCTGGCCATTAGGGACTTCACTTTCCACATTGGACAGTAGTTATTGGCATGTACCTGTAGCCACATTAATGTTAACAATTTTTCTTTTCTATTAACTGGATTTTTTTGTGCACCTGCAAAGTGAAGTTCTTCTATCTGTTTTGAAGTAAATCATTTTTCTTGATTCTGAGGTGTTCAGGACAGATAATTAACATGAAGCTCTAAGTCATCGATGTAGCCATGATGACTTACTGTATTGTTAAGTGAGGGGTGATCACCATAAGAATCTTTCATCTGCTGAAGACCAGAAAGTTAATGTTTGTACATATACAAAGATAATTACTAATTTAAATGGTAGTGGAGCCTATCATGTTTTTGTAAGTTAGTATGGATATCTGACCTCTGGAGAAAACTGTTCTAAATAAAAAGGAGCCAACCCTAATACTGCAGACAGGTTTGATTCTACCATCAATTTTTTAAAAATGCCATATTTTAAAATTAAGGTCTCTGAACTGTGGTCTGTTTACTGTTGGCCCCTATGTGATCCAGTGAAATCAGTTTTCATTTAGTTATTTCAAATCAACAATCTTCGCAAAACTCGATTATTTCTTTCTACAAATAATTGGAGAAAAATATGTATAATTTTAGGGGCATTTAGAAATAGGGGCCCATAGTAATTGTTATTGTGAGGTGGCAGTGGTAAAGGATAATAGGCATTTCAAAAACTTAATTCCCAGTAACCCAACATGTGAATGAATCATAAAATGTAGGAAAACATTAGACATTATACTTTGATTTTATTCTGCACACTGTTTATCTACCACCGTTTATCATGGTTGTTTCTCTCTGGTTATTGGATAGTTTCCTGTCTCTCTCTCTCTCTCTTTCCCTCCCTTCCACTCCTTTTTTTTTTTATTAAAGGGAGATAACTCGTTCTAGTTACAAATGTCTATTCACAGAAGACAAAAAAATGGCTTCTTATTACACAAGCCTGCAATAGAAAAATTGTCTGAAAACTAATAGCTGATTCTTATAGATTTTTGGGTGCTGCTTTCAGTAAAGATAGTTTACAAATTCCATTATGTACCATTTTTCCACAAACTCAAATTTTCAATTTCAATATCTCCAGAATCACTGTATTTAGCTTCTGAACAAAAAATTAATTATAATTAATTTTTCTTTTTTTACTCTTTTTTGTTTCCCCCTCTCCAGACAGTGATATAAGCTGATGACTCACCCTCTCCACACTCCCTACCTGGACTCAGGTACAATTAGATCTCTGTGGGAGAAGGTTCCATCATAACCAGTGTACTTTTCCAGACCTGTCATTTCTGCAGAAGTTTACTTTTTTTTCTCCTTTTTCCTTAGTGGTTTTTATTTGTGGCTTTCTTCTGTTTATAGGTGTACTAAATGGCTGCAAGGGGTTGTCTTAATTCACCTTGTTGTGAAGAAACAGCAAAGAAACATTACAGACTTTGTTAAGAAAGTGTATTATGCGTATTTTGGTGTGAAACTTGGTGACCAGGATAAGTCCTGGGCCCCACATAAAGTGTTCTATTTGTGTGGAAGAACTCCGACAGTGCTCTCAAAGTAAGAAAAGTCTTTTCGTTTTGGGATCCCTATGATTTGGATGGAACCCTGAAATCACAGTGATGACTGTTACTTTTGTTCGTGTAATGTACAGGGGTTCAATCTAAAAAAATAAGAAAGAAATTTTCTATCTGAACCTCTCGTCAGCAGTACGCCCTGTACCTCATGGCCCAGGTATACCAGTACCTTTACCTCCAGAAAAACTAGAAAACAGGCCTGAAGACTCTGAAAAAGAAGGCCAGGATTCTGATGAGGACTTTCACGATGTTTCAGGCAGCAGCGAGCCCCAACTTTTTTCACAGCTTGAATTGAATGACTCAGTCAGAGACTTGGGTCTTCTTAAAGATGCAGCAGAACTGGTAGGCTCTAGGTTAAAGGAAATGAACTTGTTGTTCCCTGGTACCTCTTTCTCATGGTTTAGAAATAGAGAAAAGTATTTCATTCCATACTTTTCAAAAGAAGGTGACCTGGTTTACTATAGCAATGTCCCTGGACTGAAGAAGAGGTTTAACATACAGTATGACATGAATGAGTGGCGGCTCTTTATTGACTCGTCAAAAAGAAGCCTCAAAGCAGTGCTTCTCCACAATGGCAGCAAGTACACTTCAGTACCAGTAGGGCATTCTGTGTATCTGAAAGAATGCTACAAGAATTTACCCTTAATTCTCACCGAACTGAAATACAAGGATCATGGATGGACGATATGCAGTGATCTATAAGTAATTTTCATGCTTCTTGGACAGCAGGGAAGATACACGAAGTACCCCTGTTGCTTGTGTGAATGGGACAGCCGGGATAGGGGCCAACACTGGATCAAAAAGGAGTGGCTGTGTAGGGTAGAATTAGAACCCGGAAGCAAGAATGTAGTACAGGAAAGTTTGGTTGATCTAAGGAAAATCCTCCTGCCTCCATTTCATATCAAACTTGAACTGATGAAACAATTTGTAAAGGCTCTGTCAAAAGAAGGAGAGTGTTTTAAATACTTGCACAACAAGTTTCTGGGACTGTCAGAAGCAAAAGTGAAAGGTGTTTTTGTTGGTCCAGATATTCGGAAACCTCTGAAATATGATCATAATGTGTTTGAAACAAAAATGGAAACAGTTGAAAAAGAGGCCTGGAAAGCTTTCAAAGAAGTTGTACAGAAATTTCTTGGGAACTATAAGGACCCCAACTTTAAGTGTATTGTGGAAAACACGCTGATGAAATTCAAAGACTTGGGTTGTTCGATGAGCTTGAAGGTGCTCTTCCTGAATTCTCATTTGGACTACTTCGCCTAAAATCTTGGTGCTGTTAGTGAAGAGCAGGGGGAAGATTTCATCAAGATATCAAGGAGATAGAACACAGATACCAGGGTAGGTGGAACATCAACATGATTGCGGACTACTTTTTGGATGCTGCACAGAGAAGAGCTGCAAGCTGCCTACAAGAGAAAAAGTATCTAAAGGAACTATGAGGGAAAACAGAAAAGGCAGCATAAGGACGTGTAAAGGTGAGTAAGTGTTGAGAACGGTTTTTTATCAATAATTTTGTAAATTAAACTATTTTTAAATTTTTTTTGCAAATGTTTCAACCAGAATACATATTAATAATCTATTTTCCCATATTTTCAGATTCACTTGGAAAAATCCTTATGTGATAGAGAAAAATAGTGGTCACATTTGAAATCAGTTATAACATTGCAGACAATTTTCAATGACCCAAATTTTGCAGGCCTGTGTTATGTATAAAATATTCAAGTGCTTATTTTATTTTTGCTTACAGCTGATGTGAACAGTTGAGGGTGACACCAAAACAACATTGTCACAAGAGTTTACCTGTGTAAGTATCCACTACCAATCTGTCTGTGTGTAGTTTCTTTACTATTGTTTTTCTTTCATTTTCAGGTAAACGCAAGGAATTTTTGTCAATGAAAAATGAGAAAGTGAAATTAGCTCAACATTTGACTGAATTCCATTTTTATTTGATGTAAGTCATATAAAAATTATTTAAATGTTTTTGATACAACCAACTGTACAGAACTGACAGCAGAAGTTCACCAACAATCAGCCAGGTTGTCTAAAGAAATAACTGTTCCTTTTTATTTCTTGTGCTTGGTTCTGAGCTGTATTGTTTGTGTGACCAAAAATTGATAAATATCTGATTTACTTCTCCACCCAAACTGTGAGAATATTGATTTAATTTAAAAATAAAACTGTTTATGAAAGAATGCTGAAAATGTCAGTCCATTTAATTTAAACCTTTGTCAATACTCAGCAAAGCAACAGTCATGGGTTTGCAAATGGCAACTATGGATGTGAAATTAACCTGAAGGGTATTCTGTTCTCCTGGAAAAAAAGATTACCCACAAATCACAGTTTATCATAAACAACTGTACTCCATCCATCATGTGACAGGATTTGATCAGTGCACATGCCACATGAACACTGTCTCTTACATTAAGCATCACTAGCATCTGATGTCAAGGACAGCCAGAAGTTTGTGTGCTGGAAGTGTTACTGAATTAATGTGTCAAAGCTCTACAAAAAAAACATCAAACAACCCAAACTAGAAGGAACCAGTTGGTCTTTCCTATAGATGGGTTGCACAGCTTTGCTATGTGGCAATTCACCTTTTATCTTAACACAGAGCCACAGGAAACCAAGCAATACATCAAGAGGACTGGTAGCCTATCTGCTGCTATATCCAATTGATAGTGATTGATTCAGTAACAGTAATTCAATCAAAAGGAGGCACAGACGAGATGAGTTACAATTTAATTTTATTTGCTGGTTGCAGGGTCTGTTAACTGGAAATCACATAAACAGCTTGAAGACTGCTGTGAATTGATGCATACACACAGCAGGTTCAGAACAACTAGCTCACTGACTGTCCAATGTTATAAACATTCTGCTGCACCTGGTTTCCCTTCTGCTTCTATATTGAGGTGAACTTTACCAGACATTCCAACAAAAGAATGCTTTCCTGCCTTCCCCCACAGAGCATGACTGGCAACTTTCTTAAAGTAAAATAATGACAACGTACTTAAATGACCACTCATCTCTCCCCTACTGTTCATATGAAAGATGAACCAGACATTCATCATAGCACAACACCATCAATGGTCCAATCTCCTCCTTCCACTCAGGGTTCAACAAATACATCAGTCCACAAAACATAGTAGACTGTACTACACCAATCAAATGGTGGTACAGACTCATTTAGACTCTGGTATAGTGACATTACTATGTCAGAGTCAGGTAACTTTACTGTGATGCATGTGCTAGCTTCAGATGCTTCTCCCAATCTTCACTCATGTATCCAGGTGAGAGGATCTTCAAATACCTGGAGTCTTAAGGAGCCTGGAACTATATAAGTTAATTGCTCTTACTTCCATCTAAACAATGTCAAAATGATGCTACTTCAAAAGCTTATCCTTCACAGTTCATCTCATCATTCAACTGCAGCTTAAGGAAGTATTCAAACCATATCTGCATGTCCCCCACATACAGCCCACATTATAGATGTCAGTCTGAAAAGATCACATGCCCTAACATCAGCTCAGGTTCTACCAGATAACAAGCTGTGTGTGCATGTCCTTCCTCTGCTGCCTACAGTAAAGCTGTACTTCCATCATGAAGCCTCACTCTGACATCAGCTTCAGCTTCCACCAAATAGCCAGCCACCTCTACATCACATGCAAGAGATGCACCTTGTAGGGGACCTACATTATAATTATTAGTAAGTCATTCTACACTTTTCCCTGCATCAGAAACCCTAAATCTGTCAAGTGGTGTAGCAATATATCTTTCTGTAGATATCACATATTTGGGCTGCAAAATTGCTATTAAAGGTCTCACTGTAGGCAGTTTGATATCCTTATATCTTATATGATGGCATGGTAGGTCCCAACTGTCAGTTAGTATGGAGGAAAACGTTCTAGTAGGAAATAAATGATGGAGAGATGTGTTATCCTCTGTATCTTGTGTGATTCCGATTTTATTTTTCAGTCCAAATTTGATCAACGTCTTTGCCTTTCCATGGCAAGCAAAGTGTAGCAGGTTTCTTTTATATTTATCCTCCACACCAATGTCTAATGGAAAGGTCTGGGAAGAAATCTGATGACATCTCCATTATGCTTTCATTTCCCCCATTTCTTTCTCTTTTCATTACAGCAAATTATAAAAAGTCTGAATGTCCAGGAATAACAATCTTTTCCAGATTAGCTCTGTATTTAAAATCAACTTCTTTAATTAAAGGTCCTATAAATTCATAGTATTCCTTCTTGTTTTTATTGAGATATTCTGTCCATTTATTGACAAAGACTTCATCCATCACTGATGGACTTAAATACAAGATCATTGGAAAAAAAGAATGTAGATGAAACACATTTAGTAAAAATGGATGCTAATTTATAGATAGCATGCAGTGTCAACCTTTATTTATTCACCATCATCATCTGTATTTGCTTTCTTTCTACAAATACTTCTTAAAACCAAATGTGGATGACTATCTGAAAGCAACTTCATGGGATATAATCCAAAAGCTGCCATTAGTAGACATTCCTTTATGAAATCGTGCACCAGGACAAAAAAACTGTTTTTCTCCAACTATATAAGTTCTTTAAATGCTCTTGATTGATTGATGATGCTTACTCATTCTGTACTCCAGGGTTTTAATCTGCTCCTTTGAAATTTTATTCCACCTGCCCTATCAACTTGGCTGGTACTTTACCATTGCTGATTGCAGCTGGTAACAATAACTCAAAATGGCTTGAATTGTTTCTATCTATTTCTCGCAGGGTCTGCATCAGAAATATTTTAGGTGACCTGAAGAAGGTGACACCTAATTTATGAAGTGAAGGATCTGTAGAAAACATCCTGCAAATGTTTGGGAATCCATACACAGAGTCTGTCTGGATCATTTCCTGTAGTTCGCCTCTTCCAAAGTCTGTTATGTTCTCTTTTTCAAGATGTTTTCCCAACAGCCTTTCTTTTTCTTGTGGAAAATGTTTTTCTTTTGACAGAGAAAATTCTTTAAATATCTGGCACTGGTATCTTTCAATCTGACCCTTAGCCTCCCTGAATACAGTTTATCTGCAAGTCATTATGAAGACAGCTTTATCATCTTTTATATACTTTAAAATATTTTTTTCCCTCCCTACACTAGTTATCTGTCCTGTATTTTTCATAATACAATGATCAAAATACATTATCAATTAACACCAAACATTTTTCATCAAAGTTCTCTATCTAACACATACTCTCAGTGCTGTGAATGTTCATCAGAGTGTATTCTTCCTTAATGTAGCTTTGCACCATAAACTGAGAGAGAAGAGTTTTCCCCTCCCCAAGGTTGCTAGTGATCACCACAGATTTCTCCTTCTGTAGAAAATGTGCAACTTTCTTCTCTCTTGCTGTAGTAATATGCAGTGTCACTCATCTTCTTTGTTTAATGTATCACCTAGAAAAGATCAGTAAGCAAACTAAGTGATACAAGATGGCATTTATACTTATCTCAAAAACTCTACCTTGGGTGGTGAATATTCTGATCCCTCCCATCAGCTTTGGAATATCAGTCATGAAATACACTGATGCATTTGTAATGTAATTATGCTATTTCTTGTATAACAATCTACAAGCAACTAATGACCACCTTGAAATAGAATTCAATCAGCACTGTTTGAAATTTAGTAGCTGTGAACAGACATAATTAATTAATATGACTTGAGCCTTTGATTATCATTCCTGTAGAAGGATATGCTTGAGACTCCTACAAATGGCATAGGACCTCTACTCTCTGAAACCATCAGTTCAAACCCTGACCCCTGTTCAATATTTTTGGAGAGTTCTCTTTAAGTTATCATCATCTAACTAAACAAAATTTAAATATCTCTCTACCTGTTATGTAACTTATTACAGATTTAGATGTCTATTTTGAACGCCTTGGATGGCTGTTTCTGCTTTACTGGATAATACAATCATAGTTTTCAGGATTAATCCTGAGGTGAAACTGTCAGAATTCCACACCATTTGAAATAGTAACTAAACATAATTTAAGAACAAAATAACATTTTTGGCAAATAATTTATGAGCAAAAGACAAAATATCTGTTTTTAAATAATTTTAAAGAGATCATTGTATGCCTGTGTTCAGAATTGAAATAGATTTATTTAATTAATAGATTTTTAGGCTCTTTGAAATAATACAGGTAAACAAAGCAAACAGATAAGTGAGAGATTGTACTACTAGAAAGGCATTTTGGTTGATCTCCTCACCTGACAGGTGTGATTATTCTGTCTTGGAGAATATTAGGCTGACTCAGTAGAGATAAGTTGTCTTAAGATATTTTGCACCATTTCTATTAACTTGCAGTTAGGAACAATTTTATTCCATGAAATTAATCAAACCTTGCCACCCTGCATATTTACATTAATTTAATTCATTTATTTTGTGGAGAATCCATCTTTTTCCTATTTCAAATCATCATAATGTATAGTTTGGAAACTTATATACAATGTTGTTTTATATTTTTAAGATAAGATCACACAAGACATTCAGGTATGAGTAAGAAAGTGGGCAGATGTAACCTGATATTGTTCAATTTCCCAATTGAATTTTGTTGTCAACTTAGAGATAGATCATTCTTAACATTTAGTCAATCAATCACAGTTGGTAAAACTAATACTACATTATTTAAATAGGTGAGATCTCACTGAAATGACCGACAGCAGCATTCCTATCACTCACCATTCATGTCATCTAAGAGACCAGAGATGACAAGAATTTAAGCAAAACTGTAGAGTATCTTGTTTATTTCTTCCTCTGTTTCATCTTTTTATATCCTCTCCTCTCTCTAATTAGTCAGGATTAGAGGTCAGAATATCAGATTTTAATATTTATTATGACAAGAATTATTGCTTTTTTATCCTGATAGAATAAAGAAATTTACTATTCATTTTCTTCAAATTTCAGACTGTGAAAGGGAAAAACTGAAGTCATTTTAATCATTTTCCTGCACAAACAAATAAACAACCTGTGTGTATACGGGCTGCTGCTCCTTTTTTAATAAGGAGGCTCCCAATGTCGATATTAGTTTTGGAGCCAGATAAAATCAAGGATACAGCTGATATTCCAAAAGTCAGATGCTTTTCTTCAATAATTTACAGCAGAAGTTTGCTGTGGTGATGAAGTAGATCAGGAGAAGATTTAGCATCAGATACAAAACACAATCAGCCTACATTCACACTACAATTCTTATTTTGCTCTCTTCCTTTCCTCCAAAAATTTCATTTATAATTAAAGAAATAGTAATAATTAAACACAAACATTTATGAAAACACAAAATTAAAGATTTAAGACCAATCCAAAACAAAGCGAAACAAATAACAATTCAGTCCCTTTTCTTTGGATTAATGAATTATGGTTTTCCCAGTTTCCGGCAGGTTGCAAAACTGTTTTTTTTTTTTTTTTTTTAAATTATTACATTGGTTTTTCCCTTTCCATTAGAAACTTCGTGAAATGAAACCGTTAATTTTCTTTTTGATTCACGGAAAGCTGTCCTCCAATGAATTCTAACTATTTTTTTTACCTAAACTGAGTAATTCAATATTAAATCATTTTAAAGTCCTAGAAATGCTCGCATTTGAAATAATTTAATTGACAAAATGTTCGCATTTTAAATATTTGTACTATTTTAATTTTCAAGGAAAGTGACCTTATTCCTTTAATGCGAAAAATTAAAACAACAGTTGTATTCAAATTGTTCAGGTGAGCAGTGAGCAACAGTTATTCAACTTGAGGAGATGATGAATATCTCCAGCACCAGGGGGCGCTCTTTAGTGGTTCATGCGCAGCGTGACGGGACACATCTATTTACACGTTTCCATGGTGATATATTTCTCTGCATTTGACTTTGCCATAACCTTTACCTCTGTATTCCTGGAACATTCAATTTCATTTTGTTCTATTTCTTTGTCCTCCAGATTCGGTAGTTTTTTTTGTTTTCCATCTTAGTTTTGGGCGCAGAAAGACCAGGTCCCCGCCCCGCCGCCGTGTACCCGAGGCTCGTCTCCTCCGCCTGTGGAAGGGTTAGCCAGATCTGGGAGCAGCAGCCAGTCACCCGGCTCCGTCCAGGTGAGGTTCGCCCCCTCCCCATCGACCGTAGTCTCCATATTCCTTTCAGCTAAATCCATCTGAGTTAACGAGGGGTCTTTCTGCTGTCGGAGACCGCGACGCGTGCTGCGTTTGTGGTGGTCATTTGAATGGTCGGCCGTTGGTCGGCCGGGTCCCATTGTTATCGCTAATCTTTGGGGGTCATCGGTAATGATGTAAGCGGCCTCTTGTTATACCTACAGTTAACATACTGCTTCCCCCACCTATGCACATAGCGCTGTGTTAGTCTGTTCAGTTCTCTCCTCTACCTATAGTGGAAAATATCAGGAGATAAATGATTGAGATTACTTGTTATACTTTAACCTTAGTCACGAAGATAAGTTAATAGGATTAGCTATTATACCCCAACCCTAACCCTAATCACGAAGATACCTGAATTAGATTAGCTATCATATTCTAATCCTAATCCTAGACAGGAAGATAAATTAATAGGATTAGCTATTATACCCAACCCTAACCTTAATCACGAAGATACCTGAATTAGATTAGCTATTATACCCCAACCCTAACCTTAATCACGAAGATACCTGAATTAGATTAGCTATTATACCCAACCCTAACCTTAATCACGAAGATACCTGAATTAGATTGCTATTATACCCCAACCCTAACCTAATCACGAAACCTGAATTAGATTAGCTATTATACCCAACCCTAACCTTAATCACGAAGATACCTGAATTAGATTAGCTATTATACCCAACCCTAACTTAATCACGAAGATACCTGAATTAGATTAGCTATTATAACCCAACCCTAACCTTAATCACGAAGATACCTGAATTAGATTAGCTATTATAACCCAACCCTAACCTTAATCACGAAGATACCTGAATTAGATTAGCTATTATACTCTAACCCTAACCTTAATCACGAAGATAAATTAATAGGATTAGCTATTATACCCAACCCTAACCTTAATCACGAAGATACCTGAATTAGATTAGCTATTATACTCTAACCCTAACCTTAATCACGAAGATAAATTAATAGGATTAGCTATTATAACCCAACCCTAACCTTAATCACGAAGATACCTGAATTAGATTAGCTATTATACTCTAACCCTAACCTTAATCACGAAGATAAATTAATAGGATTAGCTATTATACCCAACCCTAACCTTAATCACGAAGATATCTGAATTAGATTAGCTATCATATTCTAATCCTAATCCTAGACAGGAAGATAAATTAATAGGATTAGCTATTATACCCCAACCCTAACCCTAATCACGCAGATACCTGAATTAGATTAGCTATCATATTCTAATCCTAATCCTAGACAGGAAGATAAATTAATAGGATTAGCTATTATACCCCAACCCTAACCTTAATCACGAAGATACCTGAATTAGATTAGCCATTATACTCTAACCCTAACCTTAATCACGAAGATAAATTAATAGGATTAGCTATTATACCCCAACCCTAACCCTAATCGCGAAGATACCTGAATTAGATTAGCTATCATATTCTAATCCTAATCCTAGACAGGAAGATAAATTAATAGGATTAGCTATTATACCCTAACCCAGGGGCTAGCTAGCGTTTGTGCCGCCGGGGCGGTCGTAGAATTTGCCGCCCTCTAAATAACGTAGAATTTCAAAACCTCCAAAAAATTCATTTTTTATTATTTATTTATTGAAAAAAAAAGTACTATTAGAAATAAAAATTATCAAATATTAATGAGAAAATATTGATATTCAATTCAAAATTAATTACGAAGTTTGAAACTTTAAGTGAGCAAATTTCTTTTACAGCAAATTTAGAAAAACTTTCTTCCTTTCAAAAAACTAACATTAAAAATTGAACGAAAAATCAGGAAAAAAATAAAT
This sequence comes from Nautilus pompilius, assembly GCA_018389105.1. Classification (NCBI taxonomy): domain Eukaryota; kingdom Metazoa; phylum Mollusca; class Cephalopoda; order Nautilida; family Nautilidae; genus Nautilus; species Nautilus pompilius. The sequence goes on along the minus strand of JACATO010000634.1, from coordinate 20,712 downwards.
CTGGAAAAATAGAACGAAAAAAATTACATCATATATGTATAACATATGTCCTGAACTAAATTTGACAAACGCGCACTCGGACCAAAAAATGCCGCCCCCAAAAACGTGCGCCCCTGCCGCCCCCTATTGCTACCCCTGCCCTAACCCTAATCACGAAGATACCTGAATTAGATTAGTTATTATACTCTAACCAGTCTCGAAGATAAAAAACTGAGATTAGCTATTTTACTCTAATCCTAACCCTGGTCACCAAGATAAATGATTGAGATTAGCTATGATATTCTAATCCTAATCCTAGACAGGAAGATAAATGAATGGGATTAGGTATTATACTCTTAACTCTAATTTGGATTCAATAGTCGGCCATAATATTTTATATGGCTATCAGTGGGTTAAGGAAGCATACAACCAGGTTCCATATGAGCGATGTAACTGAAAACCCAAATCTGCTTATATGGTGGGAACATTTGATTTTGTGTTCTCACTTGAAAAATCTTTTGACTCTATAAATTTTAGTTTAGATTGCTCGGAAAATTCCAATTGTAGCATCATCTAACACGTGGTGCTAGATTTATGCTGGTAGGATGGATAGAAGCAGCAGAAGGAAGGTCGATAGATCATACTAATGATCTGCTTGTGCTCTGTGATACATCTCAGTTCCTCAGTATTTGCGTGATTAGCAACAAAAGAATTGAACGTCTTCTCTTGGATGCTTTTCTTCCTTACAAATAATTGAGGTCAGACTATAGAATTTAGGTATCTGTTAAACCGTAAAATGCGCTGGTTTATAAAGATGTTTTCCTTATCTATCTCCCACTCATCCTTTTCCGAAGATAGTGGACGAAGAAGATAAATGCCAAGTAGTTAATACGCCCGAATAGAATTAAGAGAATTTCTTTAGGTGCACCAGATTAGTAGTAATATGCGTCGTTATTTTAACAGGGAGATAGATGCTTCTCTGAGCAGCATCCTATCCAGTTACATCTCTGACCCAATTTTCTCCTTCGATATTGAGGAAAGGTTTCTCTCCGTTCAAATCAGAACAGGCAATATAAATATGAGGGGTTTCCTGCACATCAATTAAAAGTACTGATCCACCAATCGTGACATAGCCAATTCCGGAAGAGGCTCCGGACAAGTGCACGTTCCAGTCTTACGTGGTCCCTCCAATATCCGCATGTCGATCTGGCAATTTTGCTAACAGATTCCGATGTTGTTTAATTCTAACGCTCATTTAGTTGTCCTTAAACAGCCCCGATCTTTAAAGTTGTCATCACCAAAAGTATTGATGCGGTGTAGAATTCGAGGTGGAAATTTAAAGGTAAACATTTTTGCTTTAAAACTGTTTTTTTCTCTCTCTCGCACCCCAAAACTAATGTTACATTCTCTTTCTTCGCTTGACCAATCAGACTGAGTCCTGGCACTCCTGGTCAGGTGTCCTGTGGACAAGTATCTTCACTTTGGGACGTACTGACCCGAGGCTGTACAGTCGCCGACCCGAACAGCAGACCAACTGCTGAAGATGGTTTGGACCCTGTTGCTGTTCTCCCTTTTCTTTCTTGATACAGGTAGGTGCTTTATTTCATTATTAACAGAACTCTTGTGTGTGCATGTGTGTCGTGTGGTGTGTGTGGTGTGCGTACGTTAATTCAGTATTTATACTGAAGAAAGTAGAAATACAATTTACTGCGTCGACCGATCAAATGAAATCCCGTCGATATAACGTCGCCGTACACCCAATCCAGCCTCTCCAATCGCAGTCCTTAGTTGTAGGGTACTAGTTGGGTGGTCGGGGATCGAACCGGTCAAGAGTTACTCTCTTATTCAGATTAAACAATACCAGGCCCTTTGCCCCCACAAAAAAGAGCAGATTCCAGAACAGACCCGGCGAGCTGTCTTAAATAATCGGAAATATCGCAGATTGTCGAAATCCTGATGCGCAGCCATTGAAATGAATAAAGAAGTAAAGTGTTATGTAAAGGGTAGATTTCCTGCCAAGTCCCTTCACTCATCTTTAGGGTCTTGTGCAGTCACTTACAGCAGAGAGCAGCTGGAGCCGTCCATTGAAACTCGGGGTTATTTTTCCAGTGCATCACTAACAGAAAAAATTTATTGAACTTAGTTGTTGGCCGTACTATTAGTACTGCTTTGGTACTGTGGTTTTTCCAGTATAATACTCATTGGAAATTCTTATTAGCTACTGACTTTTATTCTAGTGATAAGAAGGAGTTAAAAGAAGTAAACTTGTGGTAAATAGGAAGACCTTTAAGATAAAGACGAATGTCCATTTGCTTGAACAAATGATCTTTTTACCTGAAACGTCTGTTCTATAGATCATATGGAATATTTTCAGGAAGGAAGTAGGAAGACCGAGAGTCAAGATTGTAATTCAAATTATGCGACGAATACAGCGAACTAGAGTGGGTGTCCGAGCTCGCCTGCTGGTAGGGATTGGTCGCTGTGGCTCGCTTCCTTCTCTGTGAATTCCTCCCGCATCTAGAAACAAACCGGTTTCTTGTGGTGGAGGCTCAGCTGCTACTTGTTACTGCCGGAGAGCCCAATGTAATCCTCTCGGCGCTGTCAGGCGGGAGTCGTAAAATTTGAATAAACTAGTGAGTTACAAAGAGAATCAGAGTCCACGCTGAAGACTTCGACATCAAAGCTGTCAGGAGTGCGTCTGATGGCGGGCGGGCCTACAGCGAGAGACGGTGCAAACCAGGCGGAGTGAGATATTTGACAGGCGAATAATTCTCAACAATGCCTCCTTGGTGGGTTTCTTACCACGACCCAAAAACATAGAGCGAGTACGGGACCCACCATTCCGGGCAGGACAGCGAGGTTGTAACTCTCCGCCTCATCCCTGCTGTCATCCCTGAGGTGGCCACAGAAACCACCTCCTGACCATCTCTCCCACAAGCAGATTGGCCAATTAGGTATGATACACTGATCAGTACGCTTGGTCAGGTTTATCACGGGATCGATACATATTAAGAACAATTAGTGGGGGTTACCACCCACCACAACACTGAAAAAATATCGTGACGGATATGAGCGGATATTAAGAATAACTTCAGATTATAACCGATCTTGGAGAATTAGCGAAAAACTACAGGGTTGAGTGACATTTGTGTCTTACATTTGCTATATTAAATTATTCTGTTGACCTAAATTTGTGCAAAATTAATTTAAAAATATAATAAATTGTGTTAATTTGAAATTCATTTTATTCTAATTCAAATATATTTCCACTATTTATCCGCCAAATTATCCCAGAAGCGTCGCTAGGCACTGGCACACTAAAGGTATTGGGAAACGTAACTCTTCCGGCGAACAGTACAAGAAAAGGGCAAAAATGTTATCCCTTCATTACAAAGAGTTGGGTTTTTTATATGCTGAATTCTGCGTACTGTAAACCTAACTAATGTTGTATAGTAAGAGGTACATTTAAAAGATTTGGCCAGGTGATATATTAAATAAAGAACAAAGTTTATAGTCAAATTTTACAGAGCAAAAGAAAGGTTTTGGCTTAGAGGTCAGTATATTTATACATAAGCTACATGTGTATACAGATCCCTCTCTCCATTTCTAAAGGGAGGTTTGATGAAGGTGTTTAAGTCTTCAGCTCCAATGTGTGAGAACTGACTGAACGTAGGTGATTATATACAAAGGTAAAAATTAGGAAATTTTTATTTGTTTATAGGAATCCTTAGTTATCTCTAAATAAATTTAAAATTCAAGACAAAGAATAGTCTGGGCGAGGCACAATGCGAAGGTTCCAGTTAAAACAGGATTTTTCCGAAAGTATCTATGTTCCTACAGGGGAAGTAGAAATGTCAGATTTATATTTGATCTTGTAAACATTTTGGACGTCTACTTATTTAACATAAAGAATTACTGACGAGGTTCTATATGGAGACTTCTAGGAAAAGTAAAGTTAAAGAAACAAGGGGATATGTTGTCATGTGTTATGGAATCAGAGAAACAACTGTATTTGATCTAGCAAAGGTCAGTGCATGGAGTGGATACCAGTGCTACCTTTTCTAATGACTGACGACTATTCCGGTGATCAGATTTGTCCTGTCTTTGCCGTGTCTGACTTGCAGCAGCCAAACTAAAGCGGAACTTTTTATGGCCATCAGGAAAGCAAAAGACTTCCGCCGAATGACTGATGCACCGTAGTTTACCAGGGGGGGGAGGAGAGACACCAGCCAAAACTCTCAAACTGCTGCTCTGAAACATTCTGAAATCAATGGATCCCTTCAGACGTCCCCTCAGGCTTCAGAGACATTATTGAGTTCTTGGCACGACTTTCGGCCTCGCTCACTGGGTAGTGTAAATGCTTATAACATGCAAAGCACCGGTGATATATATTCTCGAGCCTGGTTTCTCGATATTCACTCGAAGGATAAGTTACATTCATAGGTCCGCGTGCGTCAGTAAATCGAAAAGTGCTTGAACTTCGGGAATCATGTGGGTGCGCCATTTGTATTACCAGAAAGGCATTAAAACCATATACTTATGAGTAGATTGTATGAATAATTTATACAATATAAGAGACGTCAAAAAGTTGGCAAGAATTAAATATATCTAATTCATATATTATTTTAAGCATTAAAATTATTTTAAAAGAGTTCTGAATTTTCTTTATTATAGGTGGGAATACAACTCATTCGTCAGTTGGCGGCCGAAACTTTACAAGCAATTGTGTAAACTATACGTTTGCACAACTTTCACAAAACTGCTTCGACAATAATTTAAACATAACAGACATACATAAGATATATGACGAGAAAATGAAAGAGCCGGCTGACATCTATAAAATTATAAAAGAAATGCATCTTGTAAGAAGAGTATGCGAGTACGTACTTTTATCGAAATGCAGTTATTATTATTATTATTATTATTATTATTATTATTATTATTATTATTATTTATTATTATTATTATTATTTCCTACTTTAACGATAGGTGGAGAAAATCACATCACGTGATCTTTCGCAAACACTTGGGTGAAATACTGTAAAATTCCGCAAAACGAAATGCGATTTGAAGAATAACGTAGAAATGACTGAGCTTCACGTACGGACAAATGCTGATGAAAGATGGGGTAATGGCTAAGCATCACAATGTTCCTCAAGCCCACCAAGAAAGCCTTGCATGAAGATACGACTCGTCCTGAAGCGCCTGAAGAAGATTCGCCGCCTAAGGAGCTTTAAATCCTCTGCTTTGCTATGCAGTCATTATCTTCATCGTACTGCACAGCTTATTCATCATCATCATCATCTTCAATCAATATCATTCATTATTGTATTGTAGCAATTCCAATGTACATCCGACACAACATCTCATTTAAGGAGAGTGCAGCTGGTCAGTTTGATGTTACCATTGGTCCAAAACAGACCATGGGAAAAAATGTTGAAAATGTAGTTTTAGAAGTTCCATTCCCAAAATCTGTCCTTAACGTTACTCTTACACCAAACCAAGGAAAATACTCATTTGATCCAGTCACAAAGATTGTAACATGGGATGTTGGAAGAATTGATCCAACAAAGCTTCCAAACATTAAAGGAACGATAAACCTTCAGACAGGTTCTCCGGTCCCTGAATCTAATCCAACGATTTTGGTGCAGTGCACATTTAGTCAGTGGGCTATATCAAGATTGAAGGTGAACAGACTTGACAGGTATGGAGAAAAATACAAGCCCTTTAAAGGAATCAAATATATTACTAAGGCAGGAAAATTCCAAGTTCGTGCATAACTACCAGTTCCACAATACTGGTGGATGAAAGCTCTTATTTTGGAATGAAATAAGAAACAAAGACATCCAGGATAATACAGACAGAACAATAGTGCCATTGGGTGAACTTGCGCTAATTAATCATTGACTTATAACTTTCTTTCAGACAAATCATGATTTACTTTAAAGTCAAGTGTTGCAATACAATTGATAGTAATGTTAAAAAAAAAAAAGTACCAGAAGCTCCAATATAGAATTATATTGTTGTTTTTTTTTCCTGAAAAAATGTTGTCGTTAGCTACAGACGGAATCAATTTGGAAATCGCATGGTCAGACTGTAGTTATCTCCCCTACCCTCCCACTTTCCTCGCTTCAGATACACGTGTAGAAAATATGAAGGTGAGCTTAGCATTTGCATGTTGTAGTCATGAAAAAAACGTAAATCTCCTTTTAAAAGGATGGCGTGGGTGACATCGATCCAGACCCTTTCCGTTAAATTGCTGATGATAAAAGGACCCCAATTTTCATTTTCTGGACAAATGTAAACTTCGCGCATCCCAGCGGGGTAGAGCATCAGCAGGGTAGGGTGTGACAGCCTCCTGCCCGTATACGGCAGATCGGTCCAGCTTACCTGGCCGGGCCGGGTGTTGGCTGAACTTACCAATGAAGTCCGTATATTTTATTAACAAGTTTATGAAACGGACCTGAAATATCTCGGAGCGCTTCTCTTTGAGCCAATCTATACCTATACCAATTTAGCTCAGTGAATTACCTTCGGCTTCAAATGCAGCAGATTCAGAACTCTAAACTAAATATAATTACCGCAATTTATAATTAACTTTAGTCGATTTATACTAAGTAAGCACAGTTTAGGTAGAAAGTTTTTAAATATTAGGCTGATACTAAGTTCATACAGCTCGTCTGATGAACTGGAGATACGTCAGCTCACATTCTGCCAAAAGGGCACCAGGACAGCATGTAATTTTCTAACTTTTCATGAAAAAATCTAAATATTAATATAAAACATAAGGGACGATGTGATGGGAGAAACCACTGGGGTTAGTTGTGACAGTGTTTGTTTTTTTCTTAAATCTCTGTAATTTGTAATTAAACGTAGAGATAGGCTGTGATCGACAACGTATAGGCTGTAATCGCCGTCATGTGACGTATAGATGAGGCTGTAATCGCCGTCATGTGACGTATAGATGAGGCTGTAATCACCGTCATGTGACGTATAGATGAGGCTGTAATCGCCGTCATGTGACGTATAGATGTGGCTGTATTCGCCGTCATGTGACGTATAGATGTGGCTGTAATCGCCGTCATGTGACGTATAGATGTGCTGTAAACTACGTCATATGCTTTGACCTATAATTCACTTCTACTGGCATTAGACCAGGTCTTCCCTTAAAGCAATTTAGAAGCCATAACAATTGAGTAATTTTAACAATTACCATAATTGGGGGTTTAGAAAACTCGTCTGTCTGAAGTCGCTCTTCAACGAGCTTAGCTTCATCTGACGAGCAATGTAATCCATAATTATGTTGTTATATTACCAGTGCTAAGCGTAGATTGTTTTCCTAGTCCTCCGGACATTTAAAGGAAAAAAACAAATCGCACAGTTTTTATGTAGACTTTTGCCTCTCTTTCAGAAATTACGTCAAAGTATTACAGTGTCAAGAGAAGCATATTAACACTTGCCCAGCTGGGAAACGTTTACTGGAATTCGGTGGATTCAGCGTGAAATACTCCAAAAGGGCCACGGCTAATTTGTGCAAAAATCAAAAAGGTATCCGCATCTTTTATTACAGAATCTATTAAGACTAAACTTAGTTTGATGCATAAGAGAAAGAAGCCGGATTTACTCATTTATCTGATTAACGCTTGATAAACAACTTCAAACATGTTCAGCATCACTGCGCCGAGGAGGGGGAGATGGAGCAGGGAGATCTCTGAATAGTTAAGATAAGTGAAAGGTCGAGCAGTTGGGTGTGGAGGAGGATACAGTCAGAAAACCTTTGGCGTGTGATATATCGTAGGGGATGAGTGAGGGCAGCTTTTAGCTGAATCATTCCCAGACTAAGTGCTCGAGTCTGCGATGTGGTGATGTGTGCAACCTTCCCCATCACCCGATCAGCTTTAGGTCCTTAAAAAAAAAACTCAAACAACGCAACGCTAAAAGTTATTATTAATATTAATTCTCTAAATAAATCTCGTGTGAGGGATCCTACATCTACGTCATTCAGCAGAGCAATTCTGGGACGAGCCACGGGATTTTCGGAGGGGTGGGACACGAACAGGGCCGTCTTCAGACCGCATTGGATAACATTTTCATCCTTCAATCTCATCCAGAACAAGTTATTTATCAAAATATATTTATAAACGTTTTTTATTACTCGATTTCTGAAATTGTGAAAACCCATCCATTTATTTAAAGTCAACAATGACAGAGAAATATTTTGTTTCGTAGGCAGCGCGTATTTACAGTGAAATACCATTCAAGATTTGTATTGCTTTAGCATTTATTATATGTGCTTGAAAGGTAGGATGTCATTTCGAGAGATAATGGCAATTTCCCAATTAGATTAAGGTAATTTAATAATTCATACAGAATTGCTCCTGAATTAACCTACATGAACTTCTGCTAGCTTTTCCTTATTATATTTTCAAAGTGTTCCAAATACATTTTCCTAAAGTTCTGTACTCTTCGTCGATTTTCTGGATTTGTTAGAATAACTACTTCTTTGAGAATTAGCATAAGATTTCAATAAATAAGTTTTTTTTAAATTTTTCCTGCAACCGATTTCTTTCAACACTACTCCCATCCCGAACTTGCTTTATTCACATTAGGGAAGAATACCTGGAATAGTTAGGTGTCACAAGGTTATTCATTATAAGATTAGTAATTTCTAATTAAAACATTGATGGGGTATAATCGACGTCATATGACGTATAGATAAAGATAGAATAAGGCTATAACAGACACTATATGCTTTCATCTTTTGATCGAACTGTTAACGGATATTACTTCGATTATAGCCTTATCTATACGTACCCATGTGACGTCGACTATTGCCTTATCTATACGTAAATGTGATGAAGATTAGAGCAGCATCTATACGTATCCATGTGACGTCGATTTTAGCAGCATCTATACCCATAGGTTTTCCTACCCTGTTGTATTCTATTTTTAAGTTGGTTATAACGTATACTGTGTAATCTTCAGATATTTTAGATGGCATAAAATGCATTTTCGTGACCCGAAATTTCTAAAAGGATAAATGGATGTTTTGGAGAGTATCTCAAATACATTGACGACAACATGAAGAAATTCTGGGACGGTCTTGGAAATAAAGAAATGCTTTTAAAATCTTGCCAGTGAGTTCTGTTACTAATTTTTAATTAATATTGATATCTAAACGAGACACAAAGGTATCTGTATCAGCTGAAACGTTCAAATGGTAAAATATGGAAACTCAGCACCAATAAGTAGCATCTTTCCTTCAAATTCAAGAACGTTACCATGATACCAAGCAAACTTAGCACAAAAGAATAAGCGTTTGTTTATTTTTAAAATAATTTGGCCAGATAATTCAATTTTAATTTTAATTTTCTACTTTTAAAGCTAATTTACTCCACTGGGAAAATCTTCTGGTAGAAGTTTTCACTTCGAGATTCATCAGGAGAGGCTGCGTTTTACTAAAAACTAAACTCTATAAAACCTTTAAACAAACACGCAATTTATTCAACATGATTTATTTTTCTTTTAAATAACTAATTTCAAAAGGAATTTTAATATTTTTATAATCTGTTGTTTCCTCTGTGTTTTGTGTTGTTGTTTTCTTGGTTGAAGAAATCTTTAATTCTGATTGTTTCAGATATTTAGGGGAAGGAATTATCTGCACTTCCAGAAGCACAAAATGCAAGAATTTCTCCAAACTGCTGAAAGACTTTATGTTTGCCACGATGACGGAAAGGTGCTATGAAACTACTTCGTACAATTCGCCATTCAGGGTAAATTCTGCGTCTGTGGCAAAACCTTTGGCCTGTATTCTCTTCCTCCTTATGCTCCTTGTCTGTATCGGTTTAGTGTAAAGGAGTTAACGAACCGATGACAAGGCAGATCTTTCTTTAGGCGCACTACTCTGTCAAAGCCGAAACGTTCCATCTTAAATAAACATCCTCATCAGTAAAATATTTCTGGTTTGTGTATTTGATTTTAAAGGTGCACTGTATAAAAACTGTAACCACCAGTCAAGAAGACAACGCTGCTTCAATGGCTGCCCATCATTCGATAAGGGTCGACTTTCGTCAGACATTAACTATGGAGTCACACAGAGTTTCCAAAGAACCGGTTAAGGTTATGGCTAAATTTGCTTAAACCATAAATATGCTTAGCTAGAAATCTAGACGCTCCCACTGTTGGCGTATTCGGATCCATATCATTGATATTAAGTAAAGAAAATTAAGTTAAGCATCTTGATTCGTCTTCCAGCCTGTGATCACACGAGGTGCGTGGTTTGTAGCGACATCTTCTTGAAGAATACGCAGTATGCTTCCTCGTTGGTAAAACAGTAAAGAAATGGTCTTTTAAAAAAAGAAATATTAATATTCTAGGAACATGTGAGACGCTCTTCGGCTACAATCAGTTCTATCATTACACCGGCTAGGATCGCTTCCCACACTAAGACGCTCCTGCTGCCACACTTAACTGCGGGTTGATGAAACTGGGGCTGAAGATTTTTCTTAGGTTAACTCCGGACGTGAACCTATTTAAATGACGTTAATACCTAACGGCCAGACATGTCTTCAGGCCAAACTTTGGATGAAAAGAGCTTCTTGCATTTTCTCACCGGCGTAGCGAAGGCGGTCAAGATAACGCTGTATGACTTCTGTTGCTTGTGTGATGTAAGCTAGGGAATCCTGTCGATATATGGGGTGTTACCATTGAACACTTTCCGGGGTGTGTCTCCGCAACGCAAATACCGACCACAGATCCACGAAACATGTCGGGATGTTTGGCGATCTGTTACTGTCTCTGAACAGCCTACCTGGTGGGATCCCACTGTTTTCGGCCTTCTGGGGAGACATTTGCACGGCTCACCTGCTCACGTAAATAATCAAGACACACACACACACACACAGAGTCGCATTTAAAGTTTTACATTTTTGTGAAATTCGTTCTTTAATGGGAATTTTCCAAATAAATATAGCAGGAGGAATGTATCTGCAGAATGTTAAAGACGTAGGTGTTTAGACGGGGAATGATCAGGTGAGAAGACCGACTTGCTGGGTGTTCACGTATTAACATAAAATACTGTCGATGCCCCAACAAATAACAAAATACCAAAAAATAACACAATGCATCCAACCTCTTGCGAACTACAGCCATCAGACCTGAAAGCTCTAATTTCGTAGAGTAGATTGGCGAAGCTCGTTCGTCATATTATAAAAGTTATGTCCGTCTCCTACTAATTAAGAGATTTATTCTGTTAGATTTTTTACTAGAGTGCATGTGTGCACGCCATCGTATCCGGCGGCACTCAACCATTTACTTTGGGTGTAATTGTGTTACCATCATCAAAGGTCCCACCTTAACTTTGCGTACTACCAGCCATTTATTTCATTACTTCCTGGTTGGAGACTCTCTACAGAAAACAGCCGTAACCTGATGGCTTCTCTATATTAACGATCCTCTGAAGATATGTTTTCAACAGTTTGGTTCCCTCTAGAAACTGGATATACACAAAGTTCGAAATGAGTCTGAACAACACATCGTAACATTAAAATTATATTAAAAGTTCTGCTTATCTGAATAGCCATCCATCGTTGAACAAGCTATTTACACATCAGACGTCACATACGTTCTGTCTGTAGCGATCATGACGTCACTCCTATCTGTTTAGGGTCACGTGTGTGTGAGTGAAATCAGCTACCGATTTCTGAAACTTGCCGGTGCCCCTTTGAAAACATTCACAGGTTAGTTTTGGTTTCTCTTTAAACAGGTTTAAGTCAATTTCTTTCCAATTTAATCCGTCGCTGGCGGTGTCGATTAGGCCACTTGTGGAACCTGCACTTGACAAATCCGATTAAATCCGGCCACTCCCTCGCTAGATAAAGGCGGTAGCTTCACTTACAGCCATCCGAATGGACATAAATTTGTCGGCGAATGCAGCATGATTTGGACCGGGCTGATGTGTTTTTCTCTTTTCTTAACGGCAGATGGGTACATTTAAATTTGTGTATTTAAAACGGGTAGCAGGAATGTCTATTAATTGGCTACTTCTCCGCCGAGGCTGACGAGCCAAGCCCCGGACGTCGTCCGACGCTCTTGTTATAATGAAAAACAAACTATCTAGCAAGCGACAGTCTTGTCATCGATTAAGGGTGAAAGAGACCGATCAGGAGAACCGGCAGGTGAACTGCTACTTCGATGAGTCGAGAGATGACTCAGAGGAGATATATTGATTTTGTCATGTATTCGGTGATAGCGAACCTGTTCAGATTAAAAACGAAAATTAGATTTATGGTACAGGGAAGGATCGTGAACGTGTAAGAGCTTGGAAGTCTCTGGTCCGGCGACACGATTCCAAAGGCCAAAAAGATCTCTTGACCATCGATGCCGTGTTCACATTTTAAAACATGCGGACACGCTAAAGCGCCTGTTGTTTCCCATGGTTACCGGCGTGAAGGCTCTCTCCTTTACAGTGTAGAAATGCAATTTCATTAGGCAGTGGTAACTAATCAGATTTCCTTGGAAAACAAGGAATTATTTCCAATCTTATCTCTTTAACAAAGTCATTTTTTATGGATCCGCAGTTGTTATTACTGGACTGTTGGGTCGGTGAGCGTAGTTCAAATCCCGATCTGAATTAGCTCGGTTTGCCGGTCTCGTGGGTTTTTTCTGGGTACTTCGGTTGTTTTTCCGAAGCCGATAGCATCACCAACCACCAATGCTCTCCTGACTGACATCTGCCAGATCAGACGAATTCCGTAATCCGTTCTACGTTTGTGCTTGGATTGTACACAGCACGTTTTTATTGGAGGTTTGACTTTGGCCTGCATCTAGAAACGGCCGGCGGACGTGCGGAATAGCCCTCCCTTCGAGCTCTTCGTTCTGTTTCTCTGCAATGACTCGGTAATCAGCCGCATCTACATTCCATACAAAAAGTAAAATCTTCCCAGAATAATGAAGAACACGAGAGCATACATTAAAAATACAAAACTAACTAACTTATCATGTCTATATTAGCCCCTCTCTCCCCCTCCCGCTCGTGGTCCGGACATTTTGTTACTAAGTCATGTCGTCGTTACTAGTTTTTTCTGCAAGAACTGTTGATTTCTTAAATTTCTTTACATCGGAATTCTGGATACCAAACGCCGGAAGACACCGGAAGTCCGGGGCATAAAAAGAACTAATGTTTCCTTTTTCCTGGTATTTCCCTCTTCACTATTTATCAATTATATTAAATATATAACAATATAAATATGTAACAGTTTAAATACATTAATATTTAAATTTATATGTTTACGTTAAAGGGAATCGTGTTCGAAGACAAAATACTGGCTTCCGGTCTGACCGCTCTTTGTCTCCGAAGATAAATAAGATCGACTTTATTCAGGGTGATGGTTAATTATCGTTTGTACGTCAAGGAGCCGGTACGTTGCTCCGGTCCTCTGAATTCTGGAAATAACCAATTTTTGCACTCCACCTCAGTTATGTCTCGACTAATCGCTTCATCACGTAAGAAAAAATTTATGTGCGAAGAGTGTTCTTGTAAGGGAAGGTTGCACACCTGTACAGGTGAAGGAGAACAGAAGATAGTTAAGGGTGTAGGGGAACATAATCATGCTGCAACAGTTGCAGAAGGTAAAGTCAAGGAAACAATTGATGACATGAAAATAGAATCAATTGTCTCCGAAAACGACACTCGATCTGTCATTTCCGAGGAGTTCACTGACTTGAATGAATGCGTTTGGGCAGATTTCCCACCCACCTTTTTAATGAGTTGCAATATTCGGCTAGGGCGGCAGAAATTTACCTCCCTGGTGGTTTCATTTATATGACGTTGATCATAGCCTCGTGTATACCTTTATTCGGAATTACTGTCACTGATACAATTTATCACTGTGACAACTGTCCCTTGAGGTTTCCCATACGACGTTGATTAGAGCCTCGTGTATACGTTTATACGAATAACGGGCACTGTGACAATTTACACCTGTGACAACTATCTCTGGAAGTTCCCCCTGTCTGACGTAGATCATAGATTTGTGAAGAATAACGGGCGCTATGACAATTTACCCAGTGACAACTATCCGTGGGGTATTCCTGTAAAGGACGTCGATTATAACCTCGTGTATATGTTTATAACGAACAACGGGCACTGTGACAATTTACCCCTGTGAAGTCTATCCCTGGAAGTTCCCCCTATCTGACGTAGATTATTGCCTTGTGAATATCTTTATTAGGAATTACGGTCACTGTGATAGTTTACCCTTGTGACAAATATTCCTGGAGGTTTCTTTTGTATAAGGTAGATTATATCCTTGTGTACACTTATATTAGGAATTAAGGACGCTGTGAAAACTTACTCCTGTGACAACTATTACTGGTGATATCCCCTGTATGACTTTGATTATAGCACCGTGAATACGAATAACGGGCACTGTAACAATTTACCCCTGCAACAACTATCCTTGGGATATTCCTGTATATGCCGTCAGTTAGAGCCTCTTGTATACTTTTGTTATGATTTACGGGCATAGTGACAATTTACCCAATGTGACCACTAATCCTGCTGGTTTTCCCTTGTATGACTTTGATTATAGCCTCGACTATACCTTTCTTAGAAATTACGTGCTCTGTCAAAATTCACTCCTGTAGGGCATCAGGTCAGAGTTATAAACGGATATTAGTTGAGAACATATAAACCATCATCAGTTCTAAATCCAAAACAAAGCGAAACAAATAACAATTCAGTTCCTTTACTTTGGATTAATGAATTATGGTTTTCCCAGTTTCCGGCAGGTTGCAAAACTGTTTTTTTTTTTTTTTTAATTATTACATTGGTTTTTCCCTTTCCATTAGAAACTTCGTGAAATGAAACCGTTAATTTTCTTTTGATTCACGGAAAGCTGTCCTCCAATGAATTCTAACTATTTTTTTTACCTAAACTGAGTAATTCAATATTAAATCATTTTAAAGTCCTAGAAATGCTCGCATTTGAAATAATTTAATTGACAAAATGTCGCATTTTGGCCGGTGTCCTCCGCCCTGGTAAATTACGGTGCATCAGTCATTCGGCAGAAGTAATATATGTAATAGAGTAATTTGATTTTACCATAAACTTTACCTTTATATTCCCCTTCCTGGAATGTTCAATTTCATTTTATTTCTTTGTCCTTCAGATTTGATAGTTTTCTTTTCTTAATTTTCGGCGCCATTTTACCCTCTCTTCTTAGAATCAATAGCAGCATTAGCAAATTTAAGAGACGGGCAGGAGGTTGGGTTGATCACCAGGACCGTGACCAGCAGACAGACAAGCTGCGAGTACTTTCACTGTAAAATATTTTTATTATGCTTAATCTTTAACTCTAACTTTCGCATTTTCCGTTTGAAGAGTTTTAAATAGCTCCTTCCACTTCTTTTAAGAGCCAATCTGAAAATTTTCCTCGTTTTCTGCGTTTAGGTTCGCTTTGTTTCATGTAATTGAGCAACAACGTTCGGCTGATGCCGCTGTACATGGTAGAGACAAGTGGTTTTGTAGTAAATCTGCCATTTTTCATCCTTTCTTGACGTCATCACTGATAACCAACCGTTATCTTTAATTATAGACGGCCTTCCCTTTAATGATATCAGATGACGTTGTCGACTATACGTTTATCTGACACCGTGACGTAACCGTGACGTGTACACATGAATATATTTATGTTAGTACAGTATTTTAAAAATGTCTTAGAGAACCGGAATGGTTGGGATTTCTAAAGAATACTTTGCTTTTCGCTATGAGGATCGTCAAGAATTAATGAACCCATGTTGATGCCTGATTGTATTTACCTTGTCCATGCATTAGACTACTTAATAATTCCTTAGCCACCGGTCATCAGATAATTTTACAGCCAAGTATTTCTTACGACACAGGTCAAAAATATGTAGGCAATATAAAACTAAACAAAAGAAAAGTGTTCGCAGAGCAATACCAATGGAAAGAGAGAAGAAACGGTAGATCGGAACTAAAAATGCAAGGAAACTATAAAATTTTAGGCAATTACCTTAATAATATTGTTTTTGTTTACACAAATCACCTGCCATTATGTATTTTTTCCCTTTTGTGCATTTTATTTCGTTTGGTATTTGTAGATTAATATATTTGATGGTATTATAAAATGTTTAGGGCAAACTGCTTTATAACTGTTGAGGAAAACGTTATCTTAGCTACACTGACGGACTTACTCTCTACTTTGATCTTTTTGATATCTGTCAGATACTACAGCTCGTTCTAGATCCTATTTCCATACAATAATTAACCGGGAAAGACTAAAATTTTCCTTTAATGTTTGGTAATAATATAAACGGATCAATTATTCTGGTAGACGGCCTCTTGTCATACCTACGGTTAATCTATTGCTTTTCCCCACCTATGGATATATCGCTGAGTTAGTCTTTTAAATTCTCTCCTCTACCTGTAGTGGAAATCATCAGAAAGGCACCAAGCACCAATCCGAAAGTGAAATCATACACTTGCTAACGTCGAAAAAGGTGACGACTTTGTCGTACAGTTAATTGCCATAGTCCATTGGCTTTACCAAAAGCACCAGACGCCGGGTTACGTGTCCGAACATCTGACGGTGATAATGCCGGAGTCTTCTGCGGCAGCGACTTCATCATGTCCAGACTGAAGCAGAATAGCGATGGGGGGCAGCAGGTCCTTCCTGTAATCCCAGGGTCCCTACTGCTCTCTGATTATGCACCAACTAAACATTTGTAGGATAAACAGTATGCGCCAATTCCAAATTTTGTCGAGTTCGAGGCTGCAATTCGTCAGGCGTAACAGGAGATGCCACAGATCTTCATCGATAACCTGAGACGACCATGCATGACGTATATAGTAGCTGCAGCAAGGGCATAGTAAGTACTCCAGGTGACCCGTATAAAGGTTTTCTGGGACCAATCCTCTTTTTGTTATATTGCCTGCCAAATAGACGTGATTGAGTTATTGATTTTATTACAGTAGTTACAGTATAAGCCGACTTCTGCTGAGGGGCTGATATATGTTAGGGGTCTCAAACTAAGTAGCTAACTGCAAAAATCATCCAAACTCGTAAAACATGGTCGCTGGTTAGTATGATGATTTAGTAGTTTTCATGTGCCCGATACCAGCGAACTGCACCACGTTCTTGATCTTTAGAGAAAACCGATAGTTTTACAACTGAGACGATCGTTGGCCGGAAGGGAGCATTCATTATAATAAAAACAAAAGCAACCTCCGACACATCTGCTCCTAGGCAACGAAATGGCGACGCTAAACTAAAGCAAATAAAAAATATACGTTAAAAAATAAAATTAAAGCAAAAATATCTCGCGAATTAAATTTGAAAAAAAAAATCTGTTGAAGGATTTTAAAAGTATGATTACCATAATTTGATTCCAGTGTGATGCTCATCATCAGAAATTTCCTACCAAGTTAAAAGAAATGAAATTTTAAAAATGGGAAACAGTGCGAGTAACAAATAGCAAAATTCATAAGGCTCCATAAGCGAAACTCGGCTTTAACCGGATCTCAGATCTTGACATTAAATTACTGCACTATGGTTAGTTATTTTACTCTAATCCTAACCCTAGTCACCAAGATAAATGATTGAGATTAGCTATGATATTCTAATCCTAATCCTAGACAGGAAGATAAATGAATGGGATTAGGTATTATACTCTGTAACTCTAATTTGGATTCAATAGTCGGCCATAATATTTTATATGGCTATCAGTGGGTTAAGGAAGCATACAACCAGGTTCCATATGAGCGATGTAACTGAAAACCCAAATCTGGTTATATGGTGGGAACATTTGATTTTGTGTTCTCACTTGAAAAATCTTTTGACTCTATAAATTTTAGTTTAGATTGCTCGGAAAATTTCAATTGTAGCATCATTTAACACGTGGTGCTAGATTTCTGGTGGTGGATGGATAGAAGCAGCAGAAGGAAGGTCGATAGATCATACTAATGATCTGCTTGTGCTCTGTGATACATCTCAGTTCCTCAGTATTTGCGTGATTAGCAACAAAAGAATTGAACGTCTTCTCTTGGATGCTTTTCTTCCTTACAAATAATTGAGGTCAGACTATAGATTTTAGGTATCTGTTAAACCGTAAAATGCGCTGGTTTATAAAGATGTTTTCCTTATCTATCTCCCACTCATCCTTTTCCGAAGATAGTGGACGAAGAAGATAAATGCCAACTAGTTAATACGCCCGAATAGAATTAAGAGAATTTCTTTAGGTGCACCAGATTAGTAGTAATATGCGTCGTTATTTTAACAGGGAGATAGATGCTTCTCTGAGCAGCATCCTATCCAGTTACATCTCTGACCCAATTTTCTCCTTCGATATTGAGGAAAGGTTTCTCTCCGTTCAAATCAGAACAGACAATATAAATATGAGGGGTTTCCTGCACATCAATTCAAAGTACTGATCCACCAATCGTGACATAGCCAATTCCGGAAGAGGCTCCGGACAAGTGCACGTTCCAGTCTTACGTGGTCCCTCCTATATCCGCATGTCGATCTGGCAATTTTGCTAACAGATTCCGATGTTGTTTAATTCTAACGCTCATTTAGTTGTCCTTAAACAGCCCCGATCTTTAAAGTTGTCATCACCAAAAGTATTGATGCGGTGTAGAATTCGAGGTGGAAATTTAAAGGTAAACATTTTTGCTTTAAAACTGTTTTTTTCTCTCTCTCGCACCCCAAAAACTAATGTTACATTCTCTCTTTCTTCGCTTGACCAATCAGACTGAGTCCTGGCACTCCTGGTCAGGTGTCCTGTGGACAAGTATCTTCACTTTGGGACGTACTGACCCGAGGCTGTACAGTCGCCGACCCGAACAGCAGACCAACTGCTGAAGATGGTTGGGGCCCTGTTGCTGTTCTCCCTTTTCTTTCTTGATACAGGTAGGTGCTTTATTTCATTATTAACAGAACTCTTGTGTGTGCATGTGTGTCGTGTGGTGTGTGTGTGTGTGCGTACGTTAATTCAGTATTTACTGAAAGAAAGTAGAAATACAATTTACTGCGTCGACCGATCAAATGAAATCCCGTCGATATAACGTCGCCGTACACCCATCCATCCAGCCTCTCCAATCGCAGTCCTTAGTTGTAGGGTACTAGTTGGGTGGTCGGGGTCGGTCGAAACGGTCAAGAGTTACTCTCTTATTCAGATTAAACAATACCAGGCCCTTTGCCCCCACAAAAAAGAGCAGATTCCAGAACAGACCCGGCGAGCTGTCTTAAATAATCGGAAATATCGCAGATTGTCGAAATCCTGATGCGCAGCCATTGAAATGAATAAAGAAGTAAAGTGTTATGTAAAGGGTAGATTTCCTGCCAAGTCCCTTCACTCATCTTTAGGGTCTTGTGCAGTCACTTACAGCAGAGAGCAGCTGGAGCCGTCCATTGAAACTGGGGTTATTTTTCCAGTGCATCACTAACAGAAAAAATTTATTGAACTTAGTTGTTGGCCGTACTATTAGTACTGCTTGGTACTGTGGTTTTTCCAGTATAATACTCATTGGAAATTCTTATTAGCTACTGACTTTTATTCTAGTGATAAGAAGGAGTTAAAAGAAGTAAACTTGTGGTAAATAAGAAGACCTTTAAGATAAAGACGAATGTCCATTTGCTTGACCAAATGATCTTTTTACCTGAAACGTCTGTTCTATAGATCATATGGAATATTTTCAGGAAGGAAGTACGGAAGACCGAGAGTCAAGATTGTAATTCAAATTATGCTTGAATACGAAATATTTTTCTATTTAAATCCAAATAATAACAGCGAACTAGGAGTGGGTGGGTGTCCGAGCTCGCCTGCTGGTAGGGATTGGTGTACCGCTGTGGCTCGCTTCCTTCTCTGTGAATTTCTCGCACATCAAGAAACAAATCGGTTTCTCGCAGTGGATGGAAATTTGATGAAGGTGTTTAAGTCTTCAGCTCCAATGTGTGAGAACTGATTGAACGTAGGTGATTATATACAAAGGTAAAAATTAGGAAATTTTTATTTGTTTATAGGAATCCTTAGTTATCTCTAAATAAATTTAAAATTCAAGACAAAGAATAGTCTGGGCGAGACACAATGCGAAGGTTCCAGTTAAAACAGGATTTTTCCGAAAGTATCTATGTCCTACACGGGAGAAGGGGAAATGTAGATGTCAGATTATATTTGATCTTGTAAAAAATTTTGACGTCTACTTATTTAACATAAAGAATTACTGACGAGGTTCTATATGGAGACTTCTAGGGAAAAGTAAAGTTAAAGAAACAAGGGGATATGTTGTCATGTGTTATGGAATCAGAGAAACAACTGTATTTGATCTAGCAAAGGTCAGTGCATGGAGTAGATACCAGTGCTACCCTTTCTAATGACTGACGACTATTTCCGGTGATCAGATTTGTCCTGTCTTTGCCGTGTCTGACGTGCAGCAGTCAAACTAAAGCGGAACATTTTATGGCCATCAGGAAAGCAAAAAGACTTTCCGCCGAATGACTGATGCACCGTAGTTTACAAGGGGGGGGAGGAGAGGACACCAGCCAAAACTCTCAAACTGCTCTCTGAAACATTCTGAAATCAATGGATCCCTTCAGACGTCCCCTCAGGCTTTAGAGACATTTTATTGAGTTCTTGGCACGACTTTCGGCCTCGCTCACTGGGTGTGTAAATGCTTATAACCTTGCAACGCACCGGTGGATATATATTCTCGAG